>CP142459.1:22057500-23257500 GCA_038049695.1 Cinnamomum chago
CACTAAGAAGTTGGTATGAGGTTGCTTTCTCTTCGATCGCTAGGCCCCAGTGTCTCCCAAGATGGCGCCCTCATTCAATTCTATGTAAACTCAACGTTGGTGGAAGAGCGAGAGATAATCCAAGTGCAATGGGTATTAGATGGATAATTTGTGAGAGTATAGGGGAGGTGATTCTTTCTTTCTCAGGACTAGTCAACATATGCAAAGTAAACAAAGCAGAAATGGAGGCCATGAGAATTAGCCTTCTTGAAGCTTGCTCCTTACCTTAATTGTGTCTTTGTGGAAGGAGACTGCTTATATGATATTAGATGGGAAAGGGGTTCATATAGTGGCCCTTGGGTGATGAGTGACATGGTGCAGGTGATACACATAGGAAAACACCTTGGAGGCACCCTTCCATTATGTCAGAAGGAGCTCCAATTCTATGGCAGATAGCTTAGAAAGGGACGGTGTTTCTCAACATGTAATGATCGTAGACCATGGAATTCGCTCATTTGTTGTAACCTTGTCTTGTTTGGTGTTTTCTATACCTAGCGTCTTGACCATACAACATAGAATAATAGTTTTTGATGTTTGCATTAGAAGTAGAAAGAGAGGAACGGTAAATAAAAGATGCCCTAAAACAAGGCGGGGGATTTGAAAGGGGAAAAGACAATAATATTTAAATATAAAGTGATCAAGAGGGAAGAATGGAATTTGGAGGGAGAAACTACGATGATGTGGAACCAAATATCCGACCGTATCAAAAGGGTTACAAAAAAGGTTCTTGGAGGGTAGAAAGGGAAAAGACACTTTATAAAGAAATCTCGTGGTGGAGTGTTGAGGTTCAAGAAACCGTTCAAGAGAAAAGAAGTTGCTACAAATTTTGGCAAGAGACTAAGAATATGGAAAATCATGAAATGTACAAGAAGACAAGGAAAGAAGTTATAAAAATAATAGCAAGTGACGCAAAATCTAGAGCAAATGATGACCTCTATAATAAGTTAAGGGAAATGAAAAGTAGGGACTTAGATCATGTCAAATGTTAAAGAGCGACGACCAAAAGGTTTTAGTGAAGAACAATGATATTACAAACAAGCTTTAAATGAAGATTCTATACGAGGCTTAGAAACAAGAGGATACTTCATTAGCAGGACATACCTTCTAACACAAAACCAAGTTAGTTAGAGGTGAAGAAAGCATTGCCAAGAATAAAGGCATGAAAGGCTTGACTGATCGAGCAATTGGATGGATTTGGTTAACTAGGCTTTTCAATAAGATATTAAGGACAGAAAATGCCGGATGAATGGAGAATAAGTACCATGGTACCTAAATACAGGAACAAAGGAGATATACAAAGTTGCACCAATTATCTTAGGATTAAACATATATAAGTCATATTATGAAACTATGGGACAGGGTAATAGAGCAAGGACTTAGACAAAAGACTAGGATATCTGAAAATCAATTTGATTCCATGCCAAGAGATCAACTATCTTCTCACTTAGACAATTAGTGGAAAATACCAAGAGAAGAGAAAAATATTCATACGGTCTTCATTGATTTGGAGAAAGTGTACGACGGGGCACTTAGAGATTTGATTTAGTAGGTTTTAGATAAAAGAAGTGTCTCGAGGGGTTATACTGACATCATTAATAGGAGTAGTAACGGGTGTGGGAAACTACATATAGAGAGACAATGAGTTTCAATGACTACAGGATTGCCAAGGGTCAGCTTTAAGCCTTTATCTCGTTCAATGATTATGGACAAGTGAATTCATATTCAAGATGAGGTACCTTGGTGTATATTGTTTGCAGATGATATAGTGCTAGTGGACAAATGAGAGAAGACATGAATGGAAGCTCCACAAATTGCGGGAGGCTTTAGAATCAAAGAGTAAAATAATTCATACAAAGACGAAATATATGAATTGTCACTTAAATGGGGATGTTTTGAGATATGTAACTCCTATGAGAATTGAATCTCAAGAAATAGCACAAAGAAAGTCCTTTCGATACATTTAAACTATAATTAGTAAGGGTGGGGAGATTAAGAAGGATATCAAACTAACATAGTCCTGATTAGTAAAATCAGACCATTTGATTGGCCCAAACAAATGTAACTTGATTGAATCAAAGAAAACCCAACAATAGATAAAACTCAAGCCGAATCTAAATCAATTATACAATTACAAGGAGAAAAATAGAAAATTAGCTTACCCAAAATGCTAATTCCCACTAAATTGGTCTTTAATATAGGTAAACACACTCTCAAACCAATAGAGAAGAAAAAGTGCAAACCATGCATCATTTTTATTGAAAGAAAATAACTATGCCAAGAATGGGGTCGGGCGTCCCCTTGTATGTGTTTAAATAGCCCTACCTTCGAAACAACCCTAGTCTTCTAGACTTAATCCTATCCATCCATCTAGTGCTAGCTAACTGATGAAACTATTAGTTAAAATTACATAACCCAAAACTGCTTGCACAAATGAAGAAAGAAACAAAAATAAATAAATAAAAAGTTTGTTGAGTTGGAACCCTGTGAACGTCCCATGGTGGAGAGAAAATCTCCACTTGCTATACTCGCCTTCTTTGCTTACTTTTTTAAGGAATCCTAATCTCTGTGTCTCTTTTCCTTAATTTGCTCCTTCACCTAGGAAAGCCTTCCCTCTCTTGGACAGTTGACTCAAAATAGGAAAGTTTCCAATTTCAGGTTGCTTACACAAAGTCTCATTGGGCCCCTTTTTACATGGGCTTGGGGTTCCACTTTATGAGCATGTGAGCCAATTAAAGAAATGCACTCACGGGCCGACCCTCCATGTCCATGGGCTCGGTTAGGACTCAATTGGGTTTGCTTTGGGCTCACATTAAATTCAGCATTTTTATTTTCTAATTTGAAACCAAAATTAAGCCCATTCCATATTAGATTTGAGCCTTATCCTTGATTCGGCGCCGAGATGGGTCAAGAGGTTATTCGACCGATTAAAGTGATCTAAATAATCAAGGGTTAATCAACCACGAGATCCATAAAATCAGGACCATCTGCTCCAGCGTCACGAACACAAGATAAGAGCTGGATGGTTGAAGTGATATTTACTTCTAAAGTGCTTTGTGATCAGCGTGTACCATCAAGAATTGAAGGGCAAATTTACAAGATAGTGATTAGACCATATGACCTATGGAGCAGAATGTTGTCCAATTAGGAAATGACATTCCAAAAAAAATGAGGGAATAGAGGGTTGGCCTTGTAGATAAGGTGTCCGCTCCCATAGCTCCCACCAAGTTTCGAATCTTGGTGGGAGCCCTTTACTTCCTATGTCCTGCCCATTGGGCCAACCAAGCAAAAGAAAAAAAGAGTGTACTAGAGATGAGAATGATGAGATGGATGTGTGGTAAAACTAGAAAAGATAGATCATAAATGTGTTTGGAAGCATTTAGGGGTAGTAGCATTAATGAATGATAAATTAAGAGAGACTCGTCCGAGACAATTTGGACATGTCCAAAGCAAGCCAACAACACCACCGGTGAGGAATCTTTTCTCTATGCAAGTTGATGGCCCTGCAAGGAAAAGGGGTAGGTTGGATAGCAGCAGTAGGATTAGATCTAAAGAACTGCAACCTATCTAAGGATTTGGCCCATGATAGACTTGAATGGAGACACAGTTCATTTAGCTAACCACAACGTTGTTGGGAGAAGGTTTTCATGAGGATGATGAGTGTTTTTGCATTAGCTTTGGTATATTGCTGTTATACTGTTTAGCTTTCTCTTAATGAAATCAAACTATCATTAAAAAAAAAAAAATACAAACCTGAACCATGCAATGCTCTAATATTTGTAGAAAGTTTTTTTTCTATTTTTCCTCAAAGATGAAGGAAAAATAGAGCCAAAAAACAAACATATGCACACAAATAGTTTTTTTAGGAGAAATAATTGTTAAAAAATGAGTAGAATTTCATAGTAAACCTCAAATGACAATCAATTTTCTTGTGTGCGCAATGGTGCATAACCTAAATGCACATGATGTTTGATAAAATCAAAGCATATATCTCACCAGTATAGCCTGAATTTCCAACGTAGCATCCTGAGACACATATATCCTCCAGCCAAGATCGACTGCATTAACCATTTTCGTATGTATCAAACAATGGAGCTTCCATATGACAAATTCATACTTATGTTAAACAAGCCCTAGAGTAACAAAACCAAAAAATAAAACACCATAAGATACCAATAAGGAAAATTGACTTGCCAATATGTTAGAAAAAAAAAAGTTAGTATTAAGAATTAATGTGAAAAATTAGGAATGAAAATGGGTCACGCAAATACCCTACCGACCGGACTCAGAAAAAAAAAATGATGTTTCAGGATTTATACCCGTTTTGGATTTGAGACAAGCCTGATGCCTAGATACAGCATGGATATGACGAGGACACGGCATATAGACACGGCAAAGACATTGATTTTGCACATAAAAAGTGAAGTATCGGATACGATAGAACACGATACGTTGCCCATTTTGAAGTATCCGTGCATCATAGGAGCCAAGTCCAGGTCCATATCAATGGACCGGAATGAAATTAAGGTCATGTTCATGCCCATAAGAACGATAGCTATGGGCCTGAGTAACCAAATAATACAATAATATGTGTACATCCTTAGTAATTGGGTTTTTCCAGTTGCCTTCTAGATATTTGAAATGACATACTCCTCCATTGGTTTCTTCATTACCCTCTTAGAAAGGTTACAACTGAGAAAATGTGAGGACAAGGTTGCAATGGATCAGGATAAATAACAACTCATTTTAGCATGGAAGAGTTGGATCTCAGAATGATTGGAAGGATAATTTCCATCATCCCGCTCTCTACAACCAGGTTCAATTCCACACTTCACTTTGAAGCACTTGTGGTGGTGATTATAGCACTCTTAATTGGGAATCTAGGGCTTCGTTTTCAAGATTAGAAAATTTGGAGATAAGGATTGAATAAAGATTTCGAGGGTTTAGTGATTAAAAAAAGGATTGGGGCTTTGAATTTAGAAATTCAGGCATTAGTTTGAGAAACTTCTTAGGATTGATTTCTATAAATATTTTTTTTATCAATCAAAAAACACTCTGTCAAAACTTTGATCTATTCTGAGTTTGGAAAAGATTAAGCAACGTGCTGGATGACTGCCCCGGAAGCGAATATGCATGACGTACGGTCCAGATGCACGGTGTACAGTGTGCAGGTGAATATTTTCCTTCTAATTTTCACCTAATTATATTAATCCTTTAAATTTCAAATTATGTCTTTTTTAATGTTTTTTCCTCCCTGTGTTTTACTCATTTTCATATGCTCCTCTAATGATTCAAGGCCATTCCAAATTGTTGATTTTTTTTCTTTTTATATATTGCTGAAAATATGGCATACTGCCTACAATTAATTTGGGTATGAATATGGATTCGGGTAATTAGTAAACAGGTATGGGTATGGGTAGGTATTCATCAATTTGTGTACTGGTATGGTCCAACATCATCCCACCCCAAACCATTTCCATCCTCACAAAAGATAATGACTTTACAATTTGCAATAGGGAGTTTACATTAAAAAGACGGCTTTACAAACCAGTCGTAGTTTTTACAGTTGTTTTTAAGATGATATATATGAATGGACAATATTACAGAAAATGTTTCAGCATACCTTAACTTGTACTTGTCAACCAAAGCAACAGCAATGTATTTCCCTGACAGTATCAGGATAGAAATTTCTTGGCCACTGATGGACCTGCACTGTAAAACAGGGTAAATTCATTAACCTCTCTCAACGACGATGACAATCATAACAATAAAATAAAAAAATAATATTAAGCAGCAGCAGCAACAGTAGTGGTAGTGCTACAGTAGTAATAACTAATAATTTTGAAAGGATAGTCATGGGATCATATGACATTATTGCAAGTACTAATTTTGGATACCCATGAACTACACCAGCTCTCTCTCTCTCTCTCTCTCTCTCTCTCTCTCTCTCTCTCTCTCTCTCTCTCTCTCTCTATATATATATATATATATCTAGGGCAAGGCTCTCCTAAGCTTAGGATAAGGTAAGCTCAAGTATTTGGTGGGGCCCACATGGGGATGGGATTTCAAGGACTCCCTAGGACCCTCCTCTCTACAAAAAATCAGCCCCAACAGTGATTTCTATCATCTCCATCTGGGCCCCAAAAGTTTAATGGTCAAAAAGTCCATTTGGATCGGTACACAGTCGATCCAACGGTCCAATAAATTCGGATCTAACCGAAAGTTGGTAGACATGTGCACTTCAAGGAGGTTGTGTGTTTGGTCCATTGGGATGGACCAAGGGTGGGTCCCATAAGCGTAAGCTTACGGAATTTAATCATAAGCTTGAGGTTAGGAGAGCCTTACCCATATATATGGGGAGCGCTACACAACGCCCGAGCTTTTTTAGGAGAAAACGCCCCTCCTGGTTAGGCCCACTGGGATGCATGATTATCATGGAAGTCCATTGGATGGAAAGATCCATACGAGACCTACCTATATGCAAAATCTTGAGTCCATAAGATCATCCCAACCTTTTGATCCATGACCCTAAAATTTAATGGTTTAGAGGCATCATTTTATTTCAATCCGATGGTGAGGAAAAGTTAGATGAGTGTCAAACCTGGATTTGTAACTAGTCATGGGATGGTAGTGTGTGTGAAAAGACTAGATTGACTCAACAAGGGCCCCATGACAAAAAAGGGGGTGTTTTTAAAGTGGGGCGCTTTTGAGAATTTCCATATATATATATATATATATATATATATATAATCCGAGTTTTGAGAAATTAACTCTTAAGCTAAAACAATTATATCATCGCCATCATCATCCTCATCCTGACCAGTGTTGGATTGCAAAACTTCTTGCTCTTAACATCCCTCATGCTCTCTACCAAAAAAAAGAAAAAAAAATTCCCTCTTGCTCATAGATTCTTTAGTGATGAAGGAAAAAAGAAATTCCCTAGAAAGATATCTTCCTTGTTCCACAACAGAAGCATTAAAGAGGGACTGTCCTACAAGGCGGTGAGGCGGGGCCCGGGACCGTCCCAAGGCCACACACGGCCATCTGCCAGTCAGGCCTTCACCCGGCCTATTCATGAATCACACCTAGTGAGGGGGCATTCCTAGCCCAAACTGATTTTAAGTTTGTAAATTTTTTAATATTATCGTGTTTAATGGTTTGGATTTTTTCTAATCGGTAACTCATAAGGTTTACATGTTACTGAAAATAAGGACAAGAAATGAAGATGGTACAAGAGAACTATACCCTAGATCCCAACATCAAAAATATAATTCAACAACTACATGGAGAGAGAAACACTAGATGCTAACCCTGATTACTCCTTCCTTGAACTACGTGTCAGCCATATCATTGCTGACCTAATAATGTGCCAGAAAAGTACATTCATGGAAGACAGATTTGATTTCATTAAGAAAACATTGAAACTTCCAAGGGCACCCAACCTGCCCAAAGCCCATGAGACTACATTGGACTTTGGAGGCCTTCAACTATCGATGAATCTCAAGAAATAAGGCACCTACAATCTTAAAGCCCCTAATATAGCAAAGACTTGGCTTCATATGAATCTTTGACTCCCCGACAGTTTGGAGAACTATAGCAACATTTCACCTCATTGATCGTGAACCACTGCCATTTCCAGCTAGCCCAGGCTTTCCTTTTAGTCGCCACATCAACGTTAAATTTCAATGCACCAAAAGGAGAAGATCAGCTTTCCTGCTTGTTCTTCTCGGTGGATCCGCAGCACGAACATGCCTTCTGTGAAGGATGCTGGGTAAGATCAATATCTGAAATTCTTTTATTGTCATAACCCATTTACACATTCTCACAGATTCACATTTAAGATCTCGTTTGAAGACACCAGAGCTGATTTAAAGGTTTACTTTCTCTCCTTCCAAATGGACCAAAGGATAGTATCTGAACATCCAGACATCCTGTACCTGGGGGCTTTCTAGAAACCCAACCTCACTCATCCTTTCCATACTAAGAAACAATGATCCCAAGCCCAGACCACCAGAAGATTTCACCTTCACCACCTCATTCCATTTTAACTAAGAAAAAGTCTAAGGACCCCGGGGAACTGGGATCCAACGGACCCCAGGGGAGTCGGGCTCCCTCCGGGGTCCGAATCCTTAGGTCTGTAGACCCCTTGTTTAACTAAATGTAACTTCTCTCAATATGTCCCTCCCACAAAATTTCTCTGAATCCAATCCAATCTTTCCAACAGATCCACAGGCATCCATACAACAACATATAAATTGGATGATTAGACAATGCTATTTTGATAAGGGTTTAAACACAATGGATAATTAGAAGCTGTTTCTTTGATTTGGGTTATTCAACCCTCCAAGGATAAGAATTGTCTCATCCACATGGATGGCTTCGTTTCAAACTTTTCTACAACAGAATCCCGAACTTTTTTTATTTAAGATTTGTCCTGATTGGTAAACCTAAGTATTAAATAGAAAGCCAACCAATTTTGCAAAGCAACCTGTCCGCCAAATGATAACATGTGTAGCAGCCCAAAACAGAAGATATCAATCCCAACCTACAGCAAATGATCCAGGAACAGTAGATATATCATCTGATATTTTCAAAAAGAAAAATCCAAGAAAACTCATACTGTAGCAAAGAACTTCTCACTTCTCAGGGAAAGACTCATAATAATGGAAACCCAAAGGAAAATACCAAAGTAAATAACTCTAACAGGCGCACACACAATCCAACAGGGAAAAATAGTGCAGGCCCACGATAATGAAGTTTGCATAGAAGTGCACACTATTCTAAGATCTTTTTCTTTTACTTCTTAGACCTGCGTTCTGAAGTTTCTTGGTGAATTGTTTTTCTGCATCAGAATTGTATCAAATGATACTTTTACTTCATATTCAAGCGACAAAGAGCAGGGGTTTGAGTAAACTTCTGTAACATTTTTACATGCGAAAACTAGTCCTTAGTCATTAACCATTATGAAATTGATCTTAAGCAAAGTTTGATAATTATGGTCAGTTGGTGACTATGGAACTGAGTAAAACTTTACACACTACAATCATAGCCACCGAGAATACAGTGGGTGTCATGCAGAATGTAAGCAGACACGCACAAGGTTCGAAATAGCAGTCGCTACCCGTAGCGGTTGAAGCCACTACGCTATTTTGAAAACAGTGGCGCTATATTCTAAAACCTAGTATAACCAAGCAATTTTAGTTTAAAGTTGTCTCTACCCTTTCATCATCATCATCAAAGCCTTGTCCCAACCATGTTGGGGTCGGCTATACGAATTTTGTTTCTCCATTCCGATCTATCTTGAGCCAAATTTTCAGATAAGTTACACTTCCTCATATCCATTTTTACCACTTCTATCCACATCCTCTTTGGCCTACCTCTTCCCCTTGGTGGGCCATCAACCTTCATGGCCAAACTTTTCCTAACCGGCACCGTTACCGGCCTACGTTGGACATGCCCAAACCATCTCAAACAGGTTTCTCTAATTTTATCCCTTATTGTTGCTACCCCTAAATGCTCTCGAAAGCGCTCATTTCTACCCTTTATGGTTCCAAATCATAAAAAAAAACATGAGATTGGCTACTGCACGTGATTTGGATTTTTTTTACTACTTAAAAAATTCACACCGCTACATTGCTATATATCGCCACAACCGCTACGTATCGCCCACTACATAGTGTTTTGGCCACCAGCCGCTAAGCCTGACACAGCCACTATTTTGATCCTTGGACACACATACGCCGGTGAATTGGAATGTGTCCCTAGAATCTAGAAGCATTTACTAGCATCTGCCCATGAAAACAATTTCGATGAAGCAATAAAATTCACACACTTTACAGAGATAGTGACAAGAAATCAAGCACAAAAAATGGTGTAGAAAACATCTGGAATGATGATGTCTCTTATTTTATATCACAAATCAAACCGTAAGCAACCCCAAAGCTTCACACCTACATGATAAAGGATCCTATTTCCACCTTAACAATGAAAAATTGTGATCACCATCATCAAAGCCTTATCTCAACTATGTTGGGGTAGTCATCACAATGAAGAATTCTAATGATTTAACTTAAAAACAGACTATAACCCAGCAACTGAATATCTTTCTTTACAAGATCAGATTTTTTATAGACCAGCAGACACATTTGAGCAAGCTAACTGGAAGGCGCATACCTGTATGTTAATTCCAGCTTCCAATGCCTTCTGAAATAGACTGTCCACTCGTCCTAAGTCATTAGGCAATTGCTCCTGCAAATATCCCAATCTCAAGTTTTAGAATCCACTAATGGATCAACCAGGAATTATGTGTCAAGTTTTCTCTCAATTAAAAGGACTTTTCAGCAATTAGCAGTAGAGCACAAGTAAATGATAATAAAAAAGAGATAGCAGCTATTTTGGAGGTTCAACAAAAAGTTCCCTCCTTCCTTTCTTACTTTTCACTCTCCTTTATTCACCAACTTCAACTGTCTATAAGCATCAATGGTTGAAGCACTAATATTTGAAGAGCCTATCTCTAGAACTGATGGTTGCTAATGTCATCTAACTGCAGAGCTCATGTTAGCAACTCTGCGAATGGAAGAACTACATATAGAAACCCCACACCCCCCCCCCCCCCCGAAAAAAGAAAAAGAACAGAACCCAAAAATGTGTGATTCCAAATATAGGTGAAAACGACAGACAAACACATGAACACAGCTTAGTACATTGATAAATAAAATTGCACATTATTTTCATCATTTCATGTAGAATTGTGAACTTATTTAGGATAAAAGCATTGAATTTCATAAAATCATTCATTACTGCTTTCAAAGTGGATTTCTTGTGAAAATTGGTTTAAATTCATAAAATTGCATGCTTTTATCGAAATTATTCTTTTGGATTATCGTACTATCCTCTTGAATAACTTTCAATTCACATGTAAACTCACGTAATTTCTTCGCACCATTGCGGGTAGACGAGATTTTGAGCAACATGGTATATTCATTTGAGTTCATACATGTCCAGATGGGTCCCATGCATTGCATGATAGTTTGCTATATGAAAATTATACTTTTTAATTTAATTTCATTCCTTTTGCAGGAAATTCAGAAATTGGGGGCCCGCATGATGAAGAATTTCAAGAAGAATTGCAAGAAGAGAGAAATTGAAGAAGAAATAGAAGAAAAATAGGAAGCATCCATGTGGGGTCCACCTTAGGCGTGAATCCCAAGGTGTGACGCCCCATGGAGAGGTTGTTGCAAAAAGTCCTTCCGGTTTTTTTTTAGGGAATATGATATTCAAATTGAAGGAAGAGTCCAAGAAAGGAAAGAATTTGAAGACTTCGAGGCCAAGCAAGAAAGAAGGGAAAGAGAGAAAAAGAAGGAAGAAAGAAAAGAATGAAAATCAAGGAAGCAATGGGACGCCCACAAGGGGACCCACCCGCCCTTGCACGCCCCTTGTGGGGGGGGGCACATGTGTTGCAAAAATTTAAATTTTTTTTCTCTTTTGAAGACCTTTCAGTTAGAGATGGGGCCCATGGTTGAAATTTCCAAAGAAGCATGAGGTAGGACCAATTTAGAACAAGAAGAAGCCACATTAGGAAAGACTTGCTAAATCCCTAAATTTTCTCCTTTTTTCCTTTCCCCCGCTTTCCTAAACCTTCCCAAACTTGGGCTAAGCTAGAAACCTTTCCAAATCCCAACTAAGCTTGGAGCCCAAGTGTTGCAAACCATAAAAGACCCACGGGGGTGAGGGGGTGGCATTCTCCGTCTCTCATTGGGTGTCCAGCCCACGTCTCCTCTCTTCCACAACTCCACCTCTCCTCCAGTTCTTTCTCTACCATTGAAGCTCATCCAAGGGGCTAAGCCTCAAACTCAGAGGCCCATGGATCATGGGTCGACCAAGCCCATTGGGCCAAACCCACTGAGGCCCATTAAAGCCAGAAAGTCTCATGGCCATTCAAACCTAGGATTCTTTTCTTTTACCTCTTTATAAGGATTAACTAAAATTTAGGGATAGAGATTTAATTTTTATTAGAAAGTGTTATCATTTTTGGTTTAGAGTTTTATCTTAATTAGATTTGTTTCCAAAATAGAATTAGGTTATGGAGTCTTTGTATAGAGATGTAATCCCTCTCAATTGGTAGGTGATTAATAAAATTTTCTTTCTTGAGTTTTCTCTCGGTTATAAGGTTATGTGTCTTTGGTGTGAAACCAAGACAGTATCCGGCTTGGAAAGTAGTCTTTAGCTATTCTTCCCTTACCTGTACTACATCAAGATGCTTAATCAAAGTATTTAGTGAGGTTAAAAGTTGAACATAATCTTTGAAAATTAGAGAAGCCACCATGGGATTTGGAGGAGAAAGTTTGGTTGTTTGGGATACTACAACCTTTGATTTTAAATAAAGAATCATCCAATAGAGATTGGGATTAGAAGTTTCCTAAATTGTTGAAGTGAGATTTAGATGTTAAACAGGCCCAAGGCCCATAAACATAGTCCAGAATATCATATCTCACATGGATGATTGGGTCAACTTGTAACAGCTGTACATATTCTCTTAATTAGATTTTCTCTTGTAATTAGTTAGTTTCCTAAAGATAGAATAGCAATTGATGTAATTAGCTAGTTTCCTAACTAAGAAGCCTTGATTGAGGCATGTAATACTCTATATATTTGGGCTCGATCTCCAAAGGCAAACACACAGAAATAATACAAATTAAGAAGAAGTTTCTTCAAAATTCTGTGATCATCAGTTTGTCATTAGAGAGATATGGGATGGGTTTTAGAGAGATTTTAGGAAAGGAATCGATAAAGAGAGACCAAAATAAGAAGCTCCCTAATAGTTTGAGACAAGTTTAGAGAGATTTTGGATGGGACTGTCGTGGCAGTTTAGGAGCGATATGGGAGAGATTTGGAATGGGATGACGTACCGCTCCAAGGGAGATTAGGAGATAATGTGCACCTATTAGAGACCACAATGACACGGCACTCTAGGGTGACATTATTCCAAAATGGAAAGCACTTGGCAAAAGGGCTGCTGGCCTGCTGCTTTTATATAGATAATTTGGCAACCATTAAAAGACAAGTCTTCATTTGGCATGTACAAATAGCATACTAGATTTTGGATGGGACTGTCGTGGCAGTTTAGGAGCGATATGGGAGAGATTTGGAATGGGATGACGTACCGCTCCAAGGGAGATTAGGAGATAATATGCACCTATTAGAGACCACAATGACACGGCACTCTAGGGTGACATTATTCCAAAATGGAAAGCACTTGGCAAAAGGGCTGCTGGCCTGCTGCTTTTATATAGATAATTTGGCAACCATTAAAAGACAAGTCTTCATTTGGCATGTACAAATAGCATACTGTATTGTTGATTTAGTAGAATGAATTACAGATATAAAGTATATATGTTACTTAAGCATATTGTCTTCTTAACCATTGATGGGCCCCACATTGATGCCCAAGTATTAAATAAAAAGGGCATGTCTTAACCAAATACAACTTAATTGAAATTAGAGCCTTAGCCAAGTTTCTCTTTAATTAGAAATACAACCCAATAAAATTTCACTCTAATTGAAAATAGGGTGATAGCAAACTTTGACACTGACTAGAAATGGGCTCTAGCCAAGTTTCACATTAATTGGAAATAGGTTTTAGCCAAATTTCAATCTAATAGGAAATACTAAAATAAGGCCTTGACCAAAGTACACCTTAATAGAAAATGAGCCCTTTTCATTTTAATAGGAAATAGGCTCTAATCAAATTTAATTTTTAACAGAAAAATATTTATGAGCTTTTCATTACTTTCTAAGTTAGCATTACTAAGAAACATAAATACATGTGAAAAAACTAATCATTACTATTATTTTTCTATTTATTCAGCGATACAGGACCTCATATATTGAGTGCACCGCTACACCCCCTTTTCTTACATATTTTTGCAAAAGAAACACATTCTCTTTCATTTTACAATTTTCTAGATTTTCTGAAATTTTTTTCAAATTTTTTGGGCGATTTTTTCAAATCCCACCGCTGCGCCACTAGCCCACTATGTAGCACCCGCTTCGTAGTGGTTTGGCGGAGGGCGCTATTTTCATCCTTGAGGTTCAACTTAGGAGAGCTGGCCCCTTATATATATATATGGGAGTTGCTTCTATGAGAGATACTATCACCTTACTATGAGAGATAAGGTGGGGGCCCTCACATCCATATCCAATGCCAACAACTTAAATGTGAGGGCCCCCACCCTATCTCTCATAATAAGGTGACAGATGCTCTCATAGGAGCATATATATATATATATATATATATATATATATACACACACACGTGGCAAGGCTCTCCTAAGCTCAAGCTTAGGATAAGGTAAGCTCAAGTGTGAGGTGGGGCCCACCTCGGGTGAGGGACACTTACATGGCTTTCCCTTTTTCCACATGAGCATTCTTTTTCTGCATATGACCATATATGGCTTTTCCTCTTTTGCACATGAATATTTCCAATTATGTAACTTTCTGGATGCACATGAATATTCTCCATATATATATATATGAGCAAGGCTCTCCTAAGCTTTTCATAAGCTCATGCTTGTGGGGCACACCTTTGGTCCATCCAAATGGACCAAACACATGACCCCCCTAAATTGCACATGTCCACCAACTTTCGGTCAGATCCGAATTTACTGGACCGTTCGATCGACTATGAATCGACCCAAATGGACTATTAACCATTAAGCTTTTGGGCCCATATGGAGATGATAGAAATCACGGTTGGAGCTGATTTTTTTCAGAGAGGAATGAGTCAACTCTCCTAAGCTCGAGCTTAGGATAAGGTAAGCTCAAGTATGTGGTGCGGCCCACCTGGGGACCCACATGGGGATGGGGGTTAGGGGGATTTCAAGGACTCCCTGGGATCCTCCTCTCTGAAAAAAATCAACCTCAACCATGATTTCTATCATCTCCATATGGACCCAAAAGTTTAATGGTCAATAGTCCATTCGGATCGAGATTTTATCCTAACTTGAGCTTAGGAGAGCCTTGCTTAGGAGAGCCTTGCTCAAATATATATATATAGGGAGGTGCTCCTATGAGAGCATCTCTCACCTTATTATGAGACATAAGGTGGGGGCCCTTACATCCATATCCAATACCAACAACTTAAATGTGAGGGCTCCCACCGTATCTCTCATAGTGAGGTGAGAGATGCTCTCATAGGAGCATCTCCCATATATATATATATATATATATCGCAATACAACTGTTAAATGTTATATTCTAAGCATCATAATGATGATATTTTTATGACATTGTTTGGATGCTTTTAACTTAGTATAGCTAATTAACATGTATTGCATATGAAAAAATTGGTCAATATTATTATTTTATAATCATACAGCGATACATTACTCCATGTAATGAAAGGACCGCTACGCCTTCCTATCTTAGTTACTTTTGAAAAAAAAAAACATATTCTAGCATTTTCCAATTTTCTGGATTTTTTGGAAAAAAATTCAAAATTTTTTGACAACTTTTTGAATCACACTGCCATGTAGCATTTCAGCAACCTGCCGCTGCCGCTATTTTCATCCTTGATTTTTATTTATTTTATAGTTTATTTTCACTTTGACGCTAACCACAACCTATAATCAGTTAATGATCATTATTCAAGAGCTAATTGTGTTGGTCACACCTTACCATAATATTTGTAATATTTATTTATCATTTTATTCCGGATTTCTATTATTTAATTGCTAATAAACTCATGTAAATTCTATAAAATTCCATTACGCCAAGAAGATAACTCTCATTATTCCCTCCTGCTCCTTAGCTTTAATAAAATTTGTTACCATTCAAAAAACAAAGTATTCCCTCATGCAGGCTAATCAAACTAATTTAAGCCTTAATTCCCTTTTCTTTTTTCTTTTTTTTCTTTTTTTTCTTTTTTTTGAATGGCTACTTTCATTAAAGGAAAAAAGAATACAAGGGACTTATATTGACAAGAAGAATAACAACAAAATAAGCCACTAAAAGCCAGGGCTCAACTGAAACGGCCTCACCGAAAGAAACAAAGAAGAACCACAACAACCCCAACACCTAACTACTGGAATCCAACATCCTTCCAATTGAGCATAATTTGATCTATAGAATAATCTCTAAAAATGGGATTTATCATCGCCCATTGACCAACACAAAATTTAATTTTCCCACATTGCGAATCTCCATTCATTGCTACTCCTTCAAAACATCTAGCGCTCCTCTCCTTCCAAATATGCCAAATCACAACAAGAAAGGATAGCTTCCACATCTCATTCCCTTTCTAGGACCCAATTGAATACTTCCAAGCCATTAACAGCTCCTGAACATGCTTAGGGAGGACCCATCTACATCTGTAAGACCCCGAACCCTAATTTTTGTGATTGCAGTTTAAGCTGTGGGTTAGCTTTCTAAGGGAGATTTGAGTGTAATCGAGTTGGTTTGTGGATTAGAATAGTTTTTCCATAGCTTTGAGAAGTTTTGAGAGCCTTTGGACTTAGTCTGACACGACCAGGGATGCCTTGGGGCTCGTGTAAGCGTGGGGGATTGTTCTTGATTTTGAAAATTTTCAATTATGGTTTCTTTTGATTGGTCAAATTAGCCCCTACAACTTTTGTGTTCATTCCATCCGCATTCAAGCCTAGAAACCCAGTTTTTTAGCCAAAAGGGTAAAACAGCCTATTCACACCAAAGAAGCACGGACACGGACACGACACGACACGGACACGAAGACACGGCATTTCTCAAAAAAGTAGGACACGGACACGTTGGGGACACATTAATATTTATTAATAATAATAATAATATATCTAATCATATACTAAAAGATAATATCAATTTAACTTTGTAATCAATTTAGCAATCAAATAAATAGAAATTCAAGTACCAGTGTACCACTATACCAACTAACAAACATATCAAATTATCAAATAGCAATACAAAACTGAAATATAATTCAGAATCATTAAATATGAAATATCCATAGTTCCATAAAATCCATACAAAGAAAAGGGAGGATCATCAATTTTCTCCAACTAAAACATCCAGCATGTCCGGAAAATAAAATATAAAAAACATAAGCATGACACCATTTTTTGTGGGTCGGGGACGTGTCCGGGCATATCCGGGGCATGTCCGTGTCCGACACATGTCAAACACTGACGCCGGCCCCGCAAAGGTGTCCATGCTTCCTAAATTCACACTAAAATCTGCACGATTTTCAACGTCTCCAAATTATGTAAAAATTTTACTTTTCGGAAAATATATTTTTTAGGTGATCATTTTTCTCTTCTTCGTCAATCGCATCCGGGGCCGGATATCCGGAGCCCTAAAGTTTTAGAGCTATGGGGCCCACAATTCTCTCAATTTAAAACCCATAACCCACATATTCTCATTTCCTGCAGAGGAGAGAACCCATCTGCTACAGTTCTTCTTCTTCTTCTAGCTCCTTCTTCTTGCATGTCCCACCTACTCAGCCCTAACTGGAAAGTGGACCATCTTCTTTCTCATCACCTGGGCTTCCTATTAGTAACTTTTTGCAGAGATTTCAGCGAAGAGCTCACCTTTTTTCAACTAGTTCTTTCTAGATAGAGCTCCTTCGGGTAAGCCATGGATTTCAGCTTCTAATATGTGGGTTGGCAGCCCATTTAGTCCCCAAATTCGGACATGCAAACCATGATTCCAAACCTTTCTTGACTTGTGATTTTGGGGGAATTTTTGTGTAGGATTTATGGGGCTTTTGTAGCTGGGTGTTTCCAGCAGTTTGGTGGTTCTTAGGAGAGTATTTTGGGAGCTTTTGGAGATCAGGCAAGTGAATGCTCAGATAATTATATACATGCAAATTTAAATTCTGTTTTCTTTTCAAAATTCTGAGTGGATTTTTCCATGTAAAGGCAGGTGATAATGAATAATGGTTATTTGATTTTTCAACCGCGTGTTTCAGTTCTTTGTTCATGCTAAGTTTTTCTGCATAAGTTCAATTTCAGCAATGATATGTTCAGTACATTATTTCCTATAAAAGCAGATTCTACATTCTGAAATTTCAATTGCTTAACATCTGTTTTTCTGCATTTTAATTGTATATGGAAGTGTTGGATGTTGGGCATGGGAGTGCATCTTTGATTTTGATGATGAAGGGTTGGATGTTGGTGGAAATTGTGAGCATTGTAGGCACTTTTTACGCAGGAAAAATGTGTTTGGAAGGAGAATTAATTTGGAGAAGGAACAGAAAGCGAATTTTTGCAGGATGGGCGGTCAGATGGAGGCTAACCGCGGAGTTGGCGGTTGCAATTCCAGAATGTAGCAAAATTCTGGGCGAGCAGGCGGCGGTTAACCGACCTATTGGCCGCGGCGCTAGGTCACCACCAGTAGGCGATTAGAAAGACAGTAGACCCAAAAATGTTTCAGGTAAACCAGCAGTCAACCGGCGGTTAACCGTGGGTTCCCACGTCAGCTAACCGCCAACCAACCGACGGTTAACCGCTCCCTCTGATTTTTGGGGAAATTGAAGGGGAGTTGTAGGGATATTGTCCGTGGACACGCTAGGACCTCACCAAGTTGGTGTTGTAGACTTAGACACCTTGAATGTCGTAAAACTTCGGAGCACCAATTATTATAAGAACTCGACATTTGGGCTTTAAGTATATATCAAGCCAACGAGTACGGTCCCACGGTGCCAATGGAAATGAGTGTAGTGATTCTCGTATTTTCTAAATCAAACACCGTTGAACTCGATTGTTTCACTATAAAGGTTTGGATTTTTCAAGGTTGACTTGAGAAGGCATTGGGTTGCAAAAGTTTGGAATTGTAAAGGTTTTGACTTGAAAAGGCATTGGTTTGCAAAGGTTTGGGGTTTGTTAAGGCTTTGACTCGTAAAGGTATGGGTTTGCAAAGGTTTTGGTTTTAAAAGGTGTTGACTTAGTGCCAAGTATGAATTTTGTGTGGCTCGACACGTTATGTGCTTCTTGAAAGGGCTACTTATTCTGTTTGCTTCCATATGTATGATTTGTCCAGTTTGCAGAGTAATACGTTATCAAGTCGAAATATGATTTGCTAATTTATAAGAGTTTGCATGGATTTTTGGTCGGCACCACTCAGCTTGGGTCGCGGGGTCGGTCTGATCATCCGGCCTGGGATCCTTAAATATTTCAGCCAACTGCAGCTTACATTTTGTCTGTATGCTATCCATTCCACGGCGGATTCTGTGTGATGCCCAACTATACTGGGTTGCTATATTTATATCTGTCTGCTCCATCCAACTCGTATGTTGACGGTTATCTGTCTACTCCAGCCATCTCATATGGCGACGGTTATCTGTTTATCTGCTCTCGTCACTTCAGTAACGGGAGAATATAACTCAATGTGGTTGCCATCTGATCAGTTTGTTTTACTAACATGTTTTCCTACTTCGCGTATTTGATTTCGTTATGCACACCTTGCAAACCCATTATTATTGTCATTGGATTTTCAAATATGCTTTAGTATTGAAAAATGGATTTTTATACATTATCTCATGCTATTATTTATATCATTCGCTTGCCAGACCATCGTGTCTAATATACTACATTTGGTGCTCTAGGTAGCATGTCCTTCATTCTGAGTTGGAGCGCGCACGGTTCACTATGGAGCCTTGTGTTCTAGTAGGCTTGTTGTGCTGACGATGTCATTTAGGAGTCGTGCTTGGCACCGGAGTTCGTCACATAATGGGGGTGTTTTGTTTAGTTAGTTATTTTGTATGGCTTTTATTAGCCTATTGTCTTTGGGACTTTAATTAATGTACCTTTATAATTTGTAACTTGAATACATGTGGGACAGAATCATCCTGTTACCGTCAACTCTGTGTTTCGTTAGTATGGTTTGTTCCAGTCTGATTATGGGCCTTGATTTGATGGTATTATATTAACGGTTGTGTGCAACCCGGAACCAGAAGGCCACGGGCTCCGAGTCGCAACACCACGTAAGCTTCCGCAAAATATTCGTGATGTGTTGGAAATTTTGACATCCTCACACACGCGGATCCTAGGGAAAACAAAAATTTTACTTAATCCCAAATCACACTCCCAAAGAACGGACCGCTGCAGAAGTCCAATTTTGGGGCGTGACAACATCCAAACCATCTAAATACATCATTCCAAATCTTCACAACACTCTTTCACCTTAAGAGTAGGTGATCTATAGTTTCCTCATCTTCCAAACACATAGGACATGCATTGACAACAATCTTCCCTCTTCGTCTAAGACTGTCCATAGTAAGAATTCGTCGTCAGGAAACTAGCCAACCAAAGACCCCTATTCTTGGTGGGGCCTTGAATTTCCAAATATTCGCTTTCACCTCCACATTGTCCTTGTAGAGTTGGCCAAATAAAATAATGAGACGAAGAATGAACAGTCTTTCGAGGCTTTCCAAATCCTGATATCCTCCCCTTCTTCAGGGATAATCACATCCCTAAGAAGATTTAAAAGGGATAGAAATTGCCTTTCCTCCACGTCCTTCAGATTTCTTCTGAAAATTGGACACCAAATCACCTCTTCCCTATTAGTATTTCTTTCAAAGAAGTTCTTAAACTTTCCTTCACCAATGCATAATTAAACAGCTCTAGGAATTTTTTTGCTAACGGACAATCAAACTACCAAAATATCTTTCCAAAAAAGAATCTTCGCCCCTGATCGTACCTGATATTTGATGTTTTGCAAAAACTTCTTCTTTACAGATACTATACCTTTCCACATTGATGAGAAATTGTAACTACTTTCTTTAGTCTCCCTGCCATCCCTTTGATTGCCAAAATGGCCACCAGCACCTTCCTCCATAAGGCTTCCGACTTATCGCCCAACCTCCATAGCCATTTCCCTAACAATGCTTCATTCATACCTCTTCGGGATTTGATCCTCCTTCCATCTTGGATGAGGATACCGAAGACCAATCTACCAGGTGAAACTTTCTTTCCTCACATCTCCCTTGCCATAGGAAGTCCCTTTGTAGCTTCTTTATTCTGTTGATCACTCATATTGGGCATTTTAGAATTGACAAATAGTAAACTAGAAGATTTGTCATCGATGCTTTTATAAGAGTTATCCTTCCTCCTATAGATAGATGAGTAGCTTTCCAGGTAGACAGTTTCATTTACATCCTTTCAACCACCGGGTTCCAAATCGATTTATTCGCTGGCCCTGAACAGAGGAGGAGACCTAAATATTTAACTGGGAAAGATCCCACTTTGCAGCCTAGAAAATCTGCAAGCAGGCTTTGGTGTACCATTTATCATAATAGAGAAAGAGGCTGAAGTCACACATTCCTTGATCCAATTTCTCCGTTTTCCACCAAATCCCATCCTCTGCAGAAGGTATTGCAAGAAGCACCACTCCACTCTATCGTATGCCTATTCTAAATCAAGCTTGCATATAATACCTAGTCTTTTTTCCTTGTCCCTTGAATGGGCGCACTCATTTGCTATAAGGACTCCATCCAGGATCTATCTTCCTTTAATGAAGGCTCCTTGCTCTTCCGATAAAATACATGTCAAAATCTTCTGAAGCCTCGCTACCAAGACCTTAGCTAGGATCTTATAAACTCTTCCGATCAAACTAATGGGCCCGAAGTCTTTTATACTGATGTCCCCCTTCTTTTTCAAAATGAGAACTATGAAGGAGGCTCCCATGCCCTTAGGTATCTTCCCCTTTTTGTGAAATTCCTCCAAGAATTCAAGAATATCATCTTTCAACATCACCCTAAACCTTTGGAAGAAAGCCATAGGGAACCCATCAAGACCCGGTGCTTTGTCCCCTGCACAAGAGAAAATTGACTGACAAACCTCTTCCTCTTCAAATTTTCTTTCTAGTCACTGATTCTTCTCATCCCCTATACCGGCAAACTCCAAATTATCCAAGGAGAATCTTTGCCGCGCATCCTTAGAATAGAGGGAAATAAAGTACTCCTGAATATGACTAATTATTTCCTCCCTGGTTTCTAGCCTTCTATTCCCATCCACCAATGTAACTATTCTATTTATCCTCTTTCTTGAAGAAGCTATCTTGTGAAAGAATTTAGTGTTCTAATCCCCGTCTTTCAGCCATTTACATCTTGATCTTTGTCTCCACAAAATCTCTTCCTCCCTCACCTTTCTTTGAAATTCTTCTTTGAGGTTTGTTCTTGTTACTTCTTCCTCCAAAGCCAGCTGCCCATCTTCCTCTTTCCTATCAAGTCTTTGAATCTCTTCTAGTAAGTGAGCCTTCCACTCTCCCACCTCTCCAAAATTATTTTTAGCCCACTCTTTTATTTTCAACTTCAGCTTAGTAGCCCTCAACCTTCATTTCCTTCCACCAATCCATAATCTTTTCCGGGAAGTTCCTTTCCTCCAACCACATTAACTCAAACCGAAACGGAGAGTTGGGCCCCACCTATCTGGATTAGGATCGAGCATGATAGGGCAGTGATCAGAAGCAACCTTTGGAAGGGCTAATTGGCATACCTCGGGTTATAGATCCAGCCAGTCTCTTGAAACCAAGAACCTATCCAATCTTGATAAAATTGGCAGGCTCTGGTGGTTGGACCGAGTGAAGGATGCTCCTTTCAATGGCAGGTCCACAAGCGATTGTGAGTTCGTCCAATCTGAGAATGACTTTATATCTTCTGTAATTCTGCCTGCTCCTGATTTTTCACTAGGAAACCTAACTGCATTCGAGTCTCCTCCAATACACCACGCACCATCCCATCTTCCTCTTTTCGCTTCCAGCTCCTTCCACATTTCTTTTCTTTTCCGACTGTCATTTGGGCCATAAACAGATGTTATAAGCCATTTTGATTTATTGGATAGGTCCTCAACTGCCACTGAAACAGAGAAAACATCACTCCAACTCTTCAAAATCTTAACCGATCTAGAGTCCCAGATGTTATAAGCCTTAATTCCATTTCATCTGGCTTATTTTTTTAATATTAATTATTCAATAATAATGACTAAATTATATTAAAATCCTATAATTAAATCTTAAATTCTTACTTAATTCTTAATTATTTGATCTTTTCCTGATTAGATAATTGCTATTTACTTCTATCCTGATTAAGACTTCTAGTCCCTTCCTACAACCCTGCTATTAGCCACAACTTGTGCTGCATCATCACCCAATTCACTACAGATAGCCTGCCATGAACCACAAGTGGCTACCTATCAACTAATGGCACTTAAGCCATTACTAGAGTTTGGTGAACCAACTCAGATGGGGGTCCCAAGTGGACCCATCATGATTAATTTAATTATTTAATTGATTCTAATTAATTCCCATAGTGGATGAATTTTAATAATTGTTTAATTACCTTAATTACTCACTATGTATGCCCAAATCAAACTCTGATTGACCCTGATTGTGCCTAATGGTGCCCTAATTCAAAGTGGCCAAATTATACTCATTGAATAAATTAATTATTTAATTCACTAAATTAATAAAATATTATTTAAATATAACATCTGTGGACAGGTGCTTGCATAAGAATGTAAAGTTCACACAGAAAGTATATAGAATCATATATCAATAGGAAATAACCGTTGACCAATGATGGCCACGACACTAGAGCAGTTCAGCTTAATCAATGGATGGAAATTAACTTTGAATTGACAAAATTGAAAAAATCATCACTTATACACCACTGTCGTGTTTTTTTAATTATTTATTTTTGTTGGTAAGAGACATGACTCGAGTCCACAAACTCAAAGGTCGCAATAGTGAACAATTGAACATATACCACTGTGTCAAAAGGTTGCAATAGTGTATATATATATATATAGAGAGAGAGAGAGATATCGGAGGGTGTCCCAGCCCTTTGGGCCAAAATAATCTCTACGGGCCCAGGGGAGCCAGGTAAATCCCCTGTGGCCCCAGTATAATTTATGCAATAGATAATTAAGGGTCTTGGATGACTAAAGCATGCATGAGACTCACCTTGTAAAAGGTCTCCACGGAGAAATCCGGATTGGCTCCCAAAGTCACAGTGAGGAAAGTAAAAGTAATAGAAAACTTATGCAACAAATACGCCAAATCAACAGTCCAAATACTGCAAAATAGTGACCAAAGCCAAATGTATTAAATGTAGTTCAGCATCCGGAAATATTAATGAAGAATATCTTCATATATGTCATCATGTTACAATAAAGAAAAGCATTAACACACTCGGGTATCTGAGAAAGATTGCAAAGCATACCCCAAAAAAGTCCACATACTAGTACTCTTTTCAAGTATATGATATGACCAAACTAAGCGAAATTCCGTTCTCAAAAAACATGAGCAGCCAGATTTCAGTCATATAAACCTAAACTGGAATTTTTCTTTGCTAGAGTCCATACTATCTTTTGGGATATATATAAGAAAGTTCTTGATTTAAAAGCCTGCAGCTGAAGCCTTATTCTTGAAAGTCAATAAAATGTAAACCGCAGGTGATAAGAGTTGGATTTGGACTTGATGGATAGACACAGATATTTGATTGAAGGAAACAGGAAGAGGAAGAAGAGAGGGAAAAAGATGCGTGAATAGGTTTTACAACTGGAATAATCAATCAATCCACATTCTATTTGAAAAAGAAGTGTGAATAGGTTTTACAGCTGGAATAATAAATCAGTCCACATTCTATTTCAGGCATAATAATATCAATGACTTCAAGGTGGTGATTATAATAAAATAAACTAAGAAAGGGAGGTGCTATGAATAGCAATGAAGATTAAAAAAAAAAAGAAGCACTTCATCTCAGGCTAGAACATAATTATCACTTATGCCCAGTTTGATCAATGAAGCATGGATTCTACTCTTCCCAACAACTTCAGTAAACATGCATGTGACTTTAATCCATTCTATCATGAGTATTAAGAATAGCTTTAGCTTTACTATTATTGAGTGACAGGCTACTTCTGTAAAATCTGTTCATGGAAGCTATGAAATTATGGATATAGATATGGTTATGGATATGGACACTGATACAATAAGAAGGGATACAGCTCTAAAGTTTCTGAAATTTAAGTTCACAATATGGATAAGGATGTATGGAAATCAATTCCATAACCAGGATTCAATAATCAGTCGACTTGGACACAGGGCCTACAAGTGGGCTAGACAAGGTAAGCGCCATGCAATTGTAGAGATAATGGGGACCACCGCTGCCAAATTAATAGTCCCACATGCAGTATCTAGAGCAGAATCGTTTGTGCATGCGTGCATGTGTGCCCCCAAAAAAACAAAGGGATCTTGGTGGAATTGCCACATATGAAATTGATTTTGCCCACTTGTTTCTCGAGAGAAGATGGGAAACATCTATTCAAGAAAAAGAGAAGATGGGAAATGTGTTCAATATTGTTTGCCACTGAGCTACTAAGGAATAACGGGAGATTCGATCTCATAGAGTTCAACTCCCACTCTCGACCCATGACCAATATGAGCCCAAAGCTTCATTCGTAAGTCGTAACTCCCAGAACTTCTTTGTAGTGGCTCCATTCCATGCCTCATTTCATAGGAAACAGTGGTTCAAGGTGTAGCATTGGAACTGCTATGTAGACTTTTGTTACCAAGGGTTTGAATCCCTCTCTTTCCATACCTTCACCTAATTCACCAGCCGACCACAATGTAGCAAATCAAATAACAATTGATACCATTATCTGAATAGTAAGACCATTATTTGATATATATATATATAGATAGATAGAGAGAGAGAGAGAGAGAGAAAGTTTGACTCCTGTAATTAGATAGGCTCATTAGAATCTCCTCTACTTAGGAGAACTGATTGATTTCTATCACTGATTGGGCCCAAATTGGCCTTGATTGTAACCTAACAGATTGTAAGACCTCGGCCCGTTAATCGCATCATTAGAACTAATTAATTCTGCTGTTAGTTCTCTAAGTGGGATTAGACGTTAATTAATTAAGTTTGTGGGTTAGAATAGCTTTGGGAAGTTTTGAAATCCGTTGAACCTAGTTGGAGACCTATAGGGTCCTATGTGTAATTTCGGGAAAGTTTGCGGGTTATTCGCAAATTCTGGAAAATTGCATCCTAGAGCTCATCAGAAAGAGATTATCGTTCCCGTCAGTTTTCATGTTCATACCATGGCCATTTGGAGGCCCCAATATCTGGTGATTCTAGTATGTTCGGGGGTAAATGGGCCACTTCCGAAAATTTGTGATGTTTCACGAGACCTCTTATCACGTCATGCTTGTACTAGAAACTAGATTTAATTTCAAGCAACCTTCGTTCTTTGACTCACTGATCAGGCCCCCTACAGGTTAGCAACCAACTTCCTTCCGAGCAGCCCTTGAATGTCTTGTATCCCAACATGCACAGCCCCTCTCCTCTTTCTCTATTGTCCATTTTCAGGTGGAATTAAGTGGGTAATTTTGGGGGATTTTGGTTTTAGGAGAACCCAGCTGCTGGAGTGGTGGAGGAGTGATTTTGGAAAGCCCAATAACCTGAGGCAAGTGTTTAATTTGAGTTTTCAAACAAGCATGCAAGTCTAGTATGAATTTTCCCATGGAATCTTCTTGTTGTTGAAACTACCGTTCATTTACTTTGCTTAACTTTTCTTTAGTTGTATGATGATGAAAATGGTATAATTTCAGCGCGTAAATGATGGAAAATGTTTTCTCTGAAATTCTCCCAGATCATCCCCCCCCCCCCCCCCCCCCCCCCCAATAAAATAAAAAAATAAAATAAAAAGCGCGCCCGGAACTGCTCAGTTTGGCAGTACCTGCATGGCACAACTAGGCTGGGCACTCGGTTGTCCCATGCAGGGACTGCCGTGCCTTGCCCTGCTGCCCGGTTGTGAAGGGCACAACCGAGTTCAGGGCGCCAACCAAATAGGCGCCGGTTGTGCTGATCATACCTATTTGAGCCCATTTGCACCCCGGTTCTTCATCTCTCTTTGCCAACTGATTGGAAATTCATTTTTGTTTTGAGGGCATTGCCCCCTGCACCCCCAGCGAGCTCAGTGGGGAGCTCGACCCCTGTGGTGGAGTCCACCCCCACCTCCCTCCTGGACAAACTTTAACTAAATCCTAGGGTTGTCCGGAGGCATGTAGGTGTACTAGGACTTGGGGACCAGACAATGCAATTCAGCACTAACCAACAAAATGACAAGTGACCGGACCCTAAGTGTGCGCAATGCCAAATCTTACTACTGCAACATGTCAATGGTGGCCCACACCATAGGTTTAGCAGTTGTAATGGTTCCTTGACTGTTATACAGAGTTATCCCATCTAACTCCTCAGCTATGATATAGTTGCGTACGCAGTGTATGCTATCCTTGAATTTGCATGATTCCTCCGTAAACCCTCCATACCCGACCTTCACATCGCACGTATGAGACTTGTCACTTGCACCGGGGTTTTAGCGAGCATTTATTTGCCCTGTGAGGCCCCACCCCTTGTGGACCCTTGCTTATATTTAATTTTGGCTAATTATAGTATATAATATCTATTTGCACTAATTAATAGGGGTTAGTAAGGATAGTTTAGCATTTTCCTAGATTTTCGACCTATTTTCTAGGAATTATTCCCTTTTTATGATTTATAGAGACCATAGGGTTCTAGATGGACTTTAAGGAGTTAGTTAGTTAGTTAGAGGCCCTTAGAAGTAAATAGGTTTAATAGGAGGGGTTTCCATTGGAGAATTTGCAAACTAGACCTAAAATACCCTAAATACCCATGTACTTATCCAAACCTAAAACTAAACCAAAAGGGCGACTTGGACATAAAACTTCCAACCAAAGTCTATATATTCAAACCAACCCATCCCAACCTCCAAGCTCTCTCGCTCTTTCCCTCTCTTCTCTCTCTCATTTTCCTCCCATTTCTCTCTTCTTCCCTCTCATTTTCCCATTTTCCCTCCAAGAATTCCTTCCATTTCTCTCTTATCTCTACACGAAACCTAGATCTAGGGTTTTCTACATCAAGAAAGGGGAATTCTCTCCAAGCTACTGCTACTCTCAAGCTAGAAGACCTCTCTCATCACCTAGATTTCTCCTTTCTCTACACAATAAGGTAAGTTCCTTCCCGTAGCTCAATTTCCTTGAATTTCCTTTCTCTCTCTAGAATTCCATCTCCTAAATGCATTTCTCTATGGGAATTGGGTGTAGGTAGCCTAGATCTATGTAGATCTAAGGTTTTGGGTACTGTCTTGAGAGTTGGAATCCATTAGAGCTTGGATTAGAGAATTGGAGCTTGGATCTCAAAGATCAAGCCAAGAGACCATGATATGGGCTACGAGGCAAGTACAATATACCTATTTAGCATAAAATGCATGATTTCCTCCTTGAATTTTGTAATTTAATTCATATGTATGTGTTGATTGTTAGATCTCTCTCTTTAAGCCTCGTTTTATCGATTTTTTGCCATTGATAGATGGATCTCCCATTTGGAAGATCAATGGCCCAATTGATGATGGAATTGTGATATATGGATGGAGTTTGATGTTTGTGATGAATTGGTGATGATTGGAGACAAGATTGATGAGTTTTGATGGCAAATTGGATGAATGGGAAAAGTTCCAGAAATCTTGAAATGAGAATTTCTTGTGTACTCAGTGACCAGCCTTGTACCAGGTCGACCGAGCACACTACAGAGAGCAGATAACTGAGGCTCAGTTAGCAGACTGACTAATACAGAAATCAGTGCATCTGGTCGACCAGACCCCTTGCCAGGTCGACCGAGTACAATGTAGAACATAGAAACTGAGATCCGGCCTGCCTTCTGTTTGTCTCAAGAAAACCAGTTTAGCCAATCAACTGGCTAGCCACCAAGTCAATCGGGTACACTGCAAGTTATTTTTCAAGAATGCAAGACAAGTCTCAATCTCCCATTTGTGACAGGTCGACCCGCCCCTATGCCAGGTCGACCGGCCACACTGCAAACGGTGAATTCCAAATTTGTAACTTTCTGAAAATCGGTGATTGTGGGGCCTATTGACTTTCCATGTGGACCTCCACAAACTATTTGTCTCAAGAAAACCAGTTTAGCCAATCAACTGGCTAGCCACCAAGTCAATTGGGTACACTGCAAGTTATTTTTCAAGAATGCAAAACAAGTCTCAATCTCCCATTTGTGGTAGGTCGACCCGCCCCTATGCCAGGTCGACCGGCCACTCTGCAAACGGTGAATTCCAAATTTGTAACTTTCTGGAAATCGGTGATTGTGGGGCCTATTGACTTTCCATGTGGACCTCCACTGATGAGCCAAACATGAGTCAAGGGTTGGGGTTGGGCTTAACCTTGACCCATGAGACCACCAAAGTAGGGTCTAGTGTATTAATTGGATTCCGATTCGATCCTTAAACGTTGTTGAAGATGCCTGTAACTTCAAAGCACCAAATTCATATCTCTTAGCACCTGAAACTTCATTTAGGAATCGAATTGACTGACATGGACATTAGACCTGAAAAGGGGGCAATGACCTAGGATGGACCGTTGTTATCTCATTCCTATGATCAGCATGAATGCTAGCTATGATAGGTGCTTTCCATTACTGTTCATTATTGTTATCATCTATTGCTTAAACCTATAATAAATGGAAATTGGAGGACCTGAACCTAGGATGCCCTAGTGGAGACCTGGATTGTGAATGGAGATCACTTGACCCGTGTCTATGGCTAGGCGGGCCATCCAATAGCCTAAGGAATGGATGGATTAATGAGATTACCTTAGAATAGAGGATTGTGATTATGACTTAGAAACCCATTTATGGATGGGTAATGTAATGGATAAGGACGACCGTGACATGGTGCATCATGGCCGTGGATTCAATTATGGATATGGACTATGGATTGCGTATATGGATTGGACATGGATACCAACCCTCGTGTGGATATGAGATGACCTTGCTCACGCAAGGATAACTTAGCCAGACACTGACCCTTACTTGGTTCCTTGAGTCGGTGTAGGACATTCACTCGATTGTTGTAAGCTTAGCCTTGGACTGATCATCCTTGGTGGGAGCTGATTATTAAAGATGGAGCCATCATGATGAGCTATGTATAGACGGCCGGCAGATTCCGGTAGTATATATGCATTCGCGGCCGGTAGACTCCGGTAATGCATATATGCTTATTATTATAGAGATATATGATTCGGCAGGGCTTATTATCCCTTGCATTGCACTATTATTCCCTACCGCAACTGGTTATCAGTATGGGAGGGACGCACCATAATATCCCGCGGAAGCAAGCTTATGTGAATGTACCATATTGATAGATGGTTATTTAGCTTGCTTTACTTTCTTATTGATCCTTATTGTTGTATTTTGCACAATTGCCTAGTATTGTACCTTTGTTCCTCATTGATCTTATTATTGCCTCTATTCCCTTTTGATGCATACATCATATGTTATTTGTATATTGTGCCTGCCAAATCCTTTGGATCTGACCCATTATTTGGTGCTTAAGTACTGATACCGACACCGTCCCCGAGGGCTGACACACTCCTCGAGGTGCCTGTAGCCGATGAATACAGGTGGGGAACGGCGGACCCGAAGGATGGAGTGCCTGCATTGGGATTTGAATGATTTTCATTTTAGGGTTTTGAGTGACTTTGTGGTGAGCTGGGGGGATTCATATCCAGTTATGTACACACTTATATTTCTGTACTTTGAGATTTAGCCGACTTTTGCCCGGCTACTATTTGCTTTATATTGACTAATACCTCATTTGCTTCCGCATTTATATTGATGTTGCTTACGCTATTTTCTATATGCTTCCGCACTCAACCGTTAATATACATGTTAAAAAGTTTTAAATTAGACCTATGCGGACCTATGATCCTGGAAGTTCCGGGTTTCTTCGGGAAGTAGCTCGCCAAATCCAGATACCTTGGCGGTAAACTCAGTATTCGGAATTGGGGCGTTACATCCCCTATGAGTTAGGATCCACGGTGGGGTGTCTCGGGTTGTGTAGCGAGCATTCAGTTGCCCTGCTCCTTCCCAGGCGCCAGGATCCGCCCCTTTTCCTTCTTACCCATTTGGGTTGAGCCATTCTATGCCGGAATGCTGCCCCTTTTTCTAGAGACCCTAGGACCTTTGCCAGGTCATGTTAACTTCATCATGTTTTTCCCGTCTTGTAGTAGTATGGTGGTTTTGCCTCACGTATGCTTTTCATGTTATACCCGGCAAGGATGACAATAGCGGCCAAAACGCTACCTAGCGGGCGCTACGTAACAGCATAACGGCACGATTTTTAAAAATCATCAAAAAAATCTGAAAATTTTATAGAAAATCTAGAATATTGGAAAATGAGAGAAATTGTATTTTTTTGCAAAAGTAACTATGATAAGGGGGCATAGCGGTCCCCTCATTGTATGAGGTTCTGGTATAAAAAGAAAATAATAGTAATGATCATTTTTTTCACATGTGTTCATGTTACTCAGTTATGCTAACTTAGAAACTAATGAAAGACTCATAAAATAAACTATGTCATGAAGTCAAGACCTAAGACTTAAGAGTACCTAGAGAAAAGGAATACGTCTACCAAAAGGGGTGTCTAATAGAATGTATCTAAAGAAGAACCCTTGAGAAGAATTCTTTGTATCGACTGTAATTTGGTGAGATCATGTGCTTTTTAGTGTTCTTTTAAACATAAAATGGTATAAGAGTTCCATAGAAATGTTATTTGGAGAGAAGAAGAAAAGAAATAAGTATTGTTATGCATTTTAAAAAAATTTGAAAAGTAGGAATCTGTCTCACTCCGTAGCGGGCGTAGCGGCCCCGTAGCAGCCGTGAAAGGCGCCAAATGCCTTTTAGTGTAGCGGTCTTCACCGCTACGCCCGATATAGCGGCTGCTACGTTGATCCATGATACTCGGGCCCTTGAAGGGTGCTAAATTGTGAATGAATGTCCGATTATGTATCTCCTTTTTCCGTGAGTCACTCCTTGGCCCGTGACCATTTCTAAGTATGTCCCATATGTTCGACATTATAACCCGAGTCGGCACCACTAAACTTGGGCACCCTCTTCGGTCTGATCAACCAGTTTGGGTCCTTAAGTCATGTAATCAATTGCAGTTTGGGATTTATTTTCTGTTGAGATTTTCTCTAGAGCCATGGCCAATGCCTCGCATATATGTATGTATGTATGTATGTATGTATGTGCCAGCTATAAAGCCTCCTCGTGAGGTTTGGGTTACTATAATTATATATGTTCCCATGTATGTATGCTCCACTTTGCCATGCGTATTAGTGAGAAGGTAGCTTTATGGGGTTTGCCATTTTGCTAGGACTTACATGATGTTAGAAATGCTTTATTGACACTCGTGTTCCTACTTATCAGTATGTTAGTCGAGTATGATCATGCCTTGTCACATGTTATGATTATTATTCTTGTTTGATTGTCTATACTGCAAACATGTTATTTTACTCTTATTAAACACCTGCCAGCCGTCATGCTGACTCGTTTCATTTTGGTAGGGAATACCCCCAATCCCTTTGAGGCAGAGCCACGAGAGGCGACTGATGAGTCGCATGACTTGAACGCTTGGTGCGCTGATGATGTCATTTAGACGTCAAGCTTGCACAGGAGTGGCCGCATATTTTGGGGGGTGGTTTGATATTTTGGGATTTTGTTGTAATAGCCAATGTTGGCTTCATTTGCTGGGTTGTAACTAAACTTTACTTTTGTGTAAATATCCTAACTCAATGCTATGGGAATGCCATGTTATGAAGGTACATTTCTTTGATGCATGTTTACTTATCGTTTATGCTTCGTATGTATGATTTGCTACAAGCTTCCATTGAAATATAATTCATGACAGTGTTTGATGGATCCTCACCACGGAAACTTAAGAGAAATAGCGTGCGCGGGCAAAATGTTCTGCACCGTCCCGCGTGCCCTACACCGCGATCCTGGGCCGATTAGTCTAATGATGGTGATTATCTGCCTTATCCGGTCTGGGGACGTGACACAAATTTTGATAAATCACAATATACAATCTGCTCAACCACACAATTGGTGTGCCAATATTCTCCAAATCTCTCCTCTTTGTTTCATTGTCTCTTTAATTATGGTATCAAAGACAGGTTTTATCTAAGAACATCTCTCTTTTTCAGTTATGTTCTTCTTCAGATGTGTACAACATAAGTTGTTATTATGACACACTGAAAACTGAGATGCAGCAAATAGGATCAGTACAAGGTCGGCAAAGTGGAGACAAGCTAGTGGAGTATTAACCGATCATCTTTATAAGAAGACAGATCTTTGTTCTATGAGGCATAATTTTAGATGAGTGAGAGAGATGGCCAGGATGTGCATGCTAAGACAGATTTGTGGAGTTAAAAGAAAGAATAGAATTAGCAATGAGCATATAAGAGGAAATCTAGAGCTAGCTACAACAGACGGAAAAAGAATCATAGAATATCTTTCCAAATGGTTTGGGCATTTAATAAGAGGTTGAAAACAGCGAAGGTTTACAGGTTCAAGAAACTAGGAAAAGGAGGAAAGCATCAAAGACTTGGAATGAATAGCAAGGAAAGGCATGTAAGATAATATAAGTTGCAGAGTATGACTTCAAATATGGTCAAGTGGAAAAGTAGAAACCACAAAGGTTGTAAATAGACAGGAGAAGACTACATTGATGCTGAAGTGATGTTTCACTTGTATTAATAGGGATAGTCTGAGGGGTAGCAAAACCTGCAAAACCAACATTTAACTAGCATTAGTTGGAGAGGTAACTAGTATGAGGGGAGGGAGGATGTGGAGATGTATTTCTAGGTGATGCGTTGTAGTATCCCTTATGAAGTGTGTTTTATTTTTTTTCAAGAAAAAAAAAATTGTTTTCTTTATCCCTTTCTAGTGTACCCATAAATAAGTCTACTTGCCATTAATTCACAAGCACACACACCCAGAGAGAGAGACCTCACCATCATGCACCTTAGTATTTTGGTTATTAAATGACGTAGCTTTAGCGAAAGTAATTAGTTAAAAAGTTTCAAATATATATGCAGTGGAACCCGCTCCCAGACTGATGGGAAATGGCTAAGTTGTTGATGACATAATGCAACTACAAAGCGCATGTCGGATAATATACTAAAATTCTTGCAGTTCCAGGAAGATTAAAATACCTTGTTGTGCTGCAAAGCTTTCCTAAAGAGTGAATGTCACAGTGGTCAATTCCTAGAGTTCTCAGAACCATCAAAACACAAGCAAGACCGCAATCCCAATTACATAGCTGACGAACGTGTGGAACCTTTGTAGATCATCATATTTTAGAATGAGAACACAGTGGACAGAATATAATACAAAATCATAAGAATTACACAATGAAAAATATTAAATACACAGGAAAAGGAAAGAGAATATTTCATAGAGGAACTCACTTCAGTGAAATATGAGCGGGGCAAAATAGAGTCATAATCCACTTTAGGAAAAAAAGGGATCCCCAAGGAGTAATTTTCAACCAAACTAGAACCATCTCCAATTGGCAGCTGAAGGATTTCTTCGTCCATGTTTAAAAACTTGTTCACAAGGGGTTATACAGGCCACATCAGTGTGAAGGTAAACTAAGGTTCCCAAGTCTAATATGGTAGCCAAACACCATTCTGCAGTTGATGGAAATGCAGTTAGGCAATCAGTATATGATTCTCCTAAAAATTATTTCCCAGCCAGTCAAATAAATAAATTCTTCCTGTATAACTCACTTCTCCTAAAAGTGCAGATGAGTATCTTCTGATATTATTCAATCTATTGGACAATGAAAATGTCCAAGCAAATAGAGTGACCAGTCCATAACTTCAGTACAGAAATTAAACAGGTGCATGAAGAGAACCGATCAATATGATTGAATAAAGGTTGCTATTGTGATGAGAAACTTTGCATCCTTTCTTTCATTTTAGTGGTAATGGTAATTGTATTAAAAGAAAGGCAACTACAAAACACCTATACTAGAAAGGCAACTACAGAGATTAGCTATCCACTCCAGACATAGCCAAGAAACCTGGCACCACATTAGCTTCTGGCAAAACATGGCAAAATGAGGTTCTAGGAAAGGCTCAAGTGAATGGGTAGAAGGAGATTTTGTTGTCCAACATTAGCACAAGTCAAGGTGCATTTGTGCAAGGAAGATAGATTCCGGATGGGGTGTTGATAGCTAAAATGAGCTCATGCACAGTAGGAAAAAGGTGGAAAGAGGCAGTCTCTGTGTTAAAAATATATTTGGAAAAGGCTTTAAGATCATGTGCTAAGGTTATTTGTTGATTGTATGCTCCAAAGGATGGGTTTTGACTTAAGTGTAAGGGTTGGACGATGGATTGCATTTCCACCACTTTGTTCTCTCCTTGGTGTATGGTTCTTTTATCCGGTTCTTTTATCCGGTTGTCTAAAGTGTCTAGTGTCATTTGGCGGGGGACCCTAACTCCATTTGTCTTCACGATTGTAGTAAAAGCACTGGGGGAATATAAAAGCAAGGATCATTCACAGTTTTGAAGTGGGCAATGGTGGTTTAGCAGTTAACTGCTTTCAATTCGCCAACACTTTTATCCAATTTTCCTCCAACAACTGCCAAGAAGTTAGGATTGTTAATGTGATCCTCAGATGTTTTGAAGCAACTTCCAGCCTAAAAGTGAACTTTAGCATAAGTGTGCTAGTGGATTTGGTAATAAAAGCAAATGCGGCGTTGTCTCTCATTAGTAGAATGGGATGTAGAGTCGGCTCCTTCCTCTAATATACCTGGGTCTTCTATTGGTTGGTACTCCAAAGTCCAAGTTGTGTTATCCAATGATGAGAAGCTATCTACACGGAAGAGAAAATACTTATCTCTGGAAGGCCGCGTCCTTTTAATCAATGCTTACCTGAAAAATCTACCATTCATTATAAGGTAATATTCAAGATGAAAGTTTTAATAGCTAAGAGATTGGAGAGGATCCAATGTAATTTCCTGTGAGAGGTGCAGAAGATAAGTACAAAGTGCATTGGATGAAGTGGTTGAATCCAAATCATTTATGCGGTCTAGGAATGGCCAAAATACACGACAGGAATCATGCCCTTTCAAGGAAGTGGTGGTGAACATTTTTGGGGAAGAGCATGAAGCACTTTCTCTTTGGAGAAAGATTATGGTGAGCAAGTTTGGGATGAGTGGGAGGGGATGGAAGTGGGGAAGCTTTCCACCTTCAGTGCTTCTAGTGTGAGGGGTGTGATACCTAGTGTAGAAGAGGAGTCAAAGATCCCTAAGGAAAGTGTCTAGAAATAGGATAGGTTTTTGGCAGGTTCTCGCATTAAGGTTTAAATTTGGAATGACAGTTGGGTGGGAGAATCTACTTTAAAGTTAACGTTTCCAAAAGGGAGTATATGGTTTCAGTTAAGAAATCCCTTGTTGCATAAATAATTTTGAATGGTTGGAGGGAGGGTGCTTCCAGGAATGCCTTTTAAGAGGAGTTGGTCTAAAAACGAGGAGCATATTTCCTTCTTAAGCCTTTTAAGTTATGTTCTAATTTGCAAGGATGATATCAAATCAAAGGATTTGGACATGCCCTTCTAGAAAGTTCTTAGCTAAGTCTTTCCAAATGCTGTGCAGCTTGGACAGTTGGGCACTCATAAGGTGGAAGTATTTTGTTCAAAAGCAACAAATCCTAGGATTGTTGAAGCGGACAACCTTGGGCAAAAAGGGCCGTGTCCTCATCTAACATAGTAAATGCATGCTCCTTGTGCAAGGATGAGATCAAATCAATGGAGCACTTCCTCCACCATTGCTCAGTCTCTCAAAGATATGCCATTTTATCTTAACATAAATTTGGGGTTAGCACTGGGATCTATCCCTGTTGTTTTCCGTGGAAATGGAGGAGATGCCTCACCCCTGAGCTATCAATGGATTGGCAGACATATGGTCCATGGAAGGGCAGAAACGAGAACAAATTCAATGCCAGACATGACAATCTGACTATCATAACCATCAATTTTAAATGCCCTCCAAATCTTAACGCTTATACAGACAGACTCATATAAAATCATCAAAACCTGAAACTGACGGTTAAGGTCATTAGATCATATTAATATCTAGCTCCATCTTTGATCCACGAAATGAACTTGCAATTTCACCTCAACCCAATGACATGCATCAATGTGGGTCTCACAGGAAATCCGCTCTTTCTGTAATTCCCCTCCCCAGGGGAAACATGCAAGGCATTACCAAAATCTGCCGACCCTTTCCCCCGAAATCCCCAACTTCCCCAATTGAAATTGGAAATTTCGTTCGATCACAGATTAGGGGGCTGGGTTTTCTGATGATTATAGAGAGGGAAAGAGAGAGTACCTTCGGTGGGTGAGAATGAGAGAGATCTGACGAGCGAAGACTGTTGAAAAGAAACCATTCTTTTTTATTGTAGAGTCGTGGAGAAACAGAATTCAAAACCGTAGAAAAGTTTTTAACAGCTGAGAAAGGAAAGGAAAGGAAAGGAAAGGAAAAACTGGAAAAGCTATTTACTTTGGAAATGATTTTCCCTGTGAAAACCGAAATTGCTCAGCTCCAAACGAAGACGCATACAAAGCAGAAGCCGGTCGATTTCTCTATAAATGGTCGGGACCAATGAAATTGCAGGGGTTTTTCAAGGCTTGAGATTTGAGAATGAGATTGCGTGCCTATGTCAGGCTACTTGAAGTAAAAGGTCACTTTAAGAGAGCAGAAGCAGAAATGTCGTATCAAAAAAATTATAAAATTTCAAAATTTACTTCCTTATTGTAAAAACAGAGAGACAAGAGGGAGAATGGAGAGCATTTGTAATTTTCCTATTAATTGTGTGTACATACAATAGGGAAAGGCCTTATTTATAAGCAAAGTAACTTCATAACAGAAGAACCCTAAATCTAACTCTAACTCTGAAAGTCCTGAGGATCCTAACCCTAGAGGGGAGGTGAATAGGGTGTGCTACAACTATGACCAATTTAAACCAATTTTAATTTCTTAACATAAACTAGTCACATGTGATGATATTAATCAAACAAGATGCGGAAGCTAATAAATGAATCACCACAAGCATACACCACAACACAAAGGTTTATAGTGGTTCGGCCTCAATGCCTACGTCCACTACCGGCTTGTGATCCAATCACCCCACCGGATTTCCACTATTTATGCTTTTTACTAGGCTAAGCAATAACCCTTACAAAGTTGTTTTTCTAGGCTAAACAACAACCTCTCAATGTGCTTTTCTAGGCTAAGCAATAACCTTTATAAGATGATTTTCTAAGGCTAAGCAATAACCTTTACACAATGCTTTTCTTAGGCTAAGCAATAACCTTTACAAATAAAGATTTCTCTAAGAAAGTGTCTTCACAAAAGATCACTCTAAGAGATACAATTTAAGTTCAAATAAAATGCCTCTAAGTAGGCGGATATGAAAGTGAATAACAAACTCACACAAACACTAAATGAATGCAAATGTGTATGCTCATGATGTGTGTGAGTGATAACTTCAATCAAGTTTAAAAAGAAAGCTTAATCAAATATATGCTTAAAGCATTTCAAAGTTCAAAGCTCATGAAAGATTTGATTGAAGTCTAATGCAAATCACATGTATGAAAATCAACTTGTTAATGACATGAAAATCAAAGATTCACAAGTTGTATGAAAATGACTAACTTAGAACATGTGATGCATGTGCAATGTTGTTTTCAAAACCAAAGAAATTTTACTAATGTTTAAATGAATGAAAACAACAAGTAATGTTTCAACTAAGAAAAAGAATCATGCTTTATGAAAGAAATCAAAGATTTAGGCTAAGCATGATTAAAGAAGATTTAAAAAATAACTTGGGTGAAAACAAAGTGAAGAATCCAATCTTAATTAGATCAAAGATTAAGAGAAGAATGGATTCATCACATCATAGTTATTATGCACAAAATCATTTACCAATAACTTAAACAAAGCATGTAAACTATGATTAAGAGAGGTAGAGCTTACTTAGAGATTTAACTTCATTAATCCAAGCTTTAGCTCACCAAATGACTCTTTGGTCTCTCTTAGTTCATCCCCTTTGTCTTGTCTCAAAGCTCCTCAAAAGAGTCTTCAAAATCTCCAACCTTTGACAAAGGAAAGAACTCATTTTTATAGCAGAAAGTGCCCAACGGCTAGTCCTCGGTCGACCAGGAAACAGGTCTCGGTCGACCGGGATCACACAACGGTCAAATTTCTGACCGTTGGTGCTCCCAGGCACTTTCTGCCTACAGTGTTCCCGGTCGACCGGGACCTCTGCGCCGGTCGACCGGCGACACTGCCGGGACCCCAAAATCCACTTTTGCAAGTTTAAAAGATTTTCTTTGTGGAATAATTTGGGTCACTAAACCAAGCTTGAATACATGTTTTAAATCATACTAAGGGGTTTAAAAACATGTAACAACACAAAGCCGAAAATGATTCAAAACTTTAAAACCAAAGGCTAGCTTGATTTCTAAAACTCTTTTCAAATGAAAATGCATACAAAGATGATTCTGAAAATGATGGATGTATGCAAGGCTCAAACCTAAATTCTCAAAATGATTTTCCAAATATAATGCACAAAGAATTAGGTTTTCAAAAGAGTTTGTATTCTAAAACCAATGCATCCAAGTTTAGAAACAAAACATGCATAAAACAAGATTTCTTCAAGTCTAAAACCAATGCATGTAAAAATCAAGATTTCAAGATATTTTAAATCAATGCAAGTGTGTGTAAATCAAATGATGCTAAAGTGAAAATGGATCCATCAAATTACAAATACAAAAACCCTAACAAACTCATCTTAAGTGGGCATCCACCCAAGATCCATATCTTATAATACTCCCCCTTGGATGACCATCATTCATGTGAGAACCCGACTCCTAATCTCTTGGATTAGTGTTGTTTTATTTGTGGATTAGTTTCTTTAAGTGGATTAGTATTTGTTGGGTTGAGTTTGTGAGCTAGAATGGTTTTTCATTAGTTTTGGGGAATTTCGAGGGCCTTTGTGATTAGTGGGACCCTTTGGGGGTTCTTTTAGTGACTTTGCGCGTGATTGGGAGGTTATTTGAAATTCCCGATAATTCTTGTTTTAGCCTCATTTGACTTATTTTGTTAAACTCTACAACTTTCGTGTTCACTCCGTACCCGTTCGAAGCTCCGAAAATCAGTTTTTCCAGCCCGGAGGGCAAAACAGTATTTTCACACCAAATCTGGACCCAAATTTTGAGTTCCCAGAACCATGCCAAAGTTATACTTTTTGAAAACTAGATTTTATGAGAAACATTTTTTTCTTCTTCGTCGATCGCATCCGAGGCCCACAAATAGATGTTTTACCCTTGGCAAGCTTTGAGTGTAGTGGGGCCCACACCCACCCATTATAAAATGACTCCACTCACTCTTTCTCCCTCATTTTCCACTCCCCATCGGCTGCAACTCCCAGCTACAGTGCCAGCAGCCCCTCTTCTTCATTTCTTCCATTTCTCTTGCTCTAATGGAGCCTCCAAGCCACCAATCCGACGAGGGAACTCCGGCAACTTCTTCTCCTTCACCTCCTCTCTTGTTTGACACCATTTTCGTGGGAAACCAAGGTGGGCAACCCCTATTGCAAGCTTCTTCTTGTTGATTCATGACTCTAGAGGTAAGGACTCCTTCCCATTTTCCTTGGATGTGCAATGGTTTTCCCTTAAGTTCTATTTCCTAGCTTGGTTTGAGCCCATTCCTTGTCTTTCATTTGTTTGACCCATTTTAGGGTTCGTTTTGGGGTTTTTGTAGAGATTGTTGAGCTTGAGCTTGAGAGGTGATTAGAGGCTTGGTTTGCTAGATTGGAACCCAAGGCAAGTGGATGAATGGATGGTTTGAATGTTACCAAAGTTTTATGAGAAATCCTAAATGTTATTACTTGTTCTTGATAATTTGATGTATGTTTTCACATATGTTCTTGCCACATTTCTATTGATCTCGAAAATGCATATTAATGGGTCTTGCTCTCTTGTTAAATCTCTTGGAAATTATGCATTTCATTTGGTCAAAGTTTGCTCATATGGTTTTATAATGAATGGAGTTGGTTTTCCATTCATATTTACGTTTATTAGCTTGCATTGATTGGAAGTAGATGCTCATTTAAAGAGTTCTACTAACTCATCTATTGTTATGGAAATGTAACCAATAGTCCTTATTTATCTCTAGAATTTTTAGCTAGCTTGGACTTAAGGCAAGTGGATGTTTTGATTTTCATAAGCTTTCAATGATTTTGGTATTTTCACTCATGCCTATTTATTACATTGGTTTGAAATAAATGCCCATGATAGAGCTTTGGTAGTGCATTCATGGTAGTGCATTTATGTCTTATAAGTGTATTGGTGAATGTCATTTAATTTCTTCTTGCTTATATCAAATGTACCCTATTGTGAAATGGTTTCCTTCTTTCTTTAATTGCATTGGATTCGATATTGACGGATGAGGTGATGGAATGAACCCATATTGGAGTTGTGGAGAAGTGTAGATAGTTGCATTGGAGGAGCTTTTAGCTCAGTTTTGTGGCAAGGATTAAGTGGAAGTGAGGAGAATGGTTTGAGGAGGAGAAAGGGCTTAAATCTGAACACAGTGGGTGATTCCCGCACCTGGCGGTCAGCCTGCGGTCACCCGGTGGCTAGCCGCCTGGTGACTGGCGGCTAACCGCCAGCTAGCCGAAATGTTACGGTTACTTTTCCAGAGAGCACCCTTCTCCACCTGAAGACTCAGTCAGCTCTACGGTTAGCCAGCGGCTAACCGCCGAACCCATCGGCGGCTAACCGCCAGCTAACCGCACCTTGGCGGTTAGGTTTCCAGTAAGCTGTATTTTTGGCAGCCAAGCCACGGTCAGCTGCGCGGTCAGCCAGCGGCTAGCCGCCCATCCCAGCGGCGGCTAACCGCTAGCTAACCGCCAGGTGACCGAAATTTCCCAGGTTTCGAAAAGCTCCTCGCTCGAACGAACTCTCCGGTTCGTTCGAGCGCTGAGCTTTGTCGATCAAAGGAGATTCACTAGGCATTGTATGAGGCCATCCGAGAAAGAAACCATATCACAAGGATGCCATTCGAAGTTTTGAAAATCCAAAGTGTATAAGGAGCCCGGGATGTCTTCAAACTCAAGGAGTACCAAGTCATTTCAATAATCGACATACGGGACCCCTATCCACTTAAATAGATCTCGAAGTCAACAGTTTTCCCGAAATGGTATAGTTCATTATATTTCTTCATTTCCACGATTTGTATTACATGACTTGTTTTCCCGAAAGCAATTGAAGTTACTCTAGTAACAGTTATTTGTCCCGAAGTGCATTGCCCCCCCCCATGATATGTCAGTGTGCCCTTGAGCACCCCCGTCTTGCCCGTTTGATTATGTATCTGTACTTGATTTACTTGTTTCCCCGAAAGCATTGAAGTTACACTAGTAACAGTTAATTGTCCCGAAATGTATTGCCCGATATGAAGTGACAGTGTGCCCTTGAGCACCCCCGTTTTACCCGTTTATTTACTGTACTTGATTTACTTGCATATGTCTCGATTGGTTTTGACCTATGAGTCGGCATCACTAAGCTTGGATACCTTGTCGGTTTGATCCACTGACTTGGAAATCCCTCTCCCGTCCCGCCAGCTGCAGTTTGGATCCCGATACCCGGTTATTACCGTGGTCCCGTCCCGATACCCGGTTCGCTACCGTGGTCCCGTTCCCGTATATTTATATTGTATATATGATTAGCGTTGAGTCTCCTCACCTTGTGTGACTGAGACCAACGTCCCGTTATACTCTTGTCACTTCGGTGATAGAGGACTTAGCTTCTTGTGATTGCCATCTTGCCAGTTCCCGATTCCTTGGATACCCGACATATTTTATATTGTTTGCTTGCTTTCCGATAAATGATTCGTTTCCTTTATGAAAGTTGTTATTTAAACAAGTGCTAACATTCTCCAATGTAAATTCAGTTATTATTATATTGTTTTCTGTCCTTTGTACCCGCACATGTTTTAAATGAATGCCGGTTGGGTGAAGAACCATGCTTTTACATATTTCCATACGATCAATGATTTTGCTAGATTTATATGATTACACGTGTTTTAAAGGAATACCCGAATTGTTAAATACCCATGCTTTGAGATATGTTTTAAATGAACATTAGTCTTGTCAGATTTCTTTGGTTACACCTGTTTTAAACGAACACCCGGTTTGTTAAATATCCGTATTTTCACATATGTTTCAAATGGACTTTGGTTTTGCTAGACTGCTATGAATGTCTGGTTTGTTGTATACTTATGTTTTTACTTAAGTTTCAAATGAACGTTGTTTTGGCCATACCGCTATATTTACACATGTTTTAGACGAACACCCGATTGTCAAATATCTATGATTATAGATGATGTAAATGAACACATGTTTTATTAGATATTCATGTTTTTACCCATGCTTGAAATGAATACAGGTTTTCCCCGAGATTCCCGACTTTTGCACCCGTTTAATTATATGCAGCATTTGATTGAGTATCATGATTTATCTTATGTTTTATTCTTCAGTATATTTGTTATCTTTTCATCCACCTGCCAGACCGTCGTGTCTGACCCACTACTTTTGGTACTCAGGTTCAGATTTCTTCGCCCCGAGTTGAGTGTTTTGTTGGCTGTGGAGCCATGCCTTGCAGGTTGGTTTGTCAGCTATGTCATGTAGACATTGAGCTTGACATCGGAGCTACGTCATATTTGGGGTAGTGATTATAGCTTTTTGTTGAATGGCTTTTATTAGCCTTTTCTTGGGATTCTTAATTAATGTACATTGATAATTGTAACTTGAATATATTTGGGAATGTAATATCCTGTTGCTGTCAGCTCTGTATTTTATTGTGATGGTTACTCCAGTCTGATATGATTCTTGATATAATAGCTATGTGCTAAAGGTTGAGTGCGACGCGGAATCCGATGGCCACGGACTTCGGGTCGCAATGCCACAAATGCTTCCGCAAAGTATTCAGAATGTGTTGTCTTCACACACGCGGATCCTGGGAGAAGTAAAATACATTTATGCTTTAATCCCATTTCCCGCCCCCGAGGTTTCGGTTCGGGGGCGTGACAATTCAAAGACAGTTGCCTCATTAAAAACTTTGCTAAGGAAAACTCAGTGGGAAAAAACCAAAGCAAAGGGAAAAAGAGTACAACATTCTTCAAGATCATTGAACTGGTGTTGGACGTGCATAATGCTGCCTCGTTAAAACCTTAACTAGGAAAACTCAGTGGGATAAAACCTAGAGAAGAAAAAGAGTACAGCGCACAAATGTCCATGGGTAGCATACTTCAGGATGCTCCCTGATAAACCACTCCCCCTGATAATAGCAACCATTCACATAGTTTAATGATGAACTCTACGCATGCCAATCTCATATACAAACTTCTGGAATACTGTTTTTGGCAAAGATTTGGTAAACATGTCAACCAAATTCGTACTCGAACGAACTTGCTTGACTTCAATTTCATTGTTCTTCTGAAGTTCATGAGTGAAGAAGAACTTCGGTGCTATATGCTTAGTCTTGTCTCCTTTAATGAAACCTTCTCGAATTTGTCTTATGCATGCTTCATTATCTTCATAGATAATATTTGGGATACCTGCAATAGAAGGTAATTGACAAGAACTACGAACATGCTGAATTAAAGATTTTAGCCATACACATTCCCTACTGGCTTCATAAAGAGCTAAAATCTCAGCATGGTTGAATGAAGTAGCTACCAAAGTTTGTTTAGTAGAACGCCAAGAAATGGCGGCGTTACAATTTAGAAACACATAACCTGTCTGTGATCAACTCTTATGAGGATCAGAGAGATAACCTGAATCTGCATATCCTACAAAACTGAAATCTCTACGATCATAAGAATAAAATATTCTTAAAATAGTTGTTCCATGCAAATATCATAGGATGTGTTTAATGCTAATCAAGTGTCTTAATTGAATTGAGTACGTATTCATTAGCTTTCCTTCAGGCAAAGGAAGTCCTTCCGAAATTTATAGAACGTGGTTTTGTGTCCCAATCATCATCATCATTTTTATTCCATCTCTCATGAATAATTGTATAGTATAGAGATCTCTTAATTAATCAGTACCGGTGCCTCTTCAGGGGCTTCCAAAGTCTCACCAGGGACTTTCATTATTCTAGACAGAACGGGTTTTACCATAACCTCTTTAGGAGCGTTATATGCCTATTCAGGAGGAACCTCTTCAAGAGCGTTACTCGCCTATTCAGGAGGAACCTCTTCAGGAGCGTTTTGTGCCTCTTCGGGAGGAATTTCTTCAGGAGCGTTACTTGCCTCTTCGGGAGGAACCTCTTCAGGAGGGTACTTGCCTCTTCGGGAGGAACCTCTTCAAGAGGGTTACTTGCCTCTTCGGGAGGAACCTCTTCAATTTCACATTTTGAAGTACGTGGATCTAGATGAGACAGACTAAAAGTATTCCATGTTAGTTCTCGCCGTTCTTCAGGAACGAGTTGTTCTACAGGAACAATGTTAGTTCTCGCTGTTCTTCAGGAACGGGTTGTTCTACATGAACAATACGTTCTACAGGAACAATCTTATCTCCCCCTAACGGCGGGAATATTGTCTCATCATATGGGCTCTTCCGGAGCCTTCAAATATTTGCACAAGTCCAGCTATGGTGGTTACCTTTCGTGGAATGAATAACGATTCTGAGAAAAATTTTGACTTTTCAGAATGGTGTGTGTTATGGCACTATCTACCAAACATAGATTGTCCTCATTTCCATGATTCATACCTTAAATAATAAATCAATAGAACTATGCAATCACATGATAAAACTAAAATAATTAAACCATTCACCATAAATTAGGTCATTAATGAAAAATAAAGATCTCCATCATAAAGGAAAAGTCTAAGAAACATGCATCGCAAATGAACTAAGAAAAAATCAAGTTTGTGAACGTTCAAAGAATTATTGGTCTTCTAGACCATGCCGAGGGGTGCTCCCAAGTGAGTGTTAAATGCCTCATTATCCAAAGGTTGGCTGTCCTCATCCTCAAAGAAATCTCGAGTCTCCAAGTTTGTAATGTCAATTGGAGGCCTCTCTTGTGTCATTGTATTCCAATTCCAGCCTTCTAGATCATTTGTCTCTGCTAAATGAACAGAGGCCTTGTATGCTTTGTATTGTTCCGCCACTTCCTTTGGTGCACGGCAAGTGCGTGACCAATGCTCACTTCTTCCACATCTATGGCACGTGTCATCAAGATAGTGAGTAAGTTTAGCTTGTGGATTCTGGTTGTTCTTATGCCGAGGGGCAGGCCACTTCTGGTGATTTTTGAATTTTGGAGGGGGACCTTTAAAACCACCTCATCTGGAGGAGTTATGTCTGTCATTCCCCCTTCCTCTGCCTCTGTTTAAGTTACAACTAGCATTTGCTTCAGGAACTGTCAAAGATCCAGTAGGTCTGGAGTTATGATTTTTCATCAATACTATGGAATTCTGTTCAACAACGAGGAGACATGAGATAAGTTCTGAATATTCGGAGAAACGTCGCTCTCGATACTGCTGCTGCAGGAGCACATTCGAGGCATGAAAGGTGGATTACGTTTTCTCCAACATCTGCTCCTCCGAAACCTTTTCACCACATAATCTTAATCTGGAAACAATATTGAATAGGGCAGAGTTATATTCAGATACATTTTTATAATCCTGTAACCTCAGGTTTAACCATTCATTCTGGGCAGCTGGCAGTATGACCATCTTCTAGTGATCATATCTATCCTTTAGGGATTTCCATAGGCCTACTGGGTCTTCCTCAGTAAGGTATTTATTTTTGAGGTCGTCATGTATGTGATGGCGCAGGAAGATGAGGCCTAACACCTTTTCCTCTGGGGACATCTTGTTACCTTCCTTTATAGTCTCTCCCAATTTTTTGGATTGCAAGTGGATTTTAGCATCCAGTTGCCAAGATAAGTAATTGTCCCCATTTATGTTAAGTGCTTTAAAGTCAAGTTTAGCCAGATTTGACATTATGCAAGAACTGTAATAAGAAATATATATTAAGTTAACTGTGTGCAGATAATCAATAAAGTAAAATGGAAAAAAAATGAAACCTTAACATCAGAAGTAATTAAGGAAGGAATTTAAACATGACAAAATAAATTGGCTAATAAAAAGTTAGAACATCAAGTTCTCAGATTTGAGAATCAGAACTGTTGGTTCTGTCAAGACTTTAGGCTTGATTAAGAACTTCAGGTTCATAATACATGAAATTAGAACTGCAGGTTCTATCAAATCTTCAGGTTTAAAGTAGAACTTCAGGTTCTGTCAAATTATCAGAACTTCTGGTTCTGTCAAATCTTCAAGTTCTGTCAAATCTTCAGGTTTGAAATAGAACTTTTGGTTCTAACAATTGATCAGAACTTCTGGTTTTGTCAAATCTTCAGGTAGAACTTCTGGTTCTAACAAATGATCAGAACTTCAGGTTTTGTCAAAACTTCAGGTTTAATTTCATGGCTTTTTCATTTTATGTATATGAATCTGCAAGTTCATATCACTTTTCTAACTTCTAAGACTGCTGGTCCATGGATAGGTGAACTTCAGGTTCACTTTTAGAACTTTCGGTTCGTAATTGCAAATTCATAAATTTAAATTTAAAATAAAATAAAATATGCAAGAGGATTAATAGTAAACAAAATACTATAAATATTATAAACAAGCATTATAAATTGATTTTATGTATTCCAATAAATTTTGACTATGGTTTAGATACCACTTACCGTAATTGTTACCGTAATTGTAGTGCAATAGAAATTTCTGAGTGTTCGAAATACTTTGTCGAGCAATATAGTAGTTGCCATAGAAAACGCTGCTAGTTTCTTCGTTCCTTCCACGTACGCAAACCGAAGAAGGAAGTCATCTAGGCATGTCTTTGGTCACGCACGCAAACCAAGGCCTTTTGTTTGACAACAAAAACTGTTTCACAAAACCAGGTCTTTTGTTATTGGATTATGCACACAAATCGAGAGGAGAAAAACCAATGCCCTTTTTTTAATTGGATTGTTGCAGCTTGTGAATCCTGCCCTTCAACACACGCCAAACGAGACTCCCTGCGGACAGTTAACAACAACAGTAAATAAGAGAAAGGAAAAAGTACTTATTGTTGCGCACTTTTTGAGGCAAGATGTTTGAAAGAGAATGGGGATGGTTTATCTTGTTGCACGGTAAAGGAGGGGAGCAACAAGTATGTTGTGTTGTGCTGATAACGTATCGTAAAAAGAGAGACAAGAGGGAGAAGGGAGAGCTTTTGTAATTTTCTCATTAATTGTGTGTACATACAATAGGGAGAGGCCTATTTACAGGCAAAGTAACCTCATAAGAGAGGAACCCTAAATCTAACTCTAACTCATCTTAAGTGGGCATCCACCCAAGATCCATATCTTATAACATTCTTTGAATTATTATGCCAATAAGAGGTGCAGGATTATGGTAGAAATTTTTTTAGAGTTAACCCTTTAGTCACTCGAGTGAGTCATCTCATTTTAGCGGAAGACAGAATCAAGAATATGGAAGACTTCGACGAGTCATTTCATTTTTATAAGTTGTTTACACTCTAAACTATTAAATAGATAAATTTATTTTTAAAATAATTAAATTTTATTTATAATTAAATATGCATGAGGCTTGGGAGTCGGTAATTTAAAAATGATAATTGGAATGTAATTGAAAACTTATATTTGGTCTTTTACATTCGATATTTTGACTAGCAAATTATATAATATGTAATATTTTTTTATTTTCTTTATTGTAGTACTTTTCTTGCGGATATGAATTTGTTAATTTGAATTGATTATTATGTATCATATAAATAAATGTATTTTTTAGATTTTATAAGTAATGGGTTAATATTTAAAAATATATTTTTTTAATTATTTTTAAAAGAGCATGACTCTCTCGAGTCTATGCATCGACTCTATCCAAGTTTTTTTTTCACTAGACAAGTTGACTCTGAGTCATGAGTTTTCAATTTTGCGTAGGATAATTGTTCTGGTCCAAATATAACACGGTTAAACTTATTATGTCTTGATTATGGTTACAAATGGCGTGCGCCAAGCCCAATTCAAGATAGCTTTGAGCTAGGTTGTTCATTTTAGGTCCATGAGCTGGGATAGGCAATTTTCTTGACCAAACTTAATTGGCAAAAATACTAGGGATTGTTACTAAAAATTGAATTAGATTAGCCCCACTTGATGTCCAAATTAATTCCAATACAAGCATGGTTGATAGGGTTGTAAATGGGTCGGTTCCGGTCCGGGTCCATGGTGGACCCAGAACCGGAACCGTTAAGGAAAAGGTGGAACCGGATCCGAACTCGGAATTGCTTCTGAACCACTTTCTTGGCTCTGGAATCAGAACCAGAACCATATATAGGACGAGTCTGAATTCGGGTCTGGATCTAGGTAGAGAATGATATTTAAAAAATATAATTTTTATGAGAGATTTTAAAAAATTTAGGTAATATGTCGGGTATTGGGTCCACGGGTCCGAACCAAGATGGAACCGGACCCAGACCCATTTAGTTATCGGGGCCCAAATAAGGACCCAAACCTGGTTTTAAACCGGTTGGAACATCCGGATAATCGGAGAATCGGGGACCCATTTACATCTCTAATGGTTGAGAAGCATCATTGCCCTAGGGGTAAGGCCAACAGCCCCAGGAATCAACCCCTGGTATTGGCAGAACACAAGATAGGGAGTATCTCAAGAGGAGCATGGTGGGAAGCATACTCAGGTAGAGTGAAAAGTTTATTGTTCCCTCTCATGTATATATAATCTACTCTTATAAAAGAGAGAAAGATGATCTACTTTTTTCACTACACACATAGCCAATGAAATGTAAGTTGTGGGGCCCACTATATATATTTATTATGTATATGTATTTTATATATGGAAAAAGATGGGGACATAATTCTACTCTTATAAAAGGGAGAAAGATGATGTACTTTTTTAACTACACACATGCCTAATAAAATGCAAGTTGTGGGGCCCACCCTTATATATATTTATTATGTATATGTGTTTTATATATGGATAAAGATGGGACATAATGGGAATTTCCCAATTTCCACTCTTATAAAATCTTCTATCTACTTCTATCTACTCTTTCTATCTACTCTTATAAAAGAGAGAAAGATGATCTACTTTTTTTACTACACACATATCCAATGAAATCTAAGTTGTGGGGCCCACCCTTATATATATATATTTATTATGTATATGTATTTTATATATGGAAAAAGATGGGGACATAATTCTACTCTTATAAAAGGGAGAAAGATGTTGTACTTTTTTAACTACACACATGCCCAATAAAATGCAAGTTGTGGGGCTCACGCTTATATATATTTATTATGTATATGTATTTTATATATGGATAAAGATGGGACATAATGGGAATTTCCCAATTTCTACTCTTATAAAATCTTCTATCTTCTATCTACTTATACTCTCATAAAAGCGAGAAAGATGATCTACTTTTTTCACTACACACATAGCCAATGAAATGTAAGTTGTGGGGCCCACCCTTATATATATTTATTATGTATATGTATTTTATATATGGAAAAAGATGGGGACATAATGGGAATTTTTCAATTTGTCTAAAATAGACTTTGGGTCAGGCTTGGATTTAGAGGGGTTTTAAGGATCCGGATCAAGATGATTTAGCAGACTAAAGTTTAGCAATTAAAAATATCTACCCAATGGTATCATAATCTTTAAAATCTAAAATTACAAAAAAGCCCCTAAATTCTCTGGAAAATTGCTAACTACCCCCTACCATACCCAAATGAACTCGAATCCAGACCAAACTTGGCACAAACGATCCTAATAATTTAACCCAAATGAACCCGGATCCAGACCAAACTTGGCACACACGATCCTAATAATTTTTTTTAATCTCTTCTATTGAGTAGATGCTGATATTTTAAACATAATAAAATTTCGTTTTAATGCATTCAAATAAATCGAGTAATTTTTTTTCGATTTCTTTATTATTTTTTAAGGTGGTGGAGAAAAGAAAATGAAAATGTGGATAAGATTGGAATCTATCTCAAATGTTGTGTTTTCCCCCTCCTCTTTTTTCAATTTTCTTTTAACACACTACAAGAAAATGTGCATTTACCGTTGAAGTTACACCGGCGGCCCAGTTAAATGAGACGGTATAACGTTAAAAAAATATACAAGCCCGATCGATGAAGTGCGCTCTGTACATGTTTTAATTGATCCCTCTCTCACTCATCGTTTCCTCTCTCCCTCTCTCCTGCTCACAGACTCTCCCTGCTCAAGTCTCGGTGACGCCGAAACTTCCTCATCGATCCCTCTCTGCTCTCACGCATCGCTCTCTGCTCGAACCAGATCCTTTTCTTCCTCATCGATCCCTCTCTGCTCTCACACATCGCTCTCTGCTTGAACCAGATCCTTCTCTTCCTCATCTCTCTGCAGCGCCTTCCAAATCTCTCCCAGTCCCTTCTCTTCCAGAAGCAAATAGAAGAAGAGCGGTTTTCAGGTACCACTTCCTTGTTTCTTCTCTCTTTCTCAATCTATCACCATTCCTTTCGTTTCTGCTTAGATCTGTTGAGTTTTCGAAGGTTTTGTGGTTTGATCTTCTTCATTTTGTTTATGTATTCCATCCATTGATGTTTTCTTCTTCTTCTTTGTTTGTTTTGTTCCCGTTTTTCAGTTAGTTTTTCGGGCTTAGATTCCGGTTTTCCTCAGTTTGTTTGTGTTTTATTGAGTTTTGGTTGCTTAATCCGAATTGAGTCTTTGATTTTTGCTTCATACATTTGCGATTGGGGGTTTTTTTTGGAAGTTTAGCTTAGTTGTTTTTTTGTATTTTCTTTGTTTCTAGGGTTTTAGATCTTGTTGTTGCAGTGTAAGTGAGATTGGTCAGCGTATGTTGTGCTGATCATGATTTTAGTGAGATTAATGAATGTGATTAGGTTTTTCCTTCTCACGTTTTTCTGTTTTCTTCTTTACTAGGGTTTTAGATCTAGTTGTTGTTGATTAGCCTCTGAAATGATATTCTGATTGTTGTTTAAGTGAGATTAATACATATGGTTCCGGTTTTTCTGCGTTTTGATTCTGCATTTTCCTCCTTACTAGGGTTTTAGATATTCTTGTTGTATTGTAAGTGGGATTAGTCTCTGAAAGGATCTTCTGATTGTTGTTTAAGTGAGATTAACAGATATGGTTCTGGTTTTTCTGCTATTTCGTTTCTGCATTTTCTTCCTTACTAGGATTTTAGACCTTCTTGTTGTTAATGTAAGTGGGATTAGTCTCTGTAGTACTCTGCTGATGATTGTTTAAGTGACATGAACACATAGGGTCTGAGGAATGCTCCTATTTTTTTTTCCATTTTCAATGGATAGGGCTTGTTATTTTTATGTGATATGGGATGTAGGGTTAAGGTTACTGGTTTCACATCTGCACCATCTCTACAGCAGTCTCTGTGTTGTTGTTTCCTGTTTCTTCACTCTGTTTCTTCATTGGAAGGTGAGTGATACTATTAGCACAAGTAATAGTATTTCTTCCTTTTATCCTCTAAAATTGGTGAAATTTGAGGGTCTTGGGGAGGCTTAGATATGGAGAACGTGGACAATTTAGCTAGGAATGAAATGATGAGATTGCCTCCTGGGTTTAGGTTCCATCCTACAGATGAAGAATTGATCCTTCAGTACCTGAGGAGGAAGGTCTTTTCATGCCCTTTGCCTTCTTTAATTATCCCAGAGATTGATCATTTGTACAACTATGATCCTTGGGACCTGCCAGGTTTGTATTTCTCCACGCGCGCGCGCATCTAATAAAACAAAGAGCAAGTCACCGAGGGTATGTCTGTGTGGAGCCAAGTATCAAGGCACAATGATTTTGAAAATTTTCTGGGGTATTCATTTTGAAAAGCAGCAAAACCACACTTATTGTCCTGTTTCATTTGGACAGAAGTCTTTTTTAACTCAATCAGTTTCTGCATAAAATGAAATATCCAGGGAGAGAATTTTAAATGTCAATAGACCATTTCCCTTTTAAGGGCAGCGGCAATTTTCCATGGCATTCTCTTTTCACAGTGAATTCATTTTCTATGAAAACTTTGAGCTGAAGACTTCATTTCCTATGACTCTTGTTTTTATTGCATGGTGTAGACAAACAGGAATTTATATCAATAAGATAATGTTAGCACAGAACAATGAAAAATCATTCTTCTTCTGTGAACATTTTCAAATTTCAAATTTGTTAGTAGTTTTTTAGAGGAGCTTGGGTCCCAAAATACCTAACAGGAAAAAAAAGGTCTTAAAGAATTTATGTGTTGGGTCTTTGAATCCATCATAGCCAGTTTGGTCCAGATAGGGTCTTTGGTTTAAAACCCTAGTCATCACAACATTAGTGTCATAACATGAATGTCTAAAGTTACCAATGGGCTCAAGAATTAGCAAATGTTTGAACTAATATTATAAAGATCATAACATAATTACATTTTTAGAGTTTAATATGAGTACTTTAAGAAAGAAAAAAAAATTCATTTCTGTCTGTCTTATAATCTTCAATGAGATTCATCTTCATTGTTTTTCAGTGCCAACGTCTTCATTTCTCTTTCCTTAATTTATTCCCTTTCATCTATACTATATTCTGTTTGCATTAATTTTAGTATCTAAGTGAATCCAACAGGTCAACTATAGCAGGTTATCTAATTCCATTTCAAGTGCAATTAGAGCATATACAATTGTCATGTGAAGGACTTGGTATCTTGTAAAACATCTTTCACTAATACCTTGAAGAGATCATGACATCTCTCTCTCTCTCTCTCTCTCTCTCTCTCTCTCTCTCGTTTCCTCCTTTGATTTCTCCAATTGATGGTTCGTGGAAAATTGAATTAGGGTTTTCTTGGAATTGTAGACAAGTAAATTCTTTTACCACCTTTTCTTGTGGAAAAGCGGCTATACCAAAAGTAAATTCTACTATAATACATTTAAAGAATCTACTATAATATTCTCTTGTAGTGTGAATGTAAAATCCTGCTGTAAACTCACATCACATGTCTAGTAGATTCTTCCTTTTAGTCCATTGCATATTTGGAATTATTGCAGGTTTCTCTCAAGTGGTCTCCTTTTCTAATTTAAGGGTTCTTCTTCTCGTTCTCCTCTGTCTCTCTGTGTGTATATATAGAGATGGATTCAATTGGAAATCTCATTGGGGGAGATTAAAATCTCAATATTTTTAATTTTTAATTTTTTTTATGTTGTGGGTAATTTTTTTTAAATTGGTATGAATTGGGAATTGAAAAATAGTTGCTTTATGACTTGTTAGCTATATAGGGTTGGGTTCTTTTACTAGTTCCATCTTTCTTTTGCTTGTTGGAAATGTTACATGCTTTGGTAGATTAGCTAGATTTATGTGAAACAGTAAATCACCTTTTTAGAGAGAGGGGAAATTAAATGCTTTGATTGAAAAAAGAAATTACAAATGGAAAAAGAAGATTTTATGAGCTTAGATGAGAACCCCATTTAAATGCTACTGGTGAATTGGAAATCAGTTGACTGAAACAGCTTGAAAGTGGATGGATCTGTATCTTTGTATGTGTAGCCTATGGAAATTGCTGTAATTCAATATCAAACTACACATGTATGCTTCCACTTGTGAGTTGATTGAAATAGGTTGAAAGTTGATTGAAACACTCACCTTTCTGTGAGTGTTGCTGTATTTCTGTGAGTTGTTTCATGTTTCTTCATTGGAAGGTGAGTGATACTATTAGCACAAGTAATAGTATTTCTTGCTTTGTTAGTAGTTTTTATGCTTATCTAAGTATAACAACTTCACCCAATCTTCCTCATCTTATTCTCTCACAAACCCAAATGAGGAAACATGCCCATATGTAATGAATTGAGTTTCACTCACCCAAATGAGAATATAAGCCTACAATCGTAATATGAGTGAATTGCCTTATTCTTCTTGTTCTGCTGCTGCTATTACTAATTACATATCATCTGTTCACTTAGTTTCTAGTGTTTCGAATCATCGAGATGTGACAAGTTTGTTACAAATAGCTGACACAATTACACAAAAGAAAGAAGATTGTATATGTGACAAGTCTCCATAGTAGATAAGTGAGGCAGCTATCTCAAAACATTTACAATTCATTTTTGTAATCATTTTGAGTTATCTAATTTTAAAAACACCAAGTGAATAAGAAGTTAGGGGGGGTTAAAAGATAAACTACTTTTTCCATTTGAACAAGAGAAATGAATCCACAAAGTCTGTGTTCACATGTACTGACTTCTGATTATATTAAGCCAATGTGTCTTTATCCAAGTTATTTTCAATGATAAACCAATTGGCTTCATATGACACCTTTGATACAAAGCGATAATGAAAAAAGGCACATACGATCGATTGTCGGCAATTTCTATAAAAATCTCCATGTAGAAACATATAACTTTTGGCTCATTTCTTATTTTTGAGTAATGGCTCCACCAAATGTTCAATCCTAACTCAATAACAGTCATTACCCCTTCAAGGAATTGATGGTGACTCCATTTTTACACTGATCTGGTCATTACATATATACTTTGATTGAGATTTTTGAAAATAATGTTTGTAGTAAACAACAATAAATTAAGAATGACTCATTTAAGACGATTCAAACATGTTCAATGTATGCTAACAACAGCCAAAAATGAAGAATTTCAGAATTATCCTTCTCTCGTCTCTTGGTTTTTGTTTTAACCCTATTCCATCTTAATTTCATTTGGGGTTGTGGGTTTCTGTTATTTGTTTGAAGGTATGTGTCTATTGATGAGAATTAAAGGAACTCAACCTAGGTGGTTGTAATTTCAACTCCTTGAATCAATTTCTAAGAATCGACCAAGTCTTGGTTGGTCGGTGTAACAGGAAATCAGTGTGAAAGTAGGCAACTTGCTGAGTCTGAGTCAACTGAATTTGTTCAAATTTCAGTCATAATTTTGAGTTTCTTGCGCAGTTGATGGAACCTAGTACAGTGATTTGGAAAAGCAATCACTGGTACCTCTGCTGCTGAGGACAGCAACCATGAAGCAAATAAGGACATTAAATAGAGAGGGGATCCAACATATCAACTAAACCAGCCAAAAGGCCAATTAAGCCTAGTCTGGAGAAAACCCAAAGTTTAAATAGGCCCAACAAAAGGCCAGCCCAATCAGTTAAAAATCCTAGTCCCAACCATCCCATTTTGACCTGCTGGGTATGAAGAAAAGAAAAACCCATCAACTTCTATCATGAGGACAGGAGGATTCCATGAAAATATTAAGAACCTTCCAACGCAACCAAACAAGAAAATTACATAGATTTCTTACTTTCTTGGATTTTAAGTCCTAGGCCTAGCACATGCTGTGCATGCCATTATCTTAACATCCCAGAGCTGCAGAGTGATGGATGTCCCTTGAATGGATGAACTACTAAGGGAAACTATACTTTCTTTTCGGCAGATTTCTTTTCAGACCAAGATACTGTGATGGCTCCAGATACCTTACTAATGTCTTTGAAGACATCTAAAACCTGGCCTTGTGGCCATTCAAACACAGTACATGCCCCATATGATCTTGTCTCTATAATTCCAAGTCTATTACCAAGATAGGAAATGATTCAAGAAGCAAAGTGCGAAACAGAAGCAGGGAAAATAAACATTGTGTGAAATAATGGAAATGGAAATGGATGGTGCTTCAAACAAACATTTGAGAAGCAATTGAGGAACGGAATATGAGGTGAATAGAAATTTATAAGTGCATCATCCAACCACTGTGGTTTCCTAATTTCCCCTTAATTTTTTTATTTTTTTTATAAAAAAAATTGGGTGTTTATAGTAGAGAAACCTTATTAAGAAGGTTAGATATGTGGTGATGAGGAGTTTGTGTTAGATTAGGATAATAAGCAGCTTGTGTTAAATTAGATAGGGACTATCTCTTGATCAAATTTGTGTGATATTTCATTGAGAATGGTGAATGGCTATGACAACATTAATACTACAATTTCTTTGTGATTGACATGTGTTTTCTCATTTTTCACAATTCACTTCTTTTTTTTTTTTTTTTTTTTTTTTTTTTACAGACAATATATATTGCTTCCACTTTGGAAGTTTTTTTAAGTACTGGTTGAGCTTGAGAAGGAAAATGGTGCCTATGGTACGGATCATTAAGCCATTTTGATTCCATCCATTGAGTATGGCCTTCCACATATTATTGGCATGGCCCACTAATTGAGTGGTGGAGATTAGAATGAATGATCGGAGTGGTGGAGTTTTTGTTGTTTGTTTAAACTTGTGTTTTTCCAAATTTTGTTTCATCTTAATTATACTCTGGCTTTGTGCTGTTTGTAATTTAAGTTGTTATAGGTACTACCCACATCTACATTTCATTCAGTCAGATGAATGAAAACTATCCAAGGATTCAGGCCGTGTAAGATTTGAATGGTGAAATGGAATTCATATAACTGACCCAACATATATAGTTGAGATAATGCTTTGACCTATTCATATTTTCATAAAATATTCTCTTGTAGTGTGAATGTAAAATCCTGCTGTAAACTCACATCACATGTCTTATGTGATCATGTGTTTTTGGTCGGTAGGTGACGGCTTGAACCGGACATTACGATGGATAAAAGTTGGATGCATAAGTCAAGATCGAGCCCTAAGTATCTAAATGGTGTTATAGAATTCCTAAATTTTGCGTTTGACCATGCAATGACTGATGACAAGATCCCATGTCCATGCATTAAATGTTGTAACAAGTACTATAAGAATAGAGAAGATGTGCATGGTGACTTATTATGGAATGGGATAATGCAGAGATACATCAATTGGACGAGCCATGGGGAGGATATGTATGGAGGTGAATATATTAGTGATGAGTCCGAGGAGGGCGATGATATGCATGAAATGTTACAGGCTGCATTCAGAATGCCAAACTTAGATGGTGGGGAAGATAATGAATCATCGGAAGAAAGCATTCCGGATGAGCCCAACATGGAAGCACAGAAATTTTACAAACTTTTGAAGGATGCTGAGAATGAACTATATCCGGGTTGCACTAAATTCTCAAAACTTTCTTTCCTTGTACGGTTATTTCACTTGAAGTGTCTTAATGGATGGAGTAACAAGTCATTCGACATGTTACTTGATTTATTAAAAGAGGCATTTCCCGTTGGTGAAATTTTGCCTAAGAATCACTATGAGTCAAAAAAGGTACTTCGGGATCTTGGCCTGCACTACATAAAAATAGATGCTTGCTCGAATGACTGTATGTTGTACTGGAAGGAATATGAGAATACGAATGAATGTGCCGTATGTGGTGAGTCTAGGTGGAAATGTCACTCTACTAAACAGGCTGTAACTTCGTCTACAAAGGATAAGAAGATAGCCGCAAAGATTCTGCGTTGGTTTCCACTGAAACCGAGGCTTCAGAGGTTATTTATGTCTTCAAAAACAGCCGAGTACATGAGATGGCATGACCAGGGCCGCATAAAGGATGGGGTGTTGAGGCATCCTGCGGATTCTGAGGCATGGTCAACTTTAGACGATGAATTCCCAATGTTCGGTTTGGAGCCTCGTAATGTTAGACTTGGGTTAGCGACCGATGGTTTCAATCCTTTTAATACCATGAGTATTGCTCACAGCACATGGCCGGTCATTCTCATTCCTTACAACTTGCCACCATGGATGTGTATGAAGCAATCATTTTTCATGTTGTCATTGCTTATTCCTGGCCCTAAATCTCCTGGGAACGACATCGATGTTTACCTGCAACCGTTGATAGAGGAGTTGAAGGAATTGTGGACAGATGGAGTTGAGACATACGATGCCTCTTCAAAACAGAATTTTCAGATGCATGCAGCAGTCTTATGGACTATTAGTGATTTTCCCGCATATGCTAACTTATCAGAATGGAGCACTAAAGGGGAAAAAGCTTGTCCCTCTTGCAACAAGGACACATGTTCGGTCAGATTGAAGAATGGACGTAAGTGGTGTTACTTGGGAAATCATCGATTTTTACCACATGGTCATAAGCTCCGACACAATAAGAGATCTTTTAATGGATTTAAGGAATTGAGAAGTGTACCAAATGCATTAACTGGTGATGATGTACTTGATCAATTGCGTGACTACGAGCAAATCACATTCGGTAAGGCGGATAAGGATAAGATGGGGAGGAAGAGAAAAAGGCATGAGTTTAATTTGCCAAAGAATTGGAAGAAGAAGAGTATTTTCTTCCAATTGCCTTATTGGAAGTATCTTATATTGCGGCACAATCTGGATGTTATGCACATCGAAAAAAATGTGTGTGACAGTGTGGTAGGGACACTGTTGAACATGGAGGAGAAAACAAAAGACACTTTAAAAGCCCGTCTTGACCTAAAGTTAATGGGCATAAGGGAACATCTCCACCCAAAACTGGAAGGAAATAGGTTGGTATTACCCTCTGCATGCTACTCAATGTCTTTAAATGAGAAAAGAAAGTTATGTCAATGCTTGAAGGAGGTGAAGGTTCCGGATAATTATTCGTCGAACATTGCACGGTGTGTTCAGGTCAAACAATGCAAGATCTCGGGGCTGAAGAGTCACGATTGTCATGTTCTCATGCAACAACTACTTTCAATTGCAAAACGTGGACTCTTACCCAAGGATGTGTGCTCAGTTTTGATTCAATTGTGTGCTTTCTTTAGGCAGTTGTGTTCGAAAGTTTTGAAGGTCTCAGAGCTAGAGCAACTTCAATCCCAGATTGTTCTAACACTGTGTAAATTGGAAATGATCTTCCCACTGGCATTTTTTGATATCATGGTTCATTTGCCTATTCATCTCGCCGATGAGGCCAAGTTTGCCGGACCAGTGCAATTCCGGTGGATGTATCCAATCGAGAGGTCAGTATATATATATATATAATATCAACTTGTCATTTCAAGTTGTATTGGCAATAACATCAACAATTGTATTCCGATAGGTACTTGCACATGCTGAAGTCATATGTACGTAATAGAAGTCGCCCGGAGGGTTCAATAGCAGAAGGGTACCTTTCAGAAGAATGTTCGACATTTTGCTCCAGATACTTGCAGGAGGTTGAGACAAGGTTCAACCGACCGGTTCGGAATTACGATGGTGGTGATGCTAAATCACATGAAAAGTTTTCCATTTTCGCAGGGACCGGTCGTGCCTTAGGGAAGGCAACCTTGCGCACGCTAAGTATAGATGAGTGGGAGCAGGCTCATCTATATGTGTTGAACAACTGTGATGACGTCGCCCCATTTGTTAGGTAAGACTGCTATATCCAAATCTAGTGAAACAATATATATAGTAAATGATACATTTTCCTCCCATTTGGATTATGATAAAAATGATTTATTGTGCAGGATACATAAGCAGATGATTAAGGACGCTCATGGTGGTCGTATAAGTGTTAGGGATGTAGACTGCACTCATATTAAGGAATTTGGTAAATGGTTCGAACGCCATGTAAGTGTTGTATATAATATGCATTTTTCCTATTAAGTGTAGTCATAGTTGTGAATAATGTGATTGGGATGTATTAATTTCCTTGTCCAATCCAAATAGGTTTCACAGATGCAAGTAGATGGTGAGCATGTAAATGAACAACTACAAGTATTAGCTATACCTCCCCTTCGAGCGGTGAGGTGCTTTAAGGGGTACATCGTAAATGGCTTTAGATTTCACACAGAAGATCGCGAGAGACAAAGGAAAACTCAAAATAGTGGAGTTTTCTTAATTGCAGAGACATCGAGCTTTGCAAGTGCAAGAGACTCGAACCCGATGACCGGCAATGTTGGCTATTATGGTGTCTTAAAAGATGTTATTGAGTTACAGTATATCAGTGGTAATCGGATCGTGTTATTCAAATGTGATTGGTGGGATATAACGAACCGTGGTGGTAGGGGAATCAAGCAAGATGAGTATGGATTCACCTGTGTGAACTTCACACGGACCTTAAATACCAATGAACCATTTATTCTTGCAAATCAGGCACAACAAGTTTTTTACGTCCAGGACACCAACGAGCCCAATTGGCATGTCGCGATAAAGATACAACCCCGAGACTTATACGTTATGGAGTTGGAAGAAGATCCTTGCCGACAAATTGAGCTCGATTTGCACATTGAGTCAACAGATATGGTAGACACCAATGATGGTGTTATCACTTGGAATAGACCTGATATCGAAGGAGTGGTTCTTGATGCAAATATTGTTCTTCCTCATCAAACCCAAGAACATGAAGCAGATGGCTTTATTGATGATGGTGAGGGAGATGATACATCTACTGATGACGGTGATGGAAATGATATCTCTATTGACGTTGGTGATGATTAAGATTGTTAGTAGGTAATGCAATTGAGTTTAGATTCTTAATATCCTCCTAATTATATATTAAAAATATGATGCTTTCACTTTTATTTTTTTTCTTTGCTATCACATTCTTATGGAATTTAGTGTCTTTTGTTGATACCTCTAATGTTGATACCACATTATTGCCCATTTATTGTCTACTTATTTAATTCAAATCCATATTCTTGATGGATTATATTTGATTATGTGATTTAGGTAATTAAAAAGATTCCCATGATTCGTCCAAGCAGAAGCAGATCTACTCAGAGTTCTTCCGTACATCCCCCTCCGCAACCTACAGAGGAGGGGTCATCTGAGATCCAAAGTCAGCCTGCCTGTACAGAGGTTGGGGGGATTGGCAGCAGTTCAAGTAAGATGACTTAAATTTTGAAAATGTCTAAAATTAAGTTTTATTGTATAGGAGCTAGGGTTGGCAAAATCAAATGATCATGAATCAAAACATTTAATTCTTTCTATGCATTGTTGTATAAGCAAATTATAGTCATCATTTTCTTCCTTTCATTTGATGCCTTTGCGACCAAGTGTAACACCTGATATAATTTGCTAATGATGACTATAATTTGCTAAAATAACACCTGATATGTCTATATTAAGCTAAAACTATTACAAAGAGAACATAAAACTTATTAGATATGTATAAATATATAATTTAAAAACTAAGTGCAGCCAATAAAAGAAAGGCTTTACAAGTTGAGTGAATTCTGAATTCTGATACATGCATGGTATGATCTGTAGGATTATATCACACGCACATACCAACTTAACTTTGACTTTTAAGACCCATCATGCAGTTTAGGTTTCTGAATTATGATTGCTGGGCCAACAGAAATGACATCAATCCTCTTTTACACATGGGTGAACAATCTGGTGCCAGCCTATTCATTTAATGCGCATGGACCCCATTAGACTCACAGATGACGGCAAATTAATCTGATTAGAGAAAGATTGATGATATCAGAAGAATAACAGGGTCCACAAAAATGGATGGTTGGACTTGGACAAGACTACTTTTAACCCTTCCAAGTTCCAACTTCGCACACAAGAGTTCATTGGTTTGTTCTTTTCATTGAAATTTTATAATCTGTTGCTTTGTTCTTTTCACTGAATTTTCATTCTGGGTTTCCTTTAGATTTCATTGTCAAGTTTCTTTGATTGAATAATACCCTTCTATACCACAACAACTTTCAAAGAAGCTAAGAATGAAGATTATCCATATGCAGATATTTTGGATAGAACATGGAGATTTTATATAAATCTATTAGTGTTATTTGGATTTTCATTTGTTGTTTAAGTTAAGCTGTCTCATCATAGAAAAATCTAGAGGCTGCTATTCATTTTAGTGTGTTACCTTGGTGGCCCTGCTTTAGAAAAATCTGAAAAGAATTTATTAGAGTAGCTTCAACTGTTACCAACTATCAATAAAAGGAAATGGAGGTGGCCAGTAAAAGTTGAAGCACTAAATTGTCCAGATTATATCCCTTGGATTTAAGGGCCTGTGTATGCTGATATAAATTCTAAACCATTTTGTCTAGTGGGCTGTCAATATTACTCTTTAGTATTGTATCGATTATCAACTCATAAACTTTGAAAACAGATCCTACCAGTGGGAAAAAGAGAACTCGAGGGAGCAGCCGAGGCATTAAATTGTTTAATAGGCGGCCCGATGATAAACTAATTGTGCAGTTCAATGCAGAAGGGCAACCTATAGGTGATAATGCTAGGCCTTTCGCCACATTATGCGGAATAATTGTAAGGACACCTGGTAATGCACCATTACAGGTTACGAAATGGGCTGACGTTCCAGAGCAATCAAAAGAGAAAATGTGGAAGCATATCCAGGTAAATAGTAATGAACCATTTATTTTTACAATCTGCTTAAACTTTTCTGTACTCAGTACAAATAAAATGAGATAAAGAATCATGTTGACTCAACCCTTAACTTTTTGGGTACCCATTCACAAGAACCAAGAAATCTACATAGAAATGTACATGTCTCTGGTAATGTTCAATATATAAAGGTGAGTCTGCATCAACAAGAATAGTATTCAATGCAGGGATGATCCCATCCTCACTAAGATCCAAAGGACTTTCCATTGAGGAACATAGTTTGTCTTTGGAGGTACCCATTCTTGGGTGTTAAATGGTACTCTTTTCTCTCTTCTTTAGAACATGCACAAACGAACCTGTGTCCTTGACAACGGTATCTCTGATAGGTATTTCAATGTTCATGTAATTTTGGACTGAAACATGGAACCTGGTGGTTTTGCTTAAATTGATCAACAGTAGTCACACCTAACTACAAGAAAACTCAAATCAGAGGCTTCAAACATCAGAAACATTTTATATAAAGGAAACCAAAGAAATAAATTTAACAGATTGAGCATTTAAAATAGTATAAAAATGCAATAATCTTTGCAACATAGCAGCTAAAACTTTATGACCACGCATGGCACTGTCAAAATCAGGCAATGTTTCTTATAACATTAAGGATACTAGTTCAACCATCTCATTCCTAATTTTTAGAAAGCAAAAATGGAAGAAAAGGTTCTGTGCATTTTTCACCAGTAGTAAAATGATTGAATAATAATGTCTCAACAGGTCTAGAGGATATCAGGTGCTGAATGGAGGTCTACTACAACTCTGATTTGAGTTGGCTTGATTAAAAAAAAAAGTCAAAACAATTTTTTTTTTCCTGCAACCACAAGGTTGTGCGTTCAAGTTGTGTTATCTATCAAATATATATGTATATTTCCTGCAACCACAATATCCAATGCTGAAAATCCAATTTTTGAATCTTAGGACTACGCGGTGGTTGATGATGAGAGGAAAAAGTGGGTTCTACAAAGTTTAGGAAAGAAATACAGAGATTATAAAAAGGACATTAAGGATAAGTACTATTCTTTGTGGAATACAGATGAGGAACGACTTCAGCATAGACCCCCTGATGTTTCTAGTGAAGATTGGGCTTGGCTTGTGCAATATTGGGGCAGTCCAGAGGTTTAGGTATGAAACCATTGTTAAAATGTTTTAGTGAAAGAGTCCTTTTTGCTCGCGTCTTTAAATTGTTGCAATATTGTTGAATATATGTAGGCTGTGGCTGTGAAAAATAAGGCCAATCGGAGCTCCCAAAAACTTAGACATACAAGGGGGACTAAGAGTTTTGCTCGACATAGAGATGAGGAGGTACATGGGTTCAATATATTATTTATTATTTTAGAATTTACGTTGACATTCAACTTTGTAATGAAATTAACTTTGTATACGGATAGATGAGGAGCAGGACTGATGGGAGTATTCCTTCTCGGGCGGATCTATTCATTCGCACCCATAGTCGGAAGGACGGGACTCCTGTTGATGAGAAATCAACGGAAATCATTGTACGTCAGTTGATAATTTTAACAATAAGCCTCAATTTGTGTATAATGACACTAATTAATTTTTCCATTCAGTCAAAGTTTAAGGAACTAAGTGCTGCCCAAGAAGGAGGATCTTCTAGCTCCATAGGTGATGATATATATACTCAGGTGATGGGAGCAGAGCGGCATGGTCGTGTACGTGGATATGGGCTAGGTCCAACGCCCACTTCAGTCTTTGGCTCCACATTGCGCCAATCTCAGGCCGCTTTTGATGAGGTTCAGATTGAACTAAGCTCAATGCATGAAAAACTCCAACAAATGGAGGAGTGGAAGAAAAACCAAGAAGAAGAGAAGTGTCAAATGGAGGAGTGGAAAAAGAACCAAGAAGAAGAGAAGCGTGCACATTTAGAAGAGATGAAGTTGTTGAATGCCATTATTGCTGAGATGAGACAACGGTTATCTCCCCGGCGACAGGATCCTTCCGAAGGGGTAAAAATACTTATTTATTGTTTACTTAATATTACTTTGATTTTGCATTATATGATTTGTAAGAAGATAATTTAATTATTTATTTTCTTTGTGTTGCAGGGAGCAGATTGATGATTAGGCAAAAGATGTTTCAGTCTTAGATTTATGATAATGACGTTAAACAATGTTGAAGTAGGATGGATCTGTTTTAGTTGATGGGTGGTTGTTGATGGATCTGTTTTATTGCATTTAGTTGCTCTGCAGTCTCAATCTTCCCCTTTTCTGCATAGTGACTATAGTTGTCAGAATTCAATTGGGAAATCTGTTTCTATTTTGTTTATGCTTTTGCTTATGACTATAGTTGTCTCTCATTTTGTTGGAAATTGAAAAGCTGTTAGCAAAATCTGGTTTCCTTTTTAGAATCTAGAGTAAGTTACTATCTTAGAAAGAATCAATTATTATGCTTCTACCCTTCCTGCTGTGCTTTGTGGTTTTTTTTTTTTTTTTTGGTTTAATTTAACAATTTCTACAAGCAGTTTCTATATAGATTTGATTATCATTGGGTGTGGTTTGGGGGTCTCTTATGGTTCTACTTGTATGTGAATGGATTTCTTTGTTTGGATATTTGGGTATTGCATGCTGCATGATGTGAATCAGGTTTTGATCTTCTTTTAATAGCTCAATGTATAACTTCTTCTCTGTTTCTGTTCTATTGCCAAAGGAGTCACTATTTTGTTTGTTGTATTCCAGGCTGTGTGGGCAATGAGTGAGAAGAGAAAGGATAGAGGTACAGGAGCTCAGCATCATCTCCATCATCAGTTGCCTAATCCCATTTATTTAGGCTTGCATATGAGAGTTTTGCTTTTCCACTTGAATTTATACAAAACTGCGAATCTATGTTTGTACTAACTCCAATTGTCTTTCCTTTATGCTTCACCCCAGGTCTCCTTTCCTCTAGTTCCTTGAACTACTAACCTTTGACATCTCATACAGGCCTTACTGTACATTTGCCCAAACCATCTCAGACTGTAGATCTTATTTATTGTTGAAGCTAGTGAAGCTCCCTGCAAGTTACCTCTTTATGTCCTCATTCGTAATGCTGTACTTTTTTCTTAAACTGTAAATTCTGTCATTTATTCTAATTCTATATGATGAAAATTTGATTCCTAAAAATATCAAATTGTCACGAATGTCTTTTATCAATAGAAAGGTAAAATTTAGCTTCCAGTTGATAAAATTGTCATGAATGTCTTCGAATGTCTTCACTTCTAAATGAAAATTTAGCTTTTTTGTTTTATTTTCTGTTTTTCGAATCCTTAAATTTTTTGCGTGCATTTTCTGGAGCAGAAAATTCTGAGAAATTTCATTCCAGTTGATAAAATGAAATGCAAACTGCAAGTCTGCAACAGAATTGACAACTATCTTCATTTTTTTTCCCTTTATGAGGGACCCTATAGTCTAAACTCACACACTATGCACACTTCACATGTCCCTAACCAGCTGTCCAACAGCTTGGGATGACAACTTTTGAGCCTTCTTCGCCTGTTCAGCCTTAAGATTTTTCACACCGAAATTATAGAAATGCTCTATGCTTTTAGGTAGGCAAACATATTGGAGCAGATTTAAATAATCAAGCAGGAAGTTCTATGCAAGTGGAAAGAAGACCTACATGGATGCCTAGTCCACCAGAGAATCCAGCTGGTGGAGCTCAGCTTACACGCCCTCCACAGGTGATTATTCTAGGCTCAACTTAGTTACAGAATGGTGTTGGTCTCACTTGTTGGAATCCACACTGATGCAAATGGGTCTCACTTGTTGGAATCCACACTGATGCAATAATCTATATTATTGTCCAATCCACTTGACTCCATTTTATTGCATTGCAGGTGGGGTTTTTTTTTTTTTTTCCTGATGCCATTTATTTTTTTCAATTCTTATTGGGAGTTTTTGATATTGGGATTCTGTTTTTTCATGTCTTGTTGGATCCAATTGATGGACATCAACAGGATCATCTGTTCATTCATTGAACTTCACAACTCTTCTTTCGTTGTTCATGTTATTAGAACCCATGTCTTCAATTGAATGATAAGCAATTCAAACATTTGTTATTGAAGCTCGGTTTATTTGGATTGAAGTAATTTTAACATTGATTTTCTTGAATCATGGAATCTAATAAATGATGATAGGCAATTCAATTATTTGTAAATGAATTCCTTTTTGATTGGATTAAGTGAGCTTGGAGAAATATTTAAAAATCCAACTTATGATTAGTGATTGGGAAACAAAGGACTCGGTCAAGTACAAAGAAAGATTGCAACATCTAAAATCTGTTGCAACTGCAAGTCAACTGCAAGAATGTACATTCTTCTTTTTCATATACTACAAGATTTTCAAGACAGGGAATTTTGTGAGTATGAGGTTTTTCCTCTGTGAGTAATTGTGTAAGGAAGAACATGATATTTTAACAGATTCTTCATTAACTCTTAACTTCTTTTGGAATGAAAGGAGTTTTCATACATGCAAGTGAGCACAGTCTACTGAAATTATTATTGTTTGATTATGTCTTCTTCTTCAAATTTTTTTTAATGTTGCAATAAAATCTTCATTCTAAGAAAAATGGGTACAACCAGAGTTAAGAAAATGATGATGAAGAATTGGTTTTTTCTTTTTCATTCCTGTTTGGGCCAAAGTTAGGCCCATTGATAGCCTTCGTGCTCAGATAATTTTAATTATATGTCTATTTTATTTCTTACATCTTAACTGCAGACTTCCAAATTGTGCGTGTTTCGTGTTTCCTTATTGCAGAACTTTGTATTTAGTTCTCACTCTATGTTTGGAATTTGAATTTGTGCATAGCATTTAAAATGTCAAATTGATACTGTTTTATTATATGAGACAGGAAAATGGAAAATTCAAACAGAAAGTGTCCTAGTTGAAAAAAACAAAGTAGACAATAACTAAAAGGACGATGCTATGAGGAATGGAAAAGCTTTCCATCATCTGTCAAAATCTGTTTTACTTCTCCATAAAGTCGAAGGGGAAGGGCTTTTTTTAAGCAGTACAGGTGCTAATATTCAAAAGGCCAAAAATATAATCCATATTTGTATAAGAATCTGACATTTTATTTTGTTTGTTTTTCCTGTTTTAGTTTATGTTAGTTAAATTCTTACACTTTAGACAAACGCCTCTTCAATCGTCACCCTCCAAACCCCTCAAGAGTGGGATAAGACCAATAAGCATTCATTCGTGGTTCTCATTGAACCATTTTCTTCACTAATTTCTAAATTTGTATTCAAATTTTTTTTTTGTCTTTTGTAAAATTAACTGTGAGATATGGTGCAATTAAAGAATCATTTCAAAGGAGAAAATTTTTCAGATTTTATCATTTAGAAAGTTTATTTAGTCTTTCTTGGCACTATTTTGTCCACCCTAGTTAATAAACTAAGCCAAGGTGGTAAAAATAAAAGATTTTAACTATGTAGTATTTACTCCATTATGTGGTTCATGGTGTACATACTGCCTTTTAACTCTGAAAACTTAAATGTCACGTGCATAATAAATCTTGAACTAAGACGGGATGAAAATAAAAAAGAAAATGAATAGTGTATTTTATAATGGATCAAAAGAAAAGGAATCAAGTGTATTTTACTTACTACCTTTTGCTGTTCAATAATTACAATTTTGTGGGCACTTTAAATACTTCTCCATCTGTTTAAAAGTCGTGACAAAAGGTATTAACAAGCTTACTACTTTTGTTATTGTTGCTGGTGGCCAATTGGTGGTTGTGTTATAATTCAAATACCAAATTGACTACACACGAGATAATTAACATTTTTTTTTACCTGAAACAATGCTAATTGTGCAAATAATTTCTATTTTTATTTTTATTTATTTTTATTTTTTGGTGGAACTAAAAGATAATTGAGTTGTATTTGTATTTGAAATTTGAGAGTTAAGAACATCAGAGGGCTCCGGGAGGTTTCCAGAAGATATGAGATTATTTTCTTTGCACGGATGTAACCCTTTGTTATTATTTTTTAAATATTAACCCTTTAATCTTTTGTACACTAACCTTAAATATTTGTAATTCGATGTTTGTTTAGTTGTATATTATTTATTGTAGCCTTTGAAAAAGGTATAGGGACCTCCAAAACTTATAAGCACATCCCTTATATATAGGTACTTCGTTTGCATTATTGCTTTATGTTTAGTTTTTTCTTTTTTAAAAAAAAGTAGCAACTAACAAAATATCATAAATAAGAAAGTGAAATGTACAAACTTAAACTCATTTTATGTCCGCCCTGTTTTTTTCTCTCTTTTAATGAAAGTTACCATTAAAAAAATATAAATATTCTTTTCCCTTTTGCTTCATGTGTTTGTATTTTATTTAGTTAGAATAATTAAGTTTTCAATTTGACATAATAGTTGTATTGATCTTGATTTATACCCCTGTTGGAAGAGTAATCCCAAGTTGGATAATGTGATAACTACTACTAAATATTGGTTCTCTTCTTATATTAGTGATTGCTAAAGATAATTTCATAAATGCAATTTAGTGGTAGGCCTTATAGATTGTTATCATAAAATTATTGTTGTTCAGTACAATTTTTAGTTTCTTAATATACAACTTTTGTGAAATTTTTTCTTATAAAAGGGCATTTCAAGTGCATGAATATATTTATTTATTATTGCTCTTACTCATGAGGCTTAAATTGAAAAACTTTGATCATTTTCCAAACACATTTATTTCTTTCATCATTGCAAGCTGCTTCTTCTACTTCTTCTTCTCATATATTTCAATGAAACATCATACCTTTCCTTAAAGGGAAAATGAGAATCTCATAGAAACTGCTTGTTATGCTAGCGTCACTACTAACTTTAGAGTCAATGAATGAAGTGGTCGTTTTAAGTGTAAACAACTAAAATAAGTATTTGATGCTGAGCTGCAACAAATTCAGTTTGTCTTTGTTCGTTTCGAATTTTTTTTTACTTTGATAAGCACTCCCATCCCCTATACAGAACAGAGTAGAAGAGTTGTTCTAGAATACCTGGGTTACATTCTTATGTATTTCTTAAGAGGAAGGTCCAATTCTTTTGGCAGATTTGTATTTGTAGTTTTTTGTTTTTTGTTTTTTGGTATTTTTTTCCCTATTGATATCTCTATTTGTGAGCTTTAACAGAACTTCTATGATTACTTTGTATTATCCTTTTCTTACAAGGTATAAAATATAGCACTTTGTATCAAGCAAAAGAAGATGCTGACTCTTGGAGAGGTATTGCCTCCTTTTACCTATAGTGGTCCGTTTTATAAAATAAAACGAAGCACATGTTAAATATTAATATTGATCAATAGGTGCTCTGCAAATCTTATCCGTCAGAGTCATATCATTATCATAGTTCCACCATTGTTGATCCTTGTCGCTTGAGGGTAAGCCGGATTACTTCATTATTCTTGACGGTCGGTGTAAGATGTTATTCTTCTTTGTAAGTTAAGACTAAAACCACCATCTCAATTTTGTTATTCTGATGTCCTTAGGTAAGGTATAATTAATTCTTTTCCTTAATAAAATCTGATTTTGTAGTGAACATATAATGTTCATGGTAATTGGTTAGAACAGTAAGCTCATCTGGTCCTTAGTTTTTATTTTTATTTTTTATAAAACTGCAGGTTATCAATTTGACTATGCTTTCGACTGGACTCCAGCTTTAGTAGGTCAAGTCTACTAGAAAATTGATAAGTCGACCTGACAAGTTAAATAAAGTAAATTGAAATTTCTTTATACACTTTCATGATAAAATATCTAGAAATATGTGATTTATATCCTCAAAAAGTTATATAAATTCCATATCGATTGTCTTTTGAGATCTCATTTTTCTCACTATATCAGTATTTTATTGTTTCCAAATGTGTAGAAAAAAAGTAGTGTCAGCTCTATTTAGACATTTCACGGGCCTTGCAATTTACAATCACTTATTTTTTGTTGAAATTTTATTTTTAAATGTATTAAAGCTTCTACTGAATTTTTTAAGAACTTTATTTTTTAAGATTTTATTAGTAAAACTGTGTGTTCGGTGCACGTGCATTACACGTGCAGGGCTCCACTAGTATAACAGCAAAAGAACATAAAAAACAGGCTTGGTTGATTTACCAACGAGTAAATTGACCTGGACCCACCTCTTAGGCCTATGATACATATCCCGCACTAGTAAAATCAACCCAAATATAACTATATGGGCTGAACTCTCGTGGATGCAACCGAGTTGTGGAGGCAGTGGGCCATGAGGTCTTAGTGCAGATTGTTAGATTGTATGTCGTCAATCTAGTGGAAGATGTGAACAAATTAATTTATTTTAACATTTAGTTTATTATTTCATTCTTTATTCATTTGATGAATATGTTTTTATTTAATGTTTGCACATAACTAATACAAAATGACATGAATCGCAACTATTATACTTAAAGTATTTTCACAACCGGTGATGAGACTGAACATCTCATCTAAAAAGGTTGTAGCACCATAATCACTATGAAATAATATGGTTTATCTCAACCATTAGAGTGTAAGACTCTTGATTATTGTGCTAGTACATTGGATGTACTGAAGGACCATGAGTAGCACCTTATGCAAAAGTTGTCTCTGATTAAGGAATGCTGTCATAATTTTCAAGCAATAGGCTCTTAATCCCGAGAGATTAATGAACTCAAATTTCTGCTATACATTTACTTTAAGTTACCAATGAGTGAGGCCAACCCTAGGTCAAACACTCCGGTATCTTGGGTAGATGGTAGTAGGACTTTGGGAATATAAAATTATCAAGATGGAATCTATCTTCTAAGTGAGAAATATCCCTTTTGTGCTAGTTAATGGAACTTATCATTGGTAAGTGCACACTTGTCTTGATTAAGAGTTAATCAAATGACATCGATGATTAGTGTGATTAATTGGGCCACAAGGATAATAAGAGATGGATCCAATTTGGTTGGACAATTTAATTCCAATGTATCCATTGATATAATTGATGGAGGGGCCTGTTTGCAGTAGTTGAAAAGTTTAGGGTCTTCTTGTAAATATTATTCTTAATACCAGAGTGCAATTGCATTTGTTTAGTGGAGTTATTGCAATTAGCTGTGGGTCTGGAGTTCACATGAGATGTGGGATCCAAATGTTTTAGTTGGAGCCAAATTCTAAGGAATACTTAGTGGTCCTCATGCTAGCCCTAAGAAAGAGAAAGTTGTATTCCAATTTGAACTCTTTTAAGAAAAGAGGAGTAGAACACATAAGAGAAATAAAAGTGAGAATTCTAATTTTAATTAGAGAGGAGGTTCCCAAAATATATATATATATATATAGGAGGCTAGGGCTTCGACGTCCAACACATGAGTTATGCGCCCAAGGTGGACGTCCCTAACTCCCTCTATTTCTCCTTCTCTCATCTCCTCTTCTCTGGTTTCCTTCTTGAGTGCTTAGGGTGTCTTGTCAATTGAGATCCCACCGTTCTCTTTGAGAAGTTCTCTACAAAAGGGTTATAGCATGGAAGAACACAAGGCTAAGGAGATCAAATCTGCAAAAGAGTTTCGTGGAGATCAAGAGCATCTTCTTCTCGATTTGAGCACAACCAAACTCCTCAAGTATAATTCTACAATCAGTTGTTTTAGTAGATATTCTTGTTTGTGTTTGCTTGTTTTGATTATCTTCTTTTGATAGATCTATGATCTTAATGTATGAGATGATGGTTTTAGATCTTAGGATTGTGTCCTTGGCCTTTAAGTGGGTCAAAAGTTTTGAAGACTCATCTAGAAGACCCACCTACTTCCAACACAAATTAGGTACAAATGAAGGCCAATCCTCATCATGCAACGAAGACTGTCTGGGTGGCCCGTGTATTCAGTGCAATTTCTATCATATGATTTAATCCAATGGGACAATGTTCATATCGGTACCAGATTGGTGTAATTTTGGTGAGTGAGGTGAATGTGAGGATCTGTACTAATTAGGAGGGCCCCATTATATAGAATAAAAATGATACTCACTTCTTAAAAGTAAAATAAAAATCTATTTTCTTTTAATTCAATTTTAGCACATTTTAGTTTCCTCGGGTCGGTTACAAACTGAACCCAAGGATGGCCTGATTAAAATCTGAAATTGGAATATATCTACCCCAAGCTCAACAGGAAGTGTAAATTCCCTTCACGTTCAATTCGGGCTGAAGCAGGTCGGGATGTGTGCCCAGATTTTGTGGTTTGCTCGTTCCTTACATGATATAAAACTTAGAAAATGTATATACTTTGTATATAGTCTTAACAAATATACCATTATACTATACTATATGTACTAGCAACGCACGCCCGTGTTTATAGCCCGGGCCCAAAAATAAAGATATATTTAATTTGAGGTTATCTTTTAATTGAGATATCAAATGAGGACAAACTAAATCTAAAACAAATAAATATATTAATTTTTTATAATTTTATAAGTCAAACTTGAGTTTATAAATGTTCAATATTTGACTTTTTATGTAGTTTTTAAGAACTTATATGAATATTATAATGTATGTTTCATTCGAGAATATTTCAAATTTAATTTTATATTAATTTTATAATTTCAATGTAATATACCAAAACCCGTCTTACGGCTATTTATACATTATTTATATAAAAACACAGCTATGCCTCTTTTGCTAGATTAAGTATGTTAAACTTTTTTTATAATATTAATGGAACATTAATACATTTCGAAATATGCATTGTTAATAGGTAGGTGGCTTGTGTAAATAATCCTTCATCATATTGGGTTCAGAAAAAAAAAACACTTCATGGATCATATAATAAAAGGACACTAAATTTAAAATAAATGAATACATTATTTACCATTCTTAAAACCCTATATATCTAAATACATTCAAGAGAAAAAAAAATTGCAAAAACTTACAGTAATGTCAAATCAAAATAAGTTTTTGCTTACTTTAATATTTTATCTTTTTTTTCTAAAAAAGAAAAAAGTTACTAAGATAAACTGATCTATAAAATAATGAAGGTCCATATCCAACGTACATGTGCCACATCTTGTGGATCATCCTGATATATGGGGTCACAACGTGCAGATAATGAGTTATACCCAACTTTGTATTCGGTTAAATGATTGTCCCTAGCATATCTTTTCCAACCAAGGTTTGAAAATTTTAAAAATAGGCATTATGCTACACATATAGATGAGGTGAGACCCACCTATGATCACATCTCCCTTTAAAAATAAAATAGTAAGAACCCCAATTGAACATGTGTGGTCCAACACATAAGTGAATAAGCTAGGGCTGTTGTTTAGGGGTGATAAGATCTGAATAGTAGGCCCTATAGAAATCACTTTAATCTTATATGCTCGCAATTGAAATTTAATTGCGTCGTCTAAAAATTAAGGATCAGTTTTCTTCGTATTAATGAAAGTAAGCATCTTACTCAAAAGGCATCATGGCCCCAACTAGGGGTACTAATCAAGCGTGCTCAGCCATAAATTGAGTGTAATTTCAGATTTAAATGTGGATTTTGAAATTAATGGGCTTCCACAATGGGCACCACATATTAATTAATCCTACCAAATATCCAAAGAAAAAAATGAGAAAAATGTCTATAATGGCCCCCACAGATTAATCTTACTGAATATTGAAAGGAAAATAAGGAGAAGAAAGTAGCAAAATACAGTTTATAAAAGTGACACCCGCTCTAATATAAAAAAAGCTCTTCGTGTGTTGGTATATAAAAAAAGTGCCCCCCCCGTAAATTATGAGTTTGGAAAGTGTCACGCCCCCGAACCGAAACCTCGGGGGCGGGAGATGGGGATTAAGCATAAATTATATTTTTCTTCTCCCAAGATCCGCGTGTGTGAAGACAACACATTCTGAATATTTTGCGGAAGCTTTCGTGGCGTTGCGACCCGAAGTCCGTGGCCATCGGATTCCGTGTCGCACACAACCTCTAGCATATAGCCATAATATCAGGAATCATCTCAAACTGGAGTAAACCATCACAATAAATTACAGAGCTGACAGTAACAGGATATTTCATTCCCAAATGTATTCAAGTTACAAATTAACAATGTACATTAATTAAGAAACCCAAGAGAAGGCTAACAAAAGCCATACAACAAGTAAGCTATAAACTACTACCCAAATGTGACGTAGCTCCGATGTCAAGCTCAATGTCTACATGACATAGCCGACAAACCAACCTGCAAAGCATGGCTCCACAGCCAACAAAACACTCAACTCGGGGCAAAGAAGTCTGAACCTGAGTACCAACAGTAGTGGGTCAGACACGACGGTCTGGCAGGTGGATGAAAAGATCACAAATGTACTAAAGAATAAAACATATGATAAAACATGGTATTCGATCAAATGCTGCATATAACTAAACGGGTACAATTCGGGGATCTCTGATAAAACATGTATTCATTGCAAGCACGGGTGAAAACCTGAAGATCTAATAAAGCACATGTTCATTTACAGTATCTGTCAAAACATAGAAATCTGTCAATCGGGTATTCGTGAAAAACATGTGTATATATAGGGATTTGACAAGACAACGTTCATTTGAGACTAGGGTAAAAACATAAGTATACAACAGCCGGGTATTCATTTAAAGCATGTGTAAACCTAGAAATCTGACGAAACTAGTGTTCATTTAAACATATTTCAAATCAGGGATATTTAACAAATCGGGTATTCATTTGAAAACGGCATAAACATAGTGATCTGGCAAAACAAGTGTCATTTAAAACAAAACACGAATGTTTAGCAATTCGGGTATTCACTTAAAACATATATAAACATCGGGATCTAGCAAAACGAGTTTCATTTAAAACACATTCCAAAGCATGGACATTTAATAACTCGAGTATTCATTTTAGAACATGTGTAATCATATAACCCTAGCCAAACCATCGATCGTTAGAACCATATGTAAAAGCATGGCATTCATGTAAAACATGTACGTGTGCAAAGGACATAAAACAATATAATAGTGACTGAATTTACAATAGAGAGCATTAACACTTATCTAAATAACAACTTTCATAAAAGCAATGAATCATTTATCTGAAAACAAGTAAGCAATATAAACCATGTCGGGTGTCCAAGGAAATCGGGAACTGGCAAGATGGCAATCACAAGAAGCTAAGTCCTCTATCACCGAAGTGACAAGAGCGGGACGTTGGTCTCAGTCACACAAGGTGAGGAGACTCAACGTAAATCATATACAATAATAAATATACGGGAACGGGACCACGGTAGCGAACCGGGTATCGGGACGGGACCACGGCAATAACCGGGTATCGGGATCCAAACTGCAGCTGGCGGGACGGGAGAGGGATTTCCAAGTCAGTGGATCAGACTGACAAGGTATCCAAGCTTAGTGATGCCGACTCATAGGATAAAACCAATCGAGACATATCAAGTAATCAAGTGCAGTAAATAAACGGGTAACGGGGGTGCTCAAGGGCACGTAAATAAACGGGTAAACGGGGGTGCTCAAGGGCACACTGTCATATCATATCGGGCAATACATTTCGGGACAATAACTGTTACTAAAGTAACTCCAATGCTTTCGGGGAAACAAGTAAATCAAGTACAATAAATAAACGGGTAAAACGGGGTGCTCAAGGGCACACTTTCATTTCATATCATGTGATGCAAATCTCGGGAAATGAGGAAATATAATGCACTATACCATTTCGGGAAGAATATTGATTGCAAGATCTTCTTAAGTGAATAGGGGTCCCGTATGTCGATTATGATAATTACTTGGTACTCCTTGAGTTTGAAGACATTCCGGGCTCTTTATGCACTTTTACTATTTTCACAACTTAAAATGAGCTTACGGGTAGTACTAGATTCCATACTAGGAAAAATCAAGGTTATAGACGGTCCATCCTAGGCATGACGTTAATTCGGAAACATCGACCAACCTATTCAGTCATCGAAAGGAATGGAATTCGCGATAACCAAGGCAAAAGACTTATATTTGGATATAAAGGAGTTATCGCGTCATTCCATCCCGTTCAAGATTGAAACGGATTGAACTTCGATGCCACTAAACTAACCGTGAGAAGCGTCGGCACAAGACATCTCACCCATAGTCCAATTAGTCCAAAAAGGGTAGCCAAGGTCCCACCTAGCACTAAGAAAAAAAAATAAAAATCTCAAAATCCACCTTCGGTCCGATCGATCGGCCAAAATTTTCTGAACAGGGACCGATCGATCGGTCGAAATTTCTACACAGGGCCCGATCGATCGGTCCAAAAACCCTTACAGTTACTGACAGACCGATCGATCGGTCTGCACGTCCGATCGATCGGTCCTGGGCGCAGTGCAGGTCCGGGACTTGGATTTTCTTCATTTTTCTTTCCTTTCCTTCCAACATATAATCAATCACATAAAACTATAAACAAGGGGACTTAATCACATGTTTCCAAGACATTAAAATGAGCTAAAGAGCTCCTCATTCCAAGTTCCTCCATTTCCATTCTTTCCATCCATTCCATCCACAATAAAACTCAAAGTGGAGAAAACTCATTCATGTGAAACCATTTGAAATTCTTGACAATAGGATGCATGCACTTTCAAGAGCTTAACAAGAAAGAATAACTCATCAATAAGCACATCTCATAATCAATATTTATCATATCAAAAACAACTATTAAAATTACCAAAACCATCAATGAAATCAAGATTTTCACCAAAACATGTTAATAATCAAAACGATCCAATCAACCACTTGCCTTTGACTCTAATCAAGAAAATCAAGCTCCTAATCACCTCTCAAGCTCAAGATCCACAATCTCTACAAAAACCCCCAAAACAACCCAAAAATGGGTTAAACAATGAAGAAGAAGAAAGAACTCCCAATAATGAAAATGGAGCTTCTCAAGGGCAAGAAGAACACATATCTAGAAGATTGGAAGAATCACTTACTTGGATGACCTTGAAATGAGAAGAACAAGCTCAAGGGAGGTCTCTAGGTTGGGAGATTTCTCCAAAAATGGTATCAATGGGGAGCCATGGTGAAGAGGAAGAAGAAGATGGTCTCCATTTTGATGTTGGTGCAAGATTGGTGTAGCTTGGAGATGGAGAGAGCAAGAAGAAGAAGAAGAAACTTGCTAGGAAACCCTAGGCTCAAATGTGTGCTGGAACATGAAAATGGAGAAGGAAGGGGAGGTGGGTTCTCTTATAGCAAGTGAGAAGGGGTCCCACAACTTAAGGGACTTGGGTGGCTGAAATCATCTAATTCGGGACCTCGGATGGATTCGACGAAGAAGGAAGAAATGATCGTCGAAATATCTAGTTTCCAAAAAGTGTATGTTTCACGGATTTCGAGAATATCGAGTTTTGGGTACAGATTTGGTGTGAAAAGACTGTTTTGCCCTCAAGGCCAAGAAATCGGTTTTCGGGTTCTCAAATGGATATGGGATCAACATGAAAGTTGTAGGATTCCTCAAGATGAATGCAATGGGCCAAAAACACGATACGAAACCAATCGGGAAAATCTCACAAGAAAATGCAAAGCCGAAAAGGGAACCCCCAAAGGGCCCCACAAGCTACCAAAGCACTAAAAAAACCCAAAACTAGAAGAAAACTCATTCTAGCTCACAAACTCAACCCAACAACTACTAATCCCACTAAAAGAACTAATCCACAAATAAAACAACACTAATCCAAGAGATTAGGGGTCGGGTTCTCACAGAAAGAAAGAAGACTTGGATTTCATAATGGGACTCATAGATTTATTTGGTTAAATTAGTATATATAAATGATAATAAAAAAATCGTGATAAAGATGGAGACTCATGAGAGAAAATTTATTTGGTTAAATTAGTAAATACATATATATATATATATATATATATATGATTATATATTAAGTGTGGATTTTGAAATTAACTGGCTTCCACAATGGTCTCCAAGGATTAACCATACCAAGTATTGTAAGAAAAAATAGGGAAAAAAGTAGCAAAATGCTGCCTACGAAAGTGCCCCATATTTCTGCAACTTGGATTTGACATGAGGGTCCCACAAATTGATATGCAACAATATTTAATATATACATGTTCACCAATCACTAAAATCATAGCCAAAGAGCCTTTATTTTTTTTGTTAGTTTAATAATACGTGGGGCCCATTGAAGGAAACTAAAGAGAAGTTATTATTATATGCTACTAGCGCTTCAGGGCCCGCGCCCAACCCAAGCTTTTAATTCATAGAAGGAAAACCCAATTTAAATTGAAAGTAGAGACCTAGTAAACATAAAAACTACATTTAATACAATTATATAGGAAATTTAAGATTGGTCACCATCTTTTGGAGAACCCTATATACGTTTATGCCTTCCAATTCATATGGCGTGGATATTTGATAGAGAGAGAGGTTGGTCGAAAGTAAATTTAAATATAAATAAGAAGTAATTGTGGATGTTCTACCATAGGGCGAGCCCTTGCTCATCAGACAGAAGAGCAAATGATATTCATTTTCTGATTTGAGAGGTTTTGACTAATGGAATTGATTTAATAATAACAATAAAATATAAGAAAAAGGAAAAAAAAAACTTTTGGGTCCCATATAATATGTAGGATTGAGAATATGATATTGAGTTTCCTTTTTCAAGTTAAACTCCGATTCCTAGTTAAGTAAAATGTCCAATGTAAAAGTAAAATTTTTAAGTAAAAATAAGATACAAAATCTAATAAACCTTGATTATAGATATGATCAGCGAGTTCTTTATATGCCTCTTCAAATTAAGGTATAGGTCGGAAGTAACATCAAAAGGGAGTGGTGTCCAAAAGATGATCAAGTCATCATCTTAACACTTATAATCCGGCCAATTTCAAAAGTATCAATACATGTGCATTTAAACTCTTTTTCTAAGTTTGAATCAATAAATGTTAATTTACCCATAAGTATAGAAAGAGGAATGAACTATCTCTTTAGTAGATATTCTTTATTTGTTTAATGAGAAAAAACCAAACTAAAGATTTAATAGAGTGGAGTGAGTAAAAAAAAAAATCTGTATTGTAGACCCATAAAGACAGCCCAAGATTTTATGACTGCTCAGCTGGGTTTAGTTGGAATTGCCAACTGATGCTCTTTCCATTTTAATTAAATTAACTACTATTCTGGAATAATATTGGTTTTTAGTATGTTTACATTTCAAAGAGATTTTTTCTTGAGAGAGAGTGTAGATTAGCTCAATTAAGCCCGGGCCCGTGCTCATCAACAGAAGAGCAAATGATATTCATTTTTTTGATTTGAGAGGTTTTGACTAATAGAATTGATTTAATAATAATAATAAAAGATAAGAAAAAAAATTTAAATAAAAAAATTAATAAAAGAAGTTCTAGTGTCATTGTAAATTCACAACTTTAATTTAAATGGCAAAGCGTTCTATAACATCCAACATGTCCAGAGAGACACGATCGTTTAATTCTATAATACAAAAAATATCTTTTATTCTAGTTATATTAGATCTTTTGTAATGAATAACTTTGTTATATACTTTAAAATATCAAAGTATATTTGGAACACTACACGTGGCTGACATTGTAAATCAATAGCTTAATTTTGTAATTTTATCATTATTAATGAAATTTCAAATGAAGTTCAATCGATTGATCAATAAAAAAAAGATATGCTATATAACCTAACAATCGAGTTCACAAGGACCCAATTTGTGGGGCCCATTGAAAGTAAATGGTCAATGTGATTTAGAAAAATTGAAATTATATTCCACCCATTATATCTAAATGTGGGCCTACTGATAAGATCATAGCTAATTTGATCTCAATCGTTTTCATTTGTTTCATTTTTTTTTCTTGTAGAGCCCATTGCTAGGAATCACGGACACCTCTCCGGGGCTGGCGTGTCAGTATCCGACATAGTACTTGAATTTTTATTTATTTGATAGCTAAATCGATTACAAAGCTAAAATGATGTTATCTTTTAATATATTATTAGATATATTATTATTATTAAATATTAACATATCCCCGTCGTGTCTGTATCCTACTTTTTTGAGAAATGCCGTGTCCGTATTGTGTCATGTTCGTGTTCCGTGTCTATGTCCGTGCTTCTTTGGCCCATTGAGGGTAAATGGTCAAATGACCTTTTTTTTTCCCTCTTATCGTTGGTTTAATAATATATGGGGTCCATCGATCTAAGAGAATCTAAATTATACGTACGGATTCCAAGATATATAATAGTGCAACATGCCCGTGCCTAATGTGGGCCATGAGTAAGACAAAACCTTAAGTTCATTGTTGAACAACCAAAACTAAATTAATTTAAGCAAAAGGAAAAAAATAAAGATCTACAACAATTGGATTCCAAGAAATTCAAAGTAGTTATTAATTGAAAAAAAATGCCAAATCTCGAACCCAAACTTGAATCACAAATTTTAAAAAGCTAATTTGTCTCTAATGTTTATAATGTGAACCCTTTTGATGATTATATGGGAGATTATTTGCTATTTTGTTTTGAAAAATGATTTTCCTACATTTAGCTACGAAGCTAAAAGAGAATGAAGTTAAAATAATGGTCTAAATGCAATTAAGAACAAATAAGATACATGAATTGACAGCCACTATTTTGGCAAGATCAAAAGTAGGACATCTTACAACTATGGTTATGGGCCCATTTAATATACATGAAAACGTGTGATTAGATTTGAGAGAGAGGTTATAGGGGTTTTTAAAACTATGGTTGTGAAGAAGGAGAGATTTTAGTGGAGGGGTGTGTAGAGGGAGAGATTTTAGGGAGAAGGAGAGAATGAGGAGAGAATGTGTAGTGAGAGAGAGAGAGTAGGGAAGTGTAGAGGGAGAGATTAGGGAGAAGGAGAGAAAACGTGTAGTGAGAGAGATTGTAGGGACACTTTTTGAAACTATGGTTATGGGCCCACCTAAAAAACATGAAAATGTATGATTAGATTTGAGAGAGAGATTGTAGGGATTTTTAAAACTATGGATGTGGAGAAGGAGAGATTTTAGTGGAGTTGGGAGTTTTGTAGAGGGAGAGATTTTAGGGAGAAGGAGAGAAAACGTGTGTGTTGAGGGAGAAGCTGCCATGTGTCATCCTCCTTTGAAGCCCCATGTCGCCACGTGTCACTCTCCTACGAAAAGGCTGCTGTCTTTATATATATAAAATGTTTTAGGGAAGGGATAAGTATCTTATTTCAAGAATATCTTAGATTTGCATTAAGATATTTTAGGTGATTGAGTATTTGAGAATTTGAATTAGTTTGGTGAGATTATATTAAAAGGGTAATTCTGTAATGTGTTAGGGATTTTGTGTATTGCAATCTGATGGATGCATTATCATTCTAGCATCATTTGAATTTTTCACACATGCATTGTTTTAGAAAAACTTGAAATCCTGATTTACACATGCATTGTTAGAAATATTGATTTATGCATGTTTTGATTCTTAACTTGGATGCATTTTTATTTGAAAAGAAGTTTTATGAATCAAGCAAGCCTATGAGTTTTAAATCTTTCAAATCATTTTAGGCTTTTTATGTTTCATGTTTTTAAACCTCGTAGTTTGATTTAAAACATGATTCCAAGCTTGATTCAGTGGCCTAAAAGTCCCCATATGAAAATACTTTGAAATATGCTCATTTTGGGGAATTTGGTCCCTGGGCCTAGGTCGACCCGTAGTGTGCTCGGTCGACCGAGCCCATGGACCCGGTCGACCGAGCACACATGGGGTTGACTGGGGCAAAGAGTCGTTGGCTCTTCCAACGGTCATTTTTCTGACCGTTTGAGGCCAGGTTGACCGGGCTATGTACCAGGTCGATCGGGCACTCGCAGAGACTCAAATTTTGAGTATAAATACAAGTTCATTCCTTTGAAAAATTTGAGGAAGTAAGAGGCCCTCCTTGAGATGTTTTGAGGCTAATCAAAGGGGAATGAACTAAGGGATGAAATGGGTCATTTGGAAAGCTAAAGCTTGGTTCCATTGAGTTAAATCACTAAGTAAGCTTTACTTTCCTTAACCATATGTTGTCATGCTTTGCTTTATTATTGGTAAATCTTTTCTAGCATGATAAACTATGTTTTGTTGTGTCCTTAACATGTATATGTTTTGAATTGATTTATTGTTTTGGATGCATCACCTTGATTCAATCCAAGTAGTACTTAAATTGGTATATCTAAGTAAATCATGTTAATGAAAACATCTTTGAAATTTTATGTAACATGATTCCTATACTTGGTTGAATCTTTGGTTGTTGTTTTTTATCATAAGAAAATTACCTTCAAATCTATCTTATGTTTTGGATTCAACAACTTCAAACATCATATGTACTTTTGTTTTAAAGTTTCACAACTTGTTTAGCATTGATAGGTATATCATTTTCAAGTTGAATTTATAATTACATATGATTTGTCCCCTAACTTCAATCAAATCTATTTTTGTGTTTTATGCTTATAGCATACACATATTGAGCTACATTGTTAATTTGATTGAAATCCTTATGCATCACATGTTTTGTTCTTAGATTTTCACAACTTGTTTGGAATACATATGTATATCTTTTACAAGTTATTTTTAACATGTGATTAGCATTCTTTCCTCAATCATAAATGTTTTTATAAGCTAAAACTTTCAAAAGCCTTTGGTATACATTTATGAGCTTTCATTTTCAAATTGAATGAGGACATCATACATACACATTGTGCATTCATCTTTGCATTCAATATTTGTGTTTGTCTGTGAATTAGAATTTCACTTTCATATCCGTCTATTTAAGAGGCATTGTAACGAGCTATTAATTGTATCTCCATCAAGTGTATTATAGACACTACTTAGAGAGATAACCAACCTTTTGGTTGAAGAGGTTATTGCTTAGCCTAAGAAAAGCATAGTGTAGAGGTTATTGCTTAGCCTTGAAAAACAAATTGTAAAGGTTATTGCTTAGCCTATTGAAAAGCATAAATAGTGGAAATCTGGTGGGGTGTTGGATCACAAGCCGGTAGTGGATGTAGGCATTGAGGCCGAACTACTATAAATCCTTGTGTGAGGGTGCATGCTTTGTGGTGATTGTTTTTGTAAGCTTCCGCATTTATTTACTTAATCACCACTTGTGACTAGTTTAATTTAAAGAAGTTAAAATTGATCATAATTGAAGCTCACCCTATTCACCCCCCCGTCTAGGGTTCCGATCCAGGACTTTCAATTGGTATCAGAGAGAGGTTACTCCATTTTAGGGCTTAACAACCCGGAGTTGATCCTTCTTTGCTATAACTTAGATTAGAACCCTAGTGTTGTGTTTTATTGTATATCTTTAAAATGATTTCCACTATAGTCGAAAATGAAATTTCCCCAAAGAACCATTTCACCACTCTAAGACTTTTTCGAGTTATATCTCCAAGAGTTGGTGGGTCCTCAAAGTGAACTCTCAAGGTCATCCTTATCAACACCTTAGGTGAATCTTCAAGTTCACATTTAGACTAACCTTAAGGCCTTGATCCTCTCTAGACCAACCTGTCCTTATTAGTTATATCTAATTGTTGGTCATGTTACATTTGTATTTTGTTTCTTTATAGTCACATCTCTTAAAATGCAATGTTTCTTTGTGATCATTTGATTTTGTCTTCATGAACTTTTAAGTTATATCTCATGGTTTTCAAAATCCTTTGATTGCAATTTTATTATGATTGATTTGCATCTTTGCTCATTTAGTTACATTCTTTTTTATGCAAATTGACTTTGATGTCTTACTTTGCGTGGTTGGATACGGTGTCATTAATTTGCATGTTTGTGCCTAACTTGGTATATATTTTCATTAATGCAAATTGATGATTGTTTATGTGCTTTATAGTAAAATCTTTTATTTGAGCTTAATAAGTACATATGTGATTTTGTGTGCTAAGCTCATTTGGTATAATCATCATATCCATTTTCCATTGCATTGTAAGCTTAGTACATTTGCTAAGAGTGGAGATGTTGCGTGATAGATTAATGGATCATTTTAGGTGAATTGGAGTTAAACCATTGTTCTTAATAGGTATATCCATATATGAGATCCATCTTCATCTATATGCGATCCATGATGTCCCTCTAACTCCATACCTTCTTGTGCTTGCATAGTTATATTCTTTATTGATGATATGGTATGAGTTAGATCTTGAGTGTTGATTGACCATCTCTATGCAAATGTCAAATCATTCTATGTATGGTTATGACCTTAGTTATATTTGTAAAAACCCTACTAGAACTCAAATCCATCCTCTATGCATTCTAGTCATTTCTTTGTGGATGGTTATGATGTTGATTCATGTAAATTCTCTAAGTGATGTCATCCTTATACATGTTTCAACATCATAGTAGTGATTTTGATCATATGAAACTCTTTGAAATCCATCCCTCGTATATCTATATGTTTGATGGATATCTTAGTTGTTGAATTAATATGATTTTGTCACCTTGAAAATTGCATGCATTACCAAGTTATATCCTTTTGCATTGCAATTTATCTTGTTCATCACTATGCTCATTAGTTATATCTTTAAAAGTGACGAATATCCATTTATGATGATTGATGGAATTTTGTGTTTGTCACATTCTTGCTCTTAATCGTGTTTTTAAATTCAATTGGTTTCAATTAGTATCGATTGATTTGATGTCTTATCTTGAGTATGTGATGACCATATGTACATTGGATTGAACTTGATAGTAATATATTTGTTCCATGTCACGCTCCATTAGCATCATAATTTTCATGTTTGCCACCTCTCTTGCTCATATAGGTATATCTCATGACCACCATGTTTATATATTCATAATCTTGATTGGTTATTAGTTGAGGTTGACTTCATGTTTGAATTTGATTTCACTCATCTTGCACTTAATAGTCATATTTATTGATTGAATGAAATGATTTCAAAACTTTCATAGCATAGATTTTCATAGTTAAATTATTTAATGCTATGTTTAAGTAAACCCCATTTCATCATGGATAGCTCTAATTTGGATTTATCTTAATAGTTCTCTTCTTTATAACTCCATTTTAGAGTGATTGTTTTAATAGACCTATCTTTGAATCTCAATTGACATTCTTTATTTTTCCAATTGGGATCAATGATCGTTTTTCTCATTGACCTTGCTCTCTTTTGGTAATTTGATTATATTGTGTTCTATAGTTAAACGTGTCTAATCCCGTCCTTGAAGTTGACCCTCAATTGGTTAAACCATCTTCTTCTTGCACCAAATAGTTAAATCGTAGTCAACATGTTGACAAAAGGAGAGAATGGATTGAGGGGGAGTGTAAACCTTCATAGGAAGTATTAGTTTTGATCCAATTCAACCTTGTGTTGACTCTTTACCCTTTTAAGCTTGCTAACCATACATGATAATTTGTTATGAATTTCAATTTCGAATTCTATTGTTAACAGGTGCTTCTAAAAGGTATATTCCTTGTTTCATATGTGTAGGTACCTTTGAAATTTAATGTCAAAGGGAGAGAGAACATTCAAGTTATCTAAAGGAGAAGAGAATGTCCAAGCTTTCTAAGGGGAGATATTGTATGATCTTCTACAGGGGGAGATAATGCATATCTTGCCAAAGGGAGAGAGAGTGCATGGTCAAAGGGGGAGAGGTGAAAAAAGAGAAAGCTTGGGAGCTAAAGAAGATGCTTGGCTAAAGAAAGAAAGAAGAAGAGAAAGCTTGAAGAATGATTAAGCTCCAAGCATCAAGAAGAATGAAGAAAAAGTCCAAGAGCCCAAGCTAAGAGAAGAAGCATCCAAGAGATTTCAAGACCTGTCCAGCATAGGGGGAGCTGAAAACTTAGTGTGTAAAATTCAGTGTTGAGTAAGTTGTCATCAAATTGCAAAGGGGGAGATTGTTAGGGATTTTGTGTATTGCAATTTGATGGATGCATTATCATTCTAGCATCATTTGAATTTTTCACACATGCATTGTTTTAGAAAAACTTGAAATCTTGATTTACACATGCATTGTTAGAAATATTGATTTATGCATGTTTTGATTCTTAACTTGGATGCATTTTTATTTGAAAAGAAGTTTTATTAATCAACCAAGCCTATGAGTTTTAAATCTTTCAAATCATTTTAGGCTTTTTATATTTTATGTTTTTAAACCTCTTAGTTTGATTTAAAACATGATTCCAAGCTTGATTCAGTGGCCTAAAAGTCCCCATATGAAAATACTTTGAAATATGCTCATTTAGGGGAATTTGGTCCCTGGGCCCAGGTCGACCCGTAGTGTGCTCGGTCGACCGAGCCCATGGACTCGGTCGACGGAGCACACATGGGGTCGACTGGGGCAAAGAGCCGTTGGCTCTTCCAACGGTCATTTTTCTGACCGTTTGAGGCCAGGTCGACCGGACTATGTACCAGGTCGACCGGGCACTCGCAGAGACTCAAATTTTGAGTATAAATACAAGTTCATTCCTTTGAAAAATTTGAGGAAGTAAGAGGCCCTCCTTGAGATGTTTTGAGGCTAATCAAAGGGGAATGAACTAAGGGATGAAATGGGTCATTTGGAAAGCTAAAGCTTGGTTCCATTGAGTTAAATCACTAAGTAAGCTTTACTTTCCTTAACCATATGTTGTCATGCTTTGCTTTATTATTAGTAAATCTTTTCTAGCAAGATAAACTATATTTTGTTGTGTCCTTAACATGTATATGTTTTGAATTGATTTACTATTTTGGATGCATCACCTTGATTCAATCCAAGTAGTACTTAAATTGGTATATCTAAGTAAATCATGTTAATGAAAACATCTTTGAAATTTTATGTAACATGATTCCTATACTTGGTTGAATCTTTGGTTGTTGTTTTATACCATAAGAAAATTACTTTCAAATCTATCTTATGTTTTGGATTCAACAACTTCACAAATCATATGTACTTTTGTTTCAAAGTTTCACAACTTGTTTAGCATTGATAGGTATATCATTTTCAAGTTGAATTTATAATTACATATGATTTGTCCCCTAACTTCAATCAAATCTATTTTTGTGTTTTATGCTTATAGCATACACATATTGAGCTATATTGTTAATTTGATTGAAATCCCTATGCATCACATGTTTTGTTCTTAGATTTTCACAACTTGTTTGGAATACATATGCATATCTTTTACAAGTTATTTTTAACATGTGATTAGCATTCTTTCCTCAATCATAAATGTTTTTATAAGCTAAAACTTTCAAAATCCTTTGGCATACATTTATGAGCTTTCATTTTCAAATTTATTGAGGACATCATACATACACATTGTGCATTCATCTTTGCATTCAGTGTGTGTGTGTGTGTGTGTGTGTGTGTGTGTGAATTAGAATTTCATTTTCATATTCGTCTATTTAAGAGGCATTGTAATGAGCTATTAATTGTATCTCCATCTAGTGTATTATAGACACTACTTAGAGAGATAACCAACCTTTTGGTTGAAGAGGTTATTGCTTAGCCTAAGAAAAGCATAGTGTAGAGGTTATTGCTTAGCCTTGAAAAGCATATTGTAAAGGTTATTGCTTAGCCTATTAGAAAGCATAAATAGTGGAAATCCGGTGTGGTGTTGGATCACAAGCCGGTAGTGGATGTAGGCATTGAGGCCGAACCACTATAAATCCTTGTGTGATGGTGCATGCTTTGTGGTGATTGTTTTTGTAAGCTTCCGCATTTATTTACTTAATCACCACTTGTGACTAGTTTAATTTAAAGAAGTTAAAATTGGTCATAATTGAAGCTCACCCTATTCACCCCCCCTCTAGGGTTCCGATCCAGGACTTTCAATTGGTATCAGAGAGAGATTACTCCATTTTAGGGCTTAACAACCCGGAGTTGATCCTTCTTTGCTATAATTTAGATTAGAACCCTAGTGTTATGTTTTATTGTATATGTTTAAAATGACTTCCACTATAGTTGAAAATGAAATTTCCCCAAAGAACCATTTCACCACTCTAAGACTTTTTCGAGTGATATCTCCAAGAGTTGGTGGGTCCTCAAAGTGAACTCTCAAGGTCATCCTTATCAACACCTTAGGTGAATCTTCAAAGGTACACATTTAGACTAACTTTAAGGCCTTGATCCTCTCTAGACCAACCTATCCTTATTAGTTATATCTAATTGTTGGTCATATTACATTTGTATTTTGTTTCTTTATAGTCACATCTCTTAAAATGCAATGTTTCTTTGTGATCATTCGATTTTGTCTTCATTAACTTTTAAGTTATATCTCATGGTTTTCAAAATCCTTTGATTGCAATTTTATCATGATTGATTTGCATCTTTGCTCATTTAGTTACATTCTTTTTTATGCAAATTGACTATGATGTCTTACTTTGCGTGGTTGGATACGGTGTCATTAATTTGCATGTTTGTGCCTAACTTGGTATATATTTTCATTAATGCAAATTGATGATTGTTTATGTACTTTATAGTAAAATCTTTTATTTGAGCTTAATAAGTACATATGTGATTTTGTGTGCTAAGCTCATTTGGTATAATCATCATATCCATTTTCCATTGCATTGTAAGCTTAGTACATTTGCTAAGAGTGGAGATGTTGCGTGATAGATTAATGGATCATTTTAGGTGAATTGGAGTTAAACCATTTTTCTTAATAGGTATATCCATATATGAGATCCTTCTTCATCTATATGCGATCCATGATGTCCCTCTAACTCCATACCTTCTTGTGCTTGCATAGTTATATTCTTTATTGATGATATGGTATGAGTTAGATCTTGAGTGTTGATTGACCATCTCTATGCAAATGTCAAATCATTCTATGTATGGTTGTGACCTTAGTTATATTTGTAAAAACCCTACTAGAACTCAAATCCATCCTCTATGCATTCTAGTCATTTCTTTGTGGATGGTTATGATGTTGATTCATGTATATTCTCTAAGTGATGTCATCCTTATACATGTTTCAACATCATAGTAGTGATCTTGATCATATGAAACTCTTTGAAATCCATCCCTCGTATATCTATATGTTTGATGGATATCTTAGTTGTTGAATTAATATGATTTTGTCACCTTGAAAATTGCATGCATTACCAAGTTATATCCTTTTGCATTGCAATTTATCTTGTTCATCACTATGCTCATTAGTTATATCTTTAAAAGTGACGAATATCCATTTATGATGATTGATGGAATTTTGTGTTTGTCACATTCTTGCTCTTAATCGTGTTTTTAAATTCAATTGGTTTCAATTAGTATCGATTGATTTGATGTCTTATCTTGAGTATGTGATGACCATATGTACATTGGATTGAACTTGATAGTAATATATTTGTTCCATGTCATGCTCCATTAGCATCATAATTTTAATGTTTGCCACCTCTCTTTCTCATATAGGTATATCTCATGACCACCATGTTTATGTATTCATAATCTTGATTGGTTATTAGTTGAGGTTGGCTTCATGTTTGAATTTGATTTCACTCATCTTGCACTTAATAGTCATATTTATTGATTGAATGAAATGATTTCAAATCTTTCATAGCATATGATTTTCATAGTTAAATTATTTAATGCTATGTTTAAGTAAACCCCATTTCATCATGGATAGCTCTATTTTGGATTTATCTTAATAGTTATATTCTTTATAACTCCATTTTAGAGTGATTGTTTTAATAGACTTATCTTTGAATCTGAATTGGCATTCTTTGTTTTTCCAATTGGGATCCATGATCGCTTTTTTCATTGACCTTGCTCTCTTTTGGTAATTTGATTATATTGTGTTCTATAGTTAAACGTGTCTAATCCAGTCCTTGAAGTTGACCCTCAATTGGTTAAACCATCTTCTTCTTGCACCAAATAGTTAAATCGTAGTCAACATGTTGACAAAAGGAGAGAATGGATTGAGGGGGAGTGTAAACCTTCATAGGAAGTATTAGTTTTGATCAAATTCAACCTTTTGTTGACTCTTTACCCTTTTAAGCTTGCTAACCATACATGATAATTTGTTACGAATTTCAATTTCGATTTCTTTTGTTAACAGGTGCTTCTAAAAGGTATTTTCCTTATTTCATGTGTGTAGGTACCTTTGCAATTTAATGTCAAAGGGGGAGAGAACATTCAAGTTATCTAAAGGGGAAGAGAATGTCCAAGCTTTCTAAGGGGAGATATTGTATGATCTTCTACAGGGGGAGATATTGCATATCTTGCCAAAGGGAGAGAGAGTGCATGGTCAAAGGGGGAGAGGTGAAAAAAGAGAAAGCTTGGGAGCTAAAGAAGATGCTTGGCTAAAGAAAGAAAGAAGAAGAGAAAGCTTGAAGAATGATTAAGCTCCAAGCCTCAAGAAGAATGATGAAAAGCTCCAAGAGCCCAAGCTAAGAGAAGAAGCATCCAAGAGATTTCAAGACCTGTCCAGCTTAGGGGGAGCTGAAAACTTAGTGTGTAAAATTCAGTGTTGAGTAAGTTGCCATGAAATTGCAAAGGGGGAGATTGTTAGGGATTTTGAGTATTGCAATTTGATGGATGCATTATCATTCTAGCATCATTTGAATTTTTCACACATGCATTGTTTTAGAAAAACTTGAAATCTTGATTTACACATGCATTGTTAGAAATATTGATTTATGCATGTTTTGATTCTTAACTTGGATGCATTTTTATTTGAAAAGAAGTTTTATGAATCAAGCAAGCCTATGAGTTTTAAATCTTTCAAATCATTTTAGGCTTTTTATGTTTCATGTTTTTAAACCTCGTAGTTTGATTTAAAACATGATTCCAAGCTTGATTCAGTGGCCTAAAAGTCCCCATATGAAAATACTTTGAAATATGCTCAATTTGGGGAATTTGGTCCCTGGGCCCAGGTCGACCCGTAGTGTGCTCGGTCGACCGAGCCCATGGACCCGGTCGACCGAGCACACATGGGGTCGACTGGGGCAAAGAGCCGTTGGCTCTTCCAACGGTCATTTTTCTAACCGTTTGAGGCCAGGTTGACCGGGCTATGTACCAGGTCGATCAGGCACTCGCAGAGACTCAAATTTTGAGTATAAATACAAGTTCATTCCTTTGAAAAATTTGAGGAAGTAAGAGGCCCTCCTTGAGAAGTTTTGAGGCTAATCAAAGGGGAATGAACTAAGGGATGAAAGGGGTCATTTGGAAAGCTAAAGCTTGGTTCTATTGAGTTAAATCACTAAGTAAGCTTTACTTTCCTTAACCATATGTTGTCATGCTTTGCTTTATTATTAGTAAATCTTTTCTAGCAAGATAAACTATATTTTGTTGTGTCCTTAACATGTATATGTTTTGAATTGATTTATTGTTTTGGATGCATCACCTTCATTCAATCCAAGTAGTACGTAAATTGGTATATCTAAGTAAATCATGTTAAAGAAAACATCTTTGAAATTTTATGTAACATGATTCCTATACTTGGTTGAATCTTTGGTTGTTGTTTTATACCATAAGAAAATTACCTTCAAATCTATCTTATGTTTTGGATTCAACAACTTCACAAATCATATGTACTTTTGTTTTAAAATTTCACAACTTGTTTAGCATTGATAGGTATATCATTTTCAAGTTGAATTTATAATTACATATGATTTGTCCCCTAACTTCATTCAAATCTATTTTTGTGTTTTATGCTTATAGCATACACATATTGAGCTACATTGTTAATTTGATTGAAATCCTTATGCATCACATGTTTTGTTCTCAGATTTTCACAACTTGTTTGGAATACATATGTATATCTTTTACAAGTTATTTTTAACATGTGATTAGCATTCTTTCCTTAATCATAAATGTTTTTATAAGCTAAAACTTTAAAAAGCCTTTGGCATACATTTATGGGCTTTCATTTTCAAATTGATTGAGGACATCATACATACACATTGTGCATTCATGTTTGCATTCATAGTGTGTGTGTGTGTGTGTGTGTGTGTGTGTGTGTTTGTGTGTGTGTCTGTGTTTGTGTGTGTGAATTAGAATTTCACTTTCATATCCGTCTATTTAAGAGGCATTGTAATGAGCTTATAATTGTATCTCCATCAAGTGTATTATAAACACTACTTAGAGAGATAACCAACCTTTTGGTTGAAGAGGTTATTACTTAGCCTAAGAAAAGCATAGTGTAGAGGTTATTGCTTTGCCTTGAAAAGCATATTGTAAAGGTTATTGCTTAGGCTATTGAAAAGCATAAATAGTGGAAATCCGGTGGGGTGTTGGATCACAAGCCGGTAGTGGATGTAGGCATTGAGGCCGAACCACTATAAATCCTTGTGTGATGGTGCATGCTTTGTGGTGATTGTTTTTGTAAGCTTCCGCATTTATTTACTTAATCACCACTTGTGACTATTTTAATTTAAAGAAGTTAAAATTGGTCATAATTGAAGCTCACTCTATTCACCCCCCTCTAGGGTTCCGATCCAGGACTTTCAATTGGTATCAGAGAGAGGTTACTCCATTTTAGGGCTTAACAACCCGAAGTTGATCCTTCTTTGCTATAATTTAGATTAGAACCCTAGTGTTGTGTTTTATTGTATATCTTGAAAATGACTTCCACTATAGTCGAAAATGAAATTTTCCCAAAGAACCATTTCACCACTCTAAGACTTTTTCGAGTTATATCTCCAAGAGTTGGTGGGTCCTCAAAGTGAACTCTCAAGGTCATCCTTATCAACACCTTAGGTGAATCTTCAAAGGTACACATTTAGACTAACTTTAAGGCCTTGATCCTCTCTAGACCAACCTATCCTTATTAGTTATATCTAATTGTTGGTCATATTACATTTGTATTTTGTTTCTTTATAGTCACATCTCTTAAAATGCAATGTTTCTTTGTGATCATTTGATTTTGTCTTCATTAACTTTTAAGTTATATCTCATGGTTTTCAAAATCCTTTGATTGCAATTTTATCATGATTGATTTGCATCTTTGCTCATTTAGTTACATTCTTTTTTATGCAAATTGACTTTGATGTCTTACTTTGCGTGGTTGGATATGGTGTCATTAATTTGCATGTTTGTGCCTAACTTGGTATATATTTTCATTAATGCAAATTGATGATTGTTTATGTGCTTTATAGTAAAATCTTTTATTTGAGCTTAGTAAGTACATATGTGATTTTGTGTGCTAAGCTCATTGGGTATAATTATCATATCCATTTTCCATTGCATTGTAAGCTTAGTACATTTGCTAAGAGTGAAGATGTTGCGTGATAGATTAATGGATCATTTTAGGTGAATTGGAATTAAACCATTGTTCTTAATAGGTATATCCATATATGAGATCTATCTTCATCTATATGCGATCCATGATGTCCCTCTAACTCCATACCTTCTTGTGCTTGCATAGTTATATTCTTTATTGATGATATGGTACGAGTTAGATCTTTATTGTTGATTGACCATCTCTATGCAAATGTCAAATTGTTCTATATATGGTTGTGATCTTAGTTACATTTGTAGAAACCATACTAGAACTCAAATCCATCCTCTATGCATTCTAGTAATTTCTTTTTGGATGGTTATGATGTTGATTCATGTATATTATCTAAGTGATGTCATCCTTATACATGTTTCAACATCATAGTAGTGATCTTGATCATATGAAACACTTTGAAATCCATCCCTCGTATATCTATATGTTTGTTGGATATCTTAGTTGTTGAATTAATATGATTTTGTCACCTTGAAAATTGCATGCATTACCAAGTTATATCCTTTTGCATTGCAATTTATCTTGTTCATCACTATGCTCATTAGTTATATCTTTAAAAGTGACAAATATCCATTTATGATGATTGATGGAATTTTGTGTTTGTCACATTCTTGCTCTTAATCGTGTTTTTAAATTCAATTGGTTTCAATTAGTATCGATTGATTTGATGTCTTATCTTGAGTATGTGATGACCATATGTACATTGGATTGAACTTGATAGTAATATATTTGTTCCATGTCACGCTCCATTAGCATCATAATTTTAATGTTTGCCATCTCTCTTGCTCATATAGGTATATCTCATGACCACCATGTTTATGTATTCATAATCTTGATTGGTTATTAGTTGAGGTTGGCTTCATGTTTGAATTTGATTTCACTCATCTTGCACTTAATAGTCATATTTATTGATTGAATGAAATGATTTCAAATCTTTCATAGCATATGATTTTCATAGTTAAATTATTTAATGCTATGTTTAAGTAAACCCCATTTCATCATGGATAGCTCTATTTTGGATTTATCTTAATAGTTATATTCTTTATAACTCCATTTTAGAGTGATTGTTTTAATAGACTTATCTTTGAATCTGAATTGGCATTCTTTGTTTTTCCAATTGGGATCCATGATCGCTTTTCTCATTGACCTTGCTCTCTTTTGGTAATTTGATTATATTGTGTTCTATAGTTAAACATGTCTAATCCTGTCCTTGAAGTTAACCCTCAATTGGTTAAACCATCTTCTTCTTGCACCAAATAGTTAAATCGTAGTCAACATGTTGACAAAAGGAGAGAATGGATTGAGGGGGAGTGTAAACCTTCATAGGAAGTATTAGTTTTGATCAAATTCACCCTTGTGTTGACTCTTTACCCTTTTAAGCTTGCTAACCATACATGATAATTTGTTATGAATTTCAATTTTGATTTCTTTTGTTAACAGGTGCTTCTAAAATGTATTTTCCTTGTTTCATGTGTGTAGGTACCTTTGCAATTTAATGTCAAAGGGGGAGAGAACATTCAAGTTATCTAAAGGAGAAGAGAATGTCCAAGCTTTCTAAGGGGAGATATTGTATGATCTTCTACAGGGGGAGATAATGCATATCTTGCCAAAGGGAGAGAGAGTGCATGGTCAAAGGGGGAGAGGTGAAAAAAGAGAAAGCTTGGGAGCTAAAGAAGATGCTTGGCTAAAGAAAGAAAGAAGAAGAGAAAGCTTGAAGAATGATTAAGCTCCAAGCATCAAGAAGAATGAAGAAAAAGTCCAAGAGCCCAAGCTAAGAGAAGAAGCATCCAAGAGATTTCAAGACCTGTCCAGCTAAGGGGGAGCTGAAAACTTAGTGTGTAAAATTCAGTGTTGAGTAAGTTGCCATCAAATTGCAAAGGGGGAGATTGTTAGGGATTTTGTATATTGCAATTTGATGGATGCATTATCATTCTAGCATCATTTGAATCTTTCACACATGCATTGTTTTAGAAAAACTTGAAATCTTGATTTACACATGCATTGTTAGAAATATTGATTTATGCATGTTTTGATTCTTAACTTGGATGCATTTTTAATTGAAAAGAAGTTTTATGTAGCAAGCAAGCATATGAGTTTTAAATCTTTCAAATCATTTTAGGCTTTTTATGTTTCATGTTTTTAAACCTCTTAGTTTGATTTAAAACATGATTCCAAGCTTGATTCAGTGGCCTAAAAGTCCCCATATGAAAATACTTTGAAATATGCTCATTTTGGGGAATTTGGTCCCTGGGCCCAGGTCGACCCGTAGTGTGCTCGGTCGACCAAGCCCATGGACCCGGTCGACCGAGCACACATGGGGTCGACTGGGGCAAAGAGCCGTTGGCTCTTCCAACGGTTATTTTTCTGACCGTTTGAGGTCAGGTCGACCGGGCACTCGCAGAGACTCAAATTTTGAGTATAAATACAAGTTCATTCCTTTGAAAAATTTGAGGAAGTAAGAGGCCCTCCTTGAGATGTTTTGAGGCTAGTCAAAGGGGAATGAACTAAGGGATGAAAGGGGTCATTTGGAAGGCTAAAGCTTGGTTTCATTGAGTTAAATCACTAAGTAAGCTTTACTTTCCTTAACCATATGTTGTCATGCTTTGCTTTATTATTAGTAAATCTTTTCTAGCATGATAAACTATGTTTTGTTGTGTCCTTAACATGTATATGTTTTGAATTGATTTATGGTTTTGGATGCATCACCTTGATTCAATCCAACTAGTACTTAAATTGGTATATCTAAGTAAATCATGTTAATGAAAACATCTTTGAAATTTTATGTAACATGATTTCTATACTTGGTTGAATCTTTGGTTGTTGTTTTTTATCATAAGAAAATTACTTTCAAATCTATCTTATGTTTTGCATTCAACAACTTCACAAATCATATGTACTTTTGGTTTAAAGTTTCACAACTTGTTTATCATTGATAGGTATATCATTTTCAAGTTGAATTTATAATTACATATGATTTGTCCCCTAACTTCATTCAAATCTATTTTGTGTTTTATGCTTATAGCATACACATATTGAGCTACATTGTTAATTTGATTGAAATCCCTATGCATCACATGTTTTGTTCTTAGATTTTCACAACTTGTTTGGAATACATATGCATATCTTTTACAAGTTATTTTTAACATGTGATTAGCATTCTTTCCTCAATCATAAATGTTTTTATAAGCTAAAACTTTCAAAATCCTTTGGCATACATTTATGAGCTTTCATTTTCAAATTGATTGAGGACATCATACATACACATTGTGCATTCATCTTTGCATTCATAGTGTGTGTGTGTGTGTGTGTGAAAATTAGAATTTCACTTTCATATCCATGTATTTAAGAGGCATTGTAATGAGCTATTAATTGTATCTCCATCAAGTGTATTATAGACTCTACTTAGAGAGATAACCAACCTTTTCGTTGAAGAGGTTATTGCTTAGCCTAAGAAAAACATAGTGTAGAGGTTATTGCTTTGCCTTGAAAAACATATTGTAAAGGTTATTGCTTAGGCTATTGAAAAGCATAAATAATGGAAATCCGGTGGGGTGTTGGATCATAAGCCGGTAGTGGATGTAGGCATTGAGGCCGAACCACTGTAAATCCTTGTGTGATGGTGCATGCTTTGTGGTGATTATTTTTGTAAGCTTCCGCATTTATTTACTTAATCACCACTTGTGACTAGTTTTATTTAAAGAAGTTAAAATTGGTCAAAATTGAAGCTCACCTTATTCACCCCCCCTCTAGGGTTCCGATCCAGGACTTTCATAATGTAGCATTGCAAAAAAGTTTGAGGATGCGCCATGTGTCACTCCCACTTGAAAAGGGCTGCTTTATTTTATTATATAATTAGCGCTTCAGGACCCGCGTCCAACGCAAGCCTTTAACTAAAATGAAACCTAAAATTGGTTGGAAATTATAAACCTAATGCCCTTTAATATACGGGTGAGGCTTAGGTTAGTAAAGAATAAACCTAAACATAAGCATTAGTCCCGTCAATCTATTGAATGCAGTAATTAAATAGAACGTAAAAAAGCAATTTTCAAAATAATAAGAGGAGCTTTCAAAAAAGTATAAAACCTATAGTTTATTTTCAAGAAAGTACAATCTATTGAAAAATGACAATTTTTCAGAACATATTAAACAAAATATAACAAAAGAAAACAAATTGAAAATGGCAAACAATTTATTTTAGTTTATTTTAAAAACTTCTTGGGCCACCATATCCTACATTTTCATATATTCATATCCATCATGCAACCACGGTTGTTTGTTCCTAATTGTAGAGCCCGGAGACCATGTGCAATGATTGAAAGGGAATCAAGAAAAACAGTCAAAGGATAATTACTAATAAAATTCAAGAGGATAATATCCAAATAGGACTCATTTGAAAAAAATGAAGATATCTTTAATAAAGAACAAAGAGAAAACATTGATTGATGATAGAATTAGAAAATAAAATTAGCAAGCTCACATTGATGGGATGATGCTATGACCTCAAACATGATATTGGAGAGGCCCCTTATCCAAACATTCAAATTGAACCATTCCTCAATTCCTTTTTTGTAACAGAGCATCCTAGCCATCACTTCCACATGAATAGGGCATTATTTTAATAGAAAACCCAGAAGGAGTTGACATTTTGTTTGAAAAGAAAACTGACAATTTCTACTTGGTCTTATTGAACAAAAAACATGAATTTTTCTGATTATGGCCCAAGCATATGAAGGCTTCATTCTATTCTGCAATGAAAATTGTTATAAAAAAAAACATGATATTTCCTGATTCATGACCCAAGCATTTGAAGGCTACATTATATTTTGCAATGAGATTTGGTAAAATACAATTCTAATTCTGAAGGCTAGAGGTGTTGGATTGTGGTGGAACTTGATTCACCACCTATTTCACATGGGTTTTTTTTAATTACTAAGATGATATTGGACAGACCCCTTATCCAAATATTCAAATTGACCCATTCCTCAATCCCTTTTTTAGTAAATGAACATCCTAGTAATCACTTCCACATGAATTGTCAATTTCTACTTGGTCTCATTGAAAAAAAAAAAAACATGAATTATTCTGATTCATGACCCAACCATATGAAAGCTTCATTCTATTTTATGAAAATTGTTAAAAAAAAAACATGATATTTCCTAATTCATGACCCAAGCATATGAAGGCTACATTTTATTTTACAATGAAAACTGGTAAAATACAATCCTAATTTTGAAAGCTAGAGGTCTTGGATTGTTGTGGAACTCGATTTACCACTTGTTTTACATGTCTTTTTTACTACTTGGCAACAACAGTTAGTACGTTCCAATTGTGATATAGGCTCTTACTACTCTATAGCAAAGCACAGTTGTTTTGGTTGCTATTTTTCTTTCCGTTTTGAGGGAATAGGAGTAATAGGATGGTTGACCTGGGCCTTTTTTTTTTATTTGCATATTGCAACCTCTATAGCCTTCTTTAGGAATGAACGTCACAAAGACACACACACACACACACACACACACAAATACACTGAATGAATTTATCATTCACACATGTATCACTTGTTGCACACTCTTAAAGAGAGCTATTGTCTTGCTAAATTAGTTAGGCTTTGGTTACTGTTTGCTTATCTATTGAGTAGACTATATTTCACTGACCTTACCTACCTCGATGGAATAAAGCTGCATTATATGCATTTTTTTTCCATGATGGTGATGCATGTTTTTAGTTTTCTCCACCTATTTTCTCATCCAGATTCAAGCAACCCATTGAAGAATCCAAATGGGGATCATAAAAAATAAAAAGGAAAAGACAATAAAAATAGAATTAATAATAATAAACAAAAACTACCAAAAAAAATTACAAGAAAAAAATATCATTATCTTTTCATAACCATATAAAAACAACTAAATGCACCATCATGAAATTTCAAATCATCAAATAAGGTGCATACATGTAGGGCTAAGATAAGAGTTTTTTTTTTTTTTTTAAAGAAATAAAGTCTTTTCCCAAATAAGAGGGTCGTTATTTGGTTTACCACGAAATTCATACAATGGGTTGAGACCCCAATATCTCTAATAAGAGCCACCCCCTGCTTTGAATTCTAATATTCTCTCTTATCCAATCTTCCTGTCACAACCTCAGACCGAGAACTGGGCCAGGGCCCGCGACGTGTCGGTTGGTTTGGAGTTAATTTGGAATTTCCCACAGGTTCCCGCGGTGAGGATCCTGAGACACGGAGACTAACTCACACAATCAAGTTTGCGAAAGCGTGTAGCAAATCACATCTCAACAAAACATGAATAAAATTCTCAAGTGCATAAGTAAAATAGCATCAAGATCAAGATATCAGAAGAAGAATTATAACATGACATTCCCATCATAATTCAAGTTATAAAGTTAACACAAAAGTAAGTTAAGTTTTAATACACCGCAAGAGGCCAACAAAGGCCAATACAATTCCCAAAATATGACAAAAGAACCCAAGACATAATGGAGCGAAACTCAAGATCCCACCCGACGTCTAGTTGACGTCATCGGGCTGCCACTCAAGAGCTGGGGGTGGCTCAACAACCTCCTCCTGCCGCTCTTCCTCAAGGGCAATGTTACCTGCACCTGGGCACCAAAATACAAGGGTCAAGCACGACGGTTTGGCAGGTAATCAATTTAGGTATGAGCACGGAACAATAATTGTTTTTAAAGAAAACATATTAATTTTTTTTACCGAACTTGAAATAATTACTTGACTGAGGTACATTTAAAAAATATACGAAAATAAAACTAGCATGAACTTATGATATATCATGAATAGTAAATCCACAAAGAGCCCATCCTTTCTCTATCATATATAATGAAAAGAGCAAGCACGCACGACAAGCACGATAAGGAAAACACGATTCTCACGCCACACTGAGGCAGACGGGGAATTCTGGCTGTGGAACCGGACACGCACGAGGTGTAATACAATACACAACTAATTTGAAGATAGTCCACATGTTTAAGGACGCCCAGACAGTGGATTAGACTGAAAGGGCAGTCCAAGTTCAGTGGTGTTCACTTAAATTCATGAATGCACAAAACACGGCGAAACACGTTCTAAACAAGTCGAAATAAAAGGGGGAAATCACTTTTTGAAATGAGACAAGACACGACTAGCAAAAAAGCATAATTTATATGCATAACAAGCTTAGGAAGTGATCCCCTTGATTCTTAGTACAAGTCTTCAAACGAGCTAGCTTATACTTGAAATTTAAAATGAGCACACGATGGTACTTATCATACCAAAACTGAAGTTTGAACGCGAAGTCTATCAAGCATATGTTGAGACTATTCATTGACCTTTGTATAATTGGGACCCTGATGTCGGAAATAAACATGAATTGGTGTCCCCGAAGTTAGAATACATTCCGGATTCCCAATGGCACAATGTCAATTGAAAACCCTCAACATAGACTAGTTTTTCAATCCCCAAAAATACATGAATGAAAAACAAAACTCAGTCCTGAAATCTGACAGGTTCGCTCGAGCGGTTTTGACACTTCGCTCGAGTGAGATTGTTCGCTCGAGCGGACCATAAGGGTCACTTGAGCGGACAGGTCTCTGTCTTGAACCAGGCCAGACAAATGACTGTTCGCTCGAGCAGACTCAAGGGTCGCTCGAGCGAACAAGTCTCTGGCCTGCTCCGCCCCAGGCAGTGGCCTGGTCGCTCGAGTGAACCCAGGGGTCGCTCGAGGGAACAGGCTTCTGCTTGTGCTTGCTGGGTGTAGAAAATGCACTCCCTTGTACACATTTCTGAATTCCTTATTCCCATCTTCACATCCTTAGACCACCTGAAATCCCCTGAGCCTCCATGCTCTCCAAGGGGTCAATTTCACATTTCCATACCATTCAATCCACAATCTAAACATTCAATCTCCATTCTCTATCAAAACAAACCCAAATTTCCTAATGAAACAAGGCTTGCAATCAAATAGAAATCAAGAAGTTTGGAAAAACACTTGACATTAATACATATACTTGAATGGAAATCACATAAGAAGAATCTAAAGAAAACATAACAATTAAGATTAATAACAAGTTATATGCAAATTTCAAGAGTAACAATGCAATCCACAAACACACATGCAACATCAACCTATAGAGATTACTTGCCTTAGCCCAAATGCCAAACAAATCCTCTTCAAGCACTCCTACTCAAGAGTTAAGCCAAACACTACAAAAACCCCAGGAAAATCCATTCAAAACTCAACCTAATTTGAAACCAAGAAACCCATTTCGAAATGGGTGTTGCATGCTAGAAAAATAAGTTCTTTAGGAGTTAAAAAGACTCCATTGAAGAGATGGGTTGAAGCCCTCACCTAGAGATGCCCAAAAAAGAAGAGATGAAGAAAATGGAGAGCTTTCCCAACTATAATTTTCAAGAAAATAGCATCAATAGTAAGCTTGGGATGAGAGGGAGAGAATGGTAGTCTTAGAATTTCATTTGGAAACTCATAGCTAGGGTATGCAAGATGGGGAAAGGTAGAAGAAAAGAGTGTTTTCTCCTTGAGCTTTGGTTCTCTAGGGTTGCAGGAAATGAGAATGAACAAGAGCGAGAAGGAGAGTGTGACTTAAGTACTTTGCAAATGGGGCCCATTAGGTCTAATTCTTGCGTCGATGAAAACATGATCTTGCGGGCCCCGGACGAACTCGATGAAGAACGATAAAATGATCCTCAAAAAATCTAGTTCCTAAAAAGTATAATTTTGACATGGTTTTGAGATTTCAAAATTTGTGTCCAGATTTGGGTGTGAAAAAATCAATTTTACCCCTTTTGGCCCAAAACTTGGGTTTTTGGGCTTCAAACACAAATAGCTGAAAACGAAAGTTGTAGAGAATAATAAAACCATTCAAAGGAAATCAAAATCACTATTTAAATGGAAATCAAAGCAATCCTCCCATGCTTACACGTACACTCAGGCCTCCCTGAGTGTGTCTAACAACATTAAACGCTCTCAAAATTCCCAAAGCTATGTCCAGGACTAAAACTGATTATATTATAACCAAACGGTAACTAAACCCACTTAAGACTAAGCACACACTAATCGGGTTAGTCTGGGTCGGGGTCTAACACTTTCCACCCCTAAATCTCTCCCACAATGATTTTCCTCCTAAAAAATCTCTCTTTAAAGTGATACATCATTAATTCCACCATCATGAGAGATGCCTTAGGGGTAATTCCACCAGCTACCTATGATGAAGTTATCAAATGGGCATATAAATTTGAAGATATTAACAACCTGATCATTCAGGACAGGAAGCAGCGCTACCAGCATCAGAATCAGAGGCAACATCATAACAAGAAACCAAGGTAAGATCAAAATCCTCTAAGGCAAGAGTCATGTGGGCATTGTTGAAAGAATCATGAGACTAGTCAGTGTCACAAGGCCACACTTGTTTCATATGTGGATCATTAGAACATGCAATCATGGATCGCCCAATTATACGGGATCAGGCTAATAGAAACCAACAACCAAGACAAGCAACTCCTCATAACCAACCACTAATTCAGAATTGGGCTAGACCACCTCAGTAGCAACAGCAAGGCAGACAACAGGCACATAATCAGAATGCTCGTCCTCCATAGCAGAATAGAAATGTGCAAGGAAGGCAAAATCAAGTTATAGGTAAACTGCAGGAGACGTGGTGGAAGGTAAACTTCTTGTTTGTGGTGTAGAAGCACGGATTTTATTTGATCCTGGATCCACTCATTCATTTTTGTCTCCTACATTTGCCAACAAGCTAGATATTTCACCTAGAGAACTTGACTTTATTTTGACTATCACCACACCTATAGGTAAACAGGTTATCTGTAGAACCTTTTACCCCAATTGTTCAGTTACCTTAAGCCAAGCTGTTTTACTAGTAATCCTCATTGTGTTGGACATGCATGATTTTGACATCATCTTAGGTATGGATTGGTTAGAAACATATCATGCTACGATGGATTGTTTTGCAAAAAACCATTACATTTAATTGAAAGGAGCACAAGCAGAACTGATGATTTAGGGAGATAGAAAGAGAATTCAAATAGGATTTATCTGGGCATTGAAAGCAAACTGATTAGTGCAAAGTGGTTGTGAAGCTTATATTGCGTTTATCACGGAGGATAAACAGTCCCAAGGGGTGGAGGATATCCCCGTAGTATGTGAATTTCCAGATGTTTTTCCAGAAGAAATTCCGGGATTGCCACCAATTAGAGAGGTTGAGTTCACAATTGAACTCCTACCAAGAACAACTCCGATCTCCATAGCACCTTACAGAATGGCTCCAGCAGAATTGGGAGAGTTAAAACTTCAGTTGTAAGAATTGTTGAGCAAAGGCTTCATTAGGCCAAGTGTTTCACCTTGGGGAGCACTGGTATTACTCGTGAAAAGGAAAGATGGAAGTTTGAGAATGTGCATTGATTACAGGAGATTGAACTATGTGACTATCAAGAACAAGTATCCATTGCCAAGAATAGATGAATTGTTTGATCAATTGCAAGGAGCAGCTTATTTTTCCAAAATAAACTTGAGGTCCGGGTACCATCAGTTAAGGGTTAGAGAATCAGATGTGCCAAAAGCAGCTTTTCGAACAAGGTATGGGCATTATGAATTTTTTGTGATGCCATTCGGGTTGACTAACGCACCCGCGGTATTCATGGCTCTCATGAACAAGATCTTTGCACAACACTTGGATAATTTCACAGTGGTTTTTATCGACAATGTTCTCGTGTCTTCTAAGAACCGAGAGGACCATGAAGAACACTTGAGAACTTCATTGCAACTTCGTGTGTTCCAAGAACCAAGAGGACCATGAAGAACAATTGAGAACTTCATTGCAACTTCTGAGGGACAATCAGCTTTATGCAAAGCTCGCTAAGTGCGAAACTTGGCTAAAACAGATTGCTTTTCTAGGCCACATTATTTCCAAGGAAGGTTTATTAGTGGATCCATCCAAGACAGAAGCAGTTGTAAGTTGGAAGAGGCCAAGTAGTGTAACAGAAATCAGAAGCTTTTTGGGATTAGCAGGCTATTATCGGAGATTCGTCCAAGGTTTTTCATCTATTGCAGTACCCTTGACAAAGTTGACTCGGAAAGGTGTGCCATTTGTGTGGACAGATCAGTGTGAGGTCAGTTTCCAAGAGTTAAATAAGAAACTAACCATAGCTCCAATCCTTACATTACTGTCGGGCAGTGCCGGATTTATTATTTTTATGGATGCATCGAATGTGGGACTGGGCTGTGTATTGATGCAGGATGGAAAAGTGATTGCCTATGGCTCAAGACAGTTGAAGGATCATGAGAAGAACTATGCAACTCATGACTTGGAGTTAGCAACAGTAGTTTTTGCCTTGAAGATGTGGAGACACTACCTCTACGGAGAAAAAATTGAAGTTCATTCTGACCACCGGAGTTTACAATACTTATTTTCACAAAAAGAATTGAACATGAGACAGAGACGATGGATGGAGTACATTAAGGACTATGATTTTCCAATCAAGTATCATCCGGGTAAAGTGAATGTAGTAGCTGACGCTTTGAGCAGGAAATCAGTGGTTATGGTTAGTCCAAGAAGAGTCAGTGTTTTACAGCAGTTCGAAGAACTAGGAGTGGAATCACAACCACTGAAAAAGGGTGTGATGTTAGCAAACGTGACAGTATCGGAACCCACCTTCATCCAAAAGATCAAGGACAGTCAATTACAAGATCCAGACTTGGCAAGGGTTGTGGAGCATATTGCAGAACGCCCAGACTTTAGGTTGGTGAACTAAATATTGTACTTTCATGATCGATTGTGTACACCTAATGTAGACGATTTGAAGAATGAGATAATGACCGAAGCCCACAATACAAGGTACTCTATGCATCCGGGTAGCACGAAGATGTACCACAATTTGAAGAATAGATTTTGGTGGAACAACATGAAGAGAGAGATAACAACTTTTGTGTCCCGTTGTTTGACTTGTCAGTTGATTAAAGCAGAACATCAGAAGCCCCCAGGTTTGCTACAACCGTTAGAGATTCCAGAGTGGAAATGCGAGCACATCACCATGGATTTTATTTCCGATTTTCCGATTACTAAGAAAGGGAATAATGCGATTTGGATTATTGTAGATCGTCTCACGAAGTTTGCTCACTTCATTCTAATAAAGACAGGGAATATAGTTTCCTAGAATCTCTGCAACGAATTATATATGTGATTAGTTGCAACAGAGTCGACACACCAGGATTCTGAAGTACTAGTTGCAAAACTAACTTAAGAAACAAGTGACTAAATCATACCTGCGGTCTTTGACAAAAAACCAGGATAGTTCCACCTCTAATGTCCTATCATACCACAGTGGAAACACTTTCCCTTTGGCTTAGCCCATGTGCCCTTATTAGCCTTTGCCATACCACCATTAGGACCATTTTCCACCTTTTGGCCTTTGGATACCGGTTTCTTCATGCCTTTCTAGCCTTTGCTTTTTGGCTTGGACCTAACATATGACTTTTCTGTCATATTGACACTTGACTTCTTGATAATACCCTCTGCTGCCACCAGCTAGCTAGAAAGCTCAGCTAAAGTCAAACTCATTTTATTCATATTGTAGTTGAGCTTGAAATTATTAAAAGAGTCTGGCAGTGATTCCAGGATAATATCAATATGAGATTCTGCATCAGTCTCAGCACCCAAGACATCCAACTCGTTAAATGAATCCATCATTTGCAGAACGTGGTCTTGTACCGGAGTCCAATCAGCCATCTTAGTGCTCATTATAGTTCTCATGGCTGCCGGTCTAGCAAGTCTGCCTTGGTCTCCAAAAATTTCCTTTAAGTTCGAGATTGTCGCGACCTCGGAACGGGTCCCGGGCCCGCGACGCAGTAGCTGATACTTTCCCACAGGTTCCCGCGGTGAGGATTCCCAAAGACACGCGGAATCTGACTCACACGTACAAGCTTTGCGGAAGCGTGTAGCAAAACACATCAAGATGAGCACCAACAAAACTTTTAGGTGCCATAACAAATGATCACAAGGCATAGTATCAAAGAAAGAGGCTAACAAGGCATTCCCATTATAGTTCAAGTTACAAGACGAACAAGAAAGTAATTTAAGTTTAGTTATAGTTCCATAAGAAGCCAACAGAGGCTAATACACTTCTAAAAATATAACCAAAAGAAACCCCAAGACAAAAGGTGACGAAACTCGAGAACCCGCCCGACGTCTAAATGGCATCGTCGGGCTGCCACTCTCTCATAGGGGTTGGCTCACAAGCCTCCTCCTGCCGCTCCTCCTCAAAGGTAACGTCTCCTGCACCTGGGCACCAATAAACAAGGGTCAAACACAACGGTTTGGCAGGTAATCAATTTAGGCATGAACATGAACAATAATGTCTAGCGAAAACATAGAGTCAAATCCTTGATATGAAACACTATAAAATTTGAGGTACATTTTCAAGAATGCGAACAAAGTTAAGATATCAAAACAAACTAGCATGAGTACATAATATATCATGAATAGTTATCAACCACAAAGAGCCCATCCTTTCTCTATCATTTATATAATGAAAAGAGCAAGCACGCACGACAAGCACAAAATACATAATATAAGCACGACACGATTTCCCACAAAGACGGGAATTCCGGCCGCGGAACCGGACACGCACGATGTGTAATAAATACACGACCAGTCTGCAGACAGTCCACATGTTTAAAGACCCCCAGACAGTGGATCAAACCGAAAGGGCAGTCTAAGCTCAGTGGTATTTACTTAATTCATGAATGCACAAAACCCGCGAAACACGGTCGAAACAAGTCGAGATAAACAGGGGGAAATCACTTATCAAAACACGACGAGCACGACTAGCAAGAGGCGTAATAATATGCATAACACGCTTAGGAAGTGATCCCCTTTTTCTTTAAACAAAACTTCAAAAACAAGCTTATACTTGAAACTCAAAACAAGTGCACGTTTATACTTATCGTACCAAGACGGAAGTTCAAATACAAAATCTGACAAGCATGTGCTAAGGCTACTAATTGACCTTTGTGTAATTGAAACTCCAAATGACAGAATATACAAGAATTGGTGTCCCCGAAGTTGGGTTGCATTTCAAAGTTCCATTTACACAATGTCAAGCCAAAACCCTTAACATAGTCTAGTTTTCAACCCTCAAGAAAAATACACAAAATGGAAAAAAACTCATCTTCCTGAATCTGAGCGGACCTGCCACGTTGATGACACTTCGCTCGAGCGAACTGTTCGTTCGAGCGGATAATACGTGCGTTCGAACGGACGACTCTCTGCCTCGCCCCAGATTATACAGAGGGCAGTTCGCTCGAGCGGACCCAAGGGTCGCTCGAGCGGACAACTCTCTGTCTGCCCTCGGACCAAACAGAGGCTTGGTCGCTCGAGCGAATCGGCTTCTGCCTGAACTCGCAGAGTGCAGAAATGCCTTCCTTTTTCACAACTTTTGCTACATTTCTCTCCTTCTTCTCATCGATCAATCACATAGCATCCCTTGAGCCTCCATGCTCACCAAGGGTTCATTTCTCACCATCCACACATCCAAATCAAGAAAGATAAAATCATAAAACTTGTAGACAAATCATATGCACAATTTCTAAAACACAATAGAATCAAATACAATGCACATGAAGCCTATAAAGATCACTTGCCTTGACCAAAGCTAAATACTCTTCTCAAGCACTCCACTCAAGCTATTCCACACTACAAGGAAACCCAAGAGAAAACCATACACATCACTAAATCTTGAAAACAAGAAACCCATTTTACCAAAGGGTTTGAAACCAAGGAAAACAAGATCTTTTAGGGAATAAAATGACTCTAAGAAAATATAGGTTGAAGCTCTTACCTAAAGAAAGTCAAACAAGAGGAATGAAGACAAATGGAGAGCTTAGGATGGGAGAAAGAAGATGGTACCCTTGGAATCCTCTTTGGAGTCTTCTAGGTAGATCATGCAAGATGAAGAAGATGGAAGAGAAGAAGAGCTTTCCTTGCCCTAGGTCAAGATATTGCAGAGATTGGGGAAATGAATGAGAATGAAGAGGGAGAAGGGTTTAAGTGAGGAGGATGGGTCCCAACTAACTTGAACTTGAAATGGCCAAAACACGATCTTGCGGGCCTCGGATGACTTCGACGAAGAAGGATAAAACGATCGTCGAAATATCTAGTTTCCAAAAAGTATATTTTTGACATGGTTTTGAGACCTCAAAAATTGTGTCCAGATTTGTGCAAGAAAGACAATTTTTCCCTCTTTGGGCCAAAACATGGGTCTTTGGGCTTCAACCAAGAATGGCCTTAAAACGAAAGTTGTAACACGTAGAAGAATCATTCAAATGAAATCAAAATCACAATCACACGGAAAATGATACGATCTTCCCAAGCTCACATGCGTACTCGGACCTTTCCGAGTGTGTCTAATTAATACTAAACGTTCTCAAAATCTCCAAAGCTATGTCCAAGACTAAACTAATCACTTCTAATCCCAACGATAACTAAACCCACTTAGAACTAAACACATACTAATCGCACACTAATCGACTTGGTCTGGGTCGGGGTCTAACAGAGATAATATCGGATGCAGACTTAAATGATTCATGTTGGTGTTGAAGAACACTTGACATAGATGCCTGCATGTAGCACTTGACAATCTCGTAATCTTTCAGTCATTTGGTGTAAAGGTCCTTTTGACCTTGTGGTGCATCTAGCTCAGGTTCCGGAGGGCAGGGTGTGGTAAGGACATACTTGTATCCTGAAGTAGTCAGGAAAATATCCATGTTTCTCTTCCAGTCCACATAGTTGGATCCCACCAACTTATTTTGGTTTAGGATGGTTGCAAGGGGATTGAATGTAGATGAATTCATGCTGAAAGACTGTTGCACACAACCATACATGCAATTAATAAATTTAAATGACAAAAGGGTTTAGCATTCTACCAAATTTGTGGAATCCTCTAACCTCTTAAATTCAGAATGTATTGGAATCCCAATCCCTTTGGATATGCCTCCCTGGGTAGTGCGAATGCCCCTTAGAATGGTGCGGATCAATATCAGTCTAATATGGATCTAAGACTAATATTCCATGATCCCCTTTCACTCATTATCATCTAGGTATCTCATACCAAATAATGTGTGACTCCTGATTAAACTTTGATTTTTAAAATACATGAGGCAAATCCTTGGGGATACTACGTCATTATTTTAGTTAAGTGTGACCCACCGATTAGCATTGCATGACAACCGTTGTGAGCAACGCCTCGTTGGGGAGTAAACTCCCACCCCGTCTCATCAATGCTATCCTAAGGAGATCCATATCTAGTAACCAATAAAACAAATAGCCTCCGTGAGGAATGGCCATTCTCTGATGGTGCGGGGCACCTGCCTATCTTACAATGGACTAATGGTGGAAAACCACTTGGATTTCTAAAATAAATGCCCTGCTCCCACTTAATATTTTAGAATTAAGGATTTCCCTTTAGGTCTTAGGGCCCACATGATATATATATACATCAAATCATCTCATGCTGTTGTGTTTGGATCAGATTTTGGTAAGAAATAAAACAAGCAACTGTTGGATGTGAATTTTGATCCCCCAGGGGAGGGAAATCGCCATTCATTTAAATTTTACATCGAAAATGAGGATTCCGACTACCCTCAAAATCGACGGATCACGATTGCCAGCTACGATAACGGCCGTAACACCGTTCTTTGACAAAAGCCAAAGAAAAATGGAAGAAAATAAAAGGGTGGGTTCTTCTCTCGTCTAATGTGCTGCCGGCAACACACGACGGTTTTTCTATCATTAATTTGGGTCTCCTTGGGTCTCTTTAATATAGGGTCAATTCAGGGTTATGAGTCAGAATCCAAATAAGGTTAATCCTCACATAGCATAATCATAGTATATCCAAGTAAAATGAAATAACTAAAATAAAGAAAACAAGAAGGGGGGAGGTGCCAAATATTTAAGAAGAGGATCGGCCCCGTTCCCGGGTACCCCCTTCTAATCCCTTGGCAAAATAGGGTTTAAAGGCCGACTTTTCAAATCAAGATGATGATGCAAATGAGACTTTGACTTGTGATTTCTGTGTTTTTCGTGTGCGATACACGAGTGATAAAGTAAAAAGCCGATGGGCTGTAATTGATTGAAGGTGGCTGATGGGCCGATGGGCCGGGATTGATTTAGGGATGGCCGATGGGCTGAAATAAAAATATGCAAAGTGTGTGAAATCACTCATCTCATCTAATTATTCTCATTTATTCAATTTTAGAAGTCGGTTCTTTATTCCCTTTTATCATTAAGTTCGATTAAATATCTGGCACCTGAGGTGGAGGAAGAAATAAAGGGAAAATCTTTTTGGGTTTATTTTGTTGGTTTTATAGTTTTTATGGATTTTTGATATTGGGCTAGAAGGGCCTAACTAGGGGATCTTACTTGGATTTACTTGATTAATGCCTTATTACTGATCATCGGATTAACCCTAACCTAAGGTCCTAGACTACCCACATCAGCTTTCCCGGTCCCCTAACGGAACAAGAAAAGTGATGGGGCGAAGCCTAATACTCTTACCTTTCTAATGAGAGAAGTCTGATTTATTCCTAGGGTGCTAATAGCCTAAGCTTGGCAATTTCTATGCCTAAGGAATTTGGTTGAGCATTGTCTTAATTGGGTTGGTTTGTTTTAAATTAAGAGTTGATTAAGAGTGATTTAGGGATGCTTTTAAGGTTTTGATTAATATGTTTTGAAATATATTAAGGTTCTGTTTTAGTTGTTTAAGGTTCTGGAATTTCAAGTTTTGTTCCAAACGATGGAAAGATGTCGAAATCGGTGAAGTAGGACTGACGGAGAACTTGGGCGCACTTATGGTTGCGCCTAGGTTACTCAGGTAACTTGGGCGCACAGATGGTGGCGCCCAAGTGCCAGATTCTGCGTGCTTAGGCTGGTGACGACGGTATCGATATTGATTTTGGAATTCGGGGAGTTTCTATAAGTGTACGCTTCTGTTTTAATGTTGTCTTAGGTTCTGGATTGATTTTATTCTTAATGACTTAAGTTTGGAACTCGAAGTGTAACCGAGATTCACAACTTGGGCTAGACAGGAAACCTGGGCGCACCTGTGTGTTCGCCTAGGTGTTGTTGTAAACTTGGGCGCACCTGTATGGGCGCCCAAGTGGTGCCTCGATGTTGTTCGCCCGTCCGACTTCGGTTCGAGGTTCTGGATGGGTTTAAGTTAATTAAATGTTTAATTCGCGGGTTGTTATTGGTTTTGTGATGGTCCTATGATGTTGACTAAGGTCAAGGTTCAAAGTGAATATGGATTCGGAGGTCCTGGGTGATGGAGGTGAACTTGGGCGCACCTGTGGTTGCTCCTATGTTTCTTGAATAACTTGGGTGCACCTATGGCTGCTCCTATCTTTCTTGGATAACTTAGGCGCACCTGTGGTTGCTCCTATGTTTCCTAAATCAATTGGGTGCGCCTATGGTTGCTCCTATGTTTCCTGGATAACTTAGGCGCACCTGTGGTTGCTCCTATCTTTCCTGGATAACTTAGGCGTGAAAGTTTATGCATATCAGATCTTGGGAGAGACTAACATGGCTGATTTGAGGTTGTTCAAGTTTAAAAACTAGAAAAACAGATCTGATTCCAGCCATGAATACATGCATATAAATCCATGAAACCATGATCAACATGTGTCTAAATCAAGGATAAGATAGAAGACTATTACCTTGATGATTTGTATGCTTTAAATCTCTGAAAGAAGAAGCTTCAAAGATCTGAAATCAGCTAGCAGAAGACAGCACAGGTGCAGAAATCTTTGTGCAGGAATTTCCTGCAACAATGCTCCTTTTAGTCTTCTCCTCTATTCCCCTTTCTACAATCTGATTGGCTATTGCTGGTGGGAACAAACTAGGCTTCCTCCTAACTGTTTTCCCTTGATTTTATGTGAGAAAACCAGACCTGATATGGTCTTTCTCTAGGAGTAAAAACGTGGACCAGCAGGGACACTTTTCTTGTGCAAGATGACAATGGACGTCCAAGGATGGTGCTGGCTGTTTTCTTTCTCTCTCACGCCCAAAGGGTTTCTCTCCTACTTAATGCTCAAATCCCCTCCTTCACGCCCAAGGGAAACCCCTTTATATAATGGCTGAAAACTTGGAGAGAAAGACTCTTGATATAACTAGGAAACCAAGAGAGAAACTAGGAACTTTCCAAAAAAGGAAACCAACTTCATCATGGACGTCCAGCCCTCTTTCCTTACTAGTTTAGTTTCTAAATAAAATTAGAAGCCTACTAAACTTAAGGAGAACTTGCACAAAAAAAGAAATCCTTCCAAGTGATAGGACCTACACAACCTTGGGACCCACATACTAGGGACCACATTGGTTAGCCCACATATACTATGGTCTATGTACCAAATAATTTTTCTAGAGTTGTAACCCATGTATGCCATAATAGGCATATTTGAATTTACACTCAAAATTATTTCTCCACACATTTAAACAATTTAGGAAACCTTGCCAATCTAGGAAAGTGGCTAGAGAAGGGACCAAAAGACATATTTGCCCTTGGCTCCCAAAATGACCAAAATGTCCATGCTAACCCCATAGCAACATTAAGATCATTTTAACCCTAACTCATTCCACTAGAGAGTTATGGTTGCACTCCAGGGACAAATATTAAATTGCAAATAAGCTCATCATAAAAAGACGATTGTCTTTGACCTACCAAGTAAAATGACCATAATGCCCCTCTACGTAACATCCATAATCAAGTAGGTTAACCGATGTACTATCTACCTTCTTGATTACATCTCAACCTTAGAACTTCATACCCTTGACTTAATCATCATCCGGATATCATTCTCTTGATCCAGGGAGCGACCCACAAGTTCAATATCCATATGGAACATCCATATACTAAGATCTTAGATTCTGATGATTAATCGGATAATTCTAAGGGGACGATCATTCCATCATGTGATGGCATAGATTCCATGTTGCATTTGCACGTCCCAACTAATCAAGCCCAAGCACCCAAAACACAGAGTTGTTGACCCATGAACAGGATCTCACCCATAGTGAATTAAAGCACAAGAACTTGACTTCGTCAGTTCATCCACAAATGCTCAAGATTAAGAGCACTGGTCACTCAGTAGCAAGAGGTGATTTGATCTCTCTCTGTGATAGTACTATTTTAGAGATCACACCTACAAGTGGTCCTGTTCAATGCATGACACATGCACTAATGAGATAAATCCGGAAAGACCTCCTTGACTAAGGTAAGTCACCCTGAATACAGGAGAGTATCTCATTATAACTTATACCAAGATGAAGTGCCCAACTCCATCTCTCAGTTATGAACAAGTTTATTGTTTCAAGTGTCCATGACTCAGACCTAACTGTGTATAGCCACTACACACCTAAGTCATTACTAGAAAACAATGGGCCTTACACAACCATACATATACACAAGTATAAAGAGAAAGAAGTCATTCCATTAAATAACCAATAAATATCCAGTTACAAAGATGAGAGTGCAGTCAGTGGGCTTTAGGGCATACACCAATCCCAACAAGGCGCACCTGTGGTTGCTCCTATGTTTCCCGAGTAACTTGGGTGCACCTATGGTTGCTCCTATCTTTCCTGGATAACTTAGGCACACCTGTGGTTGCTCCTATCTTTCCTGGATAACTTAGGCGCACCTGTGGTTGCTCCTATGTGTCTGGTTCGCGTGTTTTGGGTTCTTTGCGAGATTCTGTTCACTTAGGCTCGGAGCTTCAGGTGATCTATGTCAATAAATATATATGTGGTTTAATTTCGGGAGTTGAAACGTGACCAATTTGCTTCGGGATTGGAACAAGAAGTTGGGCGCACTTATATGTGCGCCTAGGTTTCTGGGGTAACTTAGGCGCACCTGCAGGGGCGCCCAAGTGTCTGCCTGTTGTGGAGCTACTGGTTCGTTCGATTCTATGGTGTTTCTAAGTCGGATTTGTACCTTGGTTGGGGAATGTCTCTATTCTCTGGGTGTGGCTGAGCTTTATCGTCTTTATTTAGGTTTCTATTAGGGTCTCAATTAAGGATTGGTGGCTAGGGTTTTGTTTGTTTGGATTTGATTAATTAGGGGTTTTGGTTTATATAGGCTTATTAATCAGAATTTTAATTAAGGTTTGTTAATTAGGGTTTTAATTTATTTAGGAGTTGTTAATCAATTTTAGGGATTTAGTTAATTAATTCTGTGGATTTTAATTGGATATTTTAATTATGTGTTTTGAGTTATTTAAGTGCTTTAGATTAGGAGTTGATCGAATTTATTGGTTTACTTAGGCAGGAATGGAATATCCTAAGATTAGCTACTTAATGTCTACTTTTATAATTCTAATACTTGTTTTAATTACATTTTTTTGTGTGTTCTCTTCTCTAATTACTAGGGAGTAAGATGAAAGGAGAAGTATTTTTATGATTTTGCGATTTTTTTTTTGGTATTTTATGCAATTTATCCTAACCTAAAGTGATGATGATTTGATGCTTCGAAGTCTAGAAGTTCAGTAGTCAATTGAAATTACCACAAAGATAAAGCAGCAAGCTAAAAGGAATGCAAAGATATGAAAGTGCGGGCCGGAAAACGAATTGGGAACTTGGGCGCACACACAGTTGCTCCCAAGTTTCTCTGCACAACTTGGGCGCACACACGGTTGCTCCCAAGTTTCTCTGCACAACTTGGGCGCACACACAGTGGCGCCCAAGTGTTTCCCCTGCGGGTTGTGATACACTTGCAATTTTCTACGATATTCGAATTCGAATTTCGACACTTTATGACTAAATATAAGGTCCTAATATAAATTATCGATATAATAACCTTCGGATTCGAAAGTAATGACACGCGGACCAAAGTCCAAGAGGCGGATCCCTTTGGCAGGAACTTGGGCGCACTCACAGTTGCTCCCAAGTTCACTGTCTCTTTTTCTTTACCTTTTGGTATTTTATTCCGGTATTTCTTCGATTCTTTCAATGCCTTTTGTGGATCCGAAGGTTTTAATATCAATATATATGAAGATGGTCTTGGATCTAAGAACCAAGATGCACGCGAAATGGGAAATCGGGGCCAAAGCCCTATCCAGAAACTTGGGCGCACACACAGTTGCTCCCAAGTTCACTGTCTCTTTTTTCCTTTATCTTTTGCGATATATTTGGTCTTCCTTCTAATTCTTTTAACACTTTACATAAATTCGAAGACTATATTACTAACTTTTATGGGGGTAGGCTCGGATCTAAGAACCAGAGTACGCGCGAAACGAGAAATCGGGGCCAAAACCCTATCCAGAAACTTGGGCGCATACACAGTTGCTTCCAAGTTTTTTCCTGCACTTTTCTTCTTCTTTGTTTTTTTTCTCAGTACTTTTCGCGCGATTTGGGATGCAAAATTATAGATCCGAAGGTCCCAATATCAATATGTATGAACAACGAGTTTGGATCTAAGAGGTAAACTATGCTTAATATGAAACTCGAGATTGAAACCTGAAGCAGACACTTGGGCGCACAGATAGTTGTGCCCAAGTGTTCTGTTGCACTTTTCTTTTTATTTTCTTTTTATATTTTTTCTTTTTCGGATTTTCCTTAATGAAGACAAGATGGATGCAAAGTCTACCCTAATCACGAGTTCAGAATGCAAGAAAGAATGCAGATCTATAGAGTATGGATGATCCTAAGCATGTTACTAATGATAGATGATTGCTAAGTATCAGATCTACTAAAAAAAATTACTATTAATGCAGATCTACAATGCATGCATGATCCTAAGCATATTTCTAAGCATTAATGATGTTGAATATCAATGGAAGAGAACCTATTCTAGAAATACCGGTTTGAATCGTATCTTTCAAGTGCTAGGTCGAAGCTTTCACGCAGATCCATGGCTTTCGGAGGCTTTCTCCATTGCTAATCTTGGGAAACCAAGAAAAAAGCTCCTTCCTCTCCTTTCTTCTAGATCCAAAGCTCTCTCTTTGGTTCTGGTGGCTACTCTCTTTTCTCCTAGTTTTCTATTCTTCTTGGTAGCCTCCTCTTGTAAATGACATAAGAGATCCTTATATAAAGGTTTTTTCGTGGAGAAGGGGTTAGGGCTGCTGTTTGCACGAGTTTCCAGAGGTTTCACGCAAACCAAGGCAAGTCTAGGGTTATGGGGAACTTAGGCGCACATATAGGTGCGCCCATGTTGGTCCGGGAACTTGGGCGCACACATAGGTGCGCCCATGTTGGCCTAGGAACTTGTGTGTGCGCCCCTGTTGGTTTTGGGAGCTAAGTGGGCTTTGGGTTCGGTTTCAGACTATTTCTGGGTTGAGGTCAGGTTGGGACTGCGAAAGATAGAGAGAAAACCACTTAAGTATGTATTCAAGCTCTTTTCTAGGCCAACTGGACACCTGGGCGCACCTGTGTGTGCGCCCAAGCACAGGCTGAAACTTGGGCGCACCTAGGGTGGCGCCCAAGTTGTCTCTAGTGGGGGGTCGTTAGGGCAATCTTCCGTGGGCCATAACTCTTGGACCGTTGGTCGGAATTGGACGTTCTATATATCGTTGGAAAGCTCTTGAAATGTAGAATCTGTTGGTCCATATATCATAATGACCAGAGGTCGGGAAATGTCAGGGACTTGGGGGTTAAGTTGACCTAGGGTTTGGCTTGGGTTGAATTTGGACTAAAGCAAAGGAAATTGGACTTGGGCGCACTTGTTGGGGCGTCCAAGTGGATTTTAGAACTTGTGGTGCGCCCATGTTATCTTCTGGGTTGAATGGGCTTGGGGTTTGGTTTTGGATTGTTTTCGGATTGAGATTGGGTCGGAACTATGAAGAGTGGTGAGGAACCGACCTAAATGTGCACTAAAGTGTGTTCTAGGGTAACCAGAGACTTGGGCGCACTTGTGTGTGCGCCTAAGTGCAGCTTGGAACTTGGGCGCACCTATATGGGCGCCCAAGTGTGTCCCTGGTGCGGTATCATTTATGTAGTCTTCCGAGGGCCATATCTTTTGATCCATTGGTCGGAATTGGACGTTCTATATATCGTCGGAAAGCTCTCGGAACGTAGAATCTTGTGGTCTGTAGATCCTAATGGTCAGAGGTCAGGAAAAGTAAGGGATACTTGGATCAATGATTCTAACCTCTTAATTCATGTTAATCATATTGTACTTAGGCAAACTATGTGTAATCTCTTTAGGAACAACCCGAGTGCGTTCTATGTAGTCTAGAAGGGGCTTGGATAGCGTTGTAGTTCATTCTTTGTTTGAATAGTGGGTTGAACTCGAGATCTCAACGTGATTTGGCCTTTTCTCTCACAATTTCTCTGAATCGTCGAACTAAGTCTAAAATTATCAACAAGCATCTTCATCGTCATTAATTAATTTGAATTATGCCATTAACCATTCAATTATGGGTGGAATGGGGGCATCATTATATATGATAAGTGTTTAAGGCTATCATAGGGGGCCAAAATGAGGTGTCTACAGTATGCCCCTCTTTGGAGAACAACACGTGGAAAGTTGTGCTCCAAAGAAAGTAGACACACCACTCATGACTCACGGGAGCTTTTGAGCTCGTGAGAGTGGCCGCCTACGGATGTATGCAATTGTAAACTTGTTCTAAAGGTGAGGTTCACTTTTCTAGGATCGATCCTGATTCAGGGGGAAAAATAAAAAAGAAGAAGTTACGTGCCTACTGATTTGATTGGAAACCCGAGATCTGTGCCTCGGTACCCGTGGTATTGCCACGTGGCGGGTTGGGAACTGTGCCCCGGTTGCTTAATTTAAAGTGATGGTGGGAACTGTGTCCCGGCGGTCTGAATCAGAAGTCGGTCTTTCGATTGGTTAAGTCACTATTAGAATTTCATTTGTTCTTGCAATAGAGTTTTATTCAGTTTGTCATATATAATGTCTTTTGACTTTCATCCACAGTTGAATGCTCAAGGCATAGTTAAAACTAACTAGCAATAATGGAGATCTTGAAGGCAATCACAAACATAGTTCAAGCAATGGTGTGAGGTGCATGTGAGAATGAGATGCATTTTTTTTTGAAAAGAGATTTTTATTTTGAAACTCGGGTATGCATCGAAAAAGCTAAATCAATGGAAAATGTCCACCGGAATAACCGTCACTCTCTAGGGATCTTGGTCTTCACCCAAGCTTGGATGAGAACCTGGGATTGATTCAATCATCATTTTGTGCTTATCATGGAGAGCTTTGAGTTACTCGGATCCCATTCTCCAACGTCAAGACTTGAGTCGGCAAACACCACAATTTGTGATAACACGGTATTATGGTTGCCGTACCGATTATAAGCGCTTAAGGGAGGGCTACGGCTACTCAATTTCCAGACGTGAGGTAAAATCATGAAGATCCATAGTTAGGTATACTTACCTCAAGAGCTTTTCATAAATCCGACGATGGGGCTCATTGCCGCTTTCTTTCGTTGTCCATTTACAGAGGTTTGTGTCATTCATCTCCATCAGCGTGTTTGAATCACTTTGTTGTTCTCATTCCTGGAGGCTGTAGATCTGCAGTGGATAAACACTAAAAGACTCTGCACTCTTGCTTGTTAGTACTCAATTTTATAACTTGCAGAAATAACAATTTTAATTTCTACTGATGGAGATGACATATAATGCAATGCACAATGTTAGATGTATGCGTGATGGGACTAGAGTGTATGCAATGAGTTCCCATGTGAAGGGGTGATGTCCAGTGAGCATTTTTTCTCCGCCACTTAGATGCTTTCATTACTCTCTTTTGGTTGTTATTTGTTGTTGCCTTTGTTTGATTTGATTAGTAACCATCAAAGAACCATTTTGGTTTTGAATCTATGCATTGCGGGGTTCTCCGGGTTAAAATATAGGGTTGGGCGCACATGGAGGGGCGCCCATGTGTTCCTGTGCACTTGGGCGCACCTATCTCCTACTTGCGTTATGATCCTTGTGAGGTGGTTACGCGAGGTGTCCTTTGCGGGGTAGAATTGAAAAGCGGGGAATTTGGGCGTACTCCTAGTGGTATTCTTCTCCTTGGTTTAGAATTCTCATGAGGTGGTTATGCGAGGTGTTCTTTGTGGGATAGAATTGAAAAGCTGGGAACTTGGGCGCCACTAGGAGTGCGCCCAAGTGGTATTCCTCTCCTTGGTTTAGAATTCTCGCGAGGTTTGAAAAGTGAAGAACTTGGGCGCCACTAGGAGTGCGCCCAAGTGGCATTCTTCTTCTTTTGAAACTAGGACACTAACCTATATAAGGGAGGGCTGCCTATGGGTTTCTCCAAGTTTTCTACTCCTCAAACTTCGAGTTCCAGGGTCTTTGGTCTCCCTTTTGTCTTCAAGTAAGCACTCTTTTCACTCTTTTGGTCTTGAATTATGCAACATGCTTTCTAGTTGTTTTGCTCTTCCTTGAGAGATGATGGGATGTTCTTTTTATGTTTCAACCTTAGATTGGTTTTGGTTCTAGCAATGCTATGCTTTTGTTTCTTTCTTAGATTAGATCATCTCCTTCATTTTTTTTTCTCTTTTTCAAACTAAAGGTGTTTCTTAACTTTTTTTTTTGTTTTTTGTTTTTTTTTTTGATACTGATGTTATGATGTTCCTTTGGTGTTTATGTCATATCCTATGAACTACTAAAAGATTTTATGATGTCTTTCTTTTATTTCAGATTTGTAGTTCCTTGTTTTACTCATCATTGAATGGTGATTTTTTTTTCTTTTTAGTCCAAACTTGGGTTGTAATTTTTTTTTAAGGTTGGAGTTTTATTATTTGATCGAACATCAGTAGGTTTTTGATTTACTCCCCATGTTTCTTAGGTTTCTCTCTTGCAATTATTAATGTTTTTTTGTTTATTATTAATATGTTGCATTGCATTATTGATACTTGCTTGAGCAAAAAGGACATGTTTTTGGTTTCCTAAAGACCTGAAAGTGATCTGTCAGTACCCTCGGGGAACTTGCCTCACGGATCTCAGGGGTTATGATGAATAGTTTTGGGTTAAACCGGACCCACATGGGATGAAATCCCTAAGATAAACTTGGGCGCCACCCCTGGTGCGCCCAAGTGATCTTCTACATTTTTTTTTATTTTTTTTTATGTCGTCTTTGGGACCCTTCCAATTCTTGGAGTCTAAGCCTTTTGACTTGCTTTCATTATGTGAGAGATTCTTAAAGCTTTGTATGTGTATCTACAGGTCTTGTTCCATTCCAATGGCTAGTGCTCCAGTATTCTCGTTTGTGGTTGATGATGTCGAGGGCCCTTCCGCCTGCAAGCCTTATTCGCCAGGGGACGAATATTGGTCTCCTGGGGCTGAAAAGACGGGATATTACAGCTCTGAAGAACGGGTGGAATTCTACGTTGAACATGAATCTTCCCTTCCTGCTACCTATGACTGTGTATTTCAATTTGAAGAAATGATGGACAAGCACATTGTGGATATTAGGCGCAATAGATATGATTTATTGGTTATGAAGTACAAAGGCATCTGTGGGCTGTATGGTGACTTGTGTATTGTGGGCAGGACCGCTCTGAATAGGTTGAATGGTTATGATGGGCTTCTAGAGGATCTGCCTGCTTTCATCAGCAGTGTGCTCCAATTTCTTTTATGGAGCATGTTGGATGTCAGGGGAATGTTTGAGGTATGGGAGGCTACAAAGGCTGCTAATGTACGGGCTCCCATTGATGATTTCAATACCTTACATAGGCGAATGGATCAATTGGAGCTCATGGTGATGTCTTGCCCCCACGAAGCTGAGTCGTCCGTTCCTCGACGCTACAGACTATACTTCGAGATGCAAAATACTAGCCTTTCCGCACTTATCCACCCGGTGTACACTGCTTATCTGAATGACTTTGAGCGTATTCGGGAGATTTGTGGTGCTTTCCAGGGTCCTCTAGATAATTTTAAAGAAGCGCAAAGGCAACTTGAAGCTTACATCGTCGAAATGGAAGCACGGATGGCTCGCTTCCCTGTCTTTAACGGGATGGTCCATCCACTCTAGCTGATTCTTTGAGAGCTCCTACTTTAGGCTAGGTTTTCCCTTTAAATAAATGTGAGGTCAGGTCATTAGGACCATCTTAGTTAATTATAGGCTCCATCTAGGGTATTGGGGGCAAAGGTTGTGACCTCTGTTTTAGTCAATGTTTAGGATTTGGTTGATTCCGTTTATTGCTATAGTTATTGTTTGAAGACTCTGATTGGAGTTTAATAAAAGTTGATTTAGATTTTTACTCTTGCCCTTTCCTCTTTTTTTTTGTTTATTTTTATTTTATCGTGTGATGATGCTTTAGTCTTAAATAATGATGACATCTCATTACTGTGATATTATGATGATGAGTTATGAGATTTAATCATGGATTATTGATGTATGATGAATGGGTGATGATCAGTTACTCTTATGGATTTTTTTATATTATAATTGAGTTCATGATTGTGGGGGATATTTAAGCTCCTTAATTAACCCTTCTCCTTACGTTTATATAATTTTTTTAAAAATCAAGGCTCATCCCTCCAACTTTTTTTTTTAAAAAAGAAAGAGATACAGGTCTGTGCTTTAGGTGGGTCCCCTCTCTATATGATGGGGCTGGGCCATCCAGCGCCCAGCTTTGGGCGTGCTTTAGGGCACTGGTGGGTGGTCCCCTTGTTCCCTCTTTTCATTTCATTCTCTATTTCCCTCTCTTTCTTATCTTTCGTTCTTCACTTCTTCTTTCTCTTTTGGGTGTGAGTTCAGGTGAAGAGTAAGGAGCTGGGAGTGGAGTGGATAAAGGAAAGGAGCGAGGGAGGTGCAACGCAGGCTTGCTAGCGTCCAAGTAGGTGGGCTGTCCCTTCCATCTATTCCACTCTTTCTTCTCTCTCCCTTTTTTTTTGAATGCTCTGCTGCCATTTCAGGAGAAGGACGAGTGGGCCGAGGAGAAGGAGAAGGAAAGAGAGAAGAAAGTGTTGGGATTGGTGTATGCCCTAAAGCCCACTGACTGCACTCACATCTCTGTTACTGGATATTTATTGGTTATTTAATAGAATGACATCTTTCTCTTATTACTTGTGTATATGTATGGTTGTGTAAGGCCCATTGTTTTCTAGTAATGACTTGGGTGTGTAGTGGCTACACACAGTAAGGTCTGAGTCATGGACACTTGAAACAATAAACTTGTTCATAACTGAGAGATGGAGTTGGGCACTTCATCTTGGTATAAGTTATAATGAGATACTCTCCTGTATTCAGGGTGACTTACCTAAGTCACGGGAGGCTTTTTCGGATTTATCTCATTAGTGCATGTGTCATGCATTGAACAGGACCACTTGTAGGTGTGATCTCTAAAATAGTACTATCACAGAGAGAGATCAATTCACCTCTTGCTACTGAGTGACCAGTGCTCTTAATCTTGAGCATTTGTGGATGAACTGACGAAGTCAAGTTCTTGTGCTTTAATTCACTATGGGTGAGATCCTGTTCATGGGTCAACAGCTCTGCGTTTTGGGTGCTCGGGCTTGATTAGTTGGGACGTACAAATGCAATATGGAATCTATGCCATCGTGATATGGAATGATCGTCCCCTTAGAATTATCCGATTAATCATCAGAATCTAAGATCTTAGTATATGGATGTTCCATATGGATATTGAACTTGTGGATCGCTCCCTGGATCAAGAGAATGATATCCGGATGATGATTAAGTCAAGGGTATGAAGTTCTAAGGATGAGATGTAATCAAGAAGGTAGATAGTACATCGGTTAACCTACTTGATTATGGATGTTACATAGAGGGGCATTGTGGTCATTGTACTTGGTAGGTCAAAGACAATCGTCAGTTTATGATGAGCTTAATTTGCAATTTAATATTTGTCCCTGGAGTGCAACCATAACTCTCTAGTGGAATGAGTTAAGGTTAAAATGATCCTAGTGTTGCTATGGGGTTAGCATGGACATTTTGGTCATTTTGGGAGCCAAGGGCAAATATGTCTTTTGGTCCCTCTTCTAGCCACTTTCCTATATTGGCATGGTTTCCTAATTTAATTATATGATATGTGGTTGAATTAATTTTGTGGAAGAATAATTTTGAGTTTAAATTCAAATAGGCTTTTGATGGCATACATGAATTTAACTCTAGCTAAATTATTAACTAGTGGGCCATGGTGTGTTTATCTATCTTGTGGGCCAGCCATAAGGGGAGCCACTTGTGTGAGGTTTCCAAGTTTGACTAGGTATCTTTACTTGGAAGGAAGAACTCCTCTTTGGGTAAGAATTCCTATAATTAAAGTTTACTAATTTTTAGTATCTTTAATTAGAAAGTGTTGCATAACTAAAGGGGCTGGTTGCTTATTTTATGGGCTTGTCATTCCTATTGGAAAGAGAACTCTTAAAAGGAATGTGATCTTTATAAATAGAGAGAAACTACCCTTGGGCGTGTAACATAGAAAGCAAGGATAGAATTCTACCCTAGGCGTGAAACACATAGGCTGCCAAAGAGAGAAGCACACTCACGCCCAGCCCATTGCTGCCTTCTTCTTCTTCATTGGAGAGAGGAGATCAGGTCCTGGGCCTTTTCCACAAATTGTAGATTCAGAAAACCCTTCTTGGAATCCATATTCTGATCCCACAATCAAAGCCAATCAGATTAGGTTGTGGAATAGAAGAGAAGATCAAAGGAGAAACTATTGCAGAAATTCCTGCAACATACATTGCTGGTTGCAGGCTGAGTTCAGACCTTTGAAGGCTTTCTTTTCAGAGATTTGAGGCATTCATATCATCAAGGTATTAGTCCTCTATCATCTCCTTGCATTGTACACATGTTGATCATGATTTCATGGAGTTTTCTTTTCAGAGATTTGAGGCATTCATATCATCAAGGTATTAGTCCTCTATCATCTCCTTGCATTGTACACATGTTGATCATGATTTCATGGAGTTTTTATGCATGTTCCATGGCTGGAAATCAGATCTGTGTTCTTGTTTTAAAAACTTGAAAGACCAAATCAGCCATGGAAGTCCAAGTTCAGACCTCTATAGCATGAACTTTCAGTGGTATCAGAGCCACTCCATGTGAAATCATGATCCCATGTTGTGTGGATATTAATCCTAACTTAGTTAAGGGCATGGTGGCGCCCTTTAGGATGTTATTTACTGCATAAGTAGTGTGCAGGAATTTTTCCAGGTTGCTGGAATTTTTCCAGAACACAGTTTACTGCATGATAGGAGTGCAGGAAGTGTTTCCAGGATGCTTGAATTCTTCCAGAATTCTGTTTAGTACATGTTTGGCTTGCAGGAATTTTTTCCAGACTGCTGGAATAATTTCAGAATGTTGTATAGTGCTGCCCAATGCACTATGAATGCACTAACCTCTTTGGTTGTAGCCATATAATTGCATCCTTGATGGTTCGCATGTTTGTGTGTGGATTTGGATGTTTTTTAATTAGTTGGAAAGTGTACGATTGCGCGTTTAGCAATCATAGGAGGTTGTAATTTTTTCCTTGTTTTTTATTCCAACTAGTCTTGATGTAAGCTTTCTTGAAAAGCATAGGTATATCCAATGTAATCTTTGGTTTTGTTTTTCATGGGTTTGCTTGTATAAAATTTATTTATTGTAACAAGCAAGAAGAAGAAAGTTTGAAGCAAGGAAGGTTGCAACAGACCGGATTCCATGGTGGTGGAGGCAACGAAGGTTTCCTAGTGCGAAAAGGACTCTTAACCAAGATTCCTAGTTGGATAAGGATTTGAAGTCCGAAGAGCAGGGAGCCATCAAGGATTGCATTCTTTTATTTGCTTTTATATATGGAATGCATGGTTGAATGCTTTATATAATTGCTTTTATTGCTATGTTTATCACCTAGTAACATGGCCACCACTAGGTTCTTAAAATTGGCATCTTTCTATATTGGATTGTTTTTAGTTTGGCAAATTGTTTTAAACGGATCTTAGACCAGCACCTTCTATTTGTCTAAGGTTTAAAAATTGGATAGGGTTAAGTTTATCTTGGTACCCTAAGTTTCCAAAAGAGGCCAAACTAAAATCTAATATGTTGCTACCTTAGTGGGCCCATAACCCATTGGTCCCAAGTTAGGAAATTTGACCCTTTAAAGTGATTTGCTCAAATATTTTAAAGCAAAAGTTATTTATGTTCAAGATGACTTAAGTCATTGAGTCATGAATTTAATTAACTAAGTTTGCTAGATTTAAAAAGATTTTTTGAGTAACCAATGTAAAGGTCAAAAGAGTTTTTCAAAACCTTAGTGTTAAATAATCAAGTGGGAGAGGGGTTTGGAAAAACTCCACGGCCTTCCATTTTCGGTTCATGCTATCTCATTGGAGTGTTAGTGGGAGCGGCCATCCCTTCGGTGGAGTTCTTTACTAAAGATCGCTTCGATGGGTTAGTGGGTGAACTAATGTGAATATTCGTAATGAGGTGTTAGTGGGAGCGGCCATCCTTTCGGTGGAGTTCTTTACTAAAGATCACTTCTATAGAATGTCAATGAAGTGTTGGTGGGAGCGGCCATCCCTTCGGTGGAGCTCTTTACTAAAGTTCACTTCAAGATTGGATTAAAGTCACTTCCCTTCGGAGGACTTGAGTCATAGACATTCTGGGAACGTTCATAAGAGATGGTAATACACTTGACATAAGACGGTAATAACCTCTCCCTAGGAGTTAGTGTTATTTGTCATATGAGGCCAAACCAATCAGTGATTGGACTATCACTGGATATGCGTATCCAGACAGTGATGATCCAAATAAGCAGACCTTAACTCAACGTGACTGTAGGCTCGGCCATCCCTTCGATGGAGGGTCTATGAGGAGGTTGAGACACTGATACATTATGATTAGGGTTAAATAATGTAAAAAGTCTTGTGCATGTTTTTTCCTTTTATTACAAGCACCATATACATGTTACATATATACTGCCTGTCTAATTATAACCTGTTATATATCTAGAGAGATGGGGAAGGATTCTTTTAGCCCGTTGATGAGTATTCTGCGTGAGAACAAATTGACTGGCCCAAATTACGTAGACTGGAAAAGAAACCTTAACATAGTACTCACCGCTGAGGAGTACAAGTATGTTTTGTCGGAACCCTGTCCTACCATTGATGATTATTCTACAGATGACCAGCTAGAGGCTGAAAGGAAATGGAAAAAGGCGAATAGCATGGCCAAATGCTACATGCTTGCTTCCATGTCCAACGTGTTGCAAACGCAGCATGAGCAAATGGACACAACTTCTGATATCATGTTGTCCTTGTCTGAGATGTTTGCAGACAAAAGTAGGCCAGCTAGGCAAGCTGCTTTAAGGACAATCGTGAATACTAAGATGGCTGAGGGAACACCTGTCAGAGAGCACATGCTCAAAATGATGGATTGTTTCAATGAAGCTGAGATCCTAGGGGCTGAGATTGATGCAGGGAGTCAGACTGATATGATTCTCGAAACTCTGCTGGAGTCTTTCAACCAGTTCAAGCTCAACTTCAACATGAGCAAGATGGACATGACTCTCTCTGAGTTAATGAAAGAACTCCAGGCGGCAGAGGCCATCATGAAGCCTAAAGGCCAAGTTCACTTTTCCCAGTTTTCCTCTAAACTGAACCCGAAAGGGAAAAAGTTCAAGAAGAAGCAGGGTAAGGGAAAAGGACAGAAAAAGGGCAATGCTGGAAATAAGGACAAAGGTACAAGTGAAAAGCCCAAAGGGAAATGCTTCAAGTGCGGCCTCAAAGGTCACTGGAAGAAAGATTGTCCCAAGCTCCTAGGCTCAGATAAGAAAGGTATATCTCTTTCCTACTACATTGAAACCTGTCATGTGGTTGATTCTATTGATTCATGGATAGTAGACTCTGGAGCCACTAATCATATCTGTAATTCATTACAGGGGTTTCAGATAATGAAAAAGCTTGAGAAAGGGGAGTTTGACCTTAGAGTTGGAAATGGAGCAAAGATTTGGGTTGTTGCAGTGGGAGCTGTTACTTTACATTTTCCGCATGATAGGATATTAGTTTTAAATAATGTTATCTATGTTCCGGACATAAGGAAGAATTTAATTTCAGTTTCCAGACTTATTGAATTTCATTATTCAGTTTCTTTCCATTCTGGTGTTGATATCAGTAGAAATGGAAATATTATATGTTCCGGTAGAATGCATGACAACTTATTTTATATATATCCTATTGCTACCACACTGCATAATGTACAACTAGAAAGCTCATCTTCCCTTAAGAGGAAGGTATCTTCGACCAATGACACTTATCTTTGACACTTACGTTTGGGTCATATTAACCTAAAACGGATTCAGAGGTTGGTAGAGGATGGGCTTCTGAGCTCATTAGATCTCGAACCTTTACCTCAGTGTGAATCTTGTCTCATGGGAAAGATGACCAAAAGGTCATTCTCTGGAAAGGGACTGAGGTCAAAGGAGTTGTTAGAATTGGTTCACACTGATGTGTGTGGTCCTATGAACAAACTAGCTAGAGGAGGTTATGAGTATTTCATCACCTTCACTGATGATTACTCTAGGTATGGATATGTGTACCTAATGCGACGCAAGTCTGAAGCGTTTGATAAGTTCAAACAATTCAAGGCTGAGGCGGAGTTACAACTAGGGAAACATATCAAAGCTCTTCGATTTGATCGAGGTGGCGAGTATCTCCTGGGTGAGTTCAAGGAGTACCTCACACAACATGGGATTGTGTCTCAGTTGTCTGCACCGGGTACACCCCAGCAAAATGGTGTAACAGAGAGAAGAAACCGTACCCTTCCTGATATGGTAAGGTCCATGATGAGTCATGCAACCCTACCCATATCTTTTTGGGGATATGCCTTAGAAGCAGCAGCATACATTTTGAATCTGGTACCTTCTAAATCAGTACCTAGGACACCTCAAGAAATGTGGACAGGTCGAAAACCCAGTTTAAGACATATCCACATTTGGGGTTGTCTAGCCTATGTACTGAATGATAAAGCTACCAAGCTAGAACCCAGATCGGAAATGTGCTACTTCATTGGGTATCCTAAGGGAACGAGAGGAGGCATCTTTTATCATCCAAAGGAGCAAAAGGTGCTTATCAGCACTCATGCTAGATACTTGGAGGATGATTGCATGATGCACCAAGAGCTTGGTTGTAAAGAAACACGTGAGGAGATTCTTTTAGAAACTCCTGCAACATCTGTGCCAGATCCTGAGACTGTAGATAATCAAGACATTCCTTTTAACACTCCGGAGCCTCGTCGTAGTGGGAGAATTTCTAGACCACCAGATAGATACCTAGGAGTGTCTTTTATGACAGACTCCGAGGATCTGGTTGAGGATCCTACTAGTTACAATGAAGCAGTAACGGATATAGATGCTGACATGTGGCAGCAAGCAATGAAATCTGAATTGGATTCTCTGTATTCCAATCAAGTCTGGGAACTTGTGGATGCACCTGAAGGGATCAAACCCATAGGGTGCAAGTGGATCTACAAGAGAAAGAGAGGAGTGGATGGGAAGGTTGAAACCTTCAAAGCAAGACTAGTGGCGAAAGGATATACTCAGAAAGAGGGTATCGATTATGAGGAAACCTTCTCGCCAGTAGCCATGCTCAAGTCCATAAGGATTCTCTTAGCCATCGCATGTCATTATGACTACGAGATATGGCAGATGGATGTCAAGACAGCTTTTCTTAATGGAAGTCTTGACGAATGCATCTATATGATGCAACCAGAGGGATTCATTGCTAGTGGCCAAGATAACATGGTCTGTAAACTTAAAAAGTCCATTTATGGACTTAAGTAAGCATCTAGGGCATGGAACATCAAGTTTAATCAGGCAGTCAAATCTTTTGGCTTTGATCAAAACATTGATGAGCCATGTGTGTATAAGAAAGGGAGTGGAAACGCAGTTGCATTTTTAGTCCTATATGTGGATGACATATTACTCATTGGAAATGATGTTGGCATGTTGTCGTCTGCTAAGGTTTGGTTATCATCTCAATTTCAGATGAAGGATTTGGGTGAGGCAAGCTATGTCTTAGGGATCAAGCTTTTGCGAGATCGCAAGAACAAGATGTTAGCCTTATCTCAATCTTCGTATATTGAGAAGATATTGGTCAAGTATAACATGCATGACTCCAAGAAGGGCTTGCTACCTTCTAGACATGGAGTACCACTATCTCGGAATCAATGTCCGAAAACACCTGAAGAGATAGACAGCAGGAGGAGAGTACCATATGCATCAGCTGTTGGAAGCCTCATGTTTGCAATGTTGTGTACGAGACCAGATATCTGCTTTGCCGTTGGCATGGTTAGTAGATATCAATCAAACCCTGGACCTATGCACTGGACAACTGTTAAGCATATATTCAAGTATCTTCGGAGAACGAAAGATTATATGCTAACCTACCGAGCAGATGATCTAACGCCACTGGCGTATACAGACTCTGATTTCCAGTCGGATGTAGATGCCAGAAAGTCTACCTCGGGATACGTCTTTACTCTATCAGGAGGGGCTATATCATGGAGAAGTGTCAAGCAAGATTGTACTGCTGATTCTACCATGGAAGCAGAGTATGTGGCGGCATCGAAAGCTGCGAAGGAAGCAGTATGGCTCAGAAAATTCCTATTGGAATTGGGAGTAGTTCCTGCAGTGCAAAAACCGATTGTCATGTACTGCGACAATACTGGTGCAGTAGCTAACTGCAAAGAGCCCAGGAATCACAAAAAAGGAAAGCATATTCATAGCAAATAACTTAGCTGACCCATTTACTAAGACTCTTACTGAGAAAGTGTTTACTTCACATGTTGAGTCTATGGGAGTTAGGTTAGGTCGTAGTGATCTTTAGTGCAAGTGGGAGATTGTTAGGATTGGTGTATGCCCTAAAGCCCACTGACTGCACTCACATCTCTGTTACTGGATATTTATTGGTTATTTAATAGAATGACATCTTTCTCTTATTACTTGTGTATATGTATGGTTGTGTAAGGCCCATTGTTTTCTAGTAATGACTTGGGTGTGTAGTGGCTACACACAGTAAGGTCTGAGTCATGGACACTTGAAACAATAAACTTGTTCATAACTGAGAGATGGAGTTGGGCACTTCATCTTGATATAAGTTATAATGAGATACTCTCCTGTATTCAGGGTGACTTACCTAAGTCACGGGAGGCTTTTCCGGATTTATCTCATTAGTGCATGTGTCATGCATTGAACAGGACCACTTGTAGGTGTGATCTCTAAAATAGTACTATCACAGAGAGAGATCAATTCACCTCTTGCTACTGAGTGACCAGTGCTCTTAATCTTGAGCATTTGTGGATGAACTGACGAAGTCAAGTTCTTGTGCTTTAATTCACTATGGGTGAGATCCTGTTCATGGGTCAACAGCTCTGCGTTTTGGGTGCTCGGGCTTGATTAGTTGGGACGTACAAATGCAATATGGAATCTATGCCATCGTGATATGGAATGATCGTCCCCTTAGAATTATCCGATTAATCATCAGAATCTAAGATCTTAGTATATGGATGTTCCATATGGATATTGAACTTGTGGATCGCTCCCTGGATCAAGAGAATGATATCCGGATGATGATTAAGTCAAGGGTATGAAGTTCTAAGGATGAGATGTAATCAAGAAGGTAGATAGTACATCGGTTAACCTACTTGATTATGGATGTTACATAGAGGGGCATTGTGGTCATTGTACTTGGTAGGTCAAAGACAATCGTCAGTTTATGATGAGCTTAATTTGCAATTTAATATTTGTCCCTGGAGTGCAACCATAACTCTCTAGTGGAATGAGTTAAGGTTAAAATGATCCTAGTGTTGCTATGGGGTTAGCATGGACATTTTGGTCATTTTGGGAGCCAAGGGCAAATATGTCTTTTGGTCCCTCTTCTAGCCACTTTCCTATATTGGCATGGTTTCCTAATTTAATTATATGATATGTGGTTGAATTAATTTTGTGGAAGAATAATTTTGAGTTTAAATTCAAATAGGCTTTTGATGGCATACATGAATTTAACTCTAGCTAAATTATTAACTAGTGGGCCATGGTGTGTTTATCTATCTTGTGGGCCAGCCATAAGGGGAGCCACTTGTGTGAGGTTTCCAAGTTTGACTAGGTATCTTTACTTGGAAGGAAGAACTCCTCTTTGGGTAAGAATTCCTATAATTAAAGTTTACTAATTTTTAGTATCTTTAATTAGAAAGTGTTGCACAACTAAAGGGGCTGGTTGCTTATTTTATGGGCTTGTCATTCCTATTGGAAAGAGAACTCTTAAAAGGAATGTGATCTTTATAAATAGAGAGAAACTACCCTTGGGCGTGTAACATAGAAAGCAAGGATAGAATTCTACCCTAGGCGTGAAACACATAGGCTGCCAAAGAGAGAAGCACACTCACGCCCAGCCCATTGCTGCCTTCTTCTTCTTCATTGGAGAGAGGAGATCAGGTCCTGGGCCTTTTCCACAAATTGTAGATTCAGAAAACCCTTCTTGGAATCCATATTCTGATCCCACAATCAAAGCCAATCAGATTAGGTTGTGGAATAGAAGAGAAGATCAAAGGAGAAACTATTGCAGAAATTCCTGCAACATACATTGCTGGTTGCAGGCTGAGTTCAGACCTTTGAAGGCTTTCTTTTCAGAGATTTGAGGCATTCATATCATCAAGGTATTAGTCCTCTATCATCTCCTTGCATTGTACACATGTTGATCATGATTTCATGGAGTTTTTATGCATGTTCCATGGCTGGAAATCAGATCTGTGTTCTTGTTTTAAAAACTTGAAAGACCAAATCAGCCATGGAAGTCCAAGTTCAGAGCTCTATAGCATGAACTTTCAGAAAGGAGAGGGGAGGTCAGGTATGTATATCATTCATCTCTATTTCCATTTCCATTCTCTTTTTTTTTTTTTTTTTTGAACCTGCTGCTGTTGCTGCAGGTGTAGAACGATTGGAGGAAGAGGAAAGAAAACAGAGAGGAGGAAGGAGATGAAGGAGAGAGGGAGCCAGGTATGTATGCTCCATTCTTTTCTCTGTTTTTTTTTCTTTGCTCATCTTTCCCTCCTTTTCCTTTTTTGAATCTGTTGTTGTTTGTAGGTGTAGGAAGAGTGGAAACAGTAGTGAAGGAGAAGCAATGTGGGTCCAGCAGCGTCCAGGTGTGTAGGTCCTGCCCCTTCCATCTATGCATTCCCATTCTCTCTCTCTCTCTCTCTCTCTCTCTCTCTTTGTTATACGGTTGCAGAATGGGGGTTTTGGGGGTCAGTTTTGGCCAAAAGTGTAAGTCCTGAGGATCCGAACCCTGGAGGGGGGGGGGGGGTGAATAGGGTGAGCTCCAATTATGACCAATTTTAATCAAATTTAACTACTTTAAAACAAACTAGTCACAAGTGATGATTATCAAACAACATGCGGAAGCTAACAAAAGAATCACCACAAAGCAATCACCATCACACAAGGATTTATAGTGGTTCGGCCTCAATGCCTACATCCACTACCGGCTTGTGAACCAACACCCCACCGGATTTCCACTATTTATGCTTTTCAATAGGCTAAGCAATAACCTTTACAATGATGTTTTTCAAGGCTCAACATCAACCTATACACTATGCTTTTATAGGCTAAGCAATAACCTCTTCAACCACAAGGTTGGTTATCTCACAAAGTTAGTGTCTAACATACACTTGATGGAGATTCTATTTAGCTCATTACATTTGCCTCTATAATAGGCGGATATGAAAGTGTAAAACTAATACACACTCACACTATGAATGCAAAGATGAAAGCACAAGATGTGTGTGTGTGTGATGTCCTCAATCATTTTGAAAATGAAAGCTCATAAATGTATGCCTAAGGCTTTTGAAAGTTTTAGCTCAAAAACATTTATGATTGAGGAAATGCTAATCACATGTTAAAAGTAACAACTTGTTAATGAGATCAAAGATACACAAGTTGTATGTAATGAATTAGCTCTAAACATGTGATGCATAGGGATGTCAATCAAATCAACAATGTAGCTCATAAAACATAAAAATAGATTTGATTGAAATTAGGGGACAAATCATATGTAATTATAAATACAACTTGAAAAAGATATACCTATCAAAGTAAGGCAAGTTGTGAAACTTTAAAACAATAATACACATATGATTTGTAAAGATGTTGAATCCACAACATAAGATATATTTTGAAAGAGATTTTCTTATGATGAAAAACAACACCCAAAGATTCAACCAAGTATATGAATCATGTTACATATAATTTCAAAGATTATTTCATTAACATGATCTACTTAGATTTCCCAAATAAAGTACTACTTGGATTGAATCAATGGTGATGCATCCAAAACAATAGATCAATTCAAAATATAAAACATGCTAGGGATACAACACATCATAGGTTAACATGCTACTAAAGATTTATCAAAGATAAAGCAAAACATGAAAACATATGATTTGTAAAGAAGTTGAATCCAAAACATAAGATAGTTTTGAAAGTGATTTTCTTATGTTGGAAAAACAACAACCAAAGATTCAACCAAGTATATGAATCATGTTACATCTAATTTCAAAGATGTTTCCATTAACATGATCTACTTAGATTTACCAAAGATTAAGTACTACTTGGATTGAATCAATGGTGATGTATCCAAAACAATAAATCAATTCAAAACATAAAACATGTTAAGGATACAACACAACATAGTTTATCATGCTACAAATGATTTACCAAAAATAAAACAAAGCATGAAAACATATGATTAAGGAAAGTAGAGCCTACTTGGTGATTTAACTTCATTAATCCAAGCTTTAGCTTTCCTAATGATCCCCTTCATCCCTTAGTTCATTTCCCTTCTATTTGCCTCAAAACCCCTCAAGGAGGGCCTTAAAATTCCCAACATTTGGCAAAGGAAAGAACTCATATTTATAGCAAAAAGTGCCCAACGGCTAGTCCTCGGTCGACCGGGATCACACAACGGTCATATTTCTGACCGTTGGTGCATCAGGGCCACTTTCTGCCTGCAATGTTCGGGGTCCCGGTCGACCGGCCACACTGCTGGGGCCAAAAATTCCAACTTTGCATATGTCAAAGATTTTCTTTGTGGAACTTTTTGGGCCACTAAATCAAGCTTGAATACATGTTTTAAATCATTCTAAGGGGTTTAAAAACATGAAACATACAAAGCCTAAAATGATTCAAAACTTTAAAACCAAAGGCTAGCTTGATTTCTAAAACTCTTTTCAAAATCAAATGCATCCAAGTTTTAAAAGCAAATCATGCATAAATTGAAACTTTTACAACTCTTAAAAGCAATGCATGAATAAAACAAGATTTCAAGTTTATCTAAAACAATGCAAGTGAGTAAATCAAATGATGCTTGAATGAATATGCATCCATCAAATTGCAATCTACAAAATCCCTAACAAAAAGTAGCCAGGAGATTGGTGGATTTTGATGAGGAGAAAGGGTAGAGTTGTCTCTGTTACGAGGTTGGCGATCCCAACCCTCATGATCCCAATTTGAAAGATTGCACAGCGAGAATCCTTTGGCAAAATCAGTCTAGGTGGAAAATGGGTGTTTACTTGTAACTAGTTGGGATTGATGAGATGATGAGGAGTGAAGTTTTGTGTCACCCATGGAGACTATTGAGTGCAGTGAAGATTGTTGAGTTTATTGGACTCTTCTGTTGGCCTTAACTGAGAATGTGGTGAACATGACTTCGGACTCCTGACATAGATCTTGGCCATTGCATGGGACGGCTTGGACACATTTTGTTTTTGCATTATTTTTCTGTCATTGTTATTCAGGGATTGACCTAAATTTGTGGAGTGCCTCTTTAGTCTTGTTTCTGATGAGATGATGATGATATGTTTTATGCTGGCTTTTATATCTGTGATTGTGTTAAAGATCCTCTGTTCTTTTATTCCCCCCTCCCTTTTGGTTTGTTTGTTTGTTTGCATGGAAGAGTGAATCTGATAGTGGAGGGGTGTGATAATCAGATCGTAATGGGATAGTGGACAAAAATTAGGGGGGTTGTTTCAACTCAGATGGGGTTCACCTTACTTGTTCTCATTATCATTATTATTATTTATTATTGTTATTGGTTTCAGTTTTGTTCTTTGATTAATTTACTTCAGAATTGGTTTGGCCAATGTTTTCCAATTTGATGTCTCTTCTGGATTCATCTTGGTTGTTTTGTACAATCTTCTATGTGACATCTTCAAAGTTAAAACCTCCCCTTCTGCTCATGTATTTCTAAATCCATGGTTTCTCATTTATGCTCTCTCTCAGTTTTTTTTTTTGGAATGTGCAGGATGGCTGAGACGTTCTCAGCATGCTCCTGGTCCGTCTTCATTTGCTTCGTCGGCTCGTCATAATGGAGCTGCTCCGTAGGGTTATCATTCTTCGACTGATCTCCTAGGGATCCATCCCTTATGTATCCTTGTTCTATATTGTATTCATATGTGCCGGCCATGTATTTATGCTGTTTCATGTTGTACTTGGCTCATGGCATGGGCTCGCATGTATTTGGTCTGAGATGTATCATATGTGTGTATATGCCATGTATGTGTAGTTGAGATAGTATGTTTAATGCCTTAGAAGTGCTATGGTTGATTGATGAGGAGCTTTTGTGGGGATGTCGGGGAATATATGAAGTGTTTTTATTCACAGGTAACAGGTTTTTTGTATCCGGGGGCCAAAAAACAAGGGGAGATGTTGTTGAAATTTTTCTAGAATTTCTCGAAATTCGTGCTCTAGGCATGGATCTCGTATGGAAGGCCATTGGTAATCAGAGATAGCCGGAATGAAACCTATATAATAGACCAAATGACTACAATTTCGTACTGGAGATGTAACATAGACTTAGGGTTCTCAGACAATGGGAGTGCCTGGGTGTGTGATGCTTGTGGCCTAAGCAGTTCTATGTTTTAAGGCATTCACATTGCTAGCTACAAATGTAAAGATAGAGGTTCAAGATAACTGCATTTTTTAAATAGCACAACATGTGATATCATAGAAAGGTGTGAACGATAGGCATTTATAATTAAATTCATCATAAAGTATCGTAACAGACATAATTTATATATCTCAAATTTAATTACCACCATTGTATTCTTTTCAAACCATGAGGAGTTGTACGCAAAATTATGCATGTAAAATTAAAAAAATGCCCCAGCTTGTGGGATGTTTTGGATGTGATCGGGGTTGGGTTCCCTGCAAGGTCTCGAAACAAACGTGTTAGTTCAATATTTTTAGGCCCCCTGCATAGTCTGGCTAAGGTAATATTTTCTTTCTCGGTAAAAATGTCAGGGGACCATTTCGGCACTCAAGCTTTGAGAATAACAAGATTGAATTCATACCTTAGGGTATATGTCTTCCTTGCATCCAACCAAAAGTGATTAGTAGTAAAAGCATGCATGAGGTGCCTGTGTGGGGGCTAGTGAGTGCTCGTGGCAATTGTGTATGCGATGAGGACCCAGGTTGGGAAGCCGTGCGAAATAAACATATATTTGCATGAAAAAAAATGCCCCAGCATAAGACTAGTGTTTATTCTAGCCGTGGGTAAGGGCGTGTAGGTAGATTAGCTTCTCGATCCATGATTTTCACTATGATGATAATGTGATCCCCTCTAACTTTCCTCTGGAGGTCGAGCCCTCACGGGCCCCTTTTTGTAACTGCTTAGCCTTTTCGGTTGACCTTTGGAGCGCACCTGACTGCCTCCGAGGCTCATTTGTGAGTAATGTTTGTGTGTGGGTTGGTGAGTCACCGTGTTACCTTAGTGTTGTGGTTTTCGACCACCTTCTGCTTAGTTCGCCTGATGAGTACCCATGTCACTCCAGCGAGCCTAATTCTAATAGATTTTTTTTTTTTTTTTTGTGACTGTGCAATGCCTGGGCCCCTTAAGCTTTCTAATCAACCCATGTAACGAGCATTCGGCCAATGACTCCCAAACCAAGTGGCTTTAGGGCACTAGGCATGTAAATACCCCTACGGGCTTACTGGCTCGATTTAAAAAGGCTACGAACCCAGACTAGTCAAAAAACTTTTATTCTTTTCAAGACTTCTAACTAAATATTTTTTTTCTCTTTTTTTTTAACATGTGACTGTGCAATGCCTAGGTCTCTTAAGCTTTCTAATTAACCCATGTAACAAGCATTCAACCAATGACTCCCAAACCAGATGGCTTTAGGGCACTGAGTATGTAAATACCTCTACGGGCTTACTGGCTCGGGTTAAAAAGGCTACAAACCCAAACCAGTCACGATTTTTTTTGAATAAAAAAGCTTTCATGACACGGGCAATCCCACCTTTAAACCTTTACATTGGGTGACTTTAACCGTGCGAAATTCGTGTGGGGTAGACTCACCATTTTGTGTATTTTTAGGTGTTGGTGTGTGTTTGAGTTCCAAGTTTGATCAAAGTGCATCTCTTCGGTCCTCCTACGGGATTCCTTCAACTACGCTAAGGGGCAAGGAGGGTCATATTCCGCAAGAAGTAGGGAAGGGTCAAACTGTGTAGCTTTTCAGGTATATAGCGTTCCATGGATCGGGGAGCTCTTCCCCTTCTGCATTTACTAGTTTGTATGCATTGCCAGAATATACTTCTTTAATTACATAAAGGCTTTCCCAATTGGGTCGTAATTTACCTCTAGGATGTGGAAGCTGGGATGGAGTGATGCGTTTTAGCACGAAATCACCAACTTTGAATCTTCGTTCTTTGACATGCTTGTTGTAGGCTCTGGCAATCCGCTTCCGATACACTTGTGCATGCTCTGCTGCCTTCATTCTTTTCTCATCGAGTAAGTCTAGCTGAAGTAGTAGTGCTTCTCTCCTCTGGTCTTCTGTTATATCTTCATTTAACTGGACACGCAGTGATGGGTGAAGGACCTCGAGTGGAAGGAATGCTTCCGTTCCGTAGGTTAAAGAGTATGGGGTTTCTCCTGTAGGAGTTCTTATAGAAGTCTGGTACGCCCACAACGCTTCAACCAAACAGTCTGGCCAATCACTACCCTTGGCGGTTTGCACAGTCTTCTTGATGATCTTCAATAAGGTCTTGTTGGTTGCCTCGGCTTGACCATTGGCTTGGGGATAATATGGGGTTGAATGATGCAGTTCTACATCATATTTTGTACACAACTCATTCATTTGTTGAGATATAAATTGTGGACCATTGTCTGTTATGAATACCTTGGGGATGCCAAGCCAAGCTATTATGTTCTTTTCAATGAATTTGACTACGGAGGTAGCTTTAATGTTGACATATGCCTTAGTTGTTGTTGTTAATATGAATGCCTTAGGCAGTTCTTAAATCTCCTGATGTTGTCAACCAAGCTACCCTCTTTAGTACCCACTAATTTGGAGACATCCATTCATCATTAATAATCATGGTTCATAGGGCAGTCCTGGTTTTGAAGCAATAGGTAAAATCTGCAACCGATCTCACTAATTCTACTCGTGACCACTTCTAGTCGTGATTGTTCTACTAGAAGGATTTTCCACCGCTTTGGCTCGCCTATGCCTTTTATGATGATCCGACAAATTTTTTTTATATTGTTTATACTTCTCTTTTTTGGGGGGTTTTTGATTTTTTTTTTGCATAATCCTACGTAGTAACTAATTCATTCGGGCTTGCTTGAATTTGCAACCCTTCATTGGCATGAAGCCTAGGGTCGGCCTAGCATGAATGTGATTTTCCATTGTGTGCGCTAGTGATGTGTTGTGCATTTTGAATATTTTGACTATTCGAAAACGCGCGCGTTTAAGACCTCTTGACCTATGTGTTTTTATTAGTGGATATTTGGTCTGGGCCTCATCATTTTGCTCTCTTCGGAAACTAGAGCGTTGAAATGTTTTGGACCTCCGCCATTTGGGCTTTGGTCTGATGACAACATATCTCACTTGTATTTTATTATGGTGTCTTCTTTGAAACCTATGATTTGTTATTTGTAGTTCTGGTCCTAAAATAATGTATTTAGTCCATAAGTTTTTATTTTGGTTCATCCGGAAATGAGACTGTTGAAATATTTTAGACCTTCGCCATTTGGGTCTTGGTCTCATATTAAAGAGTTTCATATGTGTCTCATTATGTTGATTTCTTTGAGAACGTGGATATGACTTCGCTCGTTGATGCATTAAGATAAGGCTCTTATATTTGGGACCTTTAGTTTGCTCTCGCCGAAAACAAGAGCGTTGAAATGTTTTGGACCTCCGCCATTTGGGCCTCGGTCTTAAAGAGTTTGAACAATTAGGAGATTTGTGATCTTTGAATGATGATTTCCTATTTTTACTTGATGATCTCCGGTCTTTTGTTTTCCTAATTGTTCGACCCTCATCTTTTGTGTGAACCGTATGATTTTTCCTTTTTCTTTGGGCTCTAGGTTTTGTTGTAGTACGTCTAGCTTCCTTAAATGTAGTTCGTCCATGTTTTGGAAGGTGTGCTCTAAATTCTCTTTGTAACCTAGCAGACTTACATCGTGAAAGTCTTTGAGCAAGGGTGTAATCTTGAAGTTTTGGTAGTGTCACTACTGGATGGTCATGTGGGATAAGAATTTCTTCGGTTGTGTGGATTTTTACCTTGTTCTTTGGGACTATCGGAATCTTAGGTGGCATGTTTGGGTTAACACCCGAAAGTTCTTATATAGTCAAATATCCGAAAGTCTTTCCTAGAGCTTTGAGAGTGGTCTCAATTCTTTCATGAAAACTAATTGGACCAAACTCTATTTGGCTTTCTAATTCGGGAATGATCTTTGTTGTTGTGTTTGGATTTTGCTCTTTATGGGCAGGGTACCATTCTAGGTGAAGGATCGGAGTTGGATCAACTCTTGGTAATTGTCTCTTCTCAAAGTATTCTATGTAATCTTGGCTCATGATTATTGGATTGGTCAAGGGCGGGCATGGTAAACCTTTTAGAATACTCTGAAGCCTTAGTCTCGCATTTAGATGGGCCTTAATTAAGGCAAATACAGGACTAGGCTCTATCTCATTGTGGAAGTCATGTTTGTCCTCTAAGATCGGTTTAATTATATTGTTATCCTTTGATCTTCTAAGAGGGTTTGACCTATGAGGCTCACTAGTCAAGACATCATTTGATTGTGGTTCCTCCTCTAGGGTTTTTTCTACTAAGTGGTTAGGGTCTAGTTGAGGGCTTCCTTGTTGGATTTCAATGGTAGACCTAACAGTCTCTTGGTGTTGATTTTTAGGTGGTGCTTTGGTTTCTATGATAGATTCGGATGGCTTTATTCGTTCTAATGGCATGCTCGACCTAATCGGCATCTTTCTAACCTCGGATTTGAGTTTCTCTATGTCCTCTTGTAATTCCTTAAACATGTTCATATCTAGAAATTCAAATCCAGACTCTTTGTCAACCTTTCTTGGTTCAACTGGTATTGGAATGAGGTCAAGATGCATTGGTTTGGGTTTAGGAAAGTCTTGTTCATCATTTGGTTGCATGTTTATTTGTCTTTGGATCATGATTTGGGTTTTGCATGATGGTCTGGGATTCAAGTTCTTTCGTTTGTAACACAGTCTATGTCTTTTAGTGGTATTCGTCCTAGATTGAGATTTTGGATCTTGTATGATTTTGTTCGTATGGATTTGGTATTTTATTTCAAATGAAGATGGCTTAACCAGTCTATGAGTTTCCGCACTTGATTCTAAGTCATTCGATTCAAACCTGACTGGTTCGTGTGTTTCAGATCTTATGACATCAAAATCTTTAATTAATTCATCCACCCGATCCATTTGATGGTCAAGTATCTTCACTGTCGTCGTGAATTCAGATTCTTCGTGTGGGTCATTAGGTTGTACTGTCTTGTCTGTCTTCGAATGAGTCGTTATGTCTTTTATTTGTTGTGTTGAATGATCTTCATTTGGTTGTGTTTGGGCTAGCATTTGTGGTGTTGGTATTTTTGATTGGATGATTGTTTGTGATTGATCTAGTTCGTTCATTTGATGCGTAGTGATCTGGGTTTTACCGCCCCAAGGTGTTTCATATTGTTCGTAATCTTCATTATGCATATCATAAAAGTCCTCAGGAGGCATGTCTTTAAAGATGGGGTCGTAAATCTCATCGAAAGATTCAGAAGTTTGGTCATTTGGTGGATCAGAGGTTACTTTAGGGGCTAAAGTTGTCAAATATGGAGGATCATAGGTCCAATTCTTGAGAACATGATCTATTGGGGGATTAATTATGGTATATGGTATGTCTATGGTTTCTTCGTTTTCGAGTAGATGGAAGGGAGTAAAATATGTTCTAAGAATTCGTATCCCCTCTTCTACCTCGTAGCCTTTCCATAATGTTGGGATCTTGATCTCTTCGGTCATAAGTCTTCTTAGAGTTTCTGAGATTAACCCAAGTTCCCATTCTAGACATTCACCACCTATAAATTGTTCTCCTAGGGGCTTCCCTGTGTTTGTATATGGATCATTCTTTGGAGTGATACTCTTAAACCAGTCTAGGTTGGGCAACTCTAGCTCACTTATGTCCACCATCTTAGCAAACTCCTCATGGATTTGTTTTCGAGATACTTTGGTTTTACGTGGTAAAAATGGGTTTTGTGTTCTAGCATCTGTGGTTGAGTTTCTGTCATGGTTCTGATTAGATGTTTGACTAAGTTGGTCGGTCGGAGCGTGAGTGGATTGTTGATATATGATCGTTGGAGATTGAGTTGGTGGATGGATTGAGTTAGGTGGCATGGTTGGGTGTGGCTGGAATGGGTCAACGATCATGGTAGGTGGTGTTGTTTGGTTGAATGGTGAGGGTTGGGTGGGATGATGGCTTTCATTGGATGACAAGGATTGGAATGGTTGATAGGTCGGATAAGGATGCATGGTTATGGAAGGTTGGATTGGTTGATTGAATTGATGAGGTTGGATGGTTTGGATTGATGAGGGAGCTTGATTGGATGAGATGGTTATGGGAGTTTGGATGGTTTGGATTGGTGAAGGAATTTGACTGGATGGGATGGTTTGGATGGACTGGTTGGTCGGAATGGGAGAAGGAGTCTGATTGGATGGAATGGTTTGGACGGATTGGTTAGTTTGATTAGGATAAGGAGTTTGGTTGGATGGGATGGTTTGGAACGACTGGTTGTCTTGATCAGGATGGATTAGGATTTGGTTTGTCGTTATATACTGTGTATTTTGGATGTAGATTCTTTGATTATTAAGGTTTAAATTTGTGTGTATTGTGCTTTGATTTGATTGAGTGTAATATTGTTGAGTTGGTTGGGTAGTTTGACATGATTGGGGATTATGGATTGGGCCATGGTTTGGTCTCGTGTGCTCATAGGAGGTGTGATTGTTTAAGTCTTCGTTTGCGTAAAAGTGTCGTCTAGATCTAAGGGGAGAAGCTTCAATTATTATAGTTTGGTTGGAAAGGTATTGATAATTTTGTGTTTCCTTATGGTAGTGTTGGTTTATATTCGTGTATGAGTTGTTTATGTTCTGAAAATCTTGAGTCGTGTGGTTCGTGTAAGATTGGTAATTTGAGTCGAGCATGTATGATGTTTGGGATGCAATTGTTCGATGTGGATTTTGATAAGCCATCTTATATTTGATTTCTAAAGCAATTATCAAACACTGTCATGTAACACCAAGATAATTTTTTAGTTCAAAATAGAAGGGAGGGAAGAGGAGAGAAAGTTTTTTTTTTGGAGTTTTTTTTTTTTAATGATGAAAGGGGAAAGTTTTAATGATGGTTTTTTATTTTGTTATAATTAGGGAAGGCTTCAGTAGGCAGTATATTCAGACCTCAGGTTTAAATTTTCGGACTACACTCATAATAACCCTAAACTGAATGGGACACGGACATTTGATCATTGACCGAATGTTCGTGTCCTAGAATAAAACTCCAGAAAGACCCAAATAAGTGACAAGAAAACAAAAGAGGTCCCATCACGATCGCCAGGCTGTCGGATGTGAATTTTGATCCCCCAGGGGAGGGAAATCGCCATTCATCTATATGTGTTATTTAAATTTTACATCGAAAATGAGGATTCCGACTACCCTCAAAATCGACGGATCACGATTGCCAGCTACGATAAACGGCCGTAACACCGTTCTTTGACAAAAGCCAAAGAAAAATGGGAGAAAATAAAAGGGTGGGTTCTTCTCTCGTCTAATGTGCTGCCGGCAACACACGATGGTTTTCCTGTCATATTAATTTGGGTCTCCTTGGGTCTCTTTAATATAGGGGCAATTCAGGGTTATGAGTCAGAATCCAAATAAGGTTAATCCTCACATAGCATAATCATAGTATATCCAAGTAAAATGAAATAATTAAAATAAAGAAAACAAGAAGGGGGGAGGTGCCAAATATTTAAGAAGAGGATCGGCCCTGTTCCCGGGTACCCCCTTCTAATCCCTTGGCAAAATAGGGTTTAAAGGTCGACTTTTCAAATCAAAATGATGATGCAAATGAGACTTTGACTTGTGATTTCTGTGTTTTTCGTGTGCGATACACGAGTGATAAAGTAAAAAGCCGATGAGTTGTAATTGATTGAAGGTGGCCGATGGGCCGTGATTGATTTAGGGATGACCGATGGGCCGAAATAAAAATATGCAAAGTGTGTGAAATTACTCATCTCATCTAATTATTCTCATTTATTCAATTTTAGAAGTCAGTTCTTTATTCCCTTTTATCATTAAGTTCGATTAAATATCTGGCACCTGAGGTGGAGGAAGAAATAAAGGGAAAATCTTTTTGGGTTTATTTTGTTGGTTTTATAGTTTTTATGGATTTTTGATATTGGGCTAGAAGGGCCTAACTAGGGGATCTTACTTGGATTTACTTGATTAATGCCTTATTACTGATCATCGGATTAACCCTAACCTAAGGTCCTAGACTGCCCACATCAGCTTTCCCGGTCCCCTAACGGAACAAGAAAAGTGATGGGGCGAAGCCTAATACTCTTACCTTTCTAATGAGAGAAGTCTGATTTATTTCTAGGGTGCTAATAGCCTAAGCTTGACAATTTCTATGCCTAAGGAATTTGGTTGAGCATTGTCTTAATTGGGTTGGTTTGTTTTAAATTAAGAGTTGATTAAGAGTGGTTTAGGGATGCTTTTAAGGTTTTGATTAATATGTTTTGAAATATATTAAGGTTCTGTTTTAGTTGTTTAAGGTTCTGGAATTTCAGGTTTTGTTCCAAACGATGGAAAGATGTTGAAATCGGTGAAGTAGGACTGACGGAGAACTTGGGCGCACTTATGGTTGCGCCTAGGTTACTCAGGTAACTTGGGCGCACAGATGGTGGCGCCCAAGTGCCAGATTCTGCGTGCATAGGCTGGTGACAATGGTATCGATATTGATTTTGGAATTCGGGGAGTTTCTATAAGTGTACGCTTCTGTTTTAATGTTGTCTTAGGTTCTGGATCGATTTTATTCTTAATGACTTAAGTCTGGAACTCGAAGTGTAACCGAGATTCACAACTTGGGCTAGACAGGAAACCTGGGCGCACCTGTGTGTGCGCCTAGGCGTTGTTGTAAACTTGGGCGCACCTGTATGGGCGCCAGAGTGGTGCCTCGATGTTGTTCGCCCGTCCGACTTCGGTTCGAGGTTCCGGATGGGTTTAAGTTAATTAAATCTTTAATTTGCGGGTTGTTATTGGTTTTGTGATGGTCCTATGATGTTGACTAAGGTCAAGGTTCAAAATGAATATGGATTCGGAGGTCCCGGGTGATGGAGGTGAACTTGGGCGCACCTGTGGTTGCTCCTATGTTTCCTGAATAACTTGGGCGCACCTGTGGTTGCTCCTATGTTTCCTGAATAACTTGGGTGCACCTATGGCTGCTCCTATCTTTCCTGGATAACTTAGGCGCACCTGTGGGTGCTCCTATGTTTCCTAAATAACTTGGGTGCGCCTATGGTTGCTCCTATGTTTCCTGGATAACTTAGGCGCACCTGTGGTTGCTCCTATCTTTCCTGGATAACTTAGGCGCACCTGTGGTTGCTCCTATGTTTCCCGAGTAACTTGGGTGCACCTATGGTTGCTCCTATCTTTCCTGGATAACTTAGGCACACCTGTGGTTGCTCCTATCTTTCCTGGATAACTTAGGCGCACCTGTGGTTGCTCCTATGTGTCTGGTTCGCGTGTTTTGGGTTCTTTGCGAGATTCTGTTCACTTAGGCTCGGAGCTTCAGGTGATCTATGTCAATAAATATATATGTGGTTTAATTTCGGGAGTTGAAACGCGACCAATGTGCTTCGGGATTGGAACAAGAAGTTGGGCGCACATATAGGTTTCTGGGGTAGCAGGTGCGCCCAAGTGTCTGCCTGTTGTGGAGCTACTGGTTCGTTCGATTCTATGGTGTTTCTAAGTCGGATTTGTACCTTGGTTGGGGAATGTCTCTATTCTCTGGGTGTGGCTGAGCCTTATCGTCTTTAATTAGGTTTCTATTAGGGTCTTAATTAGGGATTGGTGGCTAGGGTTTTGTTTGTTTGGGTTTGATTAATTAGGGGTTTTGGTTTATATAGGCTTATTAATCAGAAATTTAATTAAGGTTTGTTAATTAGGGTTTTAGTTTATTTAGGAGTTGTTAATCAATTTCAGGGATTTAGTTAATTAATTCTGTGGATATTTTAATTATGTGTTTTGAGTTAATTAAGTGCTTTAGATTAGGAGTTGATCAAATTTATTGGTTTACTTAGGCACGAATGGAATATTCTAAGATTAGCGACTTAATGCCTACTTTTATAATTCTAATACTTGTTTTAATTACTTTTTTTTGTGTGTTCTCTTCGCTAATTACTAGGGAGTATAAGATGAGAGAAGAAGTATTTTTATGATTTTGTGATTTTTTTTGGTATTTTATGCAATTTATCCTAACCTAAAGTGATGATGATTTGATGCTTCGAAGTCTAGAAGTTCAGTAGTCAATTGAAATTACCACAAAGATAAAGCAGCAAGCTAAATGGAATGCAAAGATATGAAAATGCGGGCCGGAAAACGAATTGGGAACTTGGGCAAACACACAGTTGCTCCCAAGTTTCTCTGCACAACTTGGGCGCACACACAGTTGCTCCCAAGTTTCTCTGCACAACTTGGGCGCACACACGGTTGCTCCCAAGTTTCTCTGTACAACTTGGGCGCACACACAGTGGCGCCCAAGTGTTTCCCCTGCGGGTTGTGATACACTTGCAATTTTCAGCGATATTAGAATTCGAATTTCGACACTTTACGACTAAATATAAGGTCCTAATATGAATTATCGATATAATAACCTTCGGATTTGAAAGTAATGACACGAGGACCAAAGTCCAAGAGGCGGATCCCTTTGGCAGGAACTTGGGCGCACTCACAGTTGCTCCCAAGTTCACCGTCTCTTTTTCTTTACCTTTTGGTATTATATTCCGGTATTTCTTCGATTCTTTCAATGCCTTTTGTGGATCTGAAGGTTTTAATATCAATATATATGAAGATCGACTCGGATTTAAGAACCAAGATGCACGCGAAATGGGAAATCGGGGCCAAAGCCCTATCCAGAAACTTAGGCACACACACAGTTGCTCCCAAGTTCACTGTCTCTTTTTTCCTTTATCTTTTGCGAGATATTTGGTCTTCCTTCTAATTCTTTTAACACTTTTCTCAAATCCGAAGACTATAATACTAACTTTTATGGGGGTAGGCTCGGATTTAAGAAATAGAGTATGCGCGAAACGAGAAATCGGGGCCAAAATCCTATCCAGAAACTTGGGCGCACACACAGTTGCTCCCAAGTTTTTTCCTGCACTTTTCTTCTTCTTTGTTTCTTTTCTCAGTACTTTTTGCACGATTTGGGATGCAAAATTTTAGATCCGAAGGTCCCATTATCAATATGTATGAACAACGAGTTTGGATCTAAGAGGTAAACTATGCTTAATATGAAACTCGAGATTGAAACCTGAAGCAGACACTTGGGCGCACAGATAGTTGCGCCCAAGTGTTCTGTTGCACTCTTCTTTTTATATTTTTTCTTTTTCGGATTTTCCTTAATGAAAACAAGATGGATGCAAAGTCTACCCTAATCACGAGTTCAGAATGCAAGAAACAATGCAGATCTACAGAGTATGGATGATCCTAAGCATGTTACTAATGATAGATGATTGCTAAGTATCAGATCTACTAAAAAAAATACTATTAATGCAGATCTACAATGCATGCATGATCCTAAGCATATTTCTAAGCATTAATGCTGTTGAATATCAATGGAAGAGAACCTATTCTAGAAATACCGGTTTGAATCGTATCTTTCAAGTCCTAGGTCGAAGCTTTCACGCAGATCCATGGCTTTCGGAGGCTTTCTCCATTGCTAATCTTGGGAAACCAAGAAGAAAGCTCCTTCCTCTCCTTTCTTCTAGATCCAAGGCTCTCTCTTTGGTTCTGGTTGCTACTCTCTTTTCTCCTAGTTTTCTATTCTTCTTGGTAGCCTCCTCTTGTAAATGACATAAGAGATCCTTATATAAGGGTTTTTTCGTGGAGAAGGGGTTAGGGCTGTTGTTTGCACGAGTTTCCAGAGGTTTCACACAAACCAAGGCAAGTCTAGGGTTATGGGGAACTTGGGCGTACACATAGGTGCGCCCATGTTGGCCTAGGAACTTGGGCGCACACACAGGTGCGCCCATGTTGGTTTTGGGAGCTAAGTGGGCTTTGGGTTCGGTTTCGGACTATTTCTGGGTTGAGGTCATGTCGCGACCCCGAACCGGGCCCCCGAAGTAACTGATCCGGAGTCGGGACATTATTAGTGGTGATGATGATAACCACATCTGTTTAAATAATAACAAACACTTATTTAATTTCCCACAGGTGTCCGCGGTGAGGATATAACAACCATAATTGAATATTTCTTTTAAGTGCGGAAGCTTGTAGCAAATAAAATAGTCAGACTATCTCTAGCCATGAAAGCATTAACATCAAGTATAAAATACTGTATCAGAATGAGCAATGATCTATAACATGTTCCCCAAAAGTAGTTAAAGTTTAACAAAAGGTCATTTAGTTACAATCCCCAAAATTAGAAGCCAACAAAGGCCAATATAAACAAAACAGTAATCCATAAGAATGGTTAAATAGTTTTCCTCAAAATGAAACGCCTCTCGTAGCAACCTGATGTCTACATGACATCGTCGGCACGCCACTCGACTAGAGGTTGCGGCTCACCTACCGCCTCCTCCGGCTCCTCCTCAAGGTAGCCGGCAACGGGACCTGAGTACCAAAGCAAATGGGTCAGACACGACGGTCTGGCAAGAGAGTGAAAGATATAACAACATATAATAAAGGAAATATCTTGAAAAGCATAGAAATCTGTTTAAACAAGAACTCTCATAAAGTAGATAAATCATTTGCTTGAAAACAAGTAAACAAGATAAAACACATAAGGTATCCAAGGAATTGGGAACTAACAAGATGACAATCACATAAAGCTAAGTCCTCTGTCACTAAAGTGACAACAGTATAACGGGACGTTGATCTCAGTCACACAAGGTGAGGAGATTAAACGCAAATCATATATACAATATAAATATACGGGACGGGACCACAGTAGCGAACCGGGTATCGGGACGGGACCACGGTAATAAACCGGGTATCGGGATCCAAACTGCAGCTGGCGGGACGGGAAAAGGGATCTCCAAGTCGGATCAAACCGACAAGGTATCCAAGTTTAGCGATGCCGACTCATAGGTTAAATAACAAATCGAGACATATGCAAAATACATCAAGTTCAAGTAAATAAATGCACGGGGCAAGAATACTCAAATGTATAACTTTCATTTCATATCGGGCAATACTCTTCGGGACAAGTCAATGCTACTAGTGTCACTATCATGCTTTCGGGAAAACAAATCATGTAAAGTAAATCTTGGAATGAAGTGAAACAATGAACTATAACAATTTCGGGTAAAATACTGGTTTCAAGATCTATTTAGTGTATAGGGGTCCCGTATGTCGATTATAATAAAGACTTGGTACTCCTCGAGTTAGAAGACATTCCGGGCTCCTTATGCACCTTGAAGTTTCAAAACTTCGAATGAAATCTTTGTGATATGGTTTCTTTCCACGAATGGCCTCATACATTGTTTAGCAAATCTCCTTGCCATCGAGGGGTTCCCAGAGAATAGACCCAAACATTGAAATAGTTAAACATCGTCCCAAACATAGCCTTGCCCAACGGGGCCCCTCGCTCGAGCGGACTGGAGAGTTCGCTCGAGCGAGTCGCTCTCTGGAATGGCTGTCTGGGTGGGTTCGCTCGAGCGAATTTGAGGTCGCTCGAACGAACTCATTGGGTCGAGCGAATATTTAAATGCGTTCGAACGAACAACTCTCTGGAATGAGTTCTGGGATGTCCGCTCGAGCGACCCAGCTACTGGAATGCTCCGAACCCTTTTCTGGACAGGTCGCTCGAGCGAAGTGTCAAGCCTCTAAACACTTCTTAAGCTCACTTCCAAGCTACAATAAAAAATCCCCAAAACAAACCCTAAAATGGGTCAAACAAAGAATGAAAAGGATAGAACTTTCAATAATGCAAATGGAGCTTACCAAGAGCTAGAGGAACACTAATCTAGGAGATAGGGAGGGTTACTTACTTGGATGACCTTCAAATGAAGAGAGCTAGCTCAAGGGAGGTCTCTAGGTTGATGGATTCCTCTACAAAAGGTATCAAAATGAAGCTTGCTAGATGAGGAAGAGGATGGTGAGTTCCATTTCTTGGTTGATGCAAATCTTGGTGTGGGTTGGAGATGGAGAAGCAAGAAGAAGAAGAAGTTGCAAGAAAAAAAAACCCTAGGTTCAATAGTTGTGCTGGAACAAGAAGAATGAAAGGAATAGGATAGTGGTTTCCCCCCCTTTGTTAACAAATGAATTGGGTCCCACTACTAAAGGAACTTGGATGGCTGAAATCATCTCTTTCGGGATCTCGGATTAATTCGATGAAGAAGGAAGAAATGATCGTCGAAATATCTAGTTTCCAAAAAGTATTTGTTTCGCGGGTTTCGGGAATATCAAGTTTGGGGTACAGATTGTGTGTGCAATGACTGTTTTGCCCTTAAGGCTACGAAATCGGGTTTCGGGATCTCAAATAAAAACAGGATCGACATGAAAGTTGTAAGGAATAACAATACCAATAAAACGGGATTAAAACCATGAATGCAAAAATCTCCGATGAATCCTCGAGCACATGCCATGCCATAAAAAGGAAAACCCCAAAAAGGGTCCACTAATCACAAGACAACCAAAACTCCCCAGAACTATATCAAAAGCTATTCCAAATCCAACTTAGCCAAAATCACTAATCAAGCTTAGAACTAACACGTAACTTAATTAGTACTAATCGGGTTCACTCGGGTCGGGGTCTGACATCCTCCACTCCTTAGGGCATTTGGTCCTCCAAATGAAATGTAAGACTCTCCTCTGGTAGAAGATGTGGGTACTTCTTCTGCACTTGATCTCGTAATTCCCACATTGCTTCTTCCGGTCCATGATTCTCCCACAGTACCTTTACCCACTGAATAGTCCGTGTCCTCAACTCTTGTTCTTTCGTATCGATGATCTGAACGGGCTTCTCAACATATGTAGCATCCTCTCTGATCTCTAATGGCTCATGCCGGAGCACATGGGACGGATCAGGGACATACTTCTTCAGCATAGACATATGGAAGACGTTGTGTACGCCGGATAGCTCGGGTGGTAAGGCTAACCTATAAGCCACGTCACCGATCTTACTCACAATGTCGTAGGGTCCAATGTACCTCCGTGATAGCTTACCTTTCTGTCCAAATCTCAATGTTCCCCTTGTAGGTGACACTTTCAAGAAAACCTTATCTCCTTCCTTGAACTGTAGATCCCTGCGGTGGGAGTCTGCATAGCTCTTCTGTCTACTCCGGGACACTTTCAAACGCTCTTGAATCAACTTGATCTTGTCGCTGGTCTCACTAACGATAGTCGGTCCATGGAAACTGCGAGTGCCGACTTCTTCCCAACATACAGGTGTCCTACACCTACAAAGCCTCAAAAGGAGCCATCCCAATGCTCGAATGGTAACTGTTGTTGTAAGCGAACTCACACAACGGTAGAGTCTCATCCCATTGAGTCTTGAAATCTAACACACAGGCACGGAGCATATCCTCAAGAGTCTGAATCGTTCTCTCTGACTGGCCATCTGTCTGAGGGTGATACGCTGTGCTGAACTGTAATCTCGTACCCATAGACTCATGCAATGTCTTCCAGAACCTCGAGACGAATCTGCTGTCTCTATCGGAAGTGATAGAAACTAGCTGCCCATGACGACTGACAATCTCGTTGACAAACAACTCTGCCAAAGGTAGCATGTGCATCTTCTTCCCTGTCTTCATAGCAAGGAAATGCGCTGACTTGGTGAGACGGTCCACAATGACCCATATCGCATCGTTGCCTCTGCTAGTCCTCGGTAATCCTGAAACAAAGTCCATGATAATGTGCTCCCATTTCCATTCCGGGATCTCTAATGGTTGTAATAACCCTAGAGGCCTCTGATGCTCTGCTTTAATCAACTGACAGGTCAAGCAACGGGAGACAAACGCTGCAATCTCTCTCTTCATATTGTTCCACCAAAATCTGCCCTTCAAGTTCTGATACATTTTTGTGCTGCCGGGATGCATGGAGTACTTCGTACTGTGAGCTTCGGCCATGATATCATTTCTCAAATCTTTAATGTTAGGCACACACAGACGGTCACGGTAGTACAAAACTCCATCAACAATACGGAAGTCAGGACGTTCTGCTATATGCTCTGAAATCTTGGCCAACTCTGGATCTTGCAACTGACTATCCTTGATCTTCTGAATGAAAGAAGGTTCTGACACTGTCATGTTAGCCAACAAAACACCCTTCCTTAGTGGCTGCAGGTCTATACTCAATTCTTCAAACTGCTCGAAAATACAAGTGCCACTTAGATTTGCCAAGCCTACTGATTTCCTACTCAAGGCATCTGCAACAACATTTACTTTCCCCGGGTGGTACTTGATTGGAAAATCATAGTCCTTGATATATTCCATCCATCTTCTCTGCCTCATGTTCAAATCCTTTTGTGAAAACAGATACTGTAAGCTGCGGTGGTCGGAGTGGACTTCGAACTGCTTTCCATAGAGGTAATGTCTCCACATTTTCAACGCGAGCACAACTGCTGCTAACTTCAGATCATGGGTGGCATAGTTCTTCTCGTGGTCTTTCAACTGTCGAGATCCATAAGCAATCACTTTTCCTTCTTGCATCAACACACAACCAAGTCCAACATTCGAGGCATCGGTAAAAATGGTGAAACCGCCGCTCCCAGATGGTAAAGTAAGGACTGGTGCTGTAGTCAATCTCTTCTTTAGCTCTTGGAAACTCTCTTCACACTGATCTGTCCATACATATGGTGCATTCTTCCTTGTCAACTTTGTCAATGGTGACGCAATCGACGAAAATCCTTGCACAAACCTCCTGTAATAGCCTGCCAAACCTAGAAAACTTCTGATCTCCGTTGCATTCTTCGGTCTTTTCCAACTCATAACTGCTTCAATCTTGGACGGATCCACTGATAATCCTTCTTTGGAGATAATGTGCCCCAGAAATGCTACTTGGTCTAGCCAAAACTCACACTTGTTAAGCTTCGCATACAGCTGATTCTCTCTCAAGAGTTGCAATGCAATCCTCAAATGCTCTTCATGCTCTTCCTTGGTCTTGGAGTACACCAAAATGTCATCTATGAACACCACTACAAACTGATCTAGATACTCTGCAAATATCTTGTTCATCAATGCCATGAACATTGCCGGTGCATTAGTCAACCCAAATGGCATCACTAGGAACTCATAGTGGCCATATCTTGTCCGGAAAGCTGTTTTCAACACATCTGCTTCTCTAACTCTCAGCTGATGGTAACCGGATCTCAAGTCAATCTTTGAAAAGTATGATGCACCTTGCAATTGATCAAACAATTCATCTATTCTTGGCAATGGGTACTTGTTCTTGATGGTCACTTGGTTCAATCTTCTGTAATCTATACACATTCTCATCGAACCATCCTTCTTCTTAACAAACAAAACTGGAGCTCCCCATGGTGAAACACTCGGTCTCACAAAACCTTTGTCCAACAACTCTTGTAACTGAGTCTTCAACTCTCCAAACTCTGCTGGAGCCATTCTATAAGGTGCAATAGATATCGGAGCGGTCCCTGGTAGCAACTCAATGGTGAAATCAATCTCTCCCATGGGTGGCAAACCTGGAATCTCCTTCGGAAAAACATCCGGGAACTCCCAAACAATTGGGATCTCCTCCACCCCTTGGGACCATTTATATACCGTGATAAATGCTAAATAAGCTTCACAACCACTTCTCAAAAGTCTGTTAGCCTTCAACGCTGAAACAAACCCTGCACGAGGATTCCTCTTCTCTCCCTGAAACGACACTCCTGCTGGTGTCTCAACCAACTTGAAGGTGAGGGTCTTATGGAAACAATCCATTGTGGCATGGTACCCTGCCAGCCAATCCATCCCTAGGATGACATCATAATCAAACATCTCCAAAGAAATGAGATCTGCGGTTAAAACCACTTCTCCTATCTGAACTGTGTAACTAGGGTAAAAGGTTCTACAAATAACTTGTTTACCTACTGGGGTTGCCACAGTCAAAATGAACTCAAGTTCTCTAGCATGCATATCAATCAACTAAGAAAATTTATGGGAGACGAAAGAATGTGTAGAGCTAGGGTCAAACAAAATCATAGTTTTAATCTCACAAACAAGAAGTGTACCTTCCACTATATTTCCCGCTGCCTCTGCATCAACTCTATTGACCCCGTAGATTTGTCCTCGAAGCTGTGGCTTGTTCTGAGCTTGTTGTGGCCTGCCATGTGGTGCATTCCTGTTCTGCTGCGGTGCACGCTGATGTCCCTGCTGCCGACGGGCCTGCTGCTGTCTAAACTGCTGTTGCTGTGGTGCTTGCTGCTGAAGTGGCCTTGCCTGGTTTTGGACAACCAATGCATTCTGTGGTGGTGGTGGTGGATGTTGTGGCCCTTGCTGCTGCTGCTGATTCTGTCTGTTTGGCCTAGGGCAATCCCTCATCCGATGGTCCATCGACCCACACCTGAAGCACGCTCCCATGATGGTACGACATTCTGCACTAGCATGGTTCTTCCCACAGTGGATGCAAACCACTGGATTCTGCACATTTGGTCCTGTCCTTTGCCTCTTATTCTGATGGTTTCTCTGATGTTGATAATTCTGCTGCTGAGCTGGACTCTTGCCTTGGACTCTGAGGATCTTGTTGTGGAAGTTCTCAAACTTGTAAGCCCTCTTGACTGCCTCATCGAAAGTAGCAGGTGGTACTACTCCGGTGGCATCCCTCTCGATGAAAGGGTTGAGTCCCTCAAAGAACTTAGCAATTTTCTTCTCCACCGTATCTACCAACTCCGGGGCATATCTGGACAGTCTCTCAAACTTGGTGAGATATTCTAAGACTGTCATACTCCCCTGCCCCAGCTGCTGAAACTCTATAGCCTTTTGTCTCTTGATATGGGCAGGTACATATTTATCATGGAATTGTCTCTTGAAGTTTGCCCACACCTCTACATCAGCCATGTTCCTGTATTCTTCCCTAACCGTTTTCCACCATCTGTCTGCTGCATCGCTGAAAAGGGATGATGATAGCTTTACCCTTTCTCCTCCTGTACACTGGAAAATCTCGAAGATGTTCTCTGTATGTTCTAACCAGTCATCTGCAGCCAAAGGATCTTCCTCCCCAAGAAATTCCTTCGGAGCTCTCTTCCGAAACCGTTCAAAAAAGGCATTAGGGTCATGTTGCCTTTGATTTATGACGATTGCGGGCTAGGGCTGAACCGGTTCTGGTCTTCTCTGTAAGACCTCAAGCAACTGCCTTTGCATCTCTGCCATTTCCCTAGCATGATCTTCTTCTCTCTTGAGCATCTGTTCTTGCAATCTAGCTTGGTTCTCATTGGCTTGACGTTGCTGGTCAAGCATTGCTTGCATCATTTTCTGGAACTGATTTGGTGGGTTGTTCTCAACCATATCCTCTTCTACCGGTCCGGTGTGATCACTGTTACTTCCAGAAGGAATGCCATTCACTATTCTCTTACGGGGAGGCATGATGCTGCAAAACAAATTGTTAGCACATAATAATATAAAGGGTCACACATTGCTCACACGATACTAGCTAACGGAAGATCTAACGGATCCTCGCCACGTCCTTAGGATCTCTAGTTTCTTTTGATTGCTTGAAACACGTCTCTCTCTGATACCAGTCTGTCACGACCCCGGACCGAGCCCCCGAAGGAACTGATCCGGAGTCGGGACATTATTAGTGGTGATGATGATAACCACATCTGTTTAAATAATAGCAAACACTTATTTAATTTCCCACAGGTGTCCGCGGTGAGGATATAACAACCATAATTGAATATTTCTTTTAAGTGCGGAAGCTTGTAGCAAATCAAATAGTCAGACTATCTCTAGCCATGAAAGCATTAACATCAAGTATAAAATACTGTATCAGAATGAGCAATGATCTATAGCATGTTCCCGAAAAGTAGTTAAAGTTTAACAAAAGGTCATTTAGTTACAATCCCCAAAATTAGAGGCCAACAAAGGCCAATATAAACAAAACAGTAATCCATAAGAATGGTTAAATAGTTTTCCTCAAAATGAAACGCCTCTCGTAGCAACCCGATGTCTACATGACATCGTCGGCACGCCACTCGACTAGAGGTTGCGGCTCACCTACCGCCTCCTCCGGCTCCTCCTCAAGGTAGCCGGCAACGGGACCTGAGTACCAAAGCAAATGGGTTAGACACGACGGTCTGGCAAGAGAGTGAAAGATATAACAACATATAATAAAGGAAATATCTTGAAAAGCATAGAAATCTGTTTAAACAAGAACTCTCATAAAGTAGATAAATCATTTGCTTGAAAACAAGTAAACAAGATAAAACACATAAGGTATCCAAGGAATTGGGAACTAACAAGATGACAATCACATAAAGCTAAGTCCTCTGTCACTAAAGTGACAATAGTATAACGGGACGTTGATCTCAGTCACACAAGGTGAGGAGATTAAACGTAAATCATATATACAATATAAATATACGGGACGGGACCACGGTAGCGAACCGGGTATCGGGACGGGACCACGGTAATAAACCGGGTATCGGGATCCAAACTGCAGCTGGCGGGACGGGAAAAGGGATCTCCAAGTCGGATCAAACCGACAAGGTATCCAAGCTTATTGATGCCGACTCATAGGTTAAATAACAAATCGAGACATATGCAAAATACATCAAGTTCAAGTAAATAAATGCACGGGGCAAGAATACTCAAATGTATAACTTTCATTTCATATCGGGCAATACTCTTCGGGACAAGTCAATGCTACTAGTGTCACTATCATGCTTTCGGGAAAACAAATCATGTAAAGTAAATCTTGGAATGAAGTGAAACAATGAACTATAACAATTTCGGGTAAAATACTGGTTTCAAGATCTATTTAGTGTATAGGGGTCCATTTCATATCGGGCAATACTCTTCGGGACAAGTCAATGCTACTAGTGTCACTATCATGCTTTCGGGAAAACAAATCATGTAAAGTAAATCTTGGAATGAAGTGAAACAATGAACTATAACAATTTCGGGTAAAATACTGGTTTCAAGATCTATTTAGTGTATAGGGGTCCATTTCATATCGGGCAATACTCTTCGGGACAAGTCAATGCTACTAGTGTCACTATCATGCTTTCGGGAAAACAAATCATGTAAAGTAAATCTTGGAATGAAGTGAAACAATGAACTATAACAATTTCGGGTAAAATACTGGTTTCAAGATCTATTTAGTGTATAGGGGTCCCGTATGTCGATTATAATAAAGACTTGGTACTCCTCGAGTTAGAAGACATTCCGGGCTCCTTATGCACCTTGAAGTTTCAAAACTTCGAATGAAATCTTTGTGATATGGTTTCTTTCCACGAATGGCCTCATACATTGTTTAGCAAATCTCCTTGCCATCTAGGGGTTCCCAGAGAATAGACCCAAACATTGAAATAGTTAAACATCGTCCCAAACATAGCCTTGCCCAACGGGGCCCCTCGCTCGAGCGGACTGGAGAGTTCGCTCGAGCGAGTCGCTCTCTGGAATGGTTGTCTGGGTGGGTTCGCTCGAGCGAATTTGAGGTCGCTCGAACGAACTCATTGGGTCGAGCGAATATTTAAATGCGTTAGAACGAACAACTCTCTGGAATGAGTTCTGGGATGTCCGCTCGAGCGACCAAGGGAGCGCTCGAGCGACCCAGCTACTGGAATGCTCCGAACCCTTTTCTGGACAGGTCGCTCGAGCGAAGTGTCATGGTCGCTCGAGCGAACTATCCAGGAACTGATTCCGGACCAGTTCAGCTCCCCTCTATCCCTTCCTTCTACAACTCCCTTTTTGCCCCTTTTCAACATCAAATGAGGAGCCTAATACTTCAATCAAATTACATCAAATCCTTTCATCACATTCATCCCATTCTCTCCTTCATCAATAACACATTCAATATAAGAAGGGAAGACGAAGGACACCATTTCACATAAGATACATTTGGAACCAAACAAGAAGAATTAAATGCTATGAGCTAACATATCTTTATGACCATAAATGCATCCTTTAATACTCCATCAAGAACATTTATTTCAACAATGAAAATCAATAAAAGCATGAGAAGATCTTTAATGTTTCACCAAACCATGTAAAACCCAAAAACACTCCAATCATTCACTTGCCTTAGGTCCAAGCTAGCCAAAAATCAAGCCTCTAAACACTTCTTAAGCTCACTTCCAAGCTACAATAAAAAAATCCCCAAAACAAACCCTAAAATGGGTCAAACAAAGAATGAAAAGGATAGAACTTTCAATAATGCAAATGGAGCTTATCAAGAGCTAGAGGAACACTAATCTAGGAGATAGGGAGGGTTACTTACTTGGATGACCTTCAAATGAAGAGAGCTAGCTCAAGGGAGGTCTCTAGGTTGATGGATTCCTCTACAAAAGGTATCAAAATGAAGCTTGCTAGATGAGGAAGAGGATGGTGAATTCCATTTCTTGGTTGATGCAAATCTTGGTGTGGGTTGGAGATGGAGAAGCAAGAAGAAGAAGAAGTTGCAAGAAAAAAAAACCCTAGGTTCAATAGTTGTGCTGGAACAAGAAGAATGAAATGAATAGGATAGTGGTTTTCCCCCCCTTTGTTAACAAATGAATTGGGTCCCGCTACTAAAGGAACTTGGATGGCTGAAATAATCTCTTTCGGGATCTCGGATTAATTCGATGAAGAAGGAAGAAATGATCGTCGAAATATCTAGTTTCCAAAAAGTGTATGCTTCGCGGGTTTCGGGAATATCAAGTTTGGGGTACAGATTGTGTGTGCAATGACTGTTTTACCCTCAAGGCTACGAAATCGGGTTTCGGGATCTCAAATAAAAACAGGATCGACATGAAAGTTGTAGGGAATAACAATACCAATAAAACGGGATTAAAACCATGAATGCAAAAATCTCCGATGAATCCTCGAGCACATGCCATGCCATAAAAAGGAAAACCCCAAAAAGGGTCCCACTAATCACAAGACAACCAAAACTCCCCAGAACTATATCAAAAGCTATTCCAAATCCAACTTAGCCAAAATCACTAATCAAGCTTAGAACTAACACGCAACTTAATTAGTACTAATCGGGTTCACTCGGGTCGGGGTCTTATAGGTCAGGTCGGGACTGCGAAAGATAGAGCGAAACCCACTTAAGTATGTATTCAAGCTCTTTTCTAGGCCAACTGGACACCTGGGAGCACCTGTGTGTGCGGCCAAGCACAGGCTGAAACTTGGGCGCACTTGTCTCTAGTGGGGGGTCGTTAGGGCAATCTTCCGTGGGCCATAACTCTTGGACCGTTGGTCGGAATTGGACGTTCTATATATCGTTAGAAAGCTCTTGAAATGTAGAATCTGTTGGTCCATATATCATAATGACCAGAAGTCGGGAAATGGCAGGGACTTGGGGGTTAAGTTGACCTAGGGTTTGGCTCGGGTTGAATTTGGACTAAAGCAAAGGAAATTGGACTTGGGCGCACTTGTGGGGGCGCCCAAGTGGATTTTAGAACTTGGGCGCACCTGTTATCTTCTGGGTCGAATGGGCTTGGGGTTTGGTTTTGGATTGTTTTCAGATTGAGATTGGGTCGGAACTATGAAGAGTGTTCTAGGGTAACCGACCTAAATGTGCACTAAAGTGTGTTCTAGGGTAACCAGAGACTTGTGTGCGCCCAAGTGCGTCCTTGGAACCTGGGCGCACTTGTGTGTGCGCCCAAGTGCAGCTTGGAACTTGGGCGCACCTATATGGGCGCCCAAGTGTGTCCCTGGTGCGGTATCATTTATGTAGTCTTCCGAGGGCCATATCTTTTGATCCATTGGTCGGAATTGGACGTTCTATATATCGTCGGAAAGCTCTCGGAACGTAGAATCTTGTGGTCTGTAGATCCTAATGGTCAGAGGTCAGGAAAAGTAAGGGATACTTGGATCAATGATTCTAACCTCTTAATTCATGTTAATCATATTGTACTTAGGCAAACTATGTGTAATCTCTTTAGGAACAACCTGAGTGCGTTCTATGTAGTCTAGAAGGGGCTTGGATAGCATTGTAGTCCATTCCTTGTTTGAATAGTGGGTTGAACTCGAGATCTCAACGTGATTTGGCCTTTTCTCTCACAATTTCTATGAATTATCGAACTAAGTCTAAAATTATCAACTAGCATCTTCATCGTCATTAAGTAATTTGAATTATGCCATTAACCATTCAATTATGGGTGGAATGGGGGCATCATTATATATGATAAGTGTTTATGGCTATCATAGGGGGCCAAAATGAGGTGTCTACAGCAACCATGCAAGTATAGAAAGTCTAAATAAAGCAAGTATCCATGCAAAATTAGAAATTCTAATTTTAGTAAGTCCTCTCCTCCACGTGGTCAAATGCGGAAAGATGTCTTGGACTTCTTGGATTCCTCAAACTCTTTGAGTAGCTCCAAACTCTTTGTGTCACGCCCCCGAACCGAAACCTCGGGGGCGGGAGATGGGATTAAGGTATAAATTGTATTTTTCTTCTCCCAGGATCCGCGTGTGTGAAGACAACACATTCTGAATATTTTGCGGAAGCATTTGTGGCGTTGCGACCCGAAGTCCGTGGCCATCGGATTCCGCGTCGCACTCAACCTTTAGCCCATAGCTATTATATCAAGAATCATATCAGACTGGAGTAATCATCACAATAATTTACAGAGCTGACAGTAACAGGATATTACATTCCCAAATATATTCAAGTTACAATTATCAATGTACATTAATTAAGAATCCCAAGGAAAAAGGGCTAACAAAAGCCATACAACAATAAGCTATAAACTACTACCCAAATGTGACGTAGCTCCGATGTCAGACTCAATGTCTACATGACATAGCCGACAAAACAACCTGCAAGGCATGGCTCCAAAGCCAACAAAACACTCAACTCGGGGCGAATAAATCTGAACCTGAGTACCAAAAGTAGTGGGTCAGACACGACGGTCTGGCAGGTGGATGAAAAGATAACAAATATACTGAAGAATAAAACATAAGATAAATCATGCTATTCGATCAAATGCTACATATAATTAAACGGGTGCAAAGTCGGGAATCTCGGGGAAAAACCTGTATTCATTTCAAGCACGGGTAAAACATGAATATCTAATAAATCATGTGTTCGGTTACATCATCTATAATCATAGATATTTGACAATGGGGTGTTCGTCTAAAACATGTATAAATATAGTGGTTTGACAAAACAAACGTTCATTTGAAACTCAAGTAAAACACAAGTATACAACAAATCAGGTATCCATAACAGTCTAGCAAAACCAAGGTCCATTTGAAACATATGTGAAAATACGGATATTTAACAAACCGGGTGTTCATTTAAAACAAGTGTAACCCAAGAAATCTGACAAGACTAATGTTCGTTTAAACCTATTCCAAGGTATGGATATTTAAACCAATCGAGTATCATGTAAAATAGGTATAAACATAGGAATCTGGCAAAACAAGTGTCATCTAAAACATATTTCAAACCATGGATATTTGACAAATCGGGTAATCATTTAAGACGGTATAAACATAGGAATCTCACCAGCCAAATGTCATTTAAAACAAGGCACGGATATTTAACAATTCGGGTATTCACTTAAAACATGTATAAACATCGGGATCTAACAAAACGAGTGTCGTTTAAAACGCATTCCAAAGCATGGACATTTAATAACTCGGGTATTCATTTTAAAACATGTGTAATCATATAACTCTAGCAAAAACCATCGATCGTTAGAAACATGTGTAAAAGCACGGGTATCCACCCAACCGGCATTCATGTAAAACATGTACGTGTGCAAAGGACATAAAACAATATAATAGTGACTGGATTTACAATAGAGAGCATTAACACTTATCTAAATAACAACTTTCATAAAAGCAATGAATCATTTAACTGAAAACAAGTAAGCAATATAAACCATGTCGGGTGTCCAAGGAATCGGGAACTGGCAAGATGGCAATCACAAGAAGCTAAGTCCTCTATCACCGAAGTGACAAGAGCGGGACGTTGGTCTCAGTCACACAAGGTGAGGAGACTCAACGTAAATCATATATACAATAATAAATACACGGGAACGGGACCACGGTAGCGAACCGGGTATCGGGACGGGACCACGGCAATAACCGGGTATCGGGATCCAAACTGCAGCTGGCGGGACGGGAGAGGGATTTCCAAGTCAGTGGATCAGACTGACAAGGTATCCAAGCTTAGTGATGCCGACTCATAGGTTAAAACCAATCGAGACATATGCAAGTAATCAAGTACAGTAAATAAACGGGTAAACGGGGGTGCTCAAGGGCACGTAAATAAACGGGTAAACGGGGGTGCTCAAGGGCACACTGTCATATCATATCGGGCAATACATTTCGGGACAAGTAACTGTTACTAATGTAACTTCAGTGCTTTCGGGAAAACAAGTCATGTAATGCAAATCTCGGGACAAGAGGTGAAACAATGAACTATGACAATTTCGGGAAAAGTATTAATTTCAAGATCTATTTAAATGAATAGGGGTCCCGTATGTCGATTATAACAATTACTTGGTACTCCTTGAGTTTGAAGACATTCCGGGCTCCTTATGCACTTTTACTACTTCCAAAATTTAACATGAGCTTATGGGTAGTTCTAGATGTTACAATAGCAAGAATCAAGATTATCAACGGTCCATCCTAGGTATGACATTAATTCGGAAACATCGAGCAACCTATTCAGTCACCGAAAGGAATAGAATTCGCGATAACCAAGGGAAAGACTTGTGTTTAGATATAACGAAGATATCGCGTCGTTCCATCCCGTTCAAGATTGAAATGTATTGAACTTCGATGCTACCGAACCAACCGTGAAGAGCATCGGCTCAAGACGCTCCCACATATGGTCGAGTGAGTTCGAGGAGGCTAGCCAAGGTCCACGAAGAAAATAAACCTCAAAACCCACTGGACTCAAACTGCTGTACCCGCGCATCAGGCCAGGCAGACCGTATCGCTCGAGCGAATCTGGGAGTTCGCTCGAGCGAACTCATCGTTCGAGCGGTTATTTAAATGCGTTCGAGCGACCAAGCTGCTGGAACGCCCGTATCCCTTTCTGGACAGGTCGCTCGAGCGAACTGTCATGGTCGCTCGAGCGAACTGTCCAGAAACTGAATTCTGGCAGTTCAGTTCCCTCCTTTCTCTTCCTTTTTCCTTTCCAACACTTATACAAATGAGTTTTTCCTTACTTCAACAACATTCTAATTACAATAAAACTCCCATCAAGACTTCAATGAATCATTAAATCCAACCTCTTTCTTCACATTCGATCCCCAAACAAGGAGAGGAGTTCCCATCATAGACAAGGGTTCATTTGAGTCAACATTTATAGATAACAAGGTCTATTGATCACATTTCCATAACCAAGGATGTTTGAGCAAAACTCCATAAATGAGTATCAATTTCAAATCAATGTGACTCATAAACATAATCATGAATAGCCAAACCAACCTCATTCCTTATAAAACCATATGAACAAACTTGACTAAATGAAAGCATATATTTCCAAGAGATTAACAAGATAGAAACAACCATTAATATGCAATTTCGAAATCAATATATGTGTGACAAGAAGCATAGGTGCACACATGTATCCAAGGATCAAAAACAAGAAATAAACTTGGGATTTTCTCATAAAACTTTGATAACATTAAAAACATCCATTCATCCACTTGCCTCGGGTTCCAATCTAGCAAAACAAGCTCCTAATCACCTCTCAAGCTCAAGATCCACAATCTCTACAAAAACCCCCAAAAAGCCCTAAAATGGGTTACACAAAGAATGAAAATGAAAGAGCTTTCAATAATACAAATGGAGCTTCTCAAGAGCTAGAGGAACACTAATCTAGGAGATGGGAAGAATCACTTACTTGGAAGGTCCTCTAATGGACAAGGTAAGCTCAAGGAAAGTCTTGTAATGGTTGGTGAGCTCCACAAAAGCTATGGAAAGAAAGTCCTCAAGGAGATGAAGAAGATGGTGGCCTCCAATCTCTTCTTGGTGCAAGCTTGGAAGTGGATTGAGTGATGGGAAGCAAGAAGAAGAAGAGGGAGCAAGGAAAACCCTAGACTCCATGGTTGTGCTGGAACAATGGTGAAGAATGAGCAATGAAGGAGATGGGTTCCTTTTATAAACAAGTGAGAATGGGTCCCACAACTTAAAGAACTTGGGTGGCTGAAATCATCTAATTCGGGACGTCGGATGGATTCGACGAAGAAGGAAGAAATGATCGTCGAAATATCTAGTTTCCAAAAAGTGTATGTTTCACGGATTTCGAAAATATCGAGTTTTGGGTACAGATTTGGTGTGAAAAGACTGTTTTGCCCTCAAGGCCAAGAAATCGGTTTTCGGGTTCGCAAATGGATACGAGATCAACATGAAAGTTGTAGGATTCCTCAAGATTAATGCAATGGGCCAAAAACACGATACGAAACCAATCGGGAAAATCTCACAAGAAAATGCAAAGCCGAAAAGGGAACCCCCAAAGGGCCCCACAAGCTACCAAAGCACTCAAAAGCCCAAAACTAGAAGAAAACTCAATCTAGCTCACAAACTCAACCCAAAAAATACTAATCCCACTAAAAGAACTAATCTACAAATAAAACAACACTAATCCAAGAGATTAGGGGTCGGGTTCTCACACTTTGGCAATCCCAAGCTCTTTGGTTAAGAGTCCATTATCATCATCTATCTTGTCTTGGAAACCACCCGGAGTTTAAAACCGAAAATTACATAAATTCCTATATCTTAATGATGAGATTTACATGGTAATCTATTAATGGAAATAAAAGGGGTTTAGGGAAATTCATCATGCCTTGCCCTTTCATGTGAAACCAATGAAACCATGATGCCCTTTACAAGTTGCCCAAAATAACCAATAATCATGACAAAAATAGAAAATTGTGGGGCCACATGGAGAGCACAACAACCTGCAAAGTTAGTATCACATATACAATAGGGACTAGGGCTTGGAAGCTACCACTTCAAGAAAAAACTGCTTATCGCAGGGGCCGGTGGCTGCCGGTAAAGTGAGATTGGCCGCTGGTACAAGTGAGATTGCCAAAACAAGCTTCCTATCCGCTCGAGCGGGCACTCACAGAATCTAGGTCCGCTCGAGCGGATGGGAGCCCGCTTGAGCCCTCGACTCGGGGTTTTTGCAGAAAACTGTGATTTTTGCCCGAACTTGTCCCTTCTCATGCATACAGAAAACATAATACATGCAAAAAACATTAAAACCGATCCTTGAACAACCCTAGATCCATCCATTCCACATCTCATGTAGAAACTATATCTAGAAGACTGATCTAACGCGATGAGAATATAAGGATCGCTCTGATACCAATTGTTGGAAGTAAGTGGGCCTTATGGATAGAAATTCAAAACTTTTGACCCACTTGATGCAAGGATCAAATATACATAAGGCCAAAAACCCAAGCCCAAGATCTAAAACCCTAATCTCATACATTAAGATCAAACTGTTGGAAGTAGGTGGGCCTCGTGGATAGGTTTTCAAAACTTTTTGACCCGCTTGACTTAGGGATCAACTATCCAGCAGGCTATAACCCAATCTAGGATGCAATCCCTCCTCCTCATCAATTATGTACAGTAATATAACCTATCTAGAAGATAGAAATCAACAACTACATGCAATAAAATAATCTACCACAAGAGGAGAAGCAGATTATACCTTTGGAGCCTGGTAGTGCTCTAATCGAGGAGAAGACAATCAACTAGAACAAGAACTCTTCTTGAAGCAATTAGAGATCTCTAAGACCTTGTTGTCTTCCACGCTGTGACCCTCTATAAGATCTCTTTTCTCAAGAAGATGTGTGGGATCTCCAAGAGAAAACCCTACTAGAAACTCTAAGGAACTAGAAGGCAACTAGAAGTGAGAAGAGGAGAAGAAGAGTTGTGCAACACTTGCACTAGAGGCTCTGGGCATGGGTTGTGTGTCTTGGATGTCCAAGGGGTGTTTCCCCTTATATAGTCCTCATGTAACATCCTTTTCTTACTTCTCTTACTAATTGCATAAGAAGTCTCACTTCCAAACAAATTAGTAACTTCTCATGCTACTATTACCACTATTAGAAGTCTCACTTCAAATAGAAATAGTAAGTTTCTAATTCCTTCCTATTAGAGTTTAAGTAAGAATAGAATCTTTCTAATACTTAGGCTAGCGTGGGAACCACTAGGGATTTCTTTGAAAGCTGGCTCCAGTTGGGACATGCCACCCCACATCTCATGTGCAATCCGGGCCCACAATTAATTGCAAATAACACCACTATATAAATGCAATTGCACTCCAGTCTTAGGAATAAATTACAATGAAGACCCTAAACTTCCACAGTACCACAAGTAGGCCCCTCTATCAATATCCATGGATCAATTGGAATAAATCTGTCTCATCCAATCTTAGATCCACATCTTATTATCCTTGAGCCCCAATTAATCACAGTGATCATTAGTACGATCCAATTAACTCTAAATCGAGATGGGTGCGCACTTACTAATGATAAATCCATTAATTGGCACAAGGGGATAATGTAGATAGATCCCATCTTGATCATTGTATGTTCCCACAGTCCTACTACCACGTACCCAAGACACTGATGTGTTGACCTACAGTTGGCCTCACTCATTGGTGACTCAAAGCAAATGGATAGATAGAAACTTGAGTTCATCAATGTCTCAGGATTGAGAGCCTATTGCTAGGGAATTATGAGAGCAGTCCTTAAATCGAGACAGTATTTCATAAGGTGTTTCTCATTGTCCTTCAATACATCCAATGTACCAGCACCGTGATCCAAAATCTTCCATTCTAATGATCGAGACAAATCACACTATCTCATAGTGATCAAAGTGTTGCAACCTTATCAGATGAGATGCTCAATCTCATCACTGGTTGTGAAGATATTTTAAGTATAAGATTTGTGACACATGTCTCCTGTATGTGGATCTCATCCATATGCATATATCGCATCTAATATACTAATGGGACCCGGTTCATCTCAGGAACCATTATGTCATATGTATTGGTCATATTCATTAAGTAATAAACACCGTTCATTTCATGAAAGGAAAGCATGCTTTAATTGATAAATAAAGAAATTAATCAATTTATTACATCAACTGATGGACTGATACTACACAATCTAATAATCTCCCACTTGGGCTCAATGCCAGTCAGGGTTGCATCTCATGCCCATCCTGTCTACATGTTGCTCAAAGACTTTGGTAGTCAAATGCTTAGTAAAGGGATCTGCTAGATTGTCCGCAAAGACTATCTTGGTAATAACAATATCACCTTTCTGCACAATCTCTCTAACTAAATGATATTTCCTCTGTACATGCTTTTGGCTTTTATGGCTTCTGGGCTCCTTGGACTGAGCGACTGCCCCGCTACTGTCACAGTAAACTGTGAGTGGCTGTCGTGCCAAATGTACCACCCCAAGTTCCATAAGGAATCTCTTGAGCCATACTGCTTCCTTAGCTGCTTCACAAGCCGCTACATATTCAGCCTCCGAGGTGGAATCAGCGGTACATTCCTGTTTTATACTCCTCCAATTGATAGCTCCGCCACCAAGCATAAATACATAACCAGAGGTGGATTTTCTGGAATCCTTATCTGACATGAAGTTAGAATCTGTGTATCCAACTGGAATCAGCTTATCACTGCCATAATTTAACATGTAATCTCTAGTCCTTCTCAAGTATTCGAGAATACACTTTACAGCAGTCCAATGTTCAGGTCTTGGGTTAGACTGATATCTGCTGACTAGGCCCACTGTATGACAGATATCCGGTCTAGTACATAGCATAGCATACATGAGGCTACCAACAGCCGAAGCGAATGATATCGACCTCATCTGTTCCTTTTCCTCAGGTGTCTTAGGACACTGATCCTTGGAAAGGTGCACTCCATGCCTGAAAGGTGTAATACCCTTCTTGGGGTCTTGCATAGAAAACCGTACCAGTACCTTATCTATGTATGCAGCTTGGGATAAGCCAATTATCCTATTTTTTCGGTCTCGATGGAGTTTGATCCCTAGGATGTAGATAGCTTCTCCCAAGTCATTCATATCAAAAGTCCTGGCCAAGCAAACTTTTACCGTTGATAACATTCCCACGTCTTTTCCAAGGAGTATGATGTCATCGACATATAAAATCAGAAAGACTACCCTATCACCTTAACTTTTCGTGTACACACATGACTCATCTGGATTTTGATAAAAACCAAATGACTTGATTGCCTGGTTGTTAGACCCCGACCCAGACCATTCGATTAGTGTGCGATTAGTATGTGTGTAGTCCTAAGTGGGTTTAGTTGTCGTTGTGTTAGAAGTAATTAGTTTTAGTCTTGGACATAGCTTTGAGAATTTTGAGAACGTTTAGTACTAGTCTGACACACTCAGGAAGGTCTGAGTGCACGTGTAAGCTTGGGAGGATCGTATTGGTTTCCGTATGATTGTGATTTTGATTTCATTTGAATGATTTTTCTATGTGTTACAACTTTCGTCTTAAGCCCATTCATGTTTGAAGCCCAAAAACCCAAGTTCTTGCCCAAAAGGGGTAAAGTGGTCTTTTTACACAAATCTGGACACAATTTTCGAGATCTCAAAACCATGTCAAAAATATACTTTTTGGAAACTAGATATTTCGAGGATCGTTTTATCCTTCTTTGTCGAAGTCATTCGAGGCCCACAAAATCATGTTTTTGTCATTCCAAAGTTCAAGTTCATTGGGCCCCATTGTCTTCACTTAAGCCTAACCCATCTCCCTCTCTTTTCATTCATTTCCCCCAATTTCTGCAACTTCCTTGACCTAGGGCTGAAAAACCCTCTTCCCTTTCCATCTTGCTCATCTTGCATGATCTAGCTAGAGTTTTCCAAATTAAATTCTAAGCCTATCATCTTCTTCCTCTCATCCTAAGCTTTCCATTGATGCAAATTGCTTGAAGTTCCAAGTTGGGCAAGAGCTCCATTTCCTTCCCTCTCTCTTGTTTGACCATTTCTAGGTAAGAGCTTCAACCCATGTTTTTCATGAAGTCTTTTTAGTTCTTAAAAATCGTGTTTTTCATGTTTACAAACCCTTTTGTAAAAATGGGTTCTTTGTTTCATTTGTGTGGAGTTTGAGTGGATTTCCCTTGGGATTCTTGTAGTGTTGGAATAGCTTGAGTGAAGTGCTTTAAGAGGATTGTTTGGCATTTGGACAAGGCAAGTAATCTCTATAGGAAATGATTCATGTGTATTTTGATTACATTGTGATTTTAGAAATTGTGCACATGAATTTGTTATAAACTTCATGATCTTGTTTTCATTTGGATCGAATGTTTGAATTTGTGAAAAATGAACCCTTGGTGAGCATGAAGGCTCAAGGGATTGTATGTGGCTTAAGGAGGAGAAGAAGGAGTGAAATGTGTTGGAAGTTGTACAAGAAAAAAGCCTTTTCTGCACTCAGCGAGCACAGGCAGAAGCTTGTCCGCTCGAGCGACCCTTGGGTCCGCTCGAGCGACCAAGCCTCTATTTGTTCCAAGCGCAGACAGAGAGCTGTCTGTTCGAGCGACCTTATTGTCCGCTCGAGCGAACTGTCAATACCTTACTAGTTCCGCTCGAGCGAACCTGCCAGATTCAGGAAGAAGAATTATTTCATTGGTGTATTTTCTTGAAGGTTGAAAAACTAGACTATGTTAAGGGTTTTGACTTGACATTGTGTAAATGGAACTTCGAAATGCAACCCAACTTCACGGACACCAATTCTTGTATATTCCGACATTTGGGGTCCCAATTACACAAAGGTCAATTAGTAGCCTTAACACATTCTTGTCAGATTTCGTATTTGAATTCCGTTTTGGTACGATAAGTACCATAGCGCACTCGCTTTGGATTTCAAGTATAAGCTTGTTTTGAAGATTTGTTTCAAGAAAAAGGGGTCACTTCCTAAGCGTGTTATGCATATTAATTATGCCTTTTGCTAGTCGTGTTCGTCGTGTTTTGATAAGTGACTTTCCCTTTTCATCTCGTCATGTTTTGATAGTGTTTCTCGTGTTTTGTGCATTCATGAATTAAGTGAACACCACTTAGCTTGGACTGCCCTTTCAGTTTGATCCACCGTCTGGGGGTCCTTAAACATGTGGACTGTCTGCAGACTAGTCGTGTATTTTATTACACATCGTGCGTGTCCGGTTCCGCGGCCGGAAATCCCCGTATATGTGGGAATCGTGTCGTGATTATATTATGTATATCGTGCTTGTCGTGCGTGCTTGCTCTTTTCATTATATAAATGATAGAGAAAGGATGGGCTCTTTGTGGATTGTAACTATTCATGATATTATACGTACTCATGCTAGTTTGTTTTAGTATCCCAGCTTTATATGTAATCTCGAAAATGTATCTCAGTCATTGTAGTATTTCAAATCAGGAATTTGCTTATATGTTTTCTAAAACGTTTATTGTTTCATGCTTGCACCTAAATTGATTACCTGCCAAACCGTTGTGTTTGACCCTTGTTTGTTGGTGCCCAAGTACAGGAGACGTTGCCTTTGAGGAGGAGCGTCAGGAGGAGGCTCTTGAGCCACCCCCATTAAGAGAGTGTTAGGCCGACGATGTCAATTAGACGCCGGGCGGGTTTCTTGAGTTCGTCATTTTGTCCTGGGGTTTCCTTTATTATTTTGAGAAGTGTATTGGCCTCTGTTGGCCTCTTATGGGATGTAACGAAAACTTAACTTACTCCGTGTAGTCACATAACTTGAATTATGTTGGGAATGCCATGTTAGCTTCTTTCTTTTGATACTATGTCTTGTTATTATTGCTATAGCACTTAAAGATTTTATTGGTGCTTATCTCGATGTGATTTGCTACACGCTTCTGCAAACTTGATCATGTGAGTCAGATTCCGCGTATCTTTGGGAATCCTCACCGCGGGAACCTTTGAGAAAGTATATCTCCAATGTACACAACAACGTCGCGGGCCCGGGGTTCCGTTCCGGGGTCGCGACAGGAATGGTATCAGAGCGGGACATGTTTCATGCACTTAAAAGAAACTATAAAGATCTTAGGAACGTGGCGAGGATTTGTGAGTTCGATAGATTCGTTGGTATAGGACCTTAGAAACCCTTATACCATGAGTATTGTGTACTAACTCCTTGTTTTACAGCAATATGCCTCCAAGAAAAGCTCCAAATCATCATGCTTCAGGCAGTCAGCAGAATGAGTCAGACACATGTAATACACCAACAGCTACACAGTTTCAGGAACTAATGTAAGCAATGATAGCACAACAAAGGCAGGCTAATGAGAACCAAGCAAGATTTCAAGAACAGTTAGCAAAGAAAGATGATGAAATGACTCAAGTCCAGAGGCAACTGTTGGAAGTACTTCAAAACAAGAATGTAGCTCCACCACCCGTGGGTCCGCAGATTGTTATTCAAAAATAGGGATCCTGACCCTAATGCACTATTTGAGAAATTTAGGAAGAGAGCACCGAAGGAATTTTCGGGCAATGAGGACCCATTAGTGGCAGATGACTGGCTAGTCAATACTGAGAAAATCTTCGATGTCTTTATGTGCACGGGAATACAGAAGGTCAACCTCACAGCTTCACTATTCTACGGGCTTGCAGATCGTTGGTGGCAAACAGTTAAGGATCCATGTGCAGTAATGGCTGATGAAGAGGCATGGGTAGCATTCAAGACACAATTGCAGGATAAATACATCCCCTCTCATGTCAAGAGGCAGAAGCTATTGAATTTCAGCAGCTCAAACAAGGCAGCATGACGGTGCTAGACTATGTCACCAAGTTTGAGAGATTGGCTAGATATGCTACCGAGTTGATTGACACTGAAAGGAAAAAGATAACAAAGTTTTTGGAAGGATTGAATCCGATCATCATGAGAGATGTTATAGGAGTAGTTCCACCAGCTACATATGATGAGGCAGTCAAGCGGGCATATACGTTTGAAGATATTAACAACATGATTGTTCAGGATAGGAAGCAGCACTATCAGCAACAGAATCAAAGGCAACAACAGAACAAGAAGCCAAGGCAAGAACAAGGTCAAGTGAGGCAGGGTTGTGGACATTGTGGCAAGAATCATGAAACACATGAATGTCGTAAGGCCATGGGTGCTTGTTTCAAATGTGGGGCTATGAACCATGTAATCAGGGATTGCCCACTACTTCAGAATCAAGGGAACAGAAACCAACAACAGAGACAAGCAGCTCCTCAGAATCAAGCACCAATTCAGAATCAAGTTAGACCACCTCAGCAGCAACAACAGGCGAGGCCACCGGCACAGAATCAGAATGCTCGTCCTCCACAACAGAACAGACAGGGCCAAGGAAGGCAGAACCAAGCACCTAATAGACTACAGATGCATGGACGTTTATATTATCTCGGCCATGCAGATGCTGAAGTTGCAGGAGACGTGGTAGAAGGTAAACTTCTTGTTTGTGGGGTAGAAGCCTAGATTTTATTTGACCCTGGATCCACGCATTCCTTTTCATCCCCTAGTTTTGCTAAGATGATTGATGCACCATGTAGTGATTTGGATAACATACTAGTAGTTACCACACCAGTAGGGAAACAAGTTATGTGTAGAACCCATTACCCTAGTTGTACAGTTTTGTTAGGAGATGTTAATTTACCGGCCAACCTTATTGTTTTGGACATGCATGATTTTGATGTCATCTTAGGCATGGATTGGTTAGAAGCATATCATGCCACCATGGATTGTTTTAGTAAGACCATCACATTCAGATTCCAAGGACCACAGGCAGAATTGATATTTCAGGGGAATAGGAGAAAATCTCAGGCAGGGTTTATTTCAGTTTTGAAGGCAAGCAGATTAGTGTAGAGTGGATGTCAGGCATTTATTGCGTTTATCACGGAGGATAAACAGTCCCAAGGGGTGGAGGATATCCCCATTGTTTGTGAATTTCCGGATGTTTTTCCAGAAGAAATTCCGGGTTTACCACCAATTAGAGAAGTTGAGTTCACAATTGAGCTCCTTCCAGGGACAACTCCGATCTCGATTGCGCCATACAAGATGGCTCCAGCAGAAATGGGTGAGCTAAAGCTCCAATTGCAGGATTTGTTGAGAAAAGGTTTTATTAGGCCAAGTGTTTCACCGTGGGGAGCACCGGTGTTGTTTGTGAAAAAGAAGGATTGGAGTTTGAGAATGTGCATTGACTACAGGAAGTTGAACCATGTGACCGTGAAAAACAAGTATCCATTGCCAAGGATAGACGAATTGTTTGATTAATTGCAAGGAGCAGCCTATTTTTCCAAGATAGACTTGAGGTCAGGGTACCATCACTTGAGAGTTAGAGACTCAGATGTTCAGAAGACAACCTTTAGAACAAGATATGGGCACTACGAGTTCTTAGTGATGCCCTTTGGTTTGACAAATGCACCCGCAGTCTTTATGGCTATGATGAACAAAGTCTTTGCACCCTATTTGGATCACTCTACGGTAGTATTCATTGATGATGTCCTTGTGTGTTCCAAGAGTAAGAAGGAGCATGAAGAACACTTGAGGACAGCGTTGCAGCTTTTGAGGGACAACCAGCTATATGCAAAACTCAGTAAATGCGAATTCTGGTTAGAGCAAGTTGCTTTTCTATGCCACATCATCTCCAGAGAAGGTTTAGCAGTTGATCCAGCCAAGATAGAGGCAGTTGTTAATTGGGTAAGGCCAAGCAGTGTGACAGAAATTAGAAGCTTTTTGGGGTTAGCAGGCTATTACAGAAGATTTGTCCAAGGTTTTTCGTCCATTGCAGCCCCGTTGACAAAATTGACTAGGAAGAATGTCCCATTCGTGTGGACCGATCAGTGTGAAACAAGTTTTCAAGAGTTGAAAGGAAGGTTAACCACAGCCCCAATCCTTACATTACCATCGGGCAACGGCGGATTTATTGTTTATACAGATGCTTCGAATGTGGGACTGGGTTGTGTATTGATGCAAGATGGCAAGGTGATTGCTTATGGCTCGAGATAGTTGAAGGACCATGAGAAGAATTATGCGACTCACGACTTGGAGTTGGCAGCAGTTGTTTTTGCTTTGAAGATGTGGAGACACTATCTCTATGGAGAGAAGTTTGAAGTCCATTCAGATCACCGAAGTTTACAATATTTGTTCTCGCAGAAGGATTTGAACATGAGACAGAGAAGGTGGATGGAGTATATCAAAGATTATGACTTTCCAATCAAATATCATCCAGGCAAAGTGAATGTTGTAGCTGATGCATTGAGCAGAAAATCAGTGGTTATGGCCAGTTTGAGAGGAATGGGTGTCTTACAGCAGTTTGAAGAGTTGGGTGTAGAAGTGCAAACCCTGAAATTAGGTGCGATGTTAGCAAACATGACAATATCAGAACCTACATTCATCCAGAAGATCAAGGAAAATCAGTTGCAAGACCCAGACTTGGCTAAGATAACAGAAGTTATTACAGAACGTCCAGATTTCAAGATGGTGAATGGGATATTGTACTTTTGTGACCGGTTGTGTGTGCCAAATGTGGATGATTTGAAGAGTGAAATAATGAATGAAGCTCACAGCACTAGATATTCTATGCATCCGGGTAGCACGAAGATGTACCACAATTTGAAGAATAGATTTTGGTGGAACAACATGAAGAGAGAGATAGCAGCTTTTGTGTCTCGTTGTCTGACTTTTCAATTGATTAAGGCAGAGCATCAGAAGCCTCCAGGTTTGTTACAGCCTTTGGAAATCCCGGAGTGGAAATGAGAGCACATCACCATGGATTTCGTTTCCAGTTTGCCGAATACCAATAAGGGAAATAATGCAATTTGGATTATTGTAGATCGTCTGACAAAGTCTGCTCACTTCATTCCGATGAAGACAGGGAACATGATGCACATGGAACCACTTGCGAAGTTATTTGTTGATGAGATTGTTAGTAAACATGGCCAGCCCGTCTCCATTACTTCAGACATAGACAGTAGGTTTGTTTCAAAGTTTTGGAAAACGCTTCATGAGTCTATGGGTACCAAACTTCAGTTCAGCATAGCTTATCATCCTCAGACAGATGGTCAGTCAGAAAGGACGATACAGACTCTCGAAGGCATGTTGCGTGCTTGTGTATTGGATTTCAAGGTTCAGTGGGATGAGTGCTTACCGCTTTGTGAATTTGCTTATAACAATAGTTACCACTCGAGCATCGGTATGGCACCTTTTGAGGAACTTTATGGTAGAAGATGCAGAACTCCGGTTTGCTGGGAAGAAGTCGGTGAGCGTAGTTTTCATGGACCGACGATAGTTGGAGAGACAAGTGCAAGGTCAAGTTAATTTAGGAACGGTTGAAGATCGCTCGAAGTAGGCAGAAGAGTTATGTAGATACTCGCAGAAGAGAATTGCAGTTTCAGGTGGGTGACAAAGTGTTTTTGAAGATCTCACCAGTTAGAGGAACTTTGAGGTTTGGACAGAAGGGCAAATTGTCTAGAAGGTTTATTGGTCCATATGAGATTTTGAGCAAGATTGGAGATGTCGCTTATAGGCTTGCGTTACCGCCGGAACTCTCCGGGGTACACAATGTATTTCATGTTTCTATGCTCAAGAAATACGTTTCTAGTCCTTCACATATACTACAGCATGAGCCTTTGGAGATTCGGCAAGATGCCTCGTATGTGGAAAGACCGATCAAGATAATTGATACCAAAGAGCAGGAATTGAGAAACTGGACTATTCATTGGGTCAAGGTACTTTGGGAAAATCACGAGCCAGAAGAAGCCACCTGGAAATTAAGAGAGCAAGTGCAGAGGAAGTATCCACAGCTTTTACCAGAGGTAATTGATTGATTTATTTGGTGGACCAAATATCCTAAGGGGTGGAGGATGTTAGACCCCGACCCAGACCCAGACCATTCGATTAGTGTACGATTAGTATGTGTTTAGTCCTAAGTGGGTTTAGTTGTCGTTGTGTTAGAAGTAATTAGTTTTAGTCTTGGACATAGCTTTGGGAATTTTGAGAACGTTTATTACTAGTCAGACACACTCAGGAAGGTCTGAGTGCACGTGTAAGCTTGGGAGGATCGTATTGGTTTCCGTACGATTGTGATTTTGATTTCATTTAAATGATTTTTCTATGTGTTACAACTTTCGTCTTAAGCCCATTCATGTTTGAAGCCCAAAAACCCAAGTTCTTGCCCAAAAGGGGTAAAGTGGTCTTTTTACACAAATCTGGACACAATTTTCGAGATCTCAAAACCATGTCAAAAATATACTTTTTGGAAACTAGATATTTCGAGGATCGTTTTATCCTTCTTTGTCGAAGTCATTCGAGGCCCACAAAATCATGTTTTTGTCATTCCAAAGTTCAAGTTCATTGGGCCCCATTGTCTTCACTTAAGCCTAACCCATCTCCCTCTCTTTTCATTCATTTCCCCCAATTTCTGCAACTTCCTTGACCTAGGGCTGAAAAACCCTCTTCCCTTTCCATCTTGCTCATCTTGCATGATCTAGCTAGAGTTTTCCAAATTAAATTCTAAGCCTATCATCTTCTTCCTCTCATCCTAAGCTTTCCATTGATGCAAATTGCTTGAAGTTCCAAGTTGGGCAAGAGCTCCATTTCCTTCCCTCTCTCTTGTTTGACCATTTCTAGGTAAGAGCTTCAACCCATGTTTTTCATGAAGTCTTTTTAGTTCTTAAAAATCGTGTTTTTCATGTTTACAAACCCTTTTGTAAAAATGGGTTCTTTGTTTCATTTGTGTGGAGTTTGAGTGGATTTCCCTTGGGATTCTTGTAGTGTTGGAATAGCTTGAGTGAAGTTCTTGAAGAGGATTGTTTAGCATTTGGACAAGGCAAGTAATCTCTATAGGAAATGATTCATGTGTATTTTGATTACATTGTGATTTTAGAAATTGTGCACATGAATTTGTTATAAACTTCATGATCTTGTTTTCATTTGGATCGAATGTTTGAATTTGTGAAAAATGAACCCTTGGTGAGCATGAAGGCTCAAGGGATTGTATGTGGCTTAAGGAGGAGAAGAAGGAGTGAAATGTGTTGGAAGTTGTACAAGAGAAAAGCCATTTCTGCACTCAGCGAGCACAGGCAGAAGCTTGTCCGCTCGAGCGACCCTTGGGTCCGCTCGAGCGACCAAGCCTCTGTTTGTTCCAAGCGCAGACAGAGAGCTGTCTGTTCGAGCGACCTTATTGTCCGCTCGAACGAACTGTCAATACCTTACTAGTTCCGCTCGAGCGAACCTGCCAGATTCAGGAAGAAGAATTATTTCATTGGTGTATTTTCTTGAAGGTTGAAAAACTAGACTATGTTAAGGGTTTTGACTTGACATTGTGTAAATGGAACTTCGAAATGCAACCCAACTTCACGGACACCAATTCTTGTATATTCCGACATTTGGGGTCCCAATTACACAAAGGTCAATTAGTAGCCTTAACACATGCTTGTCAGATTTCGTATTTGAATTCCGTTTTGGTACGATAAGTACCATAGCGCACTCGCTTTGGATTTCAAGTATAAGCTTGTTTTGAAGATTTGTTTCAAGAAAAAGGGGTCACTTCCTAAGCGTGTTATGCATATTAATTATGCCTTTTGCTAGTCGTGTTCGTCGTGTTTTGATAAGTGACTTTCCCTTTTCATCTCGTCATGTTTTGATAGTGTTTCTCGTGTTTTGTGCATTCATGAATTAAGTGAACACCACTTAGCTTGGACTGCCCTTTCAGTTTGATCCACCGTCTGGGGGTCCTTAAACATGTGGACTGTCTGCAGACTAGTCGTGTATTTTATTACACATCGTGCGTGTCCGGTTCCGCGGCCGGAAATCCCCGTATATGTGGGAATCGTGTCGTGATTATATTATGTATATCGTGCTTGTCGTGCGTGCTTGCTCTTTTCATTATATAAATGATAGAGAAAGGATGGGCTCTTTGTGGATTGTAACTATTCATGATATTATACGTACTCATGCTAGTTTGTTTTAGTATCCCAGCTTTATATGTAATCTCGAAAATGTATCTCAGTCATTGTAGTATTTCAAATCAAGGATTTGATTATATGTTTTCTAAAACATTTATTGTTTCATGCTTGCACCTAAATTGATTACCTGCCAAACCGTTGTGTTTGACCCTTGTTTGTTGGTGCCCAGGTGCAGGAGACGTTGCCCTTGAGGAGGAGCGTCAGGAGGAGGCTCTTGAGCCACCCCCAGTGAGAGAGTGGCAGCCCGACGATGTCAATGAGACGTCGGGCGGGTTTCTTGAGTTCGTCATTTTGTCCTGGGGTTTCCTTTATTATTTTGAGAAGTGTATTGGCCTCTGTTGGCCTCTTATGGGATGTAACAAAAACTTAACTTACTCCGTGTAGTCACATAGCTTGAATTATGTTGGGAATGCCATGTTAGCTTCTTTCTTTTGATACTATGTCTTGTTATTATTGCTATAGCACTTAAAGATTTTATTGGTGTTTATCTCGATGTGATTTGCTGCACGCTTTCGCAAACTTGATCATGTGAGTCAGATTCCGCGTATCTTTGGGAATCCTCACCGCGGGAACCTTTGGGAAAGTATATCTCCAATGTACACAACAACGTCATGGGCCCGGGGTTCCGTTCCGGGGTCACGACAGGACTGGTATATCTCCAATGGAAATAGATGGAGGGGCCTACTTGTGGTAATGTGGAAGTTTAGGGTCTTCATTGTAATTTATTCCTAAGGCTGGAGTGCAATTGCATTTATATAGTGGAGTTATTTGCAATTAACTGTGGGCCCGGATTGCACATGAGATGTGGGGTCACGTGTCCCAGTTGGAGCTAGCTTTCTAAGGAATCCCTAGTGGTCCCCACACTAGCCCAAGTTATTAGAATGATAGTAATTATAGTAGAACTCTAAAAGGAAATAGAAAGTTACTATTTCTATTTGAAGTGAGACTTCTAATAGTGGTAATAGTTAGTTACTAATTATTAATGGAAGTGAGACTTCTATTTTAATTAGTAAAAGAGGAAGTTACTAATCATATTTGAAGTAAGACTTCTAATTGTGATTTGGTAAGCAACTAATTGTTATGGAAGTAAGACTTCTATTTCAATCAGTAAGAGGAGGTTGCTTAGGTGTTATAAAAGGAGAAAGAGGAGGCTTGGACGTCCCATGCATTGATTCCACCTAGGGATTCACGCCCATCATCATCTTCCTCTCCTGTGCAAGTTGTTGTACATCACTTCCCTCTTCTAGTTTCTCTTCTAGTTTCCTCTAGGGTTTTTCTCTTGGAGATTCCACCATCTTCTTGAGAAAAGAGAATCTGATACGGGTCATAGCGTGGAAGATCAAAAGGTGTTGGAGATTCTGATTTGATTAGTGAAGGTGTTCATCATCAAAGAAAGAATTCAAATTCTCCATTAGAGCACAACTAAGCTCCAAAGGTATAATCTACATCCTTGTATGTTGTGAATTTCGTGATTGCATGTTTAGGTGCTGTTTTCTATCTTCTAGATAGGTTGTATTGCTGTACATGATTTATGAGTTTGAGGGATTGCATCCTGGATTGGGTTTATTGCCTTCTAGAGAGTTGATTCCTGCATTAAGTGGATCAAAAGATTTTGAAACCTATCTGAATGGCCCACCTATTTTCCAACAATTGATACCCTCTTTCTGAGTATATCATTTCGCAACAAGCCTGATCTTAAAGGTCTCCACTCTACCATCTGGTCATCTCTTTCTCTTGTAGACCTACTTGCACCCAATAGGTTTAAAATTGGCAGGCAAGTCCACAAGTGTCCAGACCTGATTAGAGTACATAGACTCCATCTCAACTTTCTTAGCATATTCCCAACGCCTCGAATCTATGTCATTAATTGCTTCATCATAGTTACCGGGATCTTGTTCCGGTTCTTCCGGGACTGCCTCGTAAGACTCTCCCAAGAACAAGAACTTGTCAGGGGGTCTGACAATCCTCCCACTACGACGAGGCACTGGTGTAACTACTGGGTCCAATAAGGGCGCTTCTTCCTCAGGTTCGGTCATACTTGGATTTGGAATTGTTTGCTCTTGAATTTCTTCCAATATCACATTTTCTAAAGATTTCGGGTCTATCATATAATCTTCCTCCAGAAAAACCACATTAGTGCTCACCAGTACTTTCTACTCTCTAGGATTATAAAATAACCAACCTTTAGTTCCTTTAGGATATCCTACAAATGTGCATACTTCTGACTTCGCTTCCAACTTATCCGTCTTAACCTTTAGCACATGTGCCGGACAACCCCAAATGTGTAAATGTTGTAGACTAGGCTTTCGCCCAGACCACAACTCCCGGGGAGTATCAGGTACAGACTTAGATGGTACGAGGTTTAGTATGTACATCGCAGTATCCAAGGCGTATCCCCAAAAGGATACAGGTAATCCTGAGAAACTCAACATAGACCTGATCATATCTAAAAGAGTCCTATTCATTCTTTCTGCTACTCCATTCTGTTGAGGCATACCAGGAGCAGACAACTGGGATAGAATCCCATTTTCTGATAAGTATCCCATAAAATCAGCAGAGAGATATTCCCATCCTCGATCTGATCGAAGTGTCTTGATACTCTTACCTAATTACTTTTCCTCTTCTGCTCGAAACTTTTTAAACTTTTCAAAAGCCTCGGACTTGCGGTGCATAAGGTATATGTATCCATATCTTGAGTAATCATCTGTGAAAGTGATGAAATACTCATATCCTCCTCTAGCCCTGACATTAATGGGTCCACACACATCTGTATGCACTAATTCCAATAAATGTTTGGCCCTATTGCCCTTAGATGAAAAGGGTCTTTTGGTCATTTTACCTTCCAGACAGGACTATCTGATAGGCATTGGTTCTACTACCAATGAAGGTAAGATACCATCTTTTACTAGCCTGTCAATCCTGTTTAGGTTTATGTGACCTAGCCTCAAGTGCCAAAGTTTTGTTGGATTAGATGAAGATGACTTTCTCTTTAATGATGGTCTATTAATTGTTTCAGTATCATGTATCTCATACATTGTAGGAGTTAACAAATAAAGCCCATTGGTTGCCTAGCCAGAACATGTAAAAGTACCATTCCTCTTTATGACAACTTCAGTACCAAAAGTAATGGAATAACTTTTATTGACCAAGCTAGAAACTGAAATTAAATTCCGTCGTAAAGACGATACATTTAATGTGTCTGAAAAAACCAATTTATTATTCGAAAAACATAAAGTAATAACTCCCACTGAAACTGCCTCTGCCTGAGCATCATATCCTAGGTTAACAATGATTTCTCCGTCACTGAGCCTGCTGGTTTCCCTGAACCCCTGCAATGAATTACATATGTGATTAGTTTCCCCGGAGTCCACACACCAAGATTCTGAAGTACTAGTTGTAAAACTAACTTCAGAAATAAGTGACTCAATCATACTTGAGGTCTTCTTCTTAGACAGATACTCTGGACAATTCTTTTTCCAATGTCCTGTCTTACCACAATGGAAACACTTTCCTTTTGACCCTGAACCCTTAGCCTTGCCCACGCCACCATTAGGACCATTCTCCACCTTAGGACCTTTCAGAACTGATTTCTTTTTGCCTTTACGCCCTTTGCCTTTCGGCTTGGACTTGGCATCTGACTTTTTTGTCATTAGGGCAGTTGGCTTCTTCTTCATAATCCCTTCAGTCACCACCAATGTTGAGTTCATGAATTTGCACATTTACGCATCATATTACGATGAATTAGAGATTTAATTAGGTGATTTGCATCAATATTCATCTAATTTCATCATTTCATGCAATTTCACCTAGGAATCTGAGTTTTCATACTTTTCATACATTTTCTGCATTAACTTAGACTGATTTGCAAATTTTCTCCGAAGAGTCCCAATTTGAGAAGAACTCTGTTCGGATGGGTCCCGCTTCAATATGGGCTCTTCACTATTTAATGTGTTAAATTAAAATGTGCAGAAAATGAGAATTGCAGACCTCTGTCACGGAGCCCACTTTCAAGCACACATTGTCATCCTGGGCCCTACATTGCTGAATTGAAGTAAATTGAAGAATTCACCATGTAGACCCCACACACAAGCCATATGCAAATCAATCAAAGGAGGGGTCTACTCATCATGTCACTTGAAGAATCCTAACTACAGTAGAAGACTTCTCATAGGGCCCACTATTCAAACAGATGAAATGTCTCACATGGCAGGGTCCACAGTGGTTGCAAATTTAAAATTATAATGGATAATTCAAAGAGTATCATTCAGATTGGAAAAAAAGAAGAAGAGTTTGAATCATCAATATCTGATGTCCTTTTAAAAATGGAAGTTGTGCAGAGATAGATTCCATTGCAAATCAAATTTTGAAAGTTAATCCCGTTTTTCTCAGGACAACTAATCTTCAAATGACCATAACTTTCAATCCGACCGTCGGATCGATGAAATTTACCTACCATTGGAAAGCTTATTCAGAGTAGAGATTCATGGAGCCCAAGAACGTGCAAATCAGAGCTATATTGACAAAGTTATGGGTCTGGAGATTTTCATATTTATTTTTAGACGGGATTGCAAATTAAATTCACACCGTTGATAATCAATTGCTGCACATCCCTTGTGGGACCCCATTTGAAGATTAGCCAAGCCACCCAGAGGTTTCCAGAAGCTTCCACCTCATTCAAATTCAAAAGAGGATAAGAGATATACCTTATCAATGAAGAAAAATCAAATCTGTAAAGAAGGTGTCCAGATTCAATGTATCTGTAAGATAACCGGAGAAATAAAAGGAACCAAAAAGTAGCACACGGGAGCAACTCCCTCCCCTTGGATGTGCATAATCATTCTCTCCTCTTTTTCTTCTTTCTCTAATCAATAGATTTTAAGAATTATTTTTGGGTTTTCTGGAGCCTTGTTCCAGAAATTAGGATTTTTTAGAAAAGAGATTTCTGAGAGATCATTGTACAAGGAGATGCTATCAATGAAATTACTTATGGAGTTCTTTTCAATGGCTGGCTAGATTTCTGGATTGGAGCACACAAATGAAACTAAGTAGATCTTTGATTTAATCTATGTTATTTTTCTATTACTTTCTTATCTCTTTTAAATGCATGCTCTATTGGAATAATAGATCTGTCTTCATGCCTTAGGCAGCCTCTGTTTTGATTTCTAATGAAAATAGTTTGATGATTTATACTTATTTTGATAGATTATGCTTAGGGCTGAGATCCTTTGATAATTTATGCTTAATTTGACGAGTCATGCTTATGATTTTTCATTGTTTTATGAGGTGAAAGAGGTCTTGGGTTGTAACCTTATTCTTTTTATTAAAAAATGATTTTTGCAAAAGACAAATCCTCCGGATCCAAAACATTGATTTGTTTATGATCTGAGTTAATTTTTTTTAGACAAATAATAGAATAATTGTATGGTTGGATTAATTATCTTGCTTAGTGGATTCTTGATGCTCTGATCTGTTTTATATATTTGATTAGTTTGTGTTTATGAATTTTTCTAGTTTTTTTCTTGGATCTCAATTACTTATTAATCTTTGATTAAAAAAAATCAGATTTTAAATTTTAACTTAGTAGTGCTCCTTGTGGGATCGACCTGTAATTGCCACTATCTCAACAAGATAACTGTGCACTTGCAGTAATTTTAATGGATTGATTTAATTCACATCAAGTTTTTGCCAAAAACTTGATGTGAATCTAAATTCAATATTTGAATTTAAATTCAATCTTTTAATACTGCAAGTGCACAGCTGTCCATTTGAGACAGTGGCAAGTACATGTCGAATCCCACAAGGAGCACTACTAAGTTAAAATTTAAAATCTGATTTTTTTTATTCAAAGATTAATAAGTAATTGAGATCCAAGAAAAAAACTAGAAAAGTTCAGAAACACAAACCAATCAAAAATATGAAATAGATCAGAGCATCCAGAATCCACTAAGCAAGATAATTAATCCATCGATATAATTATTCTATCATTTGTCTAAAAAAAATTAACTCAGATCATAAACAAATCAATGTTTTGGATCTGGAGGATTTGTCTTTTGCAAAAATCAATTTTTAATGAAAAGAATAAGGCTACAACCCAAGACCTCCTTCACCTCATAAAAGAATGAGAAATCATAAGCATGACTTATCAAATTAAGCATAAATTATCAAAGGATCTCAGCCCTAAGGATAATATATCAAAATAAGTATAAATCATCAAACTATTTTCATTAGAAATCAAAACAGAGGCTGCCTAAGGCATGAAGACAGATCTATTATTCTAATAGAGCATGCATTTAAAAGAGACAAGAAAGTAATAGAAAAATAACATAGATTAAATCAAAGATCTACTTAGTTTCATCTGTGTGCTCTAATCCAGAAATCTAGCCATCCATTGAAAAGAATTCCATAAGTAATTTCCTTGATAGCATCTCCTTGTACAATGATCTCTCAGAAATCTCTTTTCTAAAAAATCCTAATTTCTGGAACAGGGCTCCAGAATACCCAAAAATAATTCTTAAAATCTATTGATTAGAGAAAGAATAAAAAGAGGAGAGAATGATTATGCACGTCCAAGGGGAGGGAGTTACTCCCGTATGCTACGGTTAGGTTCCTTTTATTTCTCCGGTTATCTTACAGATACATTGAATCTGGACACCTTCTTTGCCGATTTGATTTTTCTTCATTGATAAGGTATATCTCTTATCCTCTTTTGAGTTTGAATGAGGTGGAAACTTCTGGAAACCTCTAGGTGGCTTGGCTAATCTTCAAATGGGGTCCCACAAGGGATGTGCAGCAATTGATTATCAACGGTGTGGATTTAATTTGCAATCCCGTCTAAAAATAAATATGAAAATCTCCGGATCCATAACTTTGTCAATATAGCTCTGATTTGCACGTTCTTGGGCTCCATGGATATCTACTCTGAATAAGCTTTCCAACGGTAGGTAAATTTCATCGATCCGACGGTCGGATTGAAAGTTATGGCCATTTTAAGATTAGTTGTCCTGAGAAAAACGGGATTAACTTTTAAAATTTGATTTGCAATGGAATCTATCTCTGCACAACTTCCATTTTTGAAAGGACATCAGATGTTGATGATTCAAACTCTTCTTCTTTTGTTCCAATCAGAATGATACTCTTTGAATTATCCATTAATAATTTCAAATTTGCAACCACTATGGACCCTGCCATGTGAGACATTTCATCTGTTTGAATAGTGGGCCCTATGAGAAGTCTTCTACTGTAGTTAGGATTCTTCAAGTGACATGATGAGTAGACCCCTCCTTTGATTGATTTGCGTATGGCTTGTGTGTGGGGTCCACATGGTGAATTCTTCAATTTACTTCAATTCAGCAATGCAGTGCCCCGGATGACAATGTGTGCTTGAAAGTGGGCTCTGTGACAGAGGTCTGCAATTCTCATTTTCTGCACATTCTAATTTAACACATTAAATAGTGAAGAGCCCATATTGAAGCGGGACCCATCCGGACAGAGTTTTACTCCAATTGGGACTCTTCGGAGAAAATTTGCAAAACAGTATAAGTTAATGCAGAAAATGTATGAAAAGTATGAAAACTCAGATTCCTAGGTGAAATTGCATGAAATGATGAAATTAGATGAATACTGATGCAAATCACCTAATTAAATCTCTAATTCATCGTAATATGATGCGTAAATGTGCAAATTCATGAACTCAACACACCCCCGAATCAGCATTTTGCTAGTCCCTTAGCAAAAGTTGCGAACAAAAAGGTTTGAAGTTCTTTGACATAATCTAAAAAAAAGAAAGTAAATATGAAAACAAAACCACTTTCGCTGGTGCTCTCGGTTGCATTTAGCGTATGCAACAAGCCCTTAAACCCCTAGGTTCCCCCTAGTGGACGAGTTGTGCCTTGTGAGGGTTTGCAGTGAATATACCCACAAAATTCACTTATTCTAAAAACACAAAGAAATAAAAAAAGAAACTTTTTTTCTTTTTAAAAAAGAAATCAAGTTATCTCGGATACTTTTTGTGTAACCTAGAATAGTCATAATCTCAGACTTTTCAAAATACGGTTCATCCTTCTAATTTCAAACTTTTTTTTTTTTTTCAAACACCAAACTTTTGTGTTCCTTGTGCAAGTGTATACATCCAATCAATCTTTCAAATGTTCCGCTATGATGTCATGAAAACAGAATTCTCCCTTAAATGCTCTGATCTTTCCTAGATTTAGTGGCTCAGAAGTTCCCTCTCAAGGCTACTGTGACGGCTTTCGTACTACTATTTTTACAAAGGACGCGAGATGCATCTCTATTTTCTTTTCTTTTGTTTTTTTTTTTTGACAAACACACTGACTGTGCAATGTTTAGGTCCCTTAAGCTTTCTAATTAACCCATGTAACGAGCATTCGGCCAATGACTCCCAAAACAGATGTCTTTAGGGCACTAGGTATGTAAATACCCCCTAAGGGCTTACTGGCTCGAGTTAAAAAGGCTACGAACCCAAACTACTCACAATTTTTTATTCTTTTCAAACTTCTAACTAAACACTTACTTTTTTTTTTTTTTTTTGCAGTCCCTAAACAATAGGCGGCCTTTTTCAATTCACCCGAATTAATCCAATGGTGTTGGTTGGCCTAACCATCCCAATGAACCAGGTAGACTTACAAGGCTAGACTTCAGAAAGTCATCCCATCTTTCTTGAGAAACTCTTAATTCAACACCAAGGCTTCCTATCCAAAATCTTGATAAATGTATACGTGTTTCAGTAAAAACCAATGTTTAATACTATTTTGATATATTTTAGAAAAGATGAACCTTCATTTTACTTCCTTCCACAAATTTCGAAATTCCAGGTTTTCGAATATCGTTGAATTTTATCAATTCCTTTCAAAACTACTCAAAAATAAAAAAAAATTCACAAAAAAAAATTTCCTAATTTTTTTTGAAATTAAAAGTTTGCCTAAAATTGATAAAAAAACACCTAAAAGTTGGACAAGTGTGCTTGTTCCCACCCCCAAATCTAAACTAGACAACGTCCTCGATGTCGTGCATGTCATGTAGAAAATGATAATGGAACATGAGGAAAAAGAAATTGTAGGAGGTAAAGGGAATAAGTTACCTGATGATTTTGCATGGCACTCCCCTGTCCAAGGTAAGTAAAAAAAATGACAAAAGATAACCTAAACTAATAATATACATATATATAAACATATATAAAAAAAGAAAGAAAAAGAAGCTACCCTATTTGACACCTAACATGGAATCCACCTGGATCCCAAACAAACTTACCTTACAAAATTGAGGTCAAGATCTCTCGCTTAGGTTGCCACTTATTCTTTTCCATGAATGTGGTTGAATCTAGTAGTGCATACACGTTTTCAATGCGGCCATCTATATCAAAATCACGTCCAAAGTGGGCCACGCAAGCCTCTAGTGGATCTTCAAGTTTCAAATGGGGTAAGTGATTTTCCACCAATTCATGAATATAATTAACTTAAAAAATGCCATCATCCTCATCAGGAGGTTGCTGAATGACATTAAAAATGTTCACTTGAACTGTCATGGTCCCAAAAGAAATTTGCATCACTCCATTCCTACAATTGATCAAAGCATTTGAGGTGGCAAGGAATGGTCTCCCTAAGATTATTGGAATTTTAGGTTCAGCCCCAGATGTGTGTTTGATATCCAAGACAACAAAATCGACAGGGAACACAAAGTCTCCGACTTTGATAACAACATCTTCAACTACCCCCTTGGGGTATCGAATTGATGCATTAGCCAATTGCAAGGTCACATGGGTCTTTTTCAACTCCCCTAAACCTAATTCTTCATAAACAGAGTACGGAAGAAGGTTCACACTTGCACCTAAGTCTAGCAAAGCTTTCTCTATGTGGTGGTCCCCTATCTGGCAAGAAATGGTAGGACACCCTGGGTCCTTATATTTGATTGGGGTTGGATAGGAAATGATTGAGCTAGCTTGTTGGGCTAGAAAAGCCTTCTTGGGAACATTGGTAGTCCTTTTGAAGGTGCAAAGGTCCTTTAGAAATTTTGCATAGGCCGGAATCTGTTGGATAGCATCAAGTAGTGAGATATTAATCCGCACTTGTTTGAATACTTCAAGCATTTTATCCAACTGAATAGTTGATTTTGCTGGGCGTAGCCTCTGTGGGTATGGTGCCTTGGGAACATAGGTCCTAGGAGTGGGCTCACTAGGTGATGGTTCAATATTGACCGGGTTCTCTGGTTCTAATGTGGGTTCAGCATTCACACTTGGTTCCTCAGTTTCCACTATCTCACTTGATTCTCCTCAGGTTCCTTGGGTAGTTTGACCTTATTATCAACTTGTGTACCAGACCTAAGAGTGATTATGGATTTGACTTATTCTGGGCCTTTTCCTTTAGGATCATGAACAACTTGGCCCTTGGGATTAGGTTCGGGTTGACTAGGGAAGGTTCCCTTGTCTCTGGCACTGATGGAGTTGGCCCAGTTGATATTCCAATTTTGCAAGGGTTTGAGTGTGGCCATTCAAAAGTTGAGTAGTGGTCTGAGACAATTGGGTCATGGTTTGAGTTAGGAGTTTCATGGCCTCTTCTAACGAATCTACCCTCTGGGTCAATGGATTGGAGTTGAAATTGGGCTTTTGGAAACCGGGTGGGGCATTGACTTGAGATTGATTGGGCTGAAATTGAGTGGACTGAGATGGGCCACCTTGAGTTGGGCCTTTGGTCCAAGAAAAGTTCGGGTTGTCCCTCTAACCTGGATTGTAAGTGTTAGAGTATGGGTCATACCTCCGACGATTATCAAAACGAGTGTTTTGATATAGCGCGTTCACCTCCTCAATAGACTCGGTCTGACCCAAAGTTGTTGGGTCAATCCCTCCATTCATGGCCTGGTTATATTTCAATGACTCCAAAGTGTTTGAAGTGGGTTTTTGGTTTAGATCTAAGGCCTCTATTCTCCTCACCAGTGTGGCCAATTTGGCCTCTGCCTCAATTTTGGGTTCAATCTTGAACATCCCCCCTCTTTCAGGAATGGTGGGTTTGATGGGCTCCCTTTTGATAGGGGTCCACGGCAGTGTGTTTTCCGCAGTTTCTTCCAAAAATGTCCAAGCTTCATCCACTGTCTTTTGTGTAAACTTCTCACTACAGAAAGATTCCACCATTTGTTTAGTTGGGTAATCCATGCCTTCATACACAATTTGGATTAATCGGATTTTTTCAAATCCATGGTGGGGACACTGGATTAAGAGGTCATTGAATCGTTCCAAATAACTGTAAAGTGTCTCCCCTTCCATTTGATGGAATCCATTTATAGCCTGCCTAATCGAAGCGGTTTTTTCCTTGGAGTAGAATTTTTTGTAAAATTCTTCGACTAGCTTGGCCCATGTAGTGATGGACCCGGCCTGTAAGGCATAAAGCCAAGCTTTAGCCTTCTCTTTTAAGGAAAAAGGAAATAATCTAAGTTTAAGGGCCTCCTCAGTCATGTGATTGATTCTCAAGGTCCCACAAATGTCTTCAAATTCCCTAACATGTTGATATGGGTTTTCCTGGTCTAGCCCACGAAATACTGGGAGCATCTGAATTATGCCAGATTTCAGCTCGAATGTGGCATTGGTCTGAGGTAGGGTGATGCAGGACGGTTGAGTTGTCCTAGTGGGGGTACATATAGTCCTTCAAAGTCATAGGTGGGTCCACTTGATCAACCATCCTAACAATTTCTTCAAAAATGGAAGACTTTCCGACAATGGATAAGGCTAATTCGGGCTCTATCCTGACTAGCCTTTTACTCTTGTGTACCCACAGTTTTTCTCTCTCAGGTCTAGAGCGCATGCATCAGGTTCAACCTTAAAGAAATGCAAGCCTAATCTATATGCGGGGCCCTAATGGTCTTTCTAGATGATGCATAAGCAGTCAAGCACACAGATTGAGCAAAAGAAATTATCCTTTGGTTAACCTAACTCACTAGACAGCTCCTAACTGGTTTGAAGAGAGCACTAAGGCCTCCAATCCGGTCTTATGAAGTCAAATCGACCAGGTAAGTTCCCAGGATGAGTGGTGGGGTCACAATGCACTTGGCAAGGGTCCCGTTTAAGAACCAAACTCCTAGAACAGAGACTGCCACCCTTTTTGGTAGGGACATGACTTACCTAGACATCAACTTGACCAAAGAGCACAATTGGTGCAACCTTTTGTAGTCTTCGTCCTAATGAGCTCGAGTCCTATGGTCTCGTTTCTACTTGATTTTAATTAATGTTTAGGTTACTATGTGAGAGGTGGTTAAACCTAATTGGGCAAGGATCTGGTGATGAAATCCAGTCCTTATCTGATTAGGGTAATTGCCCTTAACTAAGTGTGTGGGGTCCAGTTTACTTGGTGTGTCAATCATACAATCATAATTGCTGAAATTTAAATAACCCAAGCCCCACTTGCAAGTAAAAGATTCGTGGGGTAAAGTTTAGAAACTCTTACAGCGGGCCCACGCCTCTTTTTTCTTTTTTTTGGCAAATTTTGCAATTCTGAGAGCAATTTGTTATTAACAATTCTGAGAGCAACTTGTTTGCTTAGAGCAAATCCACGCAGTTTCCTATTTTTGTGCAACTCTCCTTTGACCAAGGTAACGTATTCAAAAGAAACTCTTGTTAGTAAATCCTAAGTTAACAAATCAACTCAAAATTCTATCTTATTTTAATTTTTAAAAAAATAAGAAAATACAAAAGACACCAAGTTAATAAAAACTCTATCAAAGTGGATTCTAAGTTATTGAAACAAATCAAAAATTCTATCTACAAAATAAATAAATAAAAACAGAAATTCTAAATTATCCAAACAAGTGTCTAGATATGGTTAGAGTTTTCAAAAAGCTTTCAATTATATGAAATCCAATCTTATCCAATTTAAATTTTAGATTTTAAAACTCTAACTAATCTAAACAACTTAAGAGATAGAATTTTAAAAATTCTAACTACCTAATTTCAGAATTCAAAAGTTAGCATATTAATCAAAACAACTAATCCTAAAGATTTTAGACTTTTTCTTACCAATCCTAATCTAATCAGGACACTAGTTAAAGCAATAAAAAAATATTTTTTTTATGTTTTTAATTACTGAAATTCGGAATTAAAAGAAATCCTTCAAAAAAAAACTTTTTTGGTTTTTTTATTAATTATTTATTTATTCCGAAAATTCAATTAATAAAAAAAATCTGAAAAATCTGAAAAATTAGCAAGGTGAAATACTAACTAAAAATACAGTACTAACGCAAATTAGATGACTAAACAACTAATGCAACCTAGATATGAGCATGCATATGAATCTAATAAAAATAATAAAAAAATCAGATTTTTTTAAAGAAAACTCAGATTTGGCTCCCCGGCAACGGCACCAAAAACTTGATATGAATTAAATCAATCCATTAAAATTACTGCAAGTGCACAGTTATCTTGTTGAGATAGTGGCAATTACAGGTCGATCCCACAAGGAGCACTACTAAGTTAAAATTTAAAATCTGATTTTTTTTAATCAAAGATTAATAAGTAATTGAGATCCAAGAAAAAAACTAGAAAAATTCAGAAACACAAACTAATCAAATATATAAAACGGATCAAAGCATCCAGAATCCACTAAGCAAGATAATTAATCCATCCATAAAATTATTCTATTATTTGTCTAAAAAAAATTAACTCAAATCATAAACAAATCAGTGTTTTGGATCCGGAGGATTTGTCTTTTGCAAAAATCAATTTTAAATAAAAAGAATAAGGTTACAACCCAAGACCTCCTTCACCTCATAAAAGAATGAAAAATCATAAGCATGACTCATCAAATTAAGCATAAATTATCAAAGGATCTCAGCCCTAAGCATAATCTATCAAAATAAGTATATATCATCAAACTATTTTCATTAGAAATCAAAACAGAGGCTGCCTAAGGCATGAAGACAGATCTATTATTCTAATAGAGCATGCATTTAAAAGAGACAAGAAAGTAATAGAAAAATAACATAGATTAAATCAAAGATCTACTTAGCTACATCTGTGTGCTCCAATCCAGAAATCTAGCCAGCCATTGAAAAGAACTCCATAAGTAATTTCATTGATAGCATCTCCTTGTACAATGATCTCTCAGAAATCTCTTTTCTAAAAACTCCTAATTTCTGGAACAGGGCTCCAGAATACCCAAAAATAATTCTTAAAATCTATTGATTAGAGAACGAAGAAAAAGAGGAGAGAATGATTATGCACGTCCAAGGGGAGGGAGTTGCTCCCGTATGCTACTTTTTGGTTCCTTTTATTTCTCCGGTTATCTTACAGATACAATGAATCTGGACACCTTCTTTGCAGATTTGATTTTTCTTCATTGATAAGGTATATCTCTTATCTTCTTCTGAATTTGGATGAGATAAAAGCTTCTGGAAACCTCTGGGTGGCTTGGCTAATCTTCAAATGGGGTCCCACAAGGGATGTGCAGCAATTGATTATCAACGGTGTGGATTTAATTAGCAATCCCGTCTAAAAATAAATATGAAAATCTCCGGACCCATAACTTTGTCAATATAGCTCTGATTTGCACGTTCTTGGGCTCCATGGTTATCTACTCTGAATAAGATTTCCAACGGTAGGTAAATTTCATCGATCCGACGGTCGGATTGAAAGTTATGGCCATTTGAAGATTAGTTGTCCTGAGAAAAACGAGATTAACTTTTAAAATTTGATTTGCAATGGAATCTATCTCTGCACAACTTCCATTTTTGAAAGGACATCAGATGTTGATGATTCAAACTCTTCTTCTTTTGTTCCAATCAGAATGATACTCTTTGAATTATCCATTAATAATTTCATATTTGCAACCACTGTGGACCCTGCCATGTGAGACATTTCATCTGTTTGAATAGTGGGCCCTATGAGAAATCTTCTACTGTAGTTAGGATTCTTCAAGTGACATGATGAGTAGACCCCTCCTTTGATTGATTTGCATATGGCTTGTGTGTGGGGTCCACATGGTGAATTCTTCAATTTACTTCAATTCAGCAATGCAGGGCCCAGGATGACAATGTGTGCTTGAAAGTGGGCTCCGTGACAGAGGTCTGCAATCCTCATTTTCTGCACATTCTAATTTAACACATTAAATAGTGAAGAGCCCATATTGAAGCGGGACCCATCCGAACAGAGTTCTACTCCAATTGGGACTCTTCGGAGAAAATTTGCAAAACAGTTTAAGTTAATGCAGAAAATGTATGAAAAGTATGAAAACTCAGGTTCCTAGGTGAAATTGCATGAAATGATGAAATTAGTTGAATAATGATGCAAATCACCTAATTAAATCTCTAATTCATCGTAATATGATGCGTAAATGTGCAAATTCATGAACTCAACAACCAGCTGGCTTGACAGCTTAGCCAGAGTCAAATTCATCTTATTCATATTGTAATTAACCTTGAAATTGTTGAATGACTCTGGTAGTGACTCAAGGATTATGTCGATCTGCGATTCTACATCAATCGCAGCTCCCAGTACATCTAACTCATTTAATGAGTCCATCATTTTCAACATGTGTTCCTGTACTGATGTACCTTCAGCCATCTTGGTGCTAATGAGCACCCTCATAGCTTCCTGCCTAGCAGGACTGCCCCGTTCCGCAAACGTCTCCTTTAAGTTTGATATAATATCGTATGTAGTCTTATAGGATTGATGTTGGTGTTGCAAAACACTAGACATGGATGCCAGAATGTAACATCTGGCCATCTCATCGTCTTTGGCCCATTTGGTGTAAAGTTCATTTTCTTCTTTCGGTGCATCCGGGCCAGGCTCATCAAGGGGGTTTTTGGTAAGGACATATTTATATCCTGAAGCAGTCAGGACAATATCCATGTTCCGTTTCCAGTCTACATAGTTGGATCTCACCAATTTATTCTGGTTGAGGATGGTCGCAAGTGGATTGAAAGTATTTGAATTCATGCTTGAAATACTGTAGCACACAACCATACATTTAATTAATGAATTTAAATGACATTAGGGTTTAGTATTCTTCCAAATTTATGTGGGAATCCTAATAACCACTAAATTTAGAAAACATCGGAATCCCAAACCCTGGTGTATGGCTCCTTGGGGAGTGCGGATACCACCTAGATTGGTGCGGATCAAAGTTGGTCAAAATTAGGATTAAGACTAACTATCTATGATCCTCATCTTTCATTATTATCTAGGTATCTCATACCAAATAATATATGACTCCCGATAAGCTTTAGTTTCTAAAATACATGAGGCAAATCCTTGGGGATGCTACATCATTATTTTAGTTAAGTGTGACCCACCAACTAGCATTGCATGACAACCGTTGCGAGCAACTCCTCCTTGGGGAGTGGGCCCCCGCCCCGTCTCACCAACACTATCCATAGGAGATCCATATCTAGTAACCAGACAAGTAAAAGCCCTCCGTGGGGAACGACCATTCTCAAGATGGCGCAAGGCTAATGCTTTCCTTACAATGGACCTATGGTGGAAAACCATGAGGATTTCTTAATATAAATGCCCCGCTCTCACTTAATATTTTAGAATTGAGGATTTCCTTTTAGGTATATGGGCCCACATATATACATATCAATTCATCTCATGATATGACCAATGATTGGTTCCAAGTCAAGTTATTTTATGGAAAGTCTAGTTTCTTAAATTAGTGTTACCAATGGATCCATCTCATGGGCCCGCCAACTCTAATTAGAACTCTTTCCAATAATTAATTTGATTTGACCAATTTTGGTAATTGCTATGTTTGGATAAGATTTGGATATTATCTAAATCAAGCATTCATCCATAAATAAAAAGTGCTAAAATTAAAAACTGGTCCTTTCCTCCACATGGCACAAGCGGAATAGACTTCTTGGACTTATAAACTTTCCAAAACTTTGAGAATCCTCAAACTCTTTGGGCATCTCCAATTTTGATTTGACCAATTTTGTTAACTTGCTATGTTTGGATCAGATTTGGAAACATTCTAAATTAAGCATTCATCCATAAATAAAAAAAGCTAAAATTAGAAACTAGTCCTCTCCTCCACATGGCCTAAGCGGAATAGACTTCTTGGACTTCTAGACTTTCCAAAACTTTGAGAATCCTCAAACTCTTTGGGCATCTCCAAGATCCTTTTGGTAGTCTTCAAACTCTTTGATTAGGAGTCCATCTTCAGTTTCCTTCTTCGTCCTGGACATTTTCAGAATTTACAAATTTTGAAAAATTACATAAATTCCTATGTCTCTACAATGAGACTTACATGGTAATCTAAACATGGAAATAAAAGGGCTATAGGGAAATTCACCATGCCTTGCCCTTTCGCGAGAAACAAAGGAAACCATGATGCCCTTTACACTTAGTCTCAAATAAACCAATAACCATAAAAGGAAAGTGAAAGACTTGTGGGCCATATGGAGAGGACATTATCACCTGCAAGTTAGTATCTCATACAACAAAGCATCTCACAAAACTAGGTTACCAAACCACAATGGAAAAACAAAATGCCAAAGGTTGCCACCCTTTTAATACATGCACTTCGCAGAGGGGGTCCGGGGGTGTCCCCCGGCGGGGTTCGAGCGCCCCCGGACCAAAAAATTCGGATCAAAGAATACTAGAAAATTCTGTCGACAGTCGGCTAGCCGACTTGTCCAAGTCGGTTAGCCGACCTGACGAACCCAAAATTTTGGGTTTTTGTCAAATCATAGCCAACTGATCCCAAACGCTTTCTAATGATTCCAAATACCATCTAATGGCTTCCTACCATCTTTCCATCATGATTAAACCCTTTTGTGACATTCCAAACATGGATTTACTACAAAAAGTAAGCAAACCCAATCATAACTGATCCTTACATAGCCCTAGGTCTATCCTCTTTGCATCTCATGCAAAGATTAGATCTAGATCGCTGATCTAACATGATTAGAGATGAGGTATGACTCTGATACCAATTGTTGGAAGTAGGTGGGCCTCGTGCATAGGTTTTCAAAACTTTTTGACCCACTTGACTCAGGGATCAACCGAATCCAGGATGCAATCCCTCCTTCTCATCAATCATGTACAGTAATATAACCTATCTAGAAGATAGAAATCAGTAACTACATGCAACAAAATAATCTACCACAAGAGGAGAAGCAGATTATACCTTTGGAGCCCGGTAGTGCTCTAATCGAGGAGAAGACAATCAACTAGAACAAGAATTCTTCTTGAAGCAATTAGAGATCTCCAAGACCTTGTTGTCTTCCACGCTATGACCCTCTATAAGATCTCTTTTCTCAAGAAGATGTGTGGGATCTCCAAGAGAAAAATCTACTAGAAGCTCTAAGGAACTAGAAGGCAATTAGAAGAGAGAAGAGGAGAAGAAGAGTGGTGCAACACTTGCACTAGAGGCTCTTGGGCGTGGGTTGTGTGTCTTGGATGTCCAAGGGGTGTTTTCCCTTATATAGTCCTCATGCAACCTCCTTTTCTTACTTCTCTTACTAATTGCATAAGAAGTCTCACTTCCATACAAATTAGTAACTTCTCATGCTACTATTACCACAATTAGAAGTCTCACTTCAAATAGAAATAGTAAGTTTCTAATTCCTTCCTATTAGAGTTTAAGTAAGAATAGAATCTTTCTAATACTTGGGCTAGTGTGGGGACCACTAGGGATTCCTTAGAAAGCTGGCTCCAACTAGGACACGCCACCCCACATCTTATGTGCAATCCGGGTCCACGGTTAATTGTAAATAACACCACTATATAAATGCAATTGGACTCCAGTCTTAGGAATAAATTACAATGAAGACCCTAAACTTCCACAGTACCACAAGTAGGCCTCTTTATCAATATCCATGGATCAATTGGAATAAATTTGTCTCATCCAATCTTAGATCCACATCTTATTATCCTTGAGCCCCAATTAATCACAGTGATCATCAGTACCATCCAATTAACTCTTAATCGAGATGGGTGTGCAGTTACTAATGATAAATCCATTAATTGGCACAAGGGGATAATGTAGATAGATTCCATCTTGATCATTGTATGTTCACACAGTCCTACTACCACGTACCAAGACACGGAGGTGTTAACCTACAGTTGGCCTCACTCATTGGTGACTCAAAGCAAATGAATAGATAGAAACTTGAGTTCATCAATGTCTCAGGATTGAGAGCCTATTGCTAGGGAATTATGAGAGCACTCCTTAAATTGAGACAATATTTCACAAGGTGCTTCTCATGGTCCTTCAATACATCCAATGTACCAGCACCGTGATCCAGAATCTTCCATTCTAATGATCGAGAAAAATCACACTATCTCATAGTGATTAAAGTGCTGCAACCTTATCAGATGAGATGCTCAGTCTCATTACTAGTTGTGAAGATATTTTAAGTGTAAGATTTGTGACACATGTCTCCCGTATGTGGATCTCTTCCATACACATATATCACATCTAATATACTAATGGGACCCGGTTCATCTTATGAACCATCATGTCATATGTATTGGTATTGTGCATTAAGTAATAAACACCATTCATCTCATGAAAGGAAAGCATGATTTTATTGATAAATAAAGAAATTAATTAATTTATTACATCAACTGATGGATTGATACCGCACAATCTAACACAAACATCTATCTAGAAGATAGATAAGTAAAACAAGTATAACTAGATCTACTAATTCTAATAGATAATAGATCTATACCTTTGGAGCTCGGTTGTGCTCTAATCGAGAACTTGATCTCTATGAAAACTCTTTTCGTAAGCTTTGATCTCCCTTGCCTTTGAATTCTTCTACGCTATGACCCTCTTAGAAAACTTCTAAAGGAGAATGGTGGGATCTCCAAGTAGAAGAAAACCCTAGATCTCTAGTAGGAAACTAGAGGAGAGAGAGGAACTTGAGAGATTATTGTGTGTGTAGAGATCTCTAACCCTCACATCTTATTTATAGTTTTTGGCACACCTCTTAGACCGAGATTGGAAGTCTCACTTCTATTCTTAGTAAGTATACTACTACTCATTTCCTTAAGAGTTCCAATGAGGTTAGTAACCTTCTATTATTAGGGCTAGCATGAGGACCACTAGGGAGTCCTTAGAATCTGGCTCTAACTAGGAATCTCAACCCCACATCTCATGTGAACTCCAGACCCACAGTTAATTGCAAATAAGTCCGCTAATTAAATGCAATTGCACTCCAGTCTTAGGAATAATTACAAGAAAACCCTAAACTTTCCAATTACTACAAGTAGCCCCTCCATTAAATATATCCATGGATCTATTGGAATAAATCTGCCCAACCAAATTTGATCCATCTCTTATTATCCTTGTGACCCAATTAATCACAGTAATCATCAGTACCATCCAATTAACTTTTAATTGAGATGGGTGCCCCCTCACTAATGATAAAATCCATTAATTGGTACAAGGGGATATTTGTGAGGATGGACTCCATCTTGAGAATTGTATGTTCCCATAGCCCCACTACCACGTACCCAAGACATTGAGGTGTTGACCTACAATTGGCCTCATTGATTGATGACTTAAAGTAAAAGCATAGTAGAAACTTGAGTCCATTAATCTCTTAGGATTAAGAGCCTCTTGCTTGGGAATCATGAGAGCAGTCCTTTGATCAAAAGACAGATTTGTACAAGGTGCTACTCATGATCCTTTAGTACATCTAATGTACCAGCACGATGATCCAGAGTCTTACATTCTGATGATCGAGATATATCACACTATCTCATAGTGATCACAATGCTACAACCTTATCAGATGAGATGCCCAATCTCATCACTTGCTGTGAATCAATTTAAGTATAAGATTTGTGATCTATGTCTCCTGTATGTGGATCTCATCCAAACACATGGATCACATTTAATATACTCGTGGGCTCCGGTTCATCTCATGAACCATCATGTCATTTTGTATTGGTCATGTGCAAACATAGAATAAAATACCATTCATCTCATGAATAAAGCATGAAAGTATAAATTAATTAATGAAATAAATCAATTTACCCGTATTTTCCATTGGATTGAGGTCATACAGTCTAACATCAAGATGACAAGAGTATGTAGTACAAAGCAATACAAGACAAAGCAAAGTAGAATCCCATGCTACACGAGGTAGACGGGGTCTGGCTGCGGAACTGGAAACAGGCACAAAGTATATGACTAATTTGTAGAAAGTCAAAGTGTTTAAGGGCCTCCCAACAGAGGATCAGGCTGACAGGCAGTCTAAGCTCAGTGGTATCTATTCAAATTCATGAATGCACAAAATGAAAGTACATTTACAAGACAAATTGTAAAAAGCGGGAAACTACTTGTCAAAACAAGACAAAGATCCTCTGCCATGCGAGGTGGACGGAGCAAGCAAGACAAGACAGGATATCATAAGCTATTAACATATAAAAGTACAAAAAGTAGTCCCCTTAAGTTTCCTTAATCAAAGTCTTTGAAGAAGAAAGGCTCAAAATCCATTAAAACATGATAAAAAAGGCTCAAAATCCATTAAAACATGATAAAAAAATCTAGTCATGTGACATGTCAAGAAAAGGAGCTACTCGGCAAGCAAGGACATGCAAACATGTAAATAAACAAGTACAAGCATGATGAGTAGCCCGCCCACATGTTTATTGGCTGGAAAAATACAAGAAATCAATATCCCAGGTGCTTATTATAGTAAAACAAGAAAAACTAGACAATGACAGGCAAAACATGTAAAACTTGTCAAATCAAAGCCAATTCGAGAAAATCGGGTATTTCCAACTCAAAACAAGAACATGTTGGCAAAATTCGTATTCAACCCTGAGTTCACAAAATAAGTACACCATGCATATGCTGAGATTGCATCATTTGACTCCTTGTGTATTTGAAGCTAGAATGTTGGATTTTTATAAATAAATTGGTGCCCCTGAGGGTAGACGAGATTCTAAGTTCCAAGTGCACACTATCAAGTTGATTGCTCTTAGAATACCCTGGGTTTTCATCTTAGTAAAAGTCCCACTAAAACAATCCAAATTGTGTTTTCGGTTAACTCTCGGTTACTTGACGGCTAGCCGTGGTCGTCTAGGTCAGCTAGCCACCAGCTGACCGACGGTTGACCGTCTGTTCCTAGACAAAAATTCCTGCATTCTGGAATTGTGACCGACCAGGGGGTCGGTTACCTGTCGGTCGTAGGTCAGTTAGCCGACCGGTGACCGCCAGCCGACCGCCCGCCTGTAGAAATTTCCACATCAAATTCTGTTTCAAGCCATTCTCTCCTTTTTCAAAACCAATCATTCGTTGACAATCCCTTGCACTTCTAGAGCCTACATGCTCTCCAAAAACCCAACTTCCAACCATTTCAAAGCCAAAACCACCATTTTTCAATAAATCATCCATTCCCCATAATATATAATTTTCAAGAAATATAATCAATAATTAAACAAGAGCTATATAACGGCTGAAATAAAAATCCATATCATAACATTGAAAGTGTGACATGCAATTGTACAAATTTGATGCTGAAGGGACTTTGGTCACCTTGTTGTTGCTGTTGCTGTAGAACTTCTTCAAGGGAGGAGAGATCGTTGTAGTAACTTTTGGAGAGCTTTCTCTTTTTGTATAGATTTTTCGGATTGATTTTCTGATCTTTCTGGATCGATTTTCTGATGATTTTTTCGGATCTGTTTCCTTTGGAATGACCACCCTTTTATAGGCCTTTGGTAGCCATTAGGTGGGTTTATGGGCTTTAAATGTATTAAAGTCACATAATGAGAGGAGTTGCATGATTTAATTCATTATTTTTGTAACTCCTTTTCCTTGGCTTCTGATTGGCCGATGGAGAATTAAGGGTCTTTAATTACCTTTAAGCTCCATGATGAGAGGAGTTACATGGTTTAATGCCGTGTTTATGACCGACTTGTAACTCCCATTTGCTCGCTTCTGATTGGGTTGTCCGAAATAACGAGTTAATGACTGCATTCAATTGTCATAAGTGGGGTCATTTAACTGCATTAAGTGGTATTTGAGGCGCTTGAAGTGTCGTGGGCCGTGCCGCATCTTTTGGAATTATTCTTGTGACGGTCGCCGATGGATCTTCATGCTGATCGATGTCGGATGACCATGCAACTTCAGACATTGATCTTTTGGCTGTTTTGAAGAATCTTGTAGTTTTTGTTTGATTCTGACAAGATTTGATGCTTGAAGTAGCATTCCTAGGATACTGCTTCATGTAGCTTCTAGATGTTGAAGAGGCAAAGTGACATTTTTGGTGTCAACAAATACCCCCTTGAGGTACAACGACGAGTTGCGTAACTTTTGAAGTCGATGTGCCTTGAAGAGAAGTTTGAAGGAGAACTTCTGACTTGACCAAGAGTCTTTGAGCAATTTTTTTTCGTCGTTTTTTGGAAGGGTAGCCTTTTGAGTTTCCAAGGGGATTTTATGGAGTGAAAGGGATCACGTACCATCTCAAGGCAAATTTTTGAAAATGACATGAGGGATTTGGATTTGTGTTTTGGATTTTGGGTTTTCCTTTTGACCTTGTGAACCTAAGGGCTTTATGTGGCGCATCAGGCGGTCAAGAACGTTTTTTTTTTTGACCTTGTGACCTAACAAGCTGTATGTGGCATGTTAGGAGGTTGGGGTTTGATTTTTGATTTTGACCTTATAACCCAACAAGCTGTATGTGGCAAGTTGGTGGGTCAGATTTGGTTCTGACCTTGTGACCTAACAAGCTGTATGTGGCAAACTAGGAGGTTAGTTTTGGTTTTTGGTCACTCTTTGGGACTATTTTGGGTCCATTGGAGTGGTTTGGATTTTTATGGAATGTCAATTTCAAAATTTTGGCTCAAATTGGTATATGAGGTTGGATGGTTTTGAATTTTGGAAGCTCATGAGGCTTGGATTTTTTTGTGTGGTCCAATCAACTCAAAAGAGGCATGGAACCATTTTGTATGCTCTTGGTAAGAGGGATTTTTTATAGGAAGCCCCTTTTAGTGCCTAGTTGGTCAAACCGGGCTTATATGGGCTAACCCATGGGATCTTAAGCTTTTAAGACATCTTAGATCTCATGTGGTGTCATTTGTAAAGAGTATCTAAAAATATCTCTTTTGGATAGTGAATATCTAAAAATATCCTTATTTGGAAAGAATCTCTCAAGTTTCCTTTCTTTTTAGAGAGAATATCTCAAAGTATCTTTGTTTAGGAGAGAATCTTTCAAATCCCCTCTCTTTTGGGAGAGAATCTCTCTAATTCCCTTTCTTTTGGGAGAGAATCTCTCAAAGTATCTTTCTTTTGGGAAAGAATCCTTCAAAGTATCTTTCTTTTGGGAAGGTTGCTAATTTGTAGCACTTACCTTCTTGCTTTTCTCCTTGTTTTCTTCTTTGGCTTGCTCTCTTCTATAAAAGCAAAGGGATATTGGATCTCTTGCTTTTGTTGCTTTCTTTTGTAAAAACCTTCAAGAGTGCTTCAAGACTAGGAGTTCTTCTTCTTCAAGGATCTTTAAGCTTTTCTTCCTCTTCTCCATCAATGGCTTCAAGTAAGTCTTATTTTTCAAGAAAACTCCATTGTAGAAGTAAGATGGCAAAAAAAAAAAAAAGTTCTTCTTTCCTTCTTTTTTTTTCTTTTTTTCTTTTTTTTCTCTTCACTTTTTTTTTCTTTTTTTTCTTTTTTCTTTCACGTGTTTTTTTTTTTTTGACACGTTTTTTTTTTCTCTTTTTTTTTTGTGGCCATACGAACAAGGTCGTACGAAGCCGTACGGCCACGTGGCAGTGGGCCACGGCTTGTGGGCTAGTCCATTTTTTTTCTTCTCCCCCCTCTTTTTTTTTGAGGATTTTTCTTTCTTTTTTCTTTTTGCTCACCATGATAATGCGGTTTATGCAAATCAAGATGTTCATGCATTTTTTCTTCTCTTTTTTTTTTGATGCATCAAATAAAGGCTAGAGTTTCTAGGTCAAGCCAACATGAGTTTTGGCTTGGACAAAGTTTGATTGGTTTTGACTAAGTTGGGTTGGAATTGGTCAGACTTTTGTCAAGGGTTTCCTAGCATTTAATGCATGACGATTTCCTTTCTATGCATGATTTTTGTAAATTGAATTGGGAGCATGATATGATAATGCATGCCTGGAAATCTTTGCAAGTTTTGGAGTTTGGAACTCGCAGTAATGTTGAGCCCTTTCCCAATCTTGTGGAGATTTGAGAAGCTTTGCAAGTTTTGGAGCACATAGCAATGTTGAGCCCATCTTCAAGCTTTCTATCTCTTTTGGGGTGTTTCCCTTTTCTTCGAAATTGTCCCGGAACCATGCCAAAATTTCGCTAGATCTTTTAGCGAAATTTTGTCATTTTGATGATTGATCTTTTTATTTTTCAACCTTTGCAGGTGGTTCATCCATAATTGACAAGGGTAAGGGGCTTGTTACTGGCGCACCCCGCCGATCTGCTAGATCTTCCAATGCAGCTGTTCAGCAGGCTTGTGAGAAGGTCCAGTATGTGGAGAGAAACTTGGAAGAGTGTGACCCCCTCAACCAGGATGAGATGAGACAACGATTGATCTCCCTCAAGAATGAGGAGTTTTGCAAGATTATGGTAAGCAATCGTCCTTGGGTCATGAACGACCATGAACGATCAGAGCTTTGTGCCTAAGCCTACCTTTCTCTTTGGTGATGCAGTCCTTGACGACATGACATACTAGACGAGATGTTTTCAGTTTTATGACACAGCTGATGGTGAGGAGAGGACTGTTGCTACCTGGTCGAGCCCTTTCAAGCATGGTGAAGCATTTTGGAGGTTTACAGGATGGCAGAAATACATGGGCTTTTTATAGTGCGGAAGACACTACAACCATGATTTCTTATCCTGAGCTGTCTACTTTCTAGACCGCTGGCTTCACGAAGTGGTTTGTGAAGTGCTTTTCGGCGTACCGGGGGCTTTCCAAGAGGGAACTTGATGTTAAGCAATCTTCTGGGAAGGGCTTCGAGAAATCAGATGGCATCCTAAGAGAGGAAGTTTTGTCCTTCCTTTCTGGGGAAAAGCATAAGATAGGCTTTCTCGGTAAGCAGGGCGTCATTGGTTTTGAAACTGTTCGGAAGTACCTGGCGAGGCTTTAGAGCAGCTGGAGGAGGAGGAAGTTGAGCTTGATGCTTGGATGCAAGCAGAGCAGAGACGAACTTTCGTAGAGTCTACTGGCAAGAGTAAACTATTCAGTGAGGGGTCAAGAAAGAGACCTGACTTCGACAGTGGGGCAGGCTCTTCGAGCACACCGACCCACAAAGGCAAGAGGAGGAGAGGGCAGCGCTGTAGCATGGAATGGCACGAAGACTCTCCTAGTTGGGAAGTCCCTCTCACCATCAATGAGGTGTCAGGAAATGCCAATGATCCTCTAGAAAAGAGGAGCCGAGAAGAAGAGACCGTCGGTGAAGGTATGATTCTTCCTCTTTCTCTTTCCATTTCTTTCATTGAGATTTTCTTGTTTTGATTTGCTTTCTCCCCCTTTTTCAGCAGAGGATGAGGATTTGGTGATGCCTGAGGTTTCGGCCGATGAGGTGGTGACGGATCCGATTGACCTCACAGGTGCCAGGGCGATCGTTGACAGGATCATTGTGCTGGGCGACAAGTGGTCCGAGACCAAGGATTCTCTTGATGATGACTTCTTCAAAGAGATGTTTTTGGACCCAGCTAACAAAGCCAAGTTTGGGAAGGATGAGACCAAGCAGAGTAGGAAGCAATTTGTTTGGGAGAGGAACGTCACTGAGTTGGCCATCATTGAACTGAGGCATGACATTGAATGCCTCGATAAGGAGGTCATTGAAGCCAGGCGACGTCTTGAGAAATTAGAGGCATAAGCTGCGGCCAAGTGGGCTGCTTTAGCAGAGGCTCGCGCCAGGGAGAAGCACTTGATTTGCCAAGTTGCAGATGTCGATCGTGTTCTCCAAGTGAGGACTCAAGAACATGAGCGATGGAAAATGCTTGGGAGAAGCTTCCCGGTGTTGAAGATGGGTTAGATCATTCTGCCGCATTTTATGGCAAATTTTTGAAGGAGCGTGCCTTTGAAGCGTTGACTGCTAAGACCAGGAGTTTGCTTGAGGAGTTGAATCTTTGGCTAGGGGCCATGTTAGACTGAGCTCCTGACTTCTTTTGTAACAAACTCTCTTTTTTCTTTCTTTTTTTAGTACCCCGTGTATACACACATTTTTTTTTGGGTACTCTTTTTTTTTTATAGTACTTGTGAACATTTTTTTAGCACTTCTTTTTTGTATTCCCTCATTTCACTCAAATTCTTTTGTGATAAAACAAATTTAAGCAATAGTCTAAGTGGGAATGTTTGTTTGAAATTTTAATCAAAAGTTTGTAATTTTGTAAAAATCTTTTGTCAAATGGTTGTTTTGGCATGGGAGCCAGATTTTGTTTGCGGCATGAAAGCCAAATCTGGATTTATGGCATGAGAGCCAAAATTTTGTTTTTGGCATGAAAGCCAAGATTTGTTTTTAGTGGCATGAGAGCCAAGATTTTGTTTTTGGCGTGAAAGCCAGGTTTTGTGGCACGAGAGTCGATTTTTGGCGTGAAAGCCAGGTTTTTATGGCATGAGAGCCGATTTTTGGCGTGAAAACCAAGTTTTTGTGGCATGAAAGCCAGGTTTTTTGAAAGCCAAGTTTTGGTTTGTTGGTGTGAAAGTGAGGTTTTTGGCATGAGAGCCGATTTTGTGGCATGAGAGCCAATCTTTTTTTTTTTTTTTGTTGGCATGAAAGCCGGGTCTTGGTTTTCAAAATGCAAGTATTGGCTAAAAGTCGCCTCCCAGCTAAATGGTCTTGCAAGTATCGATGGAATGTCGCTTGTAAGACCCCGACCCGAGTGAACCCGATTAGTACTAATTAAGTTGCGTGTTAGTTCTAAGCTTGATTAGTGATTTTGGCTAAGTTGGATTTGGAATAGCTTTTGATATAGTTCTGGGGAGTCTTGGTTGTCTTCTGATTAGTGGGACCCTTTTTGGGGTTTTCCTTTTTATGGCATGGCATGTGCTCGAGGATTCATCGGAGATTTTTGCATTCATGGTTTTAATCCCGTTTTATTGGTATTGTTATTCCCTACAACTTTCATGTTGATCCCGTTTTCATTTGAGATCCCGAAACCCGATTTCGCAACCTTGAGGGCAAAACAGTCATTGCACACACAATCTGTACCCCAAACTTGATATTCCCGAAACCCGCGAAACATACACTTTTTGGAAACTAGATATTTCGACGATCATTTCTTCCTTCTTCGTCGAATTCATCCGAGATCCCGAAAGAGATGATTTCAGCCATCTAAGTTCCTTTAGTAGTAGGACCCACTCCATTTGTTAACAAAGGGGGGGAAACCACTATCCTATTCATTTCATTCTTCTTGTTCCAGCACAACTATTGAACCTAGGGTTTTTCTTGCAACTTCTTCTTCTTCTTGCTTCTCCATCTCCAACCCACACCAATATTTGCATCAACCAAGAAATGGAACTCACCATCCTCTTCCTCATCTAGCAAGCTTCATTTTGATACCTTTTGTAGAGGAATCCATCAACCTAGAGACCTTCCTTGAGCTAGCTCTCTTCATTTGAAGGTCATCCAAGTAAGTAACCCTCCCCATCTCCTAGATTAGTGTTCCTCTAGCTCTTGATAAGCTCCATTTGCATTATTGAAAGTTCTATCCTTTTCATTCTTTGTTTGACCCATTTTAGGGTTTGTTTTGGGGATTTTTGATTGTAGCTTGGAAGTGAGCTTAAGAAGTGTTTAGAGGCTTGATTTTTGGCTAGCTTGGACCTAAGGCAAGTGAATGATTGGGGTGTTCTTGGGTTTTACATGGTTTGGTGAAACATTAATGATCTTCTCATGTTTTTATTGATTTTCATTGTTGAAATAAATGTTCTTGATGGAGTATTAAAGGATGCATTTATGGTCATAAAGATATGTTAACTCATAGCATTTAATTCTTCTTGTTTGGTTCCAAATGTATCTTATTTGAAATGGTGTCCTTCTTCTTCCCTTCTTATATTGAATGTGTTATTGATGGAGGAGAGAATGGGATGAATGTGATGAAAGGATTTGATGTAGTTTGATTGAAGTATTAGGCTCCTCATTTGATGTAGAAAAGGGGCTAAAAGGGAGTTGTAGAAGGAAGGGATAGAGGGGTGCTGAACTGGTCTGGAATCTGTTCCTGGATAGTTCGCTCGAGCGACCATGACACTTCGCTCGAGCGACCTGTCCAGAAAAGGGTTCGGAGCATTCCAGTAGTTGGGTCGCTCGAGCGCACCGTTGGTCACTCGAGCCGACATCCCAGAACTCATTCCAGAGAGTTGTTCGTTCGAACGCATTTAAATATTCGCTCGACCCAATGAGTTCGTTCGAGCGACCTCAACTTTGCTCGAGCGAACCCACCTAGACAGCCATTCTAGAGAGCGACTCGCTCGAGCGAACTCTCCAGTCCGCTCGAGCGAGGGGCCCCAGTGGGCAAGGCTATGTTTGGGACGATGTTTAACTATTTCAATGTTTGGGTCTATTCTCTGGGAACCCCTCGATGGCAAGGAGATTTGCGAAACAATGTATGAGGCCATTCGTGGAAAGAAACCATATCACAAAGATTTCATTCGAAGTTTTGAAACTTCAAGGTGCATAAGGAGCCCGAAATGTCTTATAACTCGAGGAGTACCAAGTCTTTATTATAATCGACATACGGGACCCCTATACACTAAATAGATATTGAAACCAGTATCTTACCCGAAATTGTTATAGTTCATTGTTTCACTTCATTCCAAGATTTATATTATATGATTTGTTTTCCCGAAGGCTTGATAGTTACACTAGTAACATGGACTTGTCCCGAAGAGTATTGCCCGACATGAAATGAAAGTTATGCATTTGAGTATTCTTGCCCCGTTCATTTATTTACTTGGACTTGATGTATTTCGCATATTTCTCGATTTGTTGTTTAACCTATGAGTCGGCATCACTAAGCTTGGATACCTTGTCGGTTTGATCCACCGACTTGGAGATCCCTTTCCCGTCCCGCCAGCTGCAGTTTGGAACCCGATACCCGGTCTATTACCGTTGTCCCGTCCCGATACCCGGTTCACTATAGTGGTCCCATCCCGTATGTTTATATTGTATATATGATTTGCGTTGAATCTCCTCACCTTGTGTGACTGAGATCAACGTCCCGTTATACTGTTGTCACTTTAGTGACAGAGGACTTAGCTTTATGTGATTGACATCTTGTTAGTTCCCGATTCCTTGGATACCTTATGTGTTTTATCTTGTTTACTTGTTTTCTAGCAAATGATTTATCTACTTTATGAGAGTTCTTGTTTAAATAGATTTCTATGCTTTTCAAGATATTTTCTTTATTATATGTTGTTATGTCTTTCACTCTCTTGCCAGACCGTCGTGTCTGACCCATTTGCTTTGGTACTCAGGTCCCGTTGCCGGCTACCTTGAGGAGGAGCCGGAGGAGGCGGTAGGTGAGCCGCAACCTCTAGTCGAGTGGCGTGCCGACGATGTCATGTAGACATCGGGTTGCTAAGAGAGGCGTAACATTTTGAGGGGATCTATTTAACCATTCTTATGGATTACTGTTTTGTTTATATTGGCCTTGTTGGCCTCTAATTTTGGGGATTGTAACTAATTGATCTGTTGTTTAAACTTTAACTACTTTTGGGAAACATGCTATAGAACGATGCTCATTCTGATACAGTTTTTGATACTTGATGTTAATGCTTCGATGACTAGAGATAGTCTGACTATTTGATTTGCTACATGCTTCCGCACTTAAAAGAAATATTCGTAGTTGGTTGTGACATCCTCACCGCGGACACCTATGGGAGATTAAATAAATGCATGTGGTCATCTCATCATCACCACTAATAATGTCCCGACTCCGGATCAGTTCCTTCGGGGGCCCGGTTCGGGGTCGCGACAGACTGGTATCAGAGCGAGACGTGTTTCAAGCAATTAAAAGAAACTAGAAATCCTAAGGACGTGGCGAGGATTCGTTAGATCTTTCGATAGGTAGTATCGTGTGAGCAATGTGTGACCCATTATATTATTATGTGCTAACAATTTGTTTTGCAGCATCATGCTTCCTCGTAAGAGAACAGTGAATGGCATTCCTTCTGGAAGTAACAATGATCACACCGGACCGGTAGAAGAGGATATGGTTGAGAACAACCCACCAAATCAGTTCCAGGAAATGATGCGAGCAATGCTTGACCAGCAACGTCAAGCGAATGAAAACCAAGCTAGATTGCAAGAACAGATGCTCAAGAGAGAAGAAGACCATGCTAGGGAAATGGCAGAGATGCAAAGGCAATTGCTTGAGGTCTTACAGAGAAGACCATAACCGGTTCAACCCCAACCCGCAATCGTTATCAATCAAAGACAACATGACCCTAATGCCTTGTTTGAATGGTTTAGGAAAAGGGCTCCGAAGGAATTTCTTGGGGAAGAAGATCCATTGGCTGCAGATGACTTGTTAGAACATATAGAGAACATCTTCGAGATTTTCCAGTGTACAGGAGGAGAAAGGGTAAAGCTAGCATCGTCCCTTTTCAGCGGTACAACAGACAGATGGTGGAAAACGGTTAGGGAAGAATACAGGAACATGGCTGATGCAGAGGTGTGGGCAATGTGAGAACCCGACCCCTAATCTCTTGGATTAGTGTTGTTTTATTTGTGGATTAGTTCTTTTAGTGGGATTAGTAGTTGTTGGGTTGATTTTGTGAGCTAGAATGGGTTTTCTTCTAGTTTTGGGCTTTTGAGTGCTTTGGTAGCCTGTGGGGCCCTTTGGGGGTTCCCTTTTCGGCTTTGCTTTTACTTGTGAGATTTTCCCGATTGGTTTCGTATCGTGTTTTTGGCTCATTGCATTCATCTTGAGGAATCCTACAACTTTCATGTTGATCCCATATCCATTTGAGAACCCGAAAACCGATTTCTTGGCCTTGAGGGCAAAACAGTCTTTTCATACCAAATCTGTACCCAAAACTCGATATTCTCGAAATCCGTGAAACATACACTTTTTGGAAACTAGATATTTCGACGATCATTTCTTCCTTCTTCGTCGAATCCATCCGAGGTCCCGAATTAGATGATTTCAGCCACCCAAGTCCCTTAAGTTGTGGGACCCATTCTCACTTGCTTATAAAAGGAGACCCTTCTCCTTCATTCACTCAATTCACCATTGTCCCAGCTGAGCCTAGGGTTTCCCATTGTGCAACTTCTTCTTCTTCTTGCTTCTTCATCTCCAAGCCACACAGATCTTGCACCAAACTAGAAATGGAGATCACCATTCTCTTCTCCACCTTGCAAGCTTTTCATGGATGCCATTAGAAGAGAAATCCACCAACATTGAGACCTTCCTTGAGCTTGTTCTTCTCATTTGAAAGTCATCCAAGTAAGTTCCCTCCTCAAATCTTCTAGATATGTGTTCTTCTTGCCCTTGAGAAGCTCCATTTTCATTATTGGGAGTTCTTTCTTCTTCTTCATTGTTTAACCCATTTTTGGGTTGTTTTGGGGGTTTTTGTAGAGATTGTGGATCTTGAGCTTGAGAGGTGATTAGGAGCTTGATTTTCTTGATTAGAGTCAAAGGCAAGTGGTTGATTGGATCGTTTTGATTATTAACATGTTTTGGTGAAAATCTTGATTTCATTGATGGTTTTGGTAATTTTAATAGTTGTTTTTGATATGATAAATATTGATTATGAGATGTGCTATTGATGAGTTATTCTTTCTTGTTAAGCTCTTGAAAGTGCATGCATCCTATTGTCAAGAATTTCAAATGGTTTCACATGAATGAGTTTTCTCCACCTTGAGTTTTATTGTGGATGGAATAGATGGAAAGGATGGAAATGGAGGAACTTGAAATGAGGAGCTCTTTAGCTCATTTTAATGTCTTGGAAACATGTGTTTAAGCCCCCTTATTTATAGTTTTATGTGATTGATTATATGTTGGAAGGAAAGGAAAGAAAAAGAGAAAAATCAGAGTTCCCGGACCTGCACTGCGCCCAGGTCCGATCGATCGGACTGACTTTTAACAGTAAGCATTTTTCAGCCGATCGATCGGACCCTGTGCAGAAATTTTGGCCGATCGATCGGACCGATCGGAGGACTCAGTTTGAGTCCGGTGAATTTTGAGATTTTTAATTTTCCTTGGTTTTAGGTGGGACCCTTACCCTTTTTGGACTGTTTGGCCTATGAGTGAGGATGTCTTGAGCCGACACTCCTCACGGTGGGTTCGGTGACATCGAGGTTAATCCATTTCAATCTTGAACAGGATGGAACGACGCGATATCTTCTTTATATCTAAACACAAGTCTATTTCCTTGGTTATCGCTAATTCTATTCCTTTCGAGGACTGAGTAGGTTGCTCGATGTTTCCGGATTAATGTCATGCCTAGGATGGACCGTTTATAATCTTGATTCTTGCTATTGTAACATCTAGTACTACCCATAAGCTCATGTTAAGATTTTAAAATAGTAAAAGTGCATAAGGAGCCCGGAATGTCTTCTAACTCAAGGAGTACCAAGTAATTGTCATAATCGACATACGGGACCCCTATTCACTTAAATAGATCTTGAAACCGATATGTTTACCCAAAATTGTTATAGTTCATTGTTTCACCTCTTTTCCCGAGACTTGCATTACATGACTTGTTTTCCCGAAAGCATTGAAGTTACTCTAGTAACAGTTACTTGTCCCGAAGTGCATTGCACCACATGATATATTAGTGTGCCCTTGAGCACCCCCGTCTTGCCCGACTGATTATATATTTATACTTGATTTACTTGCTTTGTCTCGATTGTATTTGACCTATGAGTCGGCACCACTAAGCTTGGATAACCCTGTTGGTCTGATCAACCGACTTGGAGATCCCCCTCTTGTCCCGCCAGCTGCAGCTTGGATCCCGCTACCCGGTTATTAACGTGGTCTTGTCCCGATACCGCAGATTGCTACTGTGGTCCCCGATGCCCGGCTCGCTACCGTGGTCATGTATAGTATATGTATATGCATTCATGAGATCCCCTGTTTCTCCTCACCTCGAGTGACTGAGATCAGGGCCTAGTATATTTATATGTATTGATATGAGATCCCCTGTTTCTCCTCACCTCGAGTGACTGAGATCAGGGCCTAGTTCTTGCTCTATCGCTTTAGTGATAGAGGACTTAGCTTCTTGTGGTTGCCATCTTGCCAGTTTCCGATTCCTTGGATACCCGACATGTTTTATATTGCTTTTATGTTTTCTGATAAATGATTCGTTTCCTTTATGAAAGTTGTTATTTAAACAAGTGTTAATATTCTCCAATGTAAATTCAGTTATTATTATATTGCCTTCTGTTCTTTGTACCCGCACGTGTTTTAAATAAACGCCGGTTGGGCGAATAACCATGCTCTTACCTATGTTTCACACGATCAATGATTTTACTTGATTTGTATGATTGCCCATGTTTTAAAGGAATACCCGAATTGTTAAATATCTGTGCTTTGTTTTAACGACATTTGGTTCGTCAGATCCCTAGGTTTAACTGTATTTTAAATGAATACCCGAATTGTTAAATATCCGTGCTTTGTTTTAACGACATTTGGTTCGTCAGATCCCTAGGTTTAACTGTATTTTAAATGAATACCCGAATTGTTAAGTATCCGTGCTTTGTTTTAAATGACACTTGTTTTGCTAGATTCCTATGGTTATACCTGTTTCAAATGATTACCCGAGTTATTTAATATCCATGCTTAGAAACATGTTTTAAATGACACGTGTTTTACCAGATTCCTATGTCTACACCTGTTTTAAATGAATATCCGATTTGTTAAATACCCATGCTTTGAAATGTGTTTCAAATGACACTTGTTTTGCCCGATCACTATGTTTATACCGGTTTCACATGAATACCCGATTTGTTAAATATCCCTGCTTTGAATTATGTTTTAAATGAACCTTAGCTTCGCCAGATTTCTTGGTTACACATTGTTTTAAATGAACGTTTGTTTGTCAAACTTCTATATTTACACATGTTTTAGACGAAAACCCGATTGTCAAATATCTATGCCTTTACAGATTATGTAAATGAACATATGCTTTATTAGATCTTCAGGCTTTTACTCATGCTTGAAAAGAATACATGTTTTGTCCGAGATTCCCGACTTTGCACCCGTTTAATTATATGCAGCACTTGATCGATTAGCATGATTTATTATATGTTTTATTCTTTACTATATTTGTGATCTTTTCATCCACCTGCCAGACCGTCGTGTCTGACCCACTACTTTTGGTACTCAGGTTCAGATTTCTTCGCCCCGAGTTGAGTGTTTTGTTGGCTGTGGAGCCATGCCTTGCAGGTTGTTTTGTCGGCTATGTCATGTAGACATTGAGCTTGACATCGGAGCTACGTCACATTTGGGTAGTAGTTTATAGCTTATTGTTGTATGGCTTTTATTAGCCTTTTTCTTGGGTTTCTTAATTAATGTACATTGATAATTGTAACTTGAACATATATGGGAATGTAATATCCTGTTACTGTCAGCTCTGTAATTTATTGTGATGGTTTACTCCAGTCTGATATGATTCTTGATATGATAGCTATATGCTAATGGTTTAGTGCGATGCGGAATCCGATGGCCACGGACTCCGGGTCGCAATGCCACAAAAGCTTCCGCAAAATATTCAGAATGTGTTGTCTTCACACACGCGGATCCTGGGAGAAGTAAAATACATTTATGCTTAATCCCATCTCCAGCCCCCGAGGTTTCGGTTCGGGGGCGTGACAGGCAAACTTCAAGAGACAATTCCATGATAAATATGTACCTGCCCATATCAAGAGACAAAAGGCCATAGAGTTTCAGCAGCTGGTGCAGGGGAGTATGACAGTCTTAGAATATCTCATCAAGTTTGAGAGACTGTCCAGATATGCCCCGGAGTTGGTAGATACAGTGGAGAAGAAAATTGCTAAGTTCTTTGAGGGACTCAACCCTTTCATTGAGAGGGATGCCACCGGAGTAGTACCACCTGCTACTTTCGATGAGGCAGTCAAGAGGGCTTACAAGTTTGAGAACTTCCACAACAAGATCCTTAGAGTCCAAGGCAAGAGTCCAGCTCAGCAGCAGAATTATCAACATCAGAGAAACCATCAGAATAAGAGGCAAAGGACAGGACCAAATGTGCAGAATCTAGTGGTTTGCATCCACTGTGGGAAGAACCATGCTAGTGCGGAATGTCGTACCATCACGGGAGCGTGCTTCAGGTGTGGTTCGATGGACCATTGGATGAGGGATTGCCCTAGGCCAAACAGACAGAATCAGCAGCAGCAGCAAGGGCCACAACGTCCACCACCACCACCACAGAATGCATTGGTCGTCCAAAACCAGGCAAGGCCACTTCAGCAGCAAGCACCACAGCAACAACAGTTTAGACAGCAGCAGCCACAACAGCAGGCCCGTCAGCAGCAGGGACATCAGCGTGCACCGCAGCAGAACAGGAATGCACCACATGGCAGGCCACAACAAGCTCAGAACAGGCCACAGCTTCGAGGGCAAATCTACAGGGTCAATAGAGTTGATGCAGAGGCAGCGGGAAATGTAGTGGAAGGTACACTTCTTGTCACGCCCCCGAACCGAAACCTCGGGGGCGGGAGATGGGATTAAGGAATAATTGTATTTTACTTCTCCCAGGATCCGCGTGTATGAAGACAACACATTCTGAATATTTTGCGGAAGCATTTGTGGCGTTGCGACCCGAAGTCCGTGGCCATCGGATTCCGCGTCGCACTCAACCTTTAGCCCATAGCTATTATCTCAAGAATCATACCAGACTGGAGTAACCATCACAATAATTTACAGAGCTGACAGTAACAGGATATTGCATTCCCGAATATGTTCAAGTTACAATTATCAATGTACATTAATTAAGAATCCCAAGAAAAAGGCTAACAAAAGCCATACAACAAGAAGCTATAAACCACTACCCAAATGTGACGTAGCTCCGATGTCAAGCTCAATGTCTACATGACATAGCCGACAAAACAACCTGCAAGGCATGGCTCTACAGCCAACAAAGGCACTCAACTCGGGGCGAAGAAATCTGAACCTGAGTACCAAAAGTAGTGGGTCAGACACGACGGTCTGGCAGGTGGATGAAAAGATAACAAATATACTAAAGAATAAAACATATAATAAATCATGCTAATCGATCAAGTACTGCATATAATTAAACGGGTGCAAAGTCGGGAATCTCGGGGAAAACTTGTATTCATTTCAAGCACGGGTAAAACATGAACATCTAATAAAACATGTATTCATTTATATCATCTATAATCATAGATATTTGACAATCGGGTATTCGTCTAAAACATGTATAAATATAGCGGTATGGCAAAACAACGTTCATTTGAAACTTAAGTAAAACACAAGTATACAACAAATCAGGTATCCATAACAGTCTAGCAAAACCAGTGTCCATTTGAAACCTATGTAGAAATACGGATATTTAATAAATCGGTTATCATGTAAAATAGGTATAAACATAGGAATCTGGCAAAACAAGTGTCATTTGAAACCTATTTCAAAGCATGGATATTTAGAAATCGGGTAATCATTTAAAGCAGGTATAAACATGGGAATCTCACAAGTCAAATGTCATTTAAAACAAAGCACGGATATTTAACAATTCGGATATTCCTTTAAAACATGTAAAATCATATAAATCTAGCAAAATCATTTATCGTTTGAAACATATGTAAAAGCACGGGTATTCGCCCAACCGGCATTCCTGTAAAACATGTACGTGTGCAAAGGACATAAAACAATATAATAGTGACTGGATTTACAATAGAGCGCATTAACACTTATCTAAATAACAACTTTCATAAAAGCAATGAATCATTTAACTGAAAACAAGTAAGCAATATAAACCATGTCGGGTGTCCAAGGAATCGGGAACTGGCAAGATGGCAATCACAAGAAGCTAAGTCCTCTATCACCGAAGTGACAAGAGCGGGACGTTGGTCTCAGTCACACAAGGTGAGGAGACTCAACGTAAATCATATACAATAATAAATATACGGGAACGGGACCACGGTAGCGAACCGGGTATCGGGACGGGACCACGGCAATAACCGGGTATCGGGATCCAAACTGCAGCTGGCGGGACGGGAGAGGGATTTCCAAGTCAGTGGATCAGACTGGCAAGGTATCCAAGCTTAGTGATGCCGACTCATAGGATAAAACCAATCGAGACATATCAAGTAATCAAGTACAGTAAATAAACGGGTAAACGGGGGTGCTCAAGGGCACGTAAATAAACGGGTAAACGGGGGTGCTCAAGGGCACGCTGTCATATCATATCGGGCAATACATTTCGGGACAATAACTGTTACTAGAGTAACTTCAATGCTTTCGGGAAAACGGGTCATGTAATGCAAATCTTGGAAAAAGAGGTGAAACAATGAACTATAACAATTTCGGGTAAAAATATCGGTTTCAAGATCTATTTAAGTGAATAGGGGTCCCGTATGTCGATTATAACAATTACTTGGTACTCCTTGAGTTTAAAGACATTCCGGGCTCCTTATGCACTTTTACACTTTTCAAGACTTCGAATGACATCCTTGTGATATGGTTTCTTTCTCGAATGGCCTCATACCATGCTTAGTGAATCTCCTTTGATCGACAAAGCTCAACGCTCGAACGAACCGGAGAGTTCGTTCGAGCGGGGAGCTTTTCGAAATCTGGGAAATTTCGGTTACCTGGCGGTTAGCTGGCGGTCAGCCGCCGATGCATTCGGCGGTTAGCCGCTGGGTAACCGTGGAGCTGACCGAATTTCAGGTGAGAATTCTGATGCTCTCGGGAAAAGGAACCGTGATTGTGCGGTTGGCTGGCGGTTAGCCGCCGATGGGTTCGGCGGTTAGCCGCTGGCTAACCGTGAGGCTGACCGCGTTTTCAGGTGGAAAATGATGCTCTCTGGAAAAGTCACCGCGGTGCGCGGTTAGCTGGCGGTTAGCCGCCGATGCATTCGGCGGTTAGCCGCTGGCTAACCGTGAGCTGACCGCCAATTACGAAAATGCTCACTGAGTTCAGTTTTGGGTCATTTTCCTCCTCAAAACCATCTTCCTCACATCCACAAAGTCCTTACAATAACATTGAGCTAATAGTTCCTCCAATGCAACTATCTACACTTCTCCATTACTCCATCATGTGTTCATTCCATCACTTCTTCCATCAATATCAAATCCAATGCAATTAAAGAAAGAAGGAAACCATTTCACAATAGGGTACATTTGATATAAGCAAGAAGAAATTAAATGACATTCACCAATACACTTATAAGACATAAATGCACTACCATGAATGCACTACCAAAGCTCTATCATGGGCATTTATTTCAAACCAATGTAATAATTAGACATGAGTGAAAAGCACCAAAAATCATGGAAAACTTATAAAGATCAAAACATCCACTTGCATTTCTCTTCCAAAATCACTTCAAATCCTCATTAAACTCCAATGAACAATTAAATTCAAACACCTCTTTAAATGAGTATCAATTCAAGTCAATGTGACTTGTAACATAACCATGAATAGCCAATCCAACCTCATTCCTTATAAAACCATATGAACAAACTTGACTAAATAAAATGCATACATTCCCAAGAGTTCCAAGAGATTTAACAAGAGAGAAAAACCAATTCATATGCATTTCGAAATCAATAGAAATGTGACAAGAAGCATATGTGTAAACATGTATCCAATGATCAAGAACAAGTAATAAAACTTAAGATTTTCTCATAAAACTTAATGACATTCAAACCATCCATTCATCCACTTGCCTTTGACTCTAATCAAGCAAATCAAGCTCCTAATCCCTTCTCAAGCTCAAGATCCACAACCACTACAAAAACCCCCAAAACAAACCCAAAAATGGGTTAAACAATGAATTGACAATGAAACTTCTCAATAATCAAGGTGGAGCTTCTCTAAGGCTAGAAGATTACAAATCTAGAAGATGGGAAGAATCACTTACTTGGATGACCTTCAAATGAGAAGAACAAGCTCAAGGGAGGTCTCTAGGTTGGGAGATTTCTCCAAAAATGGTATCAATGGGGAGCCATGGTGAAGAGGAAGAAGAAGATGGTCTCCATTTCGAGTTTGGTGAACTATTGGTGTGGCTTGGAGATGAAGAAGCAAGAAGAAGAAGAGAGCACAAGGAAAAACCCTAGGTTCAGCTGGGACAATGGTGAAGAATGAGCAATGAAGGAGATGGGTTCCTCTTATAAACAAGTGGGGTTTGGGTCCCACAACTTAAGGGACTTGGGTGGCTGAAATCATCTAATTCGGGACCTCGGATGGATTCGACGAAGAAGGAAGAAATGATCGTCGAAATATCTAGTTTCCAAAAAGTATATGTTTCACGGATTTCGAGAATATCGAGTTTTGGGTACAGATTTGGTGAGAAAAGACTGTTTTGTCCTCAAGGCCAAGAAATCGGTTTTTGGGTTCTCAAATGGATACGAGATCAACATGAAAGTTGTAGGATTCCTCAAGATGAATGCAACGGGCCAAAAACACGATACGAAACCAATCGGGAAAATCTCACAAGAAAATGCAAAGCCGAAAAGGGAACCCCCAAAGGGCCCCACAAGCTACCAAAGCACTCAAAAGCCCAAAACTAGAAGAAAACCCATTCTAGCTCACAAACTCAACCCAACAACTACTAATCCCACTAAAAGAACTAATCCACAAATAAAACAACACTAATCCAAGAGATCAGGGGTCGGGTTCTCACACTTCTTGTTTGTGGGATTAAAGCTATGATTTTGTTTGACCCTGGCTCTACACATTCTTTCGTCTCCCATAAATTTTCTAAGTTGATTGATATGCATGTTAGAGAACTTGAGTTCATTTTGACTATGGCAACCCCAGTAGGTAAACAAGTTATTTGTAGAACCTTTTACCCTAGTTGCACAGTTCAGATAGGAGAAGTGGTTTTAACCGCATATCTCATTTCTTTGGAGATGTTTGATTATGATGTCATCCTAGGGATGGATTGGCTGGCAGGGTACCATGCCACAATGGATTGTTTCCATAAGACCCTCACCTTCAAGTTGGTTGAGACACCAGCAGGAGTGTCGTTTCAGGGAGAGAGGAGGAATCCTCGTACAGGGTTTGTTTCAGCGTTGAAGGCTGACAGACTTTTAAGAAGTGGGTGTGAAGCTTATTTAGCGTTTATCACGGAGGATAAACAGTCCCAAGGGGTGGAGGAGATCCCAATTGTTTGGGAGTTCCCGGATGTTTTTCCGGAGGAGATTCCAGGTTTGCCATCCATGAGAGAGATTGATTTCACCATTGAGTTGCTACCAGGGACCGCTCCGATATCTATTGCACCTTATAGAATGGCTCCAGCAGAGTTGGGAGAGTTGAAGACTCAGTTACAAGAATTGTTGGACAAATGTATTGTGAGACCGAGTGTTTCACCATGGAGAGCTCCAGTTTTGTTTGTTAAGAAGAAGGATGGTTCGATGAGAATGTGTATAGATTACAGAAGATTGAACCAAGTGATCATCAAGAACAAGTACCCATTGCCAAGAATAGATGAATTGTTTGATCAATTGCAAGGTGCATCATACTGTTCGAAGATTGACTTGAGATCCGGTTACCATCAGCTGAGAGTTAGAGAAGCAGATGTGTTGAAAACAGCTTTTCGGACAAGATATGGCCACTATGAGTTCCTAGTGATGCCATTTGGGTTGACTAATGCACCGGCAATGTTCATGGCTTTGATGAACAAGATATTTGCAGAGTATCTAGATCAGTTTGTTGTAGTATTCATAGATGACATTTTGGTGTACTCCAAGACCAAGGAAGAGCATGAAGAGCACTTGAGGATAGCATTGCAACTCTTGAGAGAGAACCAGCTGTATGCGAAGCTTAACAAGTGTGAATTTTGGCTAGACCAAGTAGCATTCTTGGGGAACATTATCTCCAAGGAAGGTTTGTCAGTAGATCCGTCCAAGATTGAATCGGTAGTGAATTGGGAAAGACCAAAGAATGTGACAGAAATCAGGAGTTTTCTGGGATTGGCAGGTTATTATTGGAGGTTTGTGCAAGGTTTTTCGTTGATTACGTCACCATTGACAAAGTTGACAAGGAAGAATGCACCATATGTATGGACAGATCAGTGTGAAGAGAGTTTCCAAGAGCTAAAGAAGAGATTGACTACAGCACCAGTCCTTACTTTACCATCTGGGAGCGGCGGTTTTACCATTTTTACCGATGCTTCGAATGTTGGATTTGGTTGTGTGTTGATGCAAGAAGGAAAAGTGATTGCTTATGGATCTCGACAGTTGAAAGACCACGAGAAGAACTATGCCACCCATGATCTGGAGTTAGCAGCGATTGTGTTCGCGTTGAAAATGTGGAGACACTACCTCTATGGAGAGCAGTTCGAAGTCCACTCCGACCACCGCAGCTTACAGTATCTGTTTTCACAGAAGGATTTGAACATGAGGCAGAGAAGACGGATGGAATATATCAAGGACTATGATTTTCCAATCAAGTACCACCCGGGGAAAGCTAATGTAGTTGCCGATGCCTTGAGCAGAAAATCAGTGGGCTTGGCTAACCTTAGTGGCACTTGTATTTTCGAGAAGTTTGAAGAATTGAGTATAGACCTACAGCCACTAGGGAAGGGTGTACTATTAGCTAACATGTCAGTGTCAGAACCTTCTTTCATTCAGAAGATCAAGGATAGTCAGTTGCAAGATCCAGAGTTGGCCAAGATTTCAGAACATAGCAGAACGTCCTGATTTTCGTATTGTTGATGGAGTTTTGTACTACCGTGACCGTTTGTGTGTGCCTAACATTGAAGATTTGAGGAATAACATCATGACTGAGGCTCACAGTACGAAGTACTCCATGCATCCCGGTAGCACAAAGATGTATCAGAACTTGAAGGGCAGATTTTGGTGGAACAATATGAAGAGAGAGATTGCAGCGTTTGTCTCCCGTTGCATGACCTGTCAGTTGATTAAAGCAGAGCATCAGAGGCCTCCAGGATTGTTACAGCCATTAGAGATCCTGGAATGGAAGTGGGAGCACATTACCATGGACTTTATTTCGGGATTACCGAGGACTAGCAGAGGCAACGATGCGATATGGGTCATTGTGGACCGTCTCACCAAGTCAGCGCATTTCCTTGCTATGAAGACAGGGAAGAAGATGCACATGCTACCCCTAGCAGAGTTGTTTGTCAACGAGATTGTCAGTCGTCATGGACAGCTAGTTTCTATCACTTCCGACAGAGACAGCAGATTCGTCTCGAGGTTCTAGAAGACATTGCATGATTCTATGGGCACAAGATTACAGTTCAGCACAGCGTATCACCCTCAGACAGATGGCCAGTCAGAGAGAACGATTCAGACTCTTGAGGATATGCTCCATGCCTGTGTGTTAGATTTCAAGACTGAATGGGATGAGACTCTACCGTTGTGTGAGTTCGCTTACAACAACAGTTACCATTCGAGCATTGGGATGGCTCCTTTTGAGGCTTTGTATGGCAGAAGGTGTAGGACACCTGTATGTTGGGAAGAAGTCGGCACTCGCAGTTTCCATGGACCGACTATTGTTAGTGAGACCAGCGACAAGATCAAGTTGATTCAAAAGCGTCTAAAAGTGTCCCGGAGTAGACAGAAGAGCTATACAGACTCCCACCACAGGGATCTACAGTTCAAGGAAGGAGATAAGGTTTTCTTGAAAGTGTCACCTACAAGGGGAACATTGAGATTTGGATAGAAAGGTAAGCTATCACGGAGGTACATTGGACCCTACGACATTGTGAGTAAGATCGGTGACGTGGCTTTTAGGTTAGCCTTACCACCCGAGCTATCCGGCGTACACAACGTCTTCCATGTGTCTATGCTGAAGAAGTATGTCCCCGATCCGTCCCATGTGCTCCGACATGAGCCATTAGAGATCAGAGAGGATGCTACCTATGTTGAGAAGCCCGTTTAGATCATCGATACGAAAGAACAAGAGTTGAGGACACGGACTATTCAGTGGGTAAAGGTACTGTGGGAGAATCATGGACCGGAAGAGGCAACAGGGAATTACGAGATCAAGTGCAGAAGAAGTACCCACATCTTCTACCAGTGGTGAGTCTTATGTTTCATTTGGAGGACCAATTGCCCTAAGGGGTGGAGGATGTAAGACCCCGACCCGAGTGAACCCGATTAGTACTAATTAAGTTGCGTGTTAGTTCTAAGCTTGATTAGTGATTTTGGCTAAGTTGGATTTGGAATAGCTTTTGATATAGTTCTGGGGAGTTTTGGTTGTCTTGTGATTAGTGGGACCCTGTTTGGGATTTTCCTTTTTATGGCATGGCATGTGCTCGAGGATTCATCGGAGATTTTTGCATTCATGGTTTTAATCCTGTTTTATTGGTATTGTTATTCCCTACAACTTTCATGCTGATCCCGTTTTTATTTGACATCCCGAAACCCGATTTCGTAGCCTTGAGGGCAAAATAGTCATTGCACACACAATCTGTACCCCAAACTTGATATTCCCGAAACCCACGAAACATACACTTTTTGGAAACTAGATATTTCGACGATCATTTCTTCCTTCTTCGTCGAATTCATCCGAGATCCCGAAAGAGATGATTTCAGCCATCCAAGTTCCTTTAGTAGTAGGACCCAATTCATTTGTTAACAAAGGGGGGGAAACCACTATCCTATTCATTTCATTCTTCTTGTTCTAGCACAACTATTGAACCTAGGGTTTTTCTTGCAACTTCTTCTTCTTCTTGCTTCTCCATCCCCAACCCACACCAAGATTTGCATCAACCAAGAAATGGAACTCACCATCCTCTTCCTCATCTAGCAAGCTTCATTTTGATACCTTTTGTAGAGGAATCCATCAACCTAGAGACCTTCCTTGAGCTAGCTCTCTTCATTTGAAGCTCATCCAAGTAAGTAACCCTCCCCATCTCTTAGATTAGTGTTCCTCTAGCTCTTGATAAGCTCCATTTGCATTATTGAAAGTTCTATCCTTTTCATTCTTTGTTTGACCCATTTTAGGGTTTGTTTTGGGGATTTTTGATTGTAGCTTGGAAGTGAGCTTAAGAAGTGTTTAGAGGCTTGATTTTTGGCTAGCTTGGACCTAAGGCAAGTGAATGATTGGGGTGTTTTTGGGTTTTACATGGTTTGGTGAAACATTAATGATCTTCTCATGTTTTTATTGATTTTCATTGTTGAAATAAATGTTCTTGATGGAGTATTAAAGGATGCATTTATGGTCATAAAGATATGTTAGCTCATAGCATTTAATTCTTCTTGTTTGGTTCCAAATGTATCTTATTTGAAATGGTGTCCTTCTTCTTCCCTTCTTATATTGAATGTGTTATTGATGGAGGAGAGAATGGGACGAATGTGATGAAAGGATTTGATGTAGTTTGATTGAAGTATTAGGCTCCTCATTTGATGTAGAAAAGGGGCTAAAAGGGAGTTGTAGAAGGAATGGATAGAGGGGTGTTGAACTGGTCCGGAATCAGTTCCTGGACAGTTCGCTCGAGCGACCATGACACTTCGCTCGAGTGACCTGTCCAGAAAAGGGTTCGGAGCATTCCAGTAGCTGGGTCGCTCGAGCGCACCCTTGGTCGCTAGAGCGGACATCCCAGAACTCATTCCAGAGAGTTGTTCGTTCGAACGCATTTAAATATTCGCTCGACCCAATGAGTTCGTTCGAGCGACCTCAACTTTGCTCGAGCGAACCCACCTAGACAGCCATTCTAGAGAGCGACTCGCTCGAGCGAACTCTCCAGTCCGCTCGAGCGAGGGGCCCCAGTGGGCAAGGCTATGTTTGGGACGATGTTTAACTATTTCAATGTTTGGGTCTATTCTCTGGGAACCCCTCGATGGCAAGGAGATTTGCTAAACAATGTATGAGGCCATTCGTGGAAAGAAACCATATCACAAAGATTTTATTCGAAGTTTTGAAACTTCAAGGTGCATAAGGAGCCCGGAATGTCTTCTAACTCGAGGAGTACCAAGTCTTTATTATAATCGACATACGGGACCGCTATACACTAAATAGATATTGAAACCAGTATCTTACCCGAAATTTGTTATAGTTCATTGTTTTACTTCATTCCAAGATTTATATTATATGATTTGTTTTCCCGAAGGCATGATAGTTACACTAGTAATATGGACTTGTCTCGAAGAGTATTGCCCGACATGAAATGAAAGTTATGCATTTGAGTATTCTTGCCCCGTTCATTTATTTACTTGGACTTGATGTATTTCGTATATGTCTTGATTTGTTGTTTAACCTATGAGTCGGCATCACTAAGCTTGGATACCTTGTCGGTTTGATCCACTGACTTGGAGATCCCTTTCCCGTCCCACCAGCTGCAGTTTGGATCCTGATACCCGGTCTATTACCGTGGTCCCGTCCCGATACACTGTTCGCTACCGTGGTCCCGTCCCGTATGTTTATATTGTATATATGATTTGCGTTGATTCTCCTCACCTTGTGTGACTGAGATCAACGTCCCGTTATACTGTTGTCACTTTAGTGACAGAGGACTTAGCTTTATGTGATTGCCATCTTGTTAGTTCCCGATTCCTTGGATACCTTATGTGTTTTATCTTGTTTACTTGTTTTCTAGCAAATGATTTATCTACTTTATGAGAGTTCTTGTTTAAACAGATTTCTATGCTTTTCAAGATATTTCCTTTATTATATGTTGTTATATCTTTCACTCTCTTGCCAGACCGTCGTGTCTAACCCATTTGCTTTGGTACTCAGGTCCCGTTGCCGGCTACCTTGAGGAGGAGCCGGTAGGTGAGCCGCAACCTCTAGTCGAGTGGCGTGCTGACGATGTCATGTAGACATCGGGTTGCTAAGAGAGGCGTAACATTTTGAGGGGATCTATTTAACCATTCTTATGGATTACTGTTTTGTTTATATTGGCCTTTGTTGGCCTCTAATTTTGGGGATTGTAACTAATTGATTTGTTGTTTAAACTTTAACTACTTTTGGGAAACATGCTTTAGAACGTTGCTCATTCTGATACAGTTTTTGATACTTGATGTTAATGCTTCGATGACTAGAGATAGTCTGACTATTTGATTTGCTACATGCTTCCGCACTTAAAAGTAATATTCGTAGTTGGTTGTGACATCCTCACCGCGGACACCTGTGGGAGATTAAATAAATGCATGTGGTCATCTCATCATCACCACTAATAATGTCCCGACTCCGGATCAGTTCCTTCGAGGGCCCGGTCCGGGGTAGCGACATCGCTTCCTTGCTCATTAGGTTTGCGAGTATCGATGGAATGTCGCTTCCTCGCGAATTTGGGTGCAAGTATCGATTAAGTGTCGCTTCCATGCTGGATGGTTTTGCAAATATCGATGGAATGTCACATTCTTGCTCATCCGTTTTGCGAGCATTGTTGGAATGCCGCTTCCCCGCTTTTCAAAAATTTTGTTTTGCGGGTACTGATTAAAATGTTGTTTCCCCACGATTTTTGAAATTTTGAGGTGTTTTGGACCTCTCTTTTTTTAATTTTTGTTGTGGATATCAACTGAATTGTTGCGTCTCCATGATTTTTGAAATTTTGTAAGTATCGATGAAATGTCGCTTCTTTGCGATTTTGGAAGTATCGAATGTGGTTCACATCTTTCCGATTTTGAGTTTTGGGAGTATCGATTAGGCGTTGCTTCCCCGTGGTTTTTTGAAAAATAATTTTTTTTTGTTTAAAGACACGAGGGCCATAAATTTTGACCTAAAACCATTTTGGTGGTAAAAGGTAGTGTGGACTAGGGTGGAAATCCCTGAGTCTTGATTTTGTTTCAAACCATGAAATTTGGGTTCAAGGGTTGAAATTTAGGTCAAGTTAGGAAAAGTCTCCTAAACTCGGATTTTTTCTTTTGAACGATGAAACGATGAAACTAAGCATTATTTTGAATTTTTAAAAATTCCAACATAAGGATGAAAAATCTATAAGGAGTGGGTTTGGCGAGCAAGTACTTGGGAATAGGCTTTGGCCGTGCAGGCGTTGCTCTGACCCAATGGCGTAAGTCTTCAAGGGTAGTACCACTTCAAGAATTTGCCGTCGATGGGCAGCATACATTTGTCACCCTCCATGTTTAGGAGAGCATATGCACCGTTGGAGAAAACCTTGTCGATGACATAGGGTCCCAACCATTTTGGCTCAAATTTGCCTTTGGACTTCTGAGCGAAAACCATTGGTCTTTTTACCGCAAGGATCAAGTCACTCTTTTTGTAGGCGCGTTGCAGAAACTTTGTGTAAAAGATCCTGCCATGCTTGCTTGGTAAAGCTCAATGCTTTGTCGAGCTTTGAGTCATCTCTCGTCGAGATTGTCCAGCTCTTGGAGTCTCAACTTGACATTGCTTTCTTGAGTCATGTCATTTTGCAAAGACTCCCTTAGGGAAGGAATTTGTACCTCCAAGGGCAAGACAGCTTCGCATCCATAGACCAAGGAGAATGGTGTGCTATGGGTTGGTCCTCGAACAGTAGTTCGATAGGCTCACAAAGCTTTAAAGAATTTGTCATTCCAGTCTCTTTTTTGACTAGAGACCATTTTCTTGAGGATTTTGCAGAGTGTCTTGTTAAAGGCTTCTGCTAATCCATTTGCTGCCGGATTTTATGGAGTCGAAGGACAGCTTTAGATTTTTTTATTTGTCGCAGAACCTGTAGAATCGGCGATCCCGAAATTGTAGTCCTTTATCATGGACGAATCTTTTAGGTATGCCAAAACAACAAATAATGTGGGTGTGCAAGAACTGAAGGACCGATGAGTCTTCATATTGCCGAGGGCAAATGCTTCTGATCACTTGGAGAAATAATCTGTAGCGGCGAAGATGAAGCGATGACCTTTGCTTGATGGGGGAGAGATAGGACCTATGATGTCCATACCCCAGGCTTTGAAAGGCCATGAGATTGCCGTGGGGTGTAGCCATTCTTGAGGCATATGAACATTGTCTCCACGAACTTGGCATTGTCGGCAGCGCTTAGCAAATCGCATAGCGTCAGCTACCATGGTAGGTCAATAATAACCTAACATTTTTATCTAATCGTAGAGCTTAGGACCGGCCTGATGGGCTCCACAAAGACCAACATGAACTTCTTTGAGCTTTTCCTCGACCTCTTGTTATGACAAGCCGCGCAGAAGTACTTCGTTGAAGGATTTTCTATAAAGGAATTTTGAAGGAATATGCAAATGAAAGTTTGGGGCTCGTCTTTGAATGCTTACCTGTTCTTTTGGATCTTCAGGGAGGATTCCGAGCATGGTGTAATCAATGAACGGATCCCTCCAGTCGCCAATTGGAGGTATGATAGATATCCGACTTCTAACCAATTAGATGCATTCAGCAACTGCTTGGTGTGTGTTAAGAGGAAGGAGTATCATTCTTTCACACACTGTAATTTGCATGTTTTCCTTGGATCTCCATTGATGTGGCAAGTCCGGCCAAAGCATCTGCACCGATGTTCTCACCTCTGAGGATGTGGGTGATGTAACAAATGTCAAACCTTTGGCGAAGCGATTGTGCCTTGTTGTAGTAAGGCAATAGATCAAGTTTCCTGACTTCAAATTTTTGGTTCATTTGGTTGACGATCAGTTGAGAGTCTCCGAAGACTTCCTGCATGGTGATGCCGGATTCCAGGGAGAGTTCTGGTCCTACGATCAGAGCTTGGTATTCAACTGTATTGTTTGAGCATGGTTCCAGTAGTGAGAAAGCATTTGGAATCATGTATTTGTCGGGGATAACAAAGAGGATGCCAACTCTTGAGATCAACTTTCTTTTTTCATTTTTCTTGGTTGCATCGTCAAAGTACATGTGCCAGGAGGCATTTGGTGAGGAAGTCTCCACGTTGTAGACAGGTTCATCTGGGAGATCCTCTCTGAGTGGAGAATCTTTAGGCAACGGGTGCTCTGCGAGAAAGTCTACTAGACCTTGGCCTTTGATTGTTTTTTACGGTACATACCTGATATCAAATTGTGATAGGAGGATGGATCATTTTTCCAGTCGGGCATTGAGAGAACTTGCTTTTGTGACAAGGACCTTCAAGAGGTTAATCCTTGAAATCAGGTAAACTTTGTTGGAAAGAAGGTAGTGACGCAACTTTTGCATGGAGAGCATCACTGCAAGGCATTCTTTTTCAACTGGAGAGTAGCGATGCTCCGCACCTACCAGCATATGGCTGAGGTAGTATAGAACAACTACTTAAGAAGGGTCCTCGTTTGGAAGATCACCCTTGGGATTTAGGGGTTGATCCTTCTCATTTACCGGGGATGTGCCTGCAGCGGAGTTGCCATCCTCAGTGATTGCGTTGCATGGAGCATTTTCCGGGAGCAACTTTTGTTGATCAATTCGTCAACCCAAGCATCATTAGCTGGAGCTACTTCATGATGATCAGTCGGGAGAGGTGTGAAATCTGATGTCACTATCTCAGGAGACGAAGTCTGATAAGGCGACAACTTAGTGGAAATCACTTGAGAAGAAATAGCTCCAGAGGATATACAACCAGATGTGGTTTGAGAGTAAGTAGCCTCAGCAGACGAGGCTTCGGAGGAACTATGATCCCGAGCTATCACATTGCAGGTTACTCCGATAGGAGACATCCCCCGAATGGACTGTTGGGAGTTAGACTCATCCTCGGATGTAAGAGGATCATCTATCCAGCAGTTTTCTCCATTTTCAGGAGTTGAGGGAGGAGGTACTTGGTGGTCTTCAGGGACTTTTAGTTCTGCATTTTGATTGCGACGAAGCTCGTTAACACGATCTTGCTCTTGTTCTATGGCAAGATGCTACAGGATCCTCACATATTCTTCAAGATCAGGCATGGGAGCCAAATCTTCTTCTTTGTCTGCTCCTTGTGGTTCAACATGGTTAGGTTCCACTGGAGCAATAGCAGGTGCTGGGTCAACAACATTCTCTTGAACAACCTCTTGGTCTTCTTCATCATCAGACCAAGAACCTTGTGGCTGTAAGGGGTTATACCAGATTAATGGCATAGGGTGAGTTTCATGAACCCATTTTTCATCAGAGAGGTATTCTTCTGTTTCAAGGGATTCCTCCCATTCGTCGGTGTCACTGGACTCGTATCCGCTCATGGATAATCCAACTACAGAATTGCAAGAGTATGATGTTGAAATAGGTGGGCCTCGTGGATAGGTTTTCAAAACTTTTTGACCCACTTGACTCAGGAATCAACTATCCAGAAGGCTATAAAACCCAATCTCGGATCCATGTCCTCAATCTCAGCCATCATGATCAGCAAATAAACCTATCTAGAAAATAGAACAGCAACCAACAAGCATCCATAAAAATCTACAACATGCACGAAAGTAGATTATACCTTAGGAGCTCGGTTGTGCTCTAATAGAGAAGTTGCATCTTTCTTTGATGATGAAACTCTTTCATGTATCAAACAAGAATCTCCAAGACCTATTGATCTTCCACGCTATGACCCATTTATCAGATCTCTTATCTCAAGAAGATGTGTGGGATCTCCAAGAGAAAAGCCTACTAGAAACTTTAAGGAACTAAAAGAGAGAGAAGAGGAGAAAATTGTGCAACACTTGCACTTAGTGGAGGGATGGGCGTGTATTTCTTATGGTGGACGTCCAAGGGGATGTTTCCCCTTAAATAGCCCTCAAGCAACCTCCTTTTCTTTCTCTCTTACTAATTGCATTAGAAGTCTCACTTCCATACTATTACCACTATTAGAAGTCCCACTTCAAATAGAAATAATAACTTTCTAATTCCTTCCTTTTAGAGTTCAAGTAGAATTTGCATCTTTCTAATATCTTGGGCTAGCTTGGAGACCACTAGGGATTCCTTAGAAAGCTTGCTCCAACTGGAACACGCGACCCCACATCTCATGTGCAATCCGGGCCCACAGTTAATTGTAAATAATACCACTATATAAATACAATTGCACTCCAGTCTTAGGAATAAATTACAATGAAGACCCTAAACTTCCACATTACCACAAGTAGGCCCCTCTATCAATATCCATTGATCAATTGGAATAAATCTGTCCCATCCAATCTTAGATCCACATCTTTTTATCCTCAAACCCCAATTAATCACAGTGATCATCAGTACTATCCAATTAACTCTTAATCGAGATGGGTGCGCACTTACTAATGATAAATCCATTAATTGGCACAAGGGGATAATGTAGATAGATTTCATCTTGATCATTGTATGTTCCCACAGTCCTACTACCACATACACAAGACACCAAGGTGTTGACCTACAGTTGGCCTCAATCATTGGTGACTCAAAGCAAATGAATAGACAGAAACTTGAGTTCATCAATGTCTCAAGATTGAGAGCCTATTGCTTGGGAATTATGAGAGCAGTCCTTAAAATTGAGATAGTATTTCATAAGGTGTTTCTTATGGTCATTCAATATATCTAATGTACCGGCACTATGATCCAGAATCTTACATTCTGATGATCGAGACAAATCACACTATCTCATAGTGATCAAAGTGATGCAACCTTATCAGATAAGATGCCTAGCCTCATCATAGGGAAGGGATTTTTTGTTGTCCCCAGCGAAGCGGTAGAGGAAGTCTCTGCCTTTTCATGCACTTCTTGTTTTGGTTGAGCTTTCTCTTGCTCTTTGAGCTTACGAAGATTTCTATTAGCTTGCATTCGCTGTTGAGCTGTCGACTTTGTTTTGACAACCTCCTAGTTTTCATCTTCTAGGAGATTAGGATGCACCCATATGGGTTGCCCGTCCAATGCTAGGTAAGGGACCAGCTCTTGGGATGCTTGAATTCTTTTTATCACCTTGAAGGAAGTAGTGACCTTGTTTGGTGATTTGGATGTTTGTCCACATGACATCATGTTGACGGAGGCAGACCTGTAGTTTTTGTCAAAGGTGACGACTCCATTTTTTTACATCTCGTTTATCTTCTCTCTCACAACGAAGCATTGATTAAGAGGATGCGAGATCATTTGGTGGTATGGACAGTACCGAGGATCATTGGTTTTCCCAACATCTCCCGGTCTTTTGGGCTCAGGCAAGGTGAGTTTACTATTTGCTTCTAGATCCCCGAAGATTTCATCAACATCTTCATCGAACGAGTATTTCTTTTCTGCTCGCTCTTTGAAGGCATCAGAGAGTTCGAGTCTCTTATCTACAGCTTTGTTTTCTGCTTTCTTTGGTGGCTGAGGAGCTGACTTTGTTTGCACATTAAGGACCTCTTTCTTCTTTGGTTTTGAGGTCGCAATGGCGGTCGGATCCTTCTGTAAGACCCCGACCCGAGTGACCTCGATTAGCACTAATTAAGTTGTGTTTTAGTTCTAATCCACTACTAACCTTGCATTAATTGAAAATGGAGTCATCTTCTTCTTCCTCATCTTGGAAGCTCTCCATTGATACTACTTGTGGAGGAAACCATCCATCCCAAGGTCCTCATTGAGCTAGCTTTGTGCATTTGAAGAACTTCCTTGTAAGCTTCCTCTTCCATCTTTTAGATTTGAGAATTTCCTCACGTTAGAGAAGCTCCATCCTCATTATTGCCAGCCCTTTGTTTCTCATTTCTTGTTTTGACCATTTAGGGTTTGTGTTTGGTGGTTTTTGGAATGTGTTTGTAGGTTGGCTTTGAGAGAGTATGATTAGGAGCGTGCTTAGCTTGTTTGAGACCAAAGGCAAGTGGATGAATGAATGTTTATTGTTTTCATGTTTTAAGATGAATGTTGTTTTCCATTTCATGCTTTTAGTGATTTAATATATGCTTCTTTCCATGATTTCCATTTATTTCAAATATGTATATGGATAGGCCTCATTCCTCTTATTTAACTTCTTGGAAAAGTGTATGCACTTGATTTTGTTGAAACTTTTTCTCTTGGGTTATTATGGATTTCAGTTGTGATTGGGTTTCTTTGATGAATGAGGAAGAATGAGATGAATGTGATGCACTTTTATGGGTGTTTCATTGGAGGAATAAGTCTGTTTTTGAAGAGGCAATAAGTCCTCATTTATGTACAAAAAAGGATGCTTAGACCCCATTTGGCATCTCTATTTGAGCCTCTATTTCTCTAAAATGTCTAAAACGGACAGAGGTTCCAAAATTTAGACTGTTTGGTACATAACTTTCTCCTCTGTATTCTGTAGAAATTTAGAGCCAAATCCTCTAAAAATCATATGCTCCCATACCCAGCAGATGAGAAATAGACGTTTTGCCTCTTCAAAATATAGAGGCGGAGATATTCTCATTGACAAAATCACCCTCAGACGGTGTTTTATTGGCACCGGCTGTCCTTTCAACAAAACCTCAAGCCCGTTGAACCAACTCAAAACAAACCCTCATTCGTTTGGAGAGCTCTGCAGAGGGAAAAGAAAGAAGAGAGAAAAACTTCAGAGGAGGTATGCCTTCTTCTCTCTCTTTCTTATGCTTCTTCTCTTTCTTTCTCTTTATATGCTTCTTCTGTCTCTTTTGTTCCTTTTTTTTTTCTATTTCAATGATTCTGCAGCGATGGGTTTCCCTCAATGTTGGAAGGAATGGTTCTAGGGTTTGGATTTTCTACAAGTGTTTTTTTTTTTTTTTTTTTGTGGGTTTTGGACTGTGGTGTGCGTCTAGATGCTCCCCTAAAGTGAAATCTTCCAAGGTGCAAAATCACTGTTATCTCTACCTTTTTTGTTGGGAGGCAATTTGTGATGTAAGGCAGAGGCTACTAGCTGCTAATTTAAAACGATCATCACAATTTAGTATTTTATAATGCGAAATAGCAGCAAACCTGAATTCTACTCTCTTCATTCCAAGAGCTCAGACCATGCCTTATAAGAGTCACCTTTTTTGAAGAAGTTAATGGCCCATTTGTAAGTGATATAGTTGCCCCTTTGAAATCAAAGGCTCCACCAGTCATAGGAGCATCCCTTTCAAGTAAGTCTGATGTAGATGCATAGTTAGAAACATCTTGAACTTGGTTACAAGAATATCTAGTGTTAAGCATTTAATGGATGTATTGAGAGGATGGGAGCATATAATTAGCTAAATAGGAAATCACTGAGTCTATTCAATAACACCCACATGCTTACAACAAGAAATTTGGAGACAGAACATCTTCTGCACCATCATCGTTGTTGAACCATTATCCCATTCCCATATATGTCTGTATCATCAATGTACAAGTAAATCCGTGTGTGTTTTAAATGTAGAACTGTTCAGAATTCAAATATACATATAAAATTATGTAAGTCAGAAAGGGCTCCAAATAATCTGAACCTTTACTCACTAGCCCAAACAGTAATGCAATTTCAAGTAATGATTCTTTACAATGTGGAAAGAGGGAATGGGAAGATGGAAGAGGAAAGAGGCTAACCACATGGATAAAAGCTCCAATCCAAAGACTTAAGGCAGATAAGGCCTTAGGCTGTATGGATTCTTCTCCCCAGAGTCCAGATCTAAAGAAGAATTTCAACATTCACACCAAGGATCAAGAGCTTCACATTCTATGGGGCTAATTCCCAATATGTTCCACTTGTAGACAACAGGTTTTCAGAACCCAAAAGCTTCACATGAGATACCCAAATTAAGAAAACAAGCACAACAGAAAATCTTCCAAAAGCACCCAAACTATGATCACATAGAGAAGAAGAAAAAGATTATCAACCCACCTTCTTTTGGAGGGCTGATTTTCTTTCCTTGTCTCCTTAAAAGACTTGGGCAAAGAAGCTAAAATAAGAAGTGGGTTTCTCAGTTTAAAGTGGGCAAAGAAGGTAAAATAAGAAGTGGGTTTGTTCAAGATACAAAGACACAAAAGAAAGGGTGATAGAGAAGCAGTAACCATTGGAAAAAATGGTACGGATAATTTACCCTCAAGGTAATGTAGATTGCCTTGCACAAGTTTTATATAGTCTCAATGCACTTAAAAAGGATACCATACTGGGATGTTTTTGGTTTGGGTATGAAAGGAATAGATACATGTATTTGTTTAATGGGTGTTAGTACTTGGTGCTCCATTATTGACTTTCTTATCCATTATTAACCTTCTCAAAATATTTTATTTGAAAGTTTATTTTCTATTTCATTGTGTTTAGTGAGCCATATTGTACTTTTTCCATGATGTTCTAAATAAATTTTATGGTGTAGTAATAATGACCGATAAGGGAAAGACAAAAGAAATAGATGACATCGATCGTGCCCATTGGTCAGATAGCATGAGAAAATGTCTCATTGATGTATGTTTGGATCAAGTAAAATCTGGAGGTCGACCAGAAGTATAATTTAGCACAAAAGCTTGGAAGGTGATAATAGAAAATTTTAATCAAAGAACAGGACATTTTTTTAACCAAAAGCAATTGAAGAATCAAATGGATTATCTAAAGAAACTATATAATGCTTGGCTACACTTGAAGAGCCAAACAGGCATAGGATTCAATCCACATACCGGTTACGTGGAGATGGCACAGGACCGATGGATGGAGTACCTAAAGGTATATCAAAGTTGTAATTGTTTTGGTATTTACAAACTAGGATTCTAGCCTTTGACAATTATCATTGAACTTTATTGCAGACACATAAAGATGCAAAAATATTTAAGTCCAAGCCTCTTCCTTTCCCTGAAGAAATGGCTGCTTTGTTTGATGGTACCTCCGCGAGAGGGGATGATAAATGGGCTCCGGCAATGGATGGTTTATCGAAAGATATTACAATGGATATGAATTCAAGCTTCGTCAACTTGGCTCATTATGAAGATACTCTATCCCCGGACCCAATAACACCCCGGTCAACCATGCGAGAAGACTCAGTTGCTAGTGAGGCTAGGACGGATGTCTTGATGGCAAATATTAGGCGAAAGAGACCAACGCCTTCAAAGAACCAATCAATGGCGAGTAATAGTGCGATAGATACATGCATAATGGACCTCGCAGCATCAATGAAGGCAACAATTCCAGTAGCTGCTACTCCTGTTGAAACTGAAACTGATACCATTGCTGAATGCATTGACCTATTACATTCCATGCCCCAAATTACTGATGATAGCCCACTATATGCGACCGCTCTTAATTCTTTTATGGTTAAGGATAAAAGAATTCTCTGGATGTGACTAAGGTCAGATGAGGGAAGGATGACTTGGCTAAAATCTCAAATGTCCTAAGAGATTAGGAATGTGATTGGAGATTCTATTGGTGTCTAGCTAATAGATTGGTGTTTATTTTTTGAATGACTGTTAGGTCACTCCCTTTTGTATTTTTAATTGAAAAACATGGATGTTATCTTGTACTACATATGAATGAATGTTATGGCAGTTATTTAGTTGAATGTTTATTTGTCTAATGGATGTTATCTTGTACTACATATGAATGAATGTTATGGCAGTTATTTAGTTGAATGTTTATTTGTCTAATGGATGTTATCTTGTGCTACTATGAATGATTGATTATTTAAAGAATTCTTTGACATACTACAGAGCACATGGATTCAGTTTTACGTCGAAAAATAACACTTATCATCCTATTGTTGTACAAGAGGCGGCAACGATGCTTAATTAAGGAACCATGTAGGAACTCAATCATGACCGGACATGGTCATGTCCAAATGATTTTGAATGGTAATCCTATTATCTGTCATCAGTTACTACGTGTGGAACAACATGTGTTTCGGCGTTTATGCATGTATTTTAGAGAAAAGAACTTATTGAAAGACATCAAATATATACCTGTTGAGGAGCAAATAGCCATGTTCATGACCATCATTGCACATGCCCATACGAATAGAGTGATTCAAGATAGATTTCAACACTCGGGGGAAACTATTCACAGACACTTTCGTCAAGTTTTGAAAGCAATGATGTTATTTGCTAAAGACATGATAAAGCCGCCTTCATTGGATATAGTGCATAAGGAGATACTTTTGAATCCACGTTTTGAGCCATATTTTAAGGTATTACTCTCTTTCCATATTATTGACGACTATTTTTTTTCTTTTCTCTAATGTAAAATTTATTTTATCTTATTGTTCCTTATTTTTTATAGGATTGTATTGGTGCAATAGATGGAACCCTTGTGCATGCCATTATCCAAGCAGATAAAAAAAATCCCTTATAGAGGTCGAAAGGGTGATTGCTTGCAACAAGTTATGGCGGTATGCTCATTTGACATGCTCTTTACATATGTGGTATGTGGATGGGAAGGTACGGCTCATGATCAACGAATTCTCTTGGACACCATATTTGATGAAAGGTTAAAGTTTCCACATGCTCCACCTGATAAGAAAGCTTTTATAAGTGCTTAAGATCTTATCAAATAAGTTTGACAACATTCTTCTCGCATGTTAACTTTTTAACATTTGCATTTCATTCTCTTTAGGTAAATATTACTTGGTTGATGCTGGTAACACAAACATGAGAGGCTTTCTTTCTCCATTTAGAAACGTTTGTTACTGGCTTCTAGATTTTCAAGGTCCTACCATTCCTCGTACTAGGGAGGAACATTTTAATAGATTACATTCATCATTGAGGAATGTCATTGAGCGGAGCTTTAGGGTATTAAAGGCTCGATTTCCTATCCTCAAGTGGATGGCTCCTTACCCATTTCCAATACAGCGGAGCATTGTAATTGCAGCGATGTCGATGCATAATTTCATTAGAAAAGAGGATATGGAGGATCAATTATTTTTGGAATATTCTAGTGAAGACGTTCAAGTAGAGTGTGACACTAGTGTTGTGGAAGATATGGGAAACACCTCTACTTTTGATATCACAGATAGGACAGAGATGGATGCCAAGAGGAATTCAATTGCAGATGCCATTTGGCGAGATGCATCTTCCTAAGCATGGATTTCTTCATCTTATGTAATGCTACTAGTTTTTATTGGATTAAGTGAATGAATATTTGTGATTGATATAATGGCTTGATGGATTATTATTGGAAGGTAAAGTATTGAAAATGAGGGTGTTTTGTATTATCTTTATATGAAGGTGTGTGATGTCTTAATTTTTAAAATATTTACAAGTTACAGGCTATAGTTTAATGTAAATTTTGTTATTTTCCAATGGACAGGTTGTTATGATGATGGCACATGTGTAGATAATGTATTTATTCTTAAATGATTCCATGTTGAATATATTTTTTATGAGTCTATGTTGCATGTGCTCTTGAAAGATATAACCGCCTCCAATTTAGTGGGATAAATTAGCAATTGATTAAACCCGGGCCGCCTCCAAGATACGATCAAGCCCTTCTAAAGGTGATGTTGATTTGAGTTTGCTGGTGCAAAAATCAATTCTAAACTCATCAGTTCGTTGGGGACCCAATAGTAGAACCATATGATGAAATTCACAAAATGCATGAGAGATGAGAGCCACATTGACCATTTAGAGTGGGATGTGTATCTTAATTGAAATGGGTCTTTTAGTCCAAATATGGATGAGGTTAAGCCTAATAAACTACAAAATAAAAGCCTTCTCATAATGGCTTTTAGAGCATCAGACCCAAGCCCTACTTAAGATCCAAGTCTTGTAGGGTGGAAACATATGAATGAGTTTCCTTTTTCATGTAATGACATAACTACCATTGTAAATAAGAACCAAACCCTTCTAAAAAGAAGTAAATAGAGGGTGTACCAAACGGTCTATTTAAATTAGATATATGCATTACCAAACACATTTTTTCATTCTAGCCTCTATTTTAAATATCTCTATTTTTAAAGACTTTATTTTAGATGGTCTATAAAAAAAACTAGTAGACCGACCAAACAGGGCCTTAGAAATGTATGCAAAGGGGAGAAAGGAAGGAGCCAAACTGCACATCAAAAATAACTTCTGTGACAGTTTGGTCAAGCGACCTTGATAGTTCACTCGAGCGAACCTCATCTAGAAGACAGTTGACTTGAGCCAATTTAACAGATCGCTCGAGCCAACCTGATCTGGGCAGGTCCGCTCGAGCGAACTCTTACAGAGAGGCCATGGCTCGAGCGAACTTCAGGTCCGCTAGAGCCATGTGCACTGTCGACCTGGGGCTGTGTTGGGGGCCTGGGTATGATGTTTAAATGCTTGGAAGAGGTTTGTTGGGAGCCCCATTGTGATGGGGAGATTTAGGAGGCGATGAATGGAGCCCGTTTGAGAAAGAAACTCTATCACTGAGATTTATTAATGGCGCTGGATCTTACCAATGTGTTTAGGGAGCTCGGAATGTCTCCAAAACTCAAGGAGTAGCAAGTCTATGTTGAAATCGATATACGGGATCCCTCCTCACATTGATTTAATCTTGAACCCCAATGCTTGGCCCAAATAATTTGGAAATTCATTTGTGTTCTAATTTTCCCTAATTTTGACATGCACTTCTCGAAATTTATGCTACATGAGTAGTCATGCCCGAAAACACTGATGTTGTATTTTTAGCATTTTGCTAGTCCTTGTGCATTGCCCGATAGTAAGAAATATTTGTGCCTACAGGCACCCCGTCTCGCCCGTTTATGTGTTTTACTTCATGTGTATTGGTACATGTCCCGATTTCATTCATGTGACCTATGAGTCGACACCACTAAGCTTGGACGACCTTGCCGACCTGATCCACCGACTTGGAGGTCCCCCTCCCGTCCCACCAGCTACAGCTTGGATCTCGTCCCATCCCGATACCCGGTTCACTACCGTGTCCCGTCTTGTACAATTATATATATGTATATTTCATTGAATCTCATCACTTCGTTTGTCAGAGATCAACCCCCCGATGTGCTCTCATCATATCGGTGATAGAGGATTTAGCTTTGTGTGGTTCCCATCTTGTTAGTTTCTTGTTCTTGGTACCTTTGCATGTTTTCATATTGTTCATGTGATTTCTAATAAATGATGCACTCTATTTTATAGAAATTATTGTTCAAACAGGTTTCAATGTTTTCCAAGGTACATTTAAATATTGTCATGTTGTTTTTTCTTTTCACCCATCTGCCAGACTGTCGTGTCTGACCCATTCTTTGGTACTCAGGTCCAGATGCCGGTTATCCCCAGGAGGAGCTTGAGGAGGCGGCTGGAGAGCTGCACCGAGTAGGAGAGTGGCAGGCTGACGATGTCATCTAGACAGTCGGTCAAGTCTTGAAACACATATTCTTTTGGGGAATTATTTTGGTTGTACTAGCCTTTGTTGGCCTTTATTTTTTGGGGAGAGATTAATAAATTGATCTTTTGTATAAACATTTAACTTTACCTTTGGGAAATGCTATAATGATCATTGCTCACTCTGACATCTTGTTGTATACCCTTGTGCCATCAATCTTGTGATTTTGAAATGAATTATGAATTGATTTGCTACTTGCTTCCACACTTGAATGAAAATGTTATGTTGGTGTGATATCCTCACCGCGGACACCTGTAGGAAATTACATACACGGGTAGTACCATGTTCTTTATTGATCAATGTATGTATTAGCCAAATAAACATTGGCATCATCATCATTAACACCGTCCCGATCCCGAATTAGGTCGGTAACCTGGTTCGGGGTTGCGACGGACTGGTATCAGAGCGAGACGTGTTTCTGGCAATTAAAAGAAACCAGAAATCCTAAGGTTGTGGCGAGGATTCGTTAAACTTTTCGTTAGCTAGAATCGTGTGAGCAATGTGTGACCCTCTACTTGATTATTATGTGCTAACATCTTGTTTTGCAGCGTTATGCCACCTCGTAAGAGACCCGTAAACGGCAATCCCACCGCAAGCAATAGTGATCACACTGGGTCAATTGAGGAAGATACTCCTGATAACACCATGCAAAATCAGTTTCAACAGATGATGCAGGCCATGCTTGATTAGCAACGCCAGGCCAATGAGAACCAGGCTAGGTTACAGGAGCAAATGGCAAAGAGAGAGGAAGATCATGCTAGGGAAATGACACAAATGTAAAGGCAGTTGTTGGAAGTTTTAGAGAGGAGGCATGAACCGGTCCTAGCTCAACCACCAGGTCCACAAATTATCATCAACCAAAGGGAGAATGACCCAAATTCCTTGTTTGAGCGGTTTAGGAAGAGAGGTCCGAAGGACTTCACTGGGACATAGAAGCCTCTAGCTGCAGATGATTGGCTAGAGCATACAGAAAATATTTCTGAAGTCTTCCGATGCACCAGAGGAGAACAAGTGAAACTCGCAGCGTCCCTATTCACCGGTTTAGCTGACATATGGTGGAAACAATTAGGGTTGAGTACAGAAGCATGGCAGATAACCAATTGTTAGAAGTAGGTGGGCCTCGTGGATAGGTTTTCAAAACTTTTAACCCACTTGACTCAGGGATCAAGTACCCCTAAGGCCATAAATCATATCCATGATACAATCCCTGAAACTCATCAATCATATACAACAGTAAACTCTATCTAAAAGATAGAAACCAACAACACCAAGTAATCAAAATAATCTACCACAAATTGAGAAGTAGATTATACCTTTGGAGCCCGGTAGTGCTCTAATGGAGAAAAAGACTTGCTTGATGAAGAAACTTTTTCTTTTAAGCAACTTAGGATCTCCAAGACCTCTTAGACTTCCACGCTGTGACCCATATCAGATCTCTTTTCTTAAGAAGATTGGTGGAAACTCCAAGAGAAAACCCAACTAGAAACTCCAAGGAACTAGACGAGAAAGAGAGGAGAGAGAATTGTGCAACTCTTGCACAAAAAGGGATCTTGGGCGTGGACTCCTTGTATGGGACGTCCAGGGGGTTGCTTCCCATATTTATATCACTTTTGCAACTCCTCTTCTTACTAATTAATTAGAAGTCCTACTTCCATTAACAACTTTCTCTTTTTTAATTATTATAGAAGTCTCACTTCCACAACAATTAGTAACTTACCATTACCACTATTAGAAGTCTCACTTCAAATACAAAATAGTAACTTTCTAATTCCTTCCTTTTAGAGTTTAAGTAGGATTAGTATCTTTCTAATAACTTGGGCTAGCATGGGGACCACTATGTTGGAAAATAGGTGGGCCATTCAGATAGGTTTCAAAAACTTTTGACCCACTTGATGCAGGGATCAATTATTTAGAAGGCAACAAACCCAATCCAGGATGCAATCCCTCAAACTCATAAACCATGTACAACAATATATCCTATCTAGAAGATAGAAAACAACACCTAAACATGCAACCACAAAATCTACAACATACAAGGATGTAGATTATACCATTCGAGCTTTGTAGTGCTCTAATGGAGAAGTTGATCTCTTTCTTTGATGATGAACACCTTCAGTAATCAAATCAGAATCTCCAACACCTTTTGATCTTCCACGCTATGACCCGTATCAGATTCTCTTTTCTCAAGAAGATGGTGGAATCTCCAAGAGAAAACCCAACTAGTAACTCCAAGGAACTAGAGGAGGAAGAGAAGAGAACTAGAAGAGGGAAGATATGTACAACAACTTACACAAGAGAGGAAGAGATATGATGGGCGTGAATCCCTAGGTGGAATTCTTGCATTTGGGGCGTCCAACCCCTCTCTCTCTCTTTTATAGCACTTAAGTAACCTCCTCTTAATAATTGAAATAAAAGTCTTACTTCGAAAACAATTAGTTGCTTACTAAATCACAATTAGAAGTCTTACTTCAAATATGATTAGTAACTTCCTCTTTTACTAATTAAAATAGAAGTCCTACTTCCATTAATAATTAGTAGCTTACCATTACCACTATTAGAAGTCTCACTTCAAATAGAAATAATAATCTTCCTTTTAGAGTTCAAGTAGAATTAATATCTTTCTAATAAATTAGGCTAGCGTGGGGACCACTAGGGATTTCTTAGAAAGCTGGCTCCAACTGGGACACATGACCCCACATCTCATGTGCAATCCGGGCCCATAGTTAATTGCAAATAACTCCACTATATAAATGCAATTGCACTCCAGTCTTAGGAATAAATTACAATAAAGATCCTAAACTTCCTCAGTACCACAAGTAGGCCCCTCCATCTATATCCATGGATCAAATGGACCTGTCCACCAGATTAGATCCATATCTTATTATCCTTGAGCCCCAATTAATTACAAAATCTGGACACAATTTTCAATATCCCCGAAACCCGCTAAACATATACTTTTTGGAAACTAGATATTTCGGTGATCGTTTTTCCCTTCTTCGTCGAATTCATTAGAAGTCCCGAAAACAATGTTTTGAACCCCACAAGTATTTCTAGTGGTGGAGCCCATCTTTATTGCTATAAAAAGGAAACCCATTCCATTTTCCACCCTTCTTGGCTCAAAAACGTGGGAGTGGTGTTTGGGAGCTGTCTAGGGTTTTTCTTTCCATTCCTTCTCCTTCTTATTGCTCTCCCATCTCCCAATCTCCTCCAGACCTTTGCAAATGGGAAAATGTAGGTTATCTTCTTCTCCCTCTCTTTGAGAGCTCTTTAGCTACACCACTGGTGGAGTAAGTCACCCATCCAAAGATCCTCTTTGAGCCATTCTTGTTCATTTGAAGACTCTACAAGTAAACTTCTCCTTCAATCTCTTAGACTCGTGTTCTCCTAACCTTAGAGGAGCTCCATTTTGATTATTGCAAGCTCCTTCTTCATTCTTGTTTTAACTCTTTTAGAGTTTGTTTTGGGGGTTTTGCTTGTAGTTTGAACCTTTGACTTGGAAAGCTTGTTTAGAGCTTGGATTGCTTGTTAGAGACTGTAAGGCAAGTGGTTGAAATTATAGTTTGAGCATTTAATGGTTTTATGAAGAATGTGTTGATTTTATTATTCATGTTCATATTTATTAGCTTACAATGATTTGAAATAAATGCTCATTAAAAAGTTTTTGCTAACTCATTTATCGTCTTGGAAATGTGATAGATAACCCTTCTTTTATCTCTTGATTATAGCTCAAATGAATCTCTATGGTTATGAGTTTCTTCTCTCTTTGGTGATTGAATGTGAAAGGATGGAGGTGTTGGGTTGGATGTTGTGGAATTTGAAGTTGTGGAGAGGTGTGGAAAGATGTATTGGAGGAGCTTTTAGCTCACTTTTATTGCAGGAAATTAATGGGAAGTGAGGAAAGTAGTTTGAGGAGGGAAAGAGCTCAAATCTAATCGCGGAAGGGCTAGCCCCTCATAACTGGATGCTAACCCCTGATAATGGAGGCTAGCCGCCAGATAACCGCACAGTCGCGGTCACTTTTCCAGATAGCTATTTTTTCTCCTGAAGCCACGCGGTCAACCTCACGGCTAACCGCTACCTAACCAAACCATTTCGGTTACATTTCCAGTAACTGTTTTCTGTCAGGCCACCCACGGTCAGCCAGCGGCTAGCCGTCGAACTCAGCGGCGGCTAACCGCCAGATGACCGCTGGGTATCTGAATTCACCCAGAAACCCTGATATGAAGAGAAATGAAAAGGGTTTTGGTCCCAATCATTTGCGCACCCTTTTAGAGAATGATGGGGACTATTCACCCGAAAATACGTATGGAGCCCGTTTGAGGAAGAAACCATACCACGAAGACTCATTCAAAGCCTTGAAAAACCCTAAGGTGTATACGGAGCCGGAATGTCTTCAAAATTAACAAAGTGCCAAGGGTATACTCAAATTGACATACGTGCCCCCATTCACCTCAGACTAGTTTTAAATCCCGATATGTGTCCCGTGCTTTCCAAAGATCAACTGTGCTTCTATATATCCCGAATTGTTACATATGTTTTCGAAAATTCATGAATGATGATTTATCATTTCCGAAGGCATTGAAATTACAATTTAGTATTTTGCTAGCCTGTTTATACATTGCCCGAATTGAAAGGAAATTTATGCCTCGAGCACTCCCGTCCCATTCTTTTACATATGTGCACTCGATATGTTTTATACATGTTTGATTTGTAATTTGACCTATGAGTCGGCACCACTAAGCTTGGATTACCTTACTGGTTTGATCCACCGACTTGGAGATCCCCCACTCGTCCCTCCAGCTGCAATTTGGATCCCGATGCCTGGTTTGTTACCGTGGTCCCGTCCCGATACCCGGTTCGCTACCGTGGTCCCGTCCCGTATATTTATATTGTATATGTATATGTTCGTTGTCTCTCCTCACCTCGTGTGACTGAGATTGATGCCCCGGTATGCTCTTGTTACTTCAGTGATAGAGGACTTAGCTTTGTCTGGATGCCATCTTGTTTATTACCCGATTCCTTGGTTACATTTACATGTTTTACAATGCATACTCATATTTGAATAAATGATTTATCTCTTTTTATGGAAATTGTTATTTAAACAGGTTTAAATGCTTTTGAAGGTAAATTCATTTATCATTTTATTGTTGTGTTCTTTCACCCATTTACCAAACCGTTGTGTTTGACCCACTCTTTGGTACTCAGGTCCAGACGTCGTGTTTCCCGAGGCGGAGCCTGAGGAGGCGGTCGGAGAACCGCAACACTTAGTTGAGTGGCACGCCGATGATGTCGTTTAGACATTCGGTTGACTCGAGATGCGATTCATTTTGGGAGTTTGTGGATAACTCATTCTTTTGGGATTATACTTTGAGATGCATTGGCCTTTGTTGGCCTCTATTTTTGGGGAATGTAATTAAATGATCTTTTGTATTAACTTTAACTTTACTTTGGGAAACATGCTAATGATCATTGCTCATTCTGATACAGTGTTATACTTGTTTTATTGTCTTTATGACTAGAGATGGTTTGAATATTTGATTTGCTACACTCTTCCACACTTAAACAAATGTTACATTGATGTGATATCCTCACCGCGGACACTTGTGGGAAATTAAATAAAGGTGTGTCTCTTATCACCACACTCATCACATTAATACACCGTCAATTAGTCCCAATTCCGGATCAGGCCCGTTGACCCGGTCCGGGGTCGCGATAGTTATCATGGATGAATCTTTTAGGTATGCCGAAGCGACAGTTAATGTTAGTGGACAAGAATTAAAGGATTGATGAGGTCTTCATTTCGCTGAGCGCAAATGCTTCTGACCACTTGGAAAAATAATCCGTAGCGGCGAAGATGATGCGATGGCCTTAGCTTGATGAGGGAGAGATAGGACCTATGATATCCATACCCCCAGGCTTTAAAAGGCCATGAGATTGCTATGGGATGTAGCCATTCCGGAGGCATGTGGACATAATCTCCATGAACTTGGCATTGTTGGCAGCGTTTAGCAAATTGCATAGCGTCTGCTACCATGGTAGGCCAATAATAACCTAACATTTTTATTTAATCGTAGAGCTTGGGACCAGCCTGATGAGCTCCACAAAGACCAACATGTACTTATTTGAGAGTTTCCTCGACTTCTTGTTGTGATAAGTAGCGTAGAAGTACTCCATTGAAGGATTTTCTATAAAGCATTTTCAAATGAATATCCAAATGAAAGTTTGGGGCTCGTCTTTGAAGGCTTACCCGTTCTATTGGATCTTCAGGAAGGATTCTGAACATAATGTAATCAATGAACGGATCCCTCCAGTCGCCAATCGGAGGTTTGAGGATGGATATCCAACTTCCAACCACTTGGTGGCATTCAGCAACTGCTTGGTGTGTATTAAGAGGAGGGAGGATCCTTCTTTGACACACTATGATTTGCATGTTTTCCCTCTTTTGGATTGCCACAGATGCGGTGAGTCCAGCCAAGGCATCTGCACGGATGTTTTCACCTCTGGGGATGTGGGTGATGTGACAGATGTCGAACTTTTGTCGAAGTGATTGTGCCTTGTTGTAATAAGGCAACAGATCAGGCTTCCTAACTTCAAATTTCTGATTCTTCTGGTTGACAATAAGTTGAGAGTCCCCAAAAGCTTCGAGCATGGTGATGCCAGATTCGAGGGCGTGTTCCAATCCTACAATCAGTACTTGGTACTCAGCCGTGTTGTTTGAACATGGTTCCAGTAGTGAGAAAGCATGTGGAATCATGTATTTGTTGGGACTGACAAAGAGGATGCCAATTCCCAATATTTGCTTTCCTTTTTCATTCGTCCTGGTTGCACCATCAAAGTACATGTCCCAGGAAGCATTTGGTAAGGAAGTTTCCACATTGTAGACAAATTCGTCTGGGAGATCATCGCTTAATGGAGAATCCTTAGGCAATGGATGCTCTGCGAGAAAGTCTGCTAGAGGCTGGCCTTTGATTACCTTTTGTGGCACATACCTAATATCGAATTGCGACAGAAGGATGGACTATTTTGCCAATCGGGCATTGAGAGAACCTGCTTTTGTGACAAGGACCTTTAAGAGATTGATCCTCGAAATAAGGTATACTGTGTTGGACAGCAGATAGTGACGCAGCCTTTGTACGACGAACATCACTACAAGACATTATTTTTCGACTAGGGAGTTGCGATGCTCTGCACCTACCAACATGCGGCTGAGGTAATATAGAGCAGCTTCTTTTCCCTCGTTGTTTTCTTGTGCTAGTAGAGCGCCTAAAGAGTAGTCGAGAGCTTTTGTGTACAAGATGAATGGTTTTCCTGTTGTGGGGGCAGCCAACACTGGAGGTTTGGTCAGGTATGTCTTAATGTCTTGAAATGCAGCTTCACATTCAGCATCCCAAACAAAGTCCATACCTTTCTTCATTAGGCGAGATAAGGGACGGTACTTCCCTAACAGGTTGGAGGTGAACCGTCGGATGTATGCCAATCTCCCTTGAAGCCCTTTTAGTTCTCTTAGCGTTCTTGGAGATGGCATTTCTGGGATAACCTTGACTTTGGTGGGGTCAAGTTCTATCCCGCCTTTCCGAACTATGAATCCGAAAAACTTACCCGATGAGACACCAAAGAAGCATTTTAGTGGATTCATGCGCAGTTTGTGTTTGCGAAGTCGGAGGAAGATTTCTCGACGATCTTTGAGATGGTCTTCTTTTCTTTTTCTTTCGACGGCGAGGTCGTTGACATAATATTCGATCAACTTGTGCTGCATATCTTGGAATATTTTCATCATAGCCCTCTGATATGTTGCACCAGCATTTTTCAAACCAAATGGCATGACTGTGTAGCAATATATGCCAAACGGAGTCCGAAATGATGTGTCTTTCATCTTCAGGATGCATCTTTATATGATTGTAGCCAGAGAATCCATCCATGTGAAAGTCCGGGATCCTAACTGTAAGACCTCGTCCCGATTGACCTCGATTAGTACCAATTAAGTTGTGTTTTAGTTCTAAGCGTGTTTAGTGAACTTTGGTTAAGTTGGGCTTGGAATAGCTTTTGAAATAGTTTTGGGGAATTTTGATTGCTTTGTGATAGTGGGGCCCTTTGGGGGTTCCTTTTTATGACTTTGCATGCACTTGAGGACTTATCGGAGATTTTTGCATTCATTGTTTTAATCTTATTTTATTTGTATTGTTAACCCCTACAACTTTTATGTTGATCCCGTACCCGTTCGAGACCCCGAAACCCGATTTCATAGTCTTGAGGGCAAAACAGTCATTGTGCACTAAAACTGTACCCAAAACTTGATATTCCCGAAACCCGCGAAACATATACTTTTTGGAAACTAGATATTTCGACGATCATTTCTTCATTCTTCATCGAATTCATCCGAGATCCCGAAAGACATGATTTCAACCCAAAGAGTGTCTTAAGTAGTGGGACCCATTCCCATTTGGTTATATAAGGAGAACCCATCTTCCTCATTTCCCTTTTCCAGCACAAAAGAGAACCTAGGGTTTGCTTTGGCAACTTTCTCTTCTTCTTCTTGCTCTCTCCATCTCAATCTCCTACTAATCGTGCACCTACATCAAAATGGAGGTCATCATTCTCTTCCTCATCTTGAAGGCTATCTTTTGATACCATTTGTTGAGAAACCTATCAACTTTGAGACTTCATTTGAGCTATCTCTTGCCATTTGAAGGTCATCCAAGTAAGAAATATTCTCCATCTTCTAGATTAGTAGTCTTCTAGTCCTAGAGAAGCTTCATCTCCATTATTGTGAGTTCTATCTTCTTCATTCATTGTTTGACCATTTTAGGGTTTGTTTTTAGGGATTTTGTTCATAGCTTGGATCTTTGGCTTGGAAGAGTATTAGAGCTTGATTTCCTTGATTAGAAGACCCAAGGCAAGTGGATGAGTTAATATTATGAGCTTTCAATGGTTTTCATGAGAAATGTGGTTGCTTTGTCATTTCCATTCATATTTATTAGCTTGCATTGATTTTTTAAATAAATGCTTTGAATGAACCTTGCTAAGTCATTTAATGTTTTGGAAACAAGTTGGTTATGGTACTTGTTGTCTTTTGGATATATCTTAAATGAATGTTTGTGATTTGGTTTCTCTTTCCTCTTGTGGTTGTTGGGGTTTTAGAGAAGTGTAGATAGATGCATTAGAGGAGCTCTTAGCTCAGTTTTATTGCAGGGATTAAACGGAAGTGAGGAGAGTGGTTTTGAGGAGGAAAAAGGGCTCAAATCTGAACACAGTGGGTGTTTCCCGCACCTGGCGGTCAGCCAGCGGTCACCTGTCGGCTAGCCGTCTGGTGACTGGCGGCTAACCGCCAGCTAGCCGAACAGTCGCGGTTACTTTTCCAGAGAGCAACATTTTCCTCCAGAAAACACAGTCAGCCTCACGGTTAGCAAGCGGCTAACCGCCTAACCCATCGGCGGCTAACCGCCAGCCAACCGACCCATTCGGTTACTTTTCCAGAGAGCAACATTTTCCTCCTGAAAACACGGTCAACCTCACGGTTAGTAAACGGCTAACCACCTAACCCATCGGCCGCTAACCGGCAGCCAACCGAACCATTTCGGTTACATTTCCAGTAACCTATCTTTCTGTCAGGCGAACCGCGGTCAACCAGCGGCTAACCACCTAATCCAACGGCGACTAACCGCCATCTGACCGCTAGGTAACCGAAATTACCCAGACAACCATTCCAGAGAGCTCCTCACCCGAGCGAACTCTCCGGTTCGCTCGAGCGATGAGCTTTGTCGGTAAGAGTAGATTCACTAGGCAATGTATGAGGCCATTTGAGAAAGAAACCATATCACGAAGATGCCATTTGAAGTTTTGAAAAATTCAAAGTGTATAGGGAGCCCGGAATGTCACCAAACTCAAAGAGTAACAAATTATTATTATATCGACATACGGGATCCCTATTCGCTTCAAATAAATCTTGAACCCGATACATTACCCAGATTTCAATTGTTCGTTGTACTTTATCGATCCCGAGACTTATACTACAAGCCTTGTTTTCCCGAAAGCATTGAAAAACACTTACAATGGTTACTTGTCTTGAAGTGCATTGCACCACATGAAGCGACAATGTGCTCTTGAGCACCCCCGTCTTGCCTGTTTATTTATTTGTACTTGATTTACTTGCACATGTCTCGATTTGTTATTTGACCTATTACTTGGCACCACTAAGCTTGGATGACCCTGTTGGTCTGATCCACCGACTAGGAGATCCCCCTCCTGTCCCGCCAGCTGCAGTTTGGATCCTGCTACCCAGTTATTATCGTGGTCTTGTCCCGATGCCGCAGATTGCTACTGTGGTTCCCGATGCCCGGCTCGCTACCGTGGTCATGTATAGTATATGTTTATGTATTTATAAGATCCACTGTTTCTCCTCACGTCGAGTGACTGAGATCAGTGCCTAGTTATTGCTCTGTCACTTTAGTAATAGAGGACTTAGCTTCGTGTGGTTGCCATCTTGCTTGTTTCCCCGTTTCCTTGGTTACCTGTACATGTTTTACAATGCCTACTTGTATTTGAATAAATGTTTTATCTCGTTTATAGAAATTGTTATTTAAACAAGTTTAAATGCTTTTGACGGTAAATTCATTTATTATCATATTGTCATAGTATTTTACCCATTTGCCAAACCGTCGTGTTTGGCCCACTCTTTGGTACTCAGGTCCCGTTGTTGGTTATCCCGAGGAGGAGCACAAGGAGGCGGTCGGAGAACCGCAACACTTAGTTGAGTGGCACGCCGATGATGTCATTTAGACATTCGGTTGTCTCGAGATGTGATTCATTTTGGGAGTTTGTGGATAACTCATTCTTTTGGGATTATACTTAGAGATGTATTGGCCTTTGTTGGCCTCTAGTTTTGGGGAATGTAATTAAATGATCTTTTGTTTAAACTCTAACCTTACTTTTGGGAATTGCTAATGATCATTGCTCATTCTGATACAATACTATACTTGTGTTATTATCTTTATGATTAGAGATGGATTGAACATTTGATTTGCTACACGCTTCCGCACTTAATAGAAATGTTCATATATGGTTGTGATATTCTCACCGCGAACACCAATGGGAAATTAAATAAATATATGGCATTAAACCGATGTGGTACATCATCATCATAATCATTATTAGTCCCGATTCAGGATTAGTCCTTCGGGCTTGGTCCGGGGTCGCGACAGACTGATATCAGAGTGAGACGTGTTTCAAGCAATTAAAAGAAACTAGAAATCCTACGGATGTGGCGACGATTCGTTAGACTCTTCGTTCGCTAGTATCGTGTGAGCAATGTGGCCGTTTAATTGATTATTATGTGCTAACAATTTGTTTTGCAGCATCATGCCACCTCGTAAGCGACCGATAAACGGCAACCCTTCTGCAAGCAATAGTGATCACACAGGGCCAGTTGAAGAGGATAGGGTTGATAACAACACGGCAAATCAATTCCAACAAATGATGCAGGCAATGCTTGACCAACAGCGTCAGGCCAAATGAGAATCAGGCCGAATTGCAAGAGCAGATGCTCAAAAGAGAGGAGGACCATGCTAAAGAATTGGCAGAAATGCATAGGCAGTTGTTAGAGGTATAACAGAGAAGGCCCGAACTGGTTCAACCCCAACCCGCTATCGTCATCAATCAGAGGCAACATGACCCAAATGCATTATTTGAGCGGTTTCGGAAGAGGGCTCCGAAAGAGTTTCTTGGGATAGAAGTGTAAGTCCATGGGGATCCGAACCCTAGAGGGGGGGGTGAATAGGGTGTGCTACAACTATGACCAATTTTAACAATTTTAACTTCTTTAAAACAAACTAGTCACAAGTGATGATTATCAAACAAAATGCGGAAGCTTAAAGAAAACAATCACCACAAAGCAAGCACCATCACACAAGTATTTATAGTGGTTCGGCCTCAATGCCTACATCCACTACCGGCTTGTGATCCAACACCCCACCGGATTTCCACTATTTATGCTTTTCAATAGGCTAAGCAATAACCTTTACAATATGCTTTCCAAGGCTAAGCAATAACCTTTACATTGATGTTTTTCAAGGCTTAACATCAACCTATACACTATGCTTTTAAAGGCTAAGCAATAACCTCTTCAACCACAAGGTTGGTTATCTCACTAATTAGTGTCTATCGTACACTTGATGGAGATTCTATTAAGCTCATTACAATGCCTCTTAAATAGGCGGATATGGAAGTGAAATACAAATACACACTCACACTATGAATGCAAAGTTGAAAACAAATGAAGTGTGTGTGTGTGGTCCTCAATCATTTTGAAAATGAAAGTTCATAAATGTATGCCTAAGGCTTTTGAAAGTTTAAGCTCATAAAACATTTATGATTGAGGATGTGATGCAATCACATGTTAAAAGTAACAACTTGTTAATGATATCAAAGTTACACAAGTTGTATAAAATTAATTAGCTCTAAACATGTGATGCATAGGGATGTCAATCAAATCATCAATGAAGCTCAAAACATAAAAATAGATTTGATTGAAAAGAGGGGACAAATCATATGTAATTATAAGGACAACTTGAAAAAGATTTACCAATCAAACTAAGGCAAGTTGTGAAGCATTAAAACAATAATACACATATGATTTGTAATGATGTTGGATCCAAAACATAAGATACATTTGAGAGAGATTTTCTTATGATGGAAAAACAACAACCAATGATTCAACAAAGTATATGAATCATGTTACATATTTCATTAACATGATCTACTTAGATTTACCAAAGATAAAGTACTACTTTGATGAATCAATGGTGATGTATCCAAAACAATAGATCTATTCAAAATATAACACATGCTAAGGATACAACACATTATAGGTTAACATGTTACTAAGATTTACCAATGATAAAACAAAACATGAAAACATATGATTTGTAAAGAAGTTGAATCCAAAACATAAATTAGTTTTGAAAGAGATGTTCTTATGATGGAAAACAACAACCAATGATTCAACCAAGTATATGGATCATGTTACATATGATTTACCAAAGTTCTTTCATTAACATGATCTACTTAGATTTACCAAAGTTAAGTACTACTTGGATTTGAATCATATGATGTTGTATCCAAAACAATAAATCAACTCAAAACATAAAACATGTTAAGGACACAACACAAACATAATTTAACATGCTAGAAATGATTTACCAAAAATAAAACAAAGCATGAAAACATATGATTAAGAAAGGAAGAGCCTACTTGGTGGTTTAACTTCATTAATCCAAGTTTTAGCTTTCCTAATCATCCCCTTCATCCCTTGGTTCTTTTCCCTTTTGATATGCCTCAATTCCTCTCAAGGAGGGGTTAAAAATTCCCAACTTTTGGCAAGGGAAAGAACTCATATTTATAGGGAAAAGTGGCCAACGGCTAGTTCTCGGTCGACCGGCAAACAGGCCTCGGTCGACCGAGAACACACAACGGTCATATTTCTGACCGTTGGTGCTCCCAGGCAATTTTTGCCTGCAGTTGTCTCGGTCGACCGAGACCTGCCTCTCGGTCGACCGGCGACACTGCCGGGACAGCCCCCTTTTTGCAAAATTTCCAACTTTTGCACATTCCAAAGTTATTTCTTTGGGGGACCTTTTGGCCACTAAATCAAGCTTGAAAAACATGTTTTAAAGATTCTAATGGTTTTTAAAACATGAACATAAAAAGCCTAAAAAGTTTATGAAAACTTTAAAACCATAGGCTAGCTTGATTTCTAAAACTTTTTCCAAAAACTAATGCATCCAAGTTTTAAAAACAAATCATGCATAAATCAATACATTTACAAATCTTAAAACCAATGCATGAATAAAACAAGATTTCAAGTTTTCTAAAACCAATGCAAGTGTGTAAATCAAATGATGCTTGAATGAAATGCATCCATCAAATTGCAATCTACAAAATTCCTAACAAGAAGATCCATTAGATGCAGATGATTGGCAAGAGCATACGGAGAACATATTCGAGATCTTCCAGTGCACTGGGGGAGAAAGAGTAAAACTAGCATCATCTCTCTTTAGCAGTACAGCGAACAGATGGTGGAAGACGGGTAGAGAGGGATACAGGACTATGGTTGATCCAGAAATTTGAGCAAACTTCAAGAGGCAGTTCCATGATAAGTATGTACCCGCTCACATTAAGAGACAAAAGGCAATAGAATTCCAGCAGCTTGTGCAAGGGAATATGACAGTCCTCGAATACCTCACTAAGTTTGAGAGGCTATCCAGATATGCTCCGGAGTTAGTGGACACCGTTGAGAAGAAGATTGCAAAGTTCATAGAGGGACCTAACCCTTTCATTGAGAGAGATGCTACCGGAGTTGTACCACCTGCACCTTTCGATGAAGCGGTCAAGAGGGCCTATAAGTTTGAGAACTTTCACAACAAGATACTTAGAGTCCAAGGCAATGGACAAGGTCATCAGCAGAAGAGTCAACAGAACAAGAGACAGAGGTCAAAACAGAATGCTCAGGGTCCCTTGGTGTGCACCCACTGTGGGAAGAACCATGAGAGTGCACAATGTCGTACACTGACAGGAGCGTGCTTCAGATGTGGTTCCATGACCCATCAGATGAGAGACTGTCCAAGGCAGAATAGACAGAATCAGCCGCAGCAACAAGGGGCACAACGTCCAGCAGCACCACAGAATGCAATCATTGTCTAGAATTAGGCAAGGCCACTCCAGCAACAAGCACCACAACAGCAGCAGCATGGACCACAACAGCAACAACAACATGCTCGTCAGCAGGGACAGAACCAAAATCACCGTACACCGCAGCAGCATAGGAATGCACAACAAGGTAGGCCACAGGAAGCTCCAAATAGGCCACAACATCGAGGGCAAATCTACGCGGTCAATAGAGCTGATGCAGAGGCAGCGGGAAATGTAGTGGAAGGCACACTTCTTGTTTGTGGGAAAAAAGCTAGGATCTTATTTGACCCTGGCTCTACACATTCATTCTTATCCCATGAATTTTCTAAGTTGATTGATATGCATGCTAGAGAACTTGAGTTCATTTTGACTGTGGCAACCCCAGTAGGCAAACAAGTTATTTGTAGAACCTTTTACCCTAGTTGTACAGTTCAGATAGGAGAAGTGGTTTTAACCATAGATCTCATTCTATTAGAGATGCTCAATTTTGATGCCATCCTAGGGATGGATTGGCTGGCAGGATACCATGCCACAATGGATTGTTTCCATAAGACCCTGACTTTCAAGTTAGATGAGACGCCAACAGGGGTGTTGTTTCAGGGAGAGAGGAGAAATCCTCGTGCACGGTTTGTCTCAGCATTGAAGGCTGATAGACTTTTGAGAAGTGGTTGTGAAGCATATTTTGCATTTATCACGGAGGATAAACGGTCCCAAGGGGTGGAGGAGATCCCAATTGTTTGGGAATTCCCGGATGTTTTTCCGGAGGAGATTCCAGGTTTACCACCCATCAGAGAGATTGATTTCACTATTGAGTTGTTACCAGGGACTGCTACAATATCTATTGCACCATATAGAATGGCCCCGGCAGAATTGGGAGAGTTGAAGACTCAGTTGCAAGAATTGTTAGACAAAGGTTTTGTGAGATCCAGCATTTCACCTTGGGGAGCTCCAGTCTTGTTTGTCAAGAAGAAGGATGGTTCGATGAGAATGTGTATAGATTACCGAAGATTGAACCAAGTGACCATCAAGAACAAATATCCATTACGAAGAATAGATGAATTGTTTGATCAATTGCAAGGTGTATCATACTTTTTGAAGATTGATTTGAGATCCGGTTACCATCAGCTGAGAGTCAGAGAATCAGATGTGTTGAAAACAACTTTCCGTACAAGATATGGCCACTATGAATTCCTAGTGATGCCATTTGGGTTGACTAATGCACCGGCAGTGTTCATGGTGTTGATGAACAAGATATTTGCAAAGTAACTAGATCAGTTTGTTGCGGTATTCATAGATGACATTTTGGTGTACTCCAAGACCAGAGAAGAGCATGAAGAGCATTTGAGGATAGCACTGCAACTCTTGAGAGAGAATCAGCTGTATGCGAAGCTCAACAAGTGTGAATTTTGGTTGGAACAAGTAGCATTTTTGGGGCACATCATCTCCAAAGAAGGATTATCAGTGGATCCGTCCAAGATTGAAGCGGTTGTGAGTTGGGAAAGACCGAAGAATGCGTCAGAAATCAGAAGTTTTCTGGGTTTAGCAGGTTATTACAGGAGGTTTGTGCAGGGATTCTCGTCGATTGCGTCACCTTTGACGAAGTTGACAAGGAAGAATGTGCCATATGTGTGGACAGATCAGTGTGAAGATAGTTTCCAAGAGCCGAAGAAGAGATTGACTACAACACCAGTCCTTACTTTACCATTCGGAAGCGACGGTTTTACCATTTTTACCGATGCTTCGAATGTTGGACTTGGTTGTGTGTTGATGCAAGAAGGTAAAGTGATTGCATATGGATCCCGACAGTTGAAAGATCACGAGAAGAACTATGCCACCCTTGATCTTGAGTTAGCAGCGGTTGTTTTCGCTTTGAAAATGTGGAGACATTACCTCTATGGAGAGAAGTTCGAAGTCCACACAGACCACCGCAACTTACAATATTTATTTTCTCAGAAGGAATTAAACATGAGGCAGAGAAGATGGATGGAATATATCAAGGACTATGATTTTCCAATCAAGTATCACCTGGGGAAAGCAAATGTAGTTGCCGATGCCTTGAGCAGAAAATGAGTAGGCTTGGCAAATCTAAGTGGCACTTGTATCTTTGAGCAGTTTGAAGAATTGAGTATAGACCTGCAGCCACTAAGGAGGGGTGTTTTGTTAGCTAACATGTCAGTGTCAGAGCCTTCTTTTATTCAGAAGATCAAGGATAGTCAGCTGCAAGATCCAGAGTTGGCCAAGATTTCAGAGCACACAGCAGAACATCCTGATTTTCATATTGTTGATGGAGTTTTGTACTACCATGACCGTCTATGTGTGCCTAACATTGAAGATTTGAGGAACGATATCATGATCGAAGCTCACAGTACGAAGTACTCTATGCATCCAGGCAGCACAAGGATGCATCAGAACTTGAAGGGAAGATTTTGGTGGAACAACATGAAAAGAGAAATTGCAGTGTTTGTCTCCCATTGCATGACTTGTCAGTTGATTAAAGCAGAACATCAGAGGCCTCCAGGATTGTTACAACCGTTAGAGATCCCGGAATGGAAATGGGAGCACATTACCATGGACATTATTTTGGGTCTACCGAGGACTAGCAGAGGCAACGATGCAATATGGGTCATTGTGGACCGTCTCACCAAGTCAGCTCATTTCATTCCTATGAGGACAGGGAAGAAGATGCACATGCTACCTTTGGCAGAGTTGTTTGTCAAGGAGATTGTCAGTCGACATGGGCAACCAGTTTCTATGACTTCTGACAAAGACAGCAGATTTGTCTCGAGGTTCTGGAAGACATTGCATGAGTCTATGGGTACGGGGCTACAGTTCAGCACGACTTATCACCCGCAGACAGATGGTCAATCAGAGAGGACAATTCAGACCTTAGAGGATATGCTCCGTCCTTGTGTGTTAGACTTCAAGACTCAATGGGACGAGACTCTACCGTTGTGTGAGTTTGCTTACAACAATAGTTACCACTCGAGCATTGGGATGGCGACTTTTGAGGCTTTGTATGGCAGAAGGTGTAGGACACCTGTTTGTTGGGAAGAGGTCGGAATTCACAGTTTCCATGGACCGACCATAGTGAGTGAAACCCGCGACAAAGTGAAGTTGATCCAAGAACGTCTGAAAGTGTCCCGGAGTAGACAGAAGAGCTATGCAAACTCCCACCGCAGAGATTTACAGTTCAAAGAAGGAGATAAGGTTTTCTTGAAAGTGTCACCTACGAGAGGAACATTGAGATTTGGACAGAAGGGCAAGTTATCACGGAGATACATTGGACCAAATGACATTGTGAGAAAGGTCGGTGACGTGGCTTATAGATTAGCCTTACCACCTGAGCTATTCGGCATACACAACGTCTTCCATGTGTCTATGTTGAAGAAGTATGTCCCCGATCCATCCCATTTGCTCCGGCATGAGCCATTGGAGATCAGAGAGGATGCTACCTATGTTGAGAAGCTGAAAGTCCACGAGGATCCTAACCCTAGAGGGGGGGGGGGTGAATAGGGTGAGCTACAATTATGACCAATTTACACCAATTTTAACTACTTAATATAAACTAGTCAAATGTGATGATTAAACAATCAATATGCGGAAGCTAATAAACAATCACCACACAAACAATCACCACAACACAATATTTATAGTGGTTCGGCCAACGTGCCTACATCCACTACCGGCTTGTGTCTCCAACACCCCACCGGATTCCACTAATTATGCTTTTTTACTAGGCTAAGCAATAACCCTTACAAAGTTGTTTTTCTAAGGCTCAACAACAACCTTTACAAGATGCTTTTCAAGGCTAAGCAATAACCTATCAAGATGCTTTTCTTAGGCTTAGCAATAACCCTACAATATGCTTTTATTAGGCTAAGCAATAACCTTACAAGTTGCTTTTCTTAGGCTTAGCAATAACCTTTACAAATAAAGATTTCTCAAAGAAAGTGTCTTCACAAAAGATCACTCTAAGAGATACAATTTTAGCTCAATGTAATTGCCTCTTAAAATAGGCGGATTTGAAAGTGAATAACAAACTCACACAAACACTCTAAGAATGCAAAGATGTATGCTAATGAGGTGTGTGTGTGATGACTTCAATCAAGATTAAAAAGGAAGCTTAATCAAATGTATGCCCAAGGCATTTCAAAGTTTAAGACTCATAAAAGACTTGATTGAAGTTTAATGCAAATCACATGTATGTTTAATAACTTGTTAATGATATGAAAATCAAAGAATCACAAGTTGTATGAAAATGACTAACTTAGAACATGTGATGCATGTGCAATGTTGTTTTCAAAAACAAATAGATTTGACTAAAGTTCAAATGAAAGAAAACAACATATTAGGTTTCAACCAAAACAAAGAATCATGCATTAAAGGAAATCAAAGACTTTAGCTAAGCATGATTGAGTAAGGTTTAAAAAAACAACTTGGATTGAAACCAAGGTGAAGAATCCAATCTTAATTAAATCAAAGATTAGGAGAAGAAAGGATTCAACACATCATAGTTATTATGCTAAATATCATATACCAATAATTTAAACAAAGCACATAACTATGATTAATAAAGGTAGAGCTTACTTGGAGGTTTAACTCATTAATCCCAAGCTTTAGCTCTCCTAAAGACCTCCTAGCCTTTCCAACTTCATCCCCTTTGTTTGGCTCCAAAATGCTCTCAAAGGCTCATTTTTTCAACATTTGAGAAGTTGGAAATAGAATGGACTTTATAGGCAAAAAACAGTCCAACGGCTAGTTGTCTCGGTCGACCTAGAGGGGTCTCGGTCGACCGAGAAGGCACAACGGTCATAAATCTGACCGTTGGAGGCTTACAGTTCAAAAACTGCACAGGGGCCCTGCAGTGTCCTCGGTCGACCGAGACACAGGGCTCGGTCGACCGACGACACTGTCGGGCGAGTCCCTGGGCCAAAATTCCAACTTTTTCCATTTTCAAAGTTTTGCTTTGGTGGAACTTTTGGCCACTAAAACAAGCTTAAATAACATGTTTTAAGGTATTCTAAGATGTTTAAAACATGAGACACCCAAAGCCTAAGATGATTCAAAGGTTTAAGACCTTAGGCAAGCTTGATTAGTAAAAACTCTTTTCTAATGAAATAGCATACACAAAAGATTCTTTTTGAGATAAAAGTATGCAAAGCTCAAACCTAAATACCTAACATGATTTTCCAAAAGTAGTGCACAAGGAAATAGGTTTTCAAAAGAGTTTTGGGTTCTAAAACCAATGCATCCAAGTTTAGAACCAAACCATGCATAAAACAAAAACTTTTCCAAATCTTAAAAACCAATGCATGTATAAAACTAGATTTCAAGATATTTTAAAACAACGCATGTGTGTGAATTCAAATGATGCCAATATGCAAATGCATCCATCAAATTGCAAATACAAAAGACCTAACAATCTCCCCCTTTGCAATTTGATGGCAACTTACTCATCATAGAAATTTCACACAAAGTCTTTAGCTCCCCCTAAGCTTGACAAGTCTTGAAATCTTGTTGGATGCTTCTTCTCTTAGCTTGGGCTCTTGGGCTCTTTTCTTCAATCTTCTTGATGCTTGGTGCTTGATCATTCTTCAAGCTTTCTTTCCTTCTTCCTCTCTTTAGCCAAGCATCTTCTTTAGCTCCAAGCTTTCTTTCTTCTATTTGCTCTCCCCCTTTGACCATGCCTCTTTCTCCTTTAGGCAAGGTATGCATTCTCTCCCTTTGAAGAAGATCATACACAACACTCCCCTTTGGAAGCTTGGACTTACTCTTCACCCTTTTGAGAACTTGCATAATTTCTCCCCCTTTGCCATTAAATTGCAAAGGTACCTACACACATGAAACAAAGAAAATACCTTTAGTAGCACCTGTTAACAAATGAAATCGAAAATGAAATACATAACAGGCTATCATGTGAGGTAAAAGTCTCTAAGGGCTCAAAGGCAATCCAAGGGTCAATTTGATCAAAACTAATACTTCCTATGAAGGTTTACACTCCCCCTCAATCCATTCTCTTCTTTTGTCAAACTATTGACAAGGTATAACTATTTGGTTCAAGAAGTAGATGGTTTAACCAAGTGAGGGTCAACTTCAAGGAAAGGATTAGATTCATTTAACTATAAAGCTCATATGATCAAATTACCAAAAGAAGGCAAGGTCTAATGGGAAAAGCAATCATGGATATCAATTGAAATAAACATATCAATTGAGATTTAAGGATGTGACTATTAGCACAATCACTCTAAAATGGATTCAAGAATTTTACTTATTAGGAAAAATCCAAATTAGAGCTATCCATGATATGGGGTTTACTCAAACATAGCATCAATCAATATTACTTATGAAAATCATATGCTATGTAAGATTTTGAAAATCATTTCATTCAATAAAAAAATATGACTTATTAAAGTGCAAATTGAGTGAAATGAAATTCAAACATGAAGCCAACCTCAACTAATAACCAACCAATATTATGAACACATAAACATGGTGGTCATGAGATATACCTATATGAGCAAAGGAGGTGGCAACATGAACATTATGATGCTAATGGTGTGTGACATGGAACAATCATATTACTTATCAAGTTCAATCCAATGTACACAAGGTCTATCACATACACAAGATAAGATATCAATTGGATATGAAATCAATGGAAAGTTATACCAAATGAAACCAATTGAATATGATAACATGAGAAAAAGCAAGGATGTGATAAACTTCCATCAAGCAACACTAATGCATATTCATCACTTTTAAGGATATAACTATTGAGCATAGTGATGAACAAGGCAAATTGCAATGCAAAAGGATAAAGCTTTGTAATGCATGCAATTTCCAAAGTGTCTAGATCATATGAATTCAACACTAAGAAATCCATCAAACAAGAGATATAACTATGAAATACAAGAAATGAATTTCAAATAGGTTCATATGATCAAGAACACTACTATGAAGTTGAAACATGTATAAGGATGACTCCAAGAGAATCTACATGAATCAACATCATAACCATCCATAAAGATATGACTAGTGAGCATAGAGGATGGATTTGGGTTCTAGTATGGTTTCTACAAAAATTACAAGTTCACAACCATACATGGAACCAATTGTCATTTGCATATAAAAAGAATGTAAATAAACAAGCAAGGATGCAAACAACATACATTTCCATTTCTAAGATAATGAAACCAAAAGAAAAGGAAATGAGAATCATGGAACATGCTTTGATGAATATAACTAGTGATGTTATAGAGCATTTCCAATCAAACAATCTTCAAATCAACAAAATCCTACAATGAGCATAAAAGGAATGATTTTGAAGATCAATTTTCAACATGTATATTAAAAGATATAACTTAATTGAAACACATACAAGTTGAATTTTCAAAACAATGTTCTCCATATAAAAGTATAACTTTGGAATCCATGGAAAAACTTGAATTGATTCAAATCATTTGATTTACAAAAAGGATCTAACTAAGACATCCATCAAATGATTTAGCAACAATTGATCATGAAAAAATCTAGCTATGAAAGCTTTTGAAATCACAATCAATTGTTCATGTAGAAATGCAATGCAAAACATATGAGTGCAAAAAGCAAATCAAACATGATGAAATTATAATCAAGAGATTTTGAAAACCATGACATGTAACTAGAATGGTGCATGAAGACAAAATCAATTGATCATAAAGAAACAATGCATTTTATGAAATGTAACTAAGAAAGAAACAAAAATGCAAAGCAATCATGACCAACAAAGTGATTTAACTATTAAGGAATAGGTTGGTCAAGAAGATCAAGGCCTTTAAGGTTTGTCTAAGTGAATAACTTTAGGAATCCACCTAAGGTCTTGAGAGGGTTGAGCTTTGAGGTCTAGTTTGGGGTTCTCACCAACTAAAGGAGATTTGACTTGATAAATTTTCAATTTGAACTTATCACCATGATATTTAGATTTTACTAAATTTGGCTTAGAATGGTGATTAGTCTTTTGATGTTGGTGAGTTTGTTTCTTTGGGGATTGTTTCACTTTTCTTTTCTTCTTATTTTCTCCCTTTACTTGACTTTTGAATTTTAAATTTAACTTAGCAACTTTATTCAAAAGTTCTTTCATGGGTTGATATAAGGGAGATATGTTTAGAAGCTTTTTGTTCTTAGATTCTTTCAAGCTTGGTTTAACTTGTTTAAGCTTTTTAGAATCTATTTTAGGAGACTCCATTTTAAAGGATTTAACTTGTTTAGTCTTTGTGGAGTCTTTCTTCATTTTTAGTGTCTTACCCTTCATAGGTTTAGATTCTCCATTTTTGAGTTCAAAGATGGGTTTAGACACATGGCTTCTTTTCCTTAGTTTGCACTCAAACCTAAAATGTCCTTCAATGCCACAAAAATTACATTTGGTTTTGGGCAAAGGAGAAAGAGTGCTAGAGAATGAGGACTCACCTTTCACAAAAGTGTTGGTGAATTTAGGGTCATATGTCATATTCCTATTAAAACCAAGACCCGTCCTATCTCCATGAGATTTACCCAATTTGAATAATTTTTCAAGTTTCTCTTCACTTTGGGTAAACTTGCACTCATACTTTTGTTTATTGTTTTCAAGTTGAGTGACTTTGGTTATAAGGATTGAATTTTCATTTTTAACTTTTGAAAGTTCATATTCAATTTCCTTATATTTGCTTAGCTCTTCATTGGCAAGTTTTAATTCATGTTTAAGTTCATTAACAATATTAGATCCAAGTTCTTGTGATTTTAACTTACTTTTAATCAACTTGGCTTCTAAGTTGTTAAAGTCTTTATCTTGTTTTTTAATTGTATCTCTTAGGTTCAAATTTTCATTTGTAAGCTCATCACAATTTATCTTAATCTCATTTAATTCGTTTTGAGCATTAGATAAATTTTCCTTAGAGATAGTCAATTTAGATTCAAGATTGTTAAAGTCTTTATCTTGCCTTTTTATTTGATCTCTTAGTTTTAGATTTTCCTTATTGACATTGTCATAATCCATCTTTAATTCTTTTAATTCATCTTGAATGTTAGATAGATTATTCAAAGAGATCATGAACTTAGAGTCTAGACATTTTATTACTTCTTCTTTCTCTCTAAGTTCATCTTTTGAAGATGCTAGCTCTTTGTTTAGGTTTTTAGATTCTTCCCTTAAACTTTTGTTTTTCTTTTCAAGCTTTAAGGATATTTCATATAATTCTTCAAAAGCTTGTTGAAGGTCTTCTTCATTATATTCATTTTCTTCTTCTTTTGGATCAAATTGATTTTCATTAGTTTGAGAGTTTGAAACTCCAAAAGAAGGAAGAGTGAGGGGTCTAGAAGAATCTACAAAGTCTAGCCTAGTGAAGTCCATTTAAATGATTTTCAAATAAGCACAACTCTAGGGTTTTAACTCTAGGTTTTTACACCTAATCAAGAGTTCCAAACACTTGATCCTAAGGGATAGAGCACTTGTCTCTGATACCAATTGAAAGTCCACGAGGATCCTAACCCTAGAGGGGGGGGGGGTGAATAGGGTGAGCTACAATTATGACCAATTTACACCAATTTTAACTACTTAATATAAACTAGTCAAATGTGATGATTAAACAATCAATATGCGGAAGCTAATAAACAATCACCACACAAACAATCACCACAACACAATATTTATAGTGGTTCGGCCAACGTGCCTACATCCACTACCGGCTTGTGTCTCCAACACCCCACCGGATTCCACTAATTATGCTTTTTTACTAGGCTAAGCAATAACCCTTACAAAGTTGTTTTTCTAAGGCTCAACAACAACCTTTACAAGATGCTTTTCAAGGCTAAGCAATAACCTATCAAGATGCTTTTCTTAGGCTTAGCAATAACCCTACAATATGCTTTTATTAGGCTAAGCAATAACCTTACAAGTTGCTTTTCTTAGGCTTAGCAATAACCTTTACAAATAAAGATTTCTCAAAGAAAGTGTCTTCACAAAAGATCACTCTAAGAGATACAATTTTAGCTCAATGTAATTGCCTCTTAAAATAGGCGGATTTGAAAGTGAATAACAAACTCACACAAACACTCTAAGAATGCAAAGATGTATGCTAATGAGGTGTGTGTGTGATGACTTCAATCAAGATTAAAAAGGAAGCTTAATCAAATGTATGCCCAAGGCATTTCAAAGTTTAAGACTCATAAAAGACTTGATTGAAGTTTAATGCAAATCACATGTATGTTTAATAACTTGTTAATGATATGAAAATCAAAGAATCACAAGTTGTATGAAAATGACTAACTTAGAACATGTGATGCATGTGCAATGTTGTTTTCAAAAACAAATAGATTTGACTAAAGTTCAAATGAAAGAAAACAACATATTAGGTTTCAACCAAAACAAAGAATCATGCATTAAAGGAAATCAAAGACTTTAGCTAAGCATGATTGAGTAAGGTTTAAAAAAACAACTTGGATTGAAACCAAGGTGAAGAATCCAATCTTAATTAAATCAAAGATTAGGAGAAGAAAGGATTCAACACATCATAGTTATTATGCTAAATATCATATACCAATAATTTAAACAAAGCACATAACTATGATTAATAAAGGTAGAGCTTACTTGGAGGTTTAACTCATTAATCCCAAGCTTTAGCTCTCCTAAAGACCTCCTAGCCTTTCCAACTTCATCCCCTTTGTTTGGCTCCAAAATGCTCTCAAAGGCTCATTTTTTCAACATTTGAGAAGTTGGAAATAGAATGGACTTTATAGGCAAAAAACAGTCCAACGGCTAGTTGTCTCGGTCGACCTAGAGGGGTCTCGGTCGACCGAGAAGGCACAACGGTCATAAATCTGACCGTTGGAGGCTTACAGTTCAAAAACTGCACAGGGGCCCTGCAGTGTCCTCGGTCGACCGAGACACAGGGCTCGGTCGACCGACGACACTGTCGGGCGAGTCCCTGGGCCAAAATTCCAACTTTTTCCATTTTCAAAGTTTTGCTTTGGTGGAACTTTTGGCCACTAAAACAAGCTTAAATAACATGTTTTAAGGTATTCTAAGATGTTTAAAACATGAGACACCCAAAGCCTAAGATGATTCAAAGGTTTAAGACCTTAGGCAAGCTTGATTAGTAAAAACTCTTTTCTAATGAAATAGCATACACAAAAGATTCTTTTTGAGATAAAAGTATGCAAAGCTCAAACCTAAATACCTAACATGATTTTCCAAAAGTAGTGCACAAGGAAATAGGTTTTCAAAAGAGTTTTGGGTTCTAAAACCAATGCATCCAAGTTTAGAACCAAACCATGCATAAAACAAAAACTTTTCCAAATCTTAAAAACCAATGCATGTATAAAACTAGATTTCAAGATATTTTAAAACAACGCATGTGTGTGAATTCAAATGATGCCAATATGCAAATGCATCCATCAAATTGCAAATACAAAAGACCTAACAGAAGCCCGTTCAGATCATTCATATGAAGGAACAAGAGTTGAGGACTCGGACTATTCAATAGGTGAAAGTACTATGGGAGAATCATGGACCGGAAGAGGCAACATGGGAATTACGAGACCAAGTAAAGAAGAAGTATCCACATCTACTACCCGAGGTGAGTTTTATATTTCATTTGGAGGACCAAATGCCCTAAGGGGTGGAGGACGTAAGACCCCGTCCCGAGTGACCTCGACTAGTACCAATTAAGTTGTGTTTTAGTTCTAAGCGTGTTTAGTGGACTTTGGTTAAGTTGGGCTTGGAATAGTTTTTGAAATAGTTTTGGGGAATTTTGATTGCTTTGTGATAGTGGGGCCCTTTGGGGGGTCCTTTTTCTGACTTTGCATGCGCTTGAGGACTTATCGGAGATTTTTGCAATCATTGTTTTAATCTCATTTTATTTGTATTGCTAACCCCAACAGCTTTTATGTTGATCATGTACCCGAAACATATACTTTTTGGAAACTAGATATTTCGGCGATCAATTCCTCCTTCTTCGTCGAATTCATCCGAGATCCCGAAAGACATGATTTCAGCCCAAAGAGTGTCTTAAGTAGTGGGACCCATTCCCATTTGCTTAAATAAGGAGAACCCATCTTCCTCATTTCCCTTTTCCAGCACAAAAGCGAACCCTAGGGTTTGCTTTGGCAACTTTTTCTTCTTCTTCTTGCTCTCTCCATCTCAATCTCCTACTAATCTTGCACCAACATCAAAATGGAGGTCATCATTCTCTTCCTCATCTTGAAGGCTATCTTTTGATACCATTTGTTGAGAAACCTATCAACTTTGAGACTTCCTTTGAGCTAGCTCTTGCCATTTGAAGGTCATCCAAGTAAGCAATCTTCTCCATCTTCTAGATTAGTATTCTTCTAGTCCTAGAGAAGTTTTATCTCCATTATTGTGAGTTCTATCTTCTTCATTCATTGTTTTACCATTTTAGGGTTTGTTTTTGGGGATTTTGTTCATAGCTTGGATCTTTGGCTTGGAAGAGTATTAGAGCTTGATTTCCTTGATTAGAAAACCCAAGGCAAGTGGATGAGTTAATATTATGAGCTTCCAATGGTTTTCATGAGGAATGTGGTTGCTTTTTCATTTCCATTCATATTTATTAGCTTGCATTGATTTTTGAAATAGATGCTTTCAATGAACCTTGCTAAGTCATTTAATGTTTTGAAAACAAGTTGGTTATGGTACTTGTTGTCTTTTGGATATATTTTAAATGAATGTTTGTGATTTGGTTTCTCTTTCCTTTTGTGGTTGGTGTCGTTAAGGAGGTGATGGAATGAACATATATTGGGGTTTTGGAGAAGTGCAGATAGATGCATTGGAGGAGCTCTTAGCTCAGTTTTATTGTAGGGATTAAATGGAAGTGAGGAGAGTGGTTTTGAGGAAGAAAAATGGCTCAAATCTGAACACAGTGGGTGTTTCCCGCACCTGGCGATCAGCCAGCAGTCACCTGTCGGCAAGCCGTCTGGTGACTGGCGGCTAACCGCAAGCTAGCCGAACAATCGCGATTACTTTTCCAGAGAGCAACATTTTTCTCCTGAAAACACGGTCAGCCTCACGGTTCGCAAGCGGCTAACCGCATAACCCATCGGCGGCTAACCGCCAGCCAACCGACCCATTCTTTTACTTTTTCAGATAGCAACATTTTCCTCCTAAAAACACGGTCAACCTCACGGTTAGCAGGCGGCTAACCGCCTAACCCATCGGCGGCTAACCGCCAACCAACCGAACAATTTCGGTTACATTTCCAGTAACTTGTCTTTCTATCAGGCCAACCGCGGTCAGCCAGCAGCTAACCCGCCTAATCCAATGGTAGCTAACCACCATCTAACCGCTAGGTAACCGAAATTACCCAGACAACCATTCCAGAGAGCTCCTCGCCCGAGCGATGAGCTTTGTCGGTCAAAGGAGATTCACTAGGCATTGTATGAGGCCATTTGAGAAAGAAACCATATCACGAAGATGTCATTTGAAGTTTTGAAAAATTTAAACTATATAAGGAGCCCGGAATGTCCCCAAACTCAAAGAGTACCAAATTATTATTATATCGACATACGGGATCCCTATTCGCTTCAAATAAATCTTGAACCCGATACTTTACCCAGATTTCAATTGTTCATTGTACTTTATCGATCCCGAGACTTATACTACATGCCTTGTTTTCCCGAAAGCATTGAAGTACACTTACAATGGTTACTTGTCTTAAGTGCATTGCACCACATGAAACGACAGTGTGCTCTTGAGCACCCCCGTCTTGCCCGTTTATTTATTTGTACTTGATTTACTTGCACATGTTTCGATTTGTTAATTGACCTATTAGTCGGCACCACTAAGCTTGCATAACCCTGTTGGTCTGATCCACTGACTTGGAGATTCCCCTCTTGTCCCGCCAGCTGTAATTTGGATCCCACTACCCGGTTATTACCGTGGTCTTGTCCCGATGCCGCAGATTGCTACTATGGTTCCCGATGCCCGGCTCGCTACCGTGGTCATATATAGTATATGTTTATGTATTTATAAGATCCACTGTTTCTCCTCACCTCGAGTGACTGAGATCAGTGCCTAGTTATTGCTCTGTCACTTTAGTGATAGAGGACTTAGCTTCGTGTAGTTGTCATCTTGCTTGTTTCCCCGTTTCCTTGGTTACCTGTACATGTTTTACAATGCCTACTTGTATTTGAATAAATGTTTTATCTCGTTTATAGAAATTGTTATTTAAACATGTTTAAATGCTTTTGAAGGTAAATTCATTTATTATCATATTGTCATTGTATTTTACCCATTTGCCAAACCATCGTGTTTGACCCATTCTTTGGTACTCAGGTACCGTCGTTGGTTATCCCGAGGAGGAGCACGAGGAGGCGGTCGGAGAACCGATGTACTTCGTTGAGTGGCACGCCGATGATGTCATTTAGACATTCGGTTGTCTCGAGTTGCGATTCATTTTGGGAGCTTGTCGATAACTCATTCTTTTGGGATTATACTTTGAGATGTATTGGCCTTTGTTGGCCTCTATTTTTGGGGAATGTAATTAAATGATTTTTTGTTTAAACTCTAACCTTACTTTTAGGAAATGCTATTGATCATTGCTCATTCTGATACAGTACTATACTTGTGTTATTATCTTTATGATTAGAGATGGATTGAACATTTGATTTGCTACACGCTTCTGCATTTAATAGAAATGTTCATATATGGTTGTGATATCCTCACCACGGACACCTGTGGGAAATTAAATAAATATATGGCATTAAACCGATGTGGTACATCATCATCATAATCATTATTAGTCCCGATCCCGGATTAGTCCTTCGGGCCCGGTCTGGGGTCGCGACACTAACCCTAGAGGGGAGGTGAATAGGGTGAGCTACAAGTTAGTGACCAATTATGCCAAATTTTAACTTCTTTAAAATAAACTAGTCACAAGTGATGATTATCAAACTAAATGCGGAAGCTAATAAAAACAATCACCACAAAGCATTCACCAACACACAAAGATTTATAGTGGTTCGGCCTCAATGCCTACATCCACTACCGGCTTATGATCCAACACCCCCACTGGATTTCCACTAACTATGCTTTTCAATAGGCTAAGCAATAACTTTTACAATGTTTTTTTTATAGGCTAAACAACAACCTATCAATGTGCTTTTCTAGGGTAAGCAATAACCTTTACACTATGCTTTTGTTAGGCTAAGCAATAACCTTATAAGAAGAAAATTTTCTCTTAAAGCAGTGTCTACACAAACACTAAAAGAGATACAATTTAAGCTTAATTACAATGCCTCTAAAATAGGCGGATATGAAATTGAAAATCTAACTCACACAAACACTATATGAATGCAAAGGTGTATGCTCATGATGTGTGTGTGTGATAACTTCAATCGAGTTAAAAACTAAGCTCAATCAATATATGCTCAAAGCATTCAAAAGTTTAAGACACATAAAAAGATTTGATTGAAGTGAAATGCAAATCACATGTATCAATACAAACTTGTTAATGATATGAAAATCAAAGGCTCACAAGTTGTATGAAATTAATTAACTCTAAACATGTGATGCATGTGCAATGTTGTTTTCAAAACCAAATTAATTTAACTAAGGTTTAAATGAATGAAAACAACAAATAAAGATTCAACCAAGTAAATGAATCATGCTAAAAGAAATCAAAGATTTTGGCTAAGCATGCATGATTTATGAAGATTTTAAAACAAACTTGGTTTGAAATCAAGGTGAAGAATCCAATCCAACTTAGATCAAAGATTAAAAGAAGAATGGATTCAACACATCATACTTATAATGCTAAAATTCATTTACCAATAATTTAAGCAAAGCATATAACATATGATTAATAAAAAGTAAAGCTTACTTAGAGATTTAACTTCATTGATCCAAGCTTTAGCTTCACTAATGATCCCTTGGTCTCTCTTAGTTCATCCCCTTTTTCTTGTCTCCAAACTCCTCAAGAGTTACTAAAAAGTTTCTCTTAGATCCACACCTTTTCTAAAGGAATGAACTTGTATTTATACTCAAAAATTGAGTTCCTGCGTCTCCCCGGTAAACCTGCACCCTTCCCGGTCAACCCGGCCTTCAATGGTCATAAATCTGACCGTTTGAAAAGAGCTCCAATGGCTTTTTACCCGGTAGACTGAGCACACTGCTGGTCGACCCGGGCCCAGGGACCAAAATCCACAAAAATGCATATTTTAAAGTATTTTCTTGTGGGGACTTTTGGGCCACTAAATCAAGCTTGGAATCATGATTTAAATCAAACTAAGAGGTTTAAAATCATGAAACATAAAAAGCCTAAAAAGATTTGAAAGATTTAAAACATAGGCTAGCTTGATTTATAAAACTTGTTTTCAAAATTAAATGCATCCAAGTTTAAAATCAAAACATGCATAAATCAATATTTTTACAAGTCTTAAAAACAATGCATGTGTAAAACAAGATTTCAAGATTTATTAAATTAATGCAGGTGTGAAAATTCGAATGATGCTAAAACGATAATGCATCCATCAAATTGCAATAACAGAAAATCCCTAGCACCATGAATGTCATTCGCTCGAATATGTAGGTGTTGTCGATCATCACCTCTGGTATGGGGAGCGGAAATTCATCTTTAGGGCATGCATTATTCAGGTCTCTATAGTCAATACAGACCCTGATCTGCCCATTTTTCTTTATCACGGGGACAATGTTGGCCAACCATTCAAGATGTTGTTCCTCGCGGATAAAGCCAACGCTTTTGAGTTTTTGAACTTCTTGTTCAATTATGTCCATTACATCGGGACAGAATCTTCTTTGGCCCTGTTTGACGGGCTTGATGTCTTTTTGCAGATTAAGTTTGTGGACTGCTATTTTGGGGTCTAAGCCAGGCATTTCAGCGTAAGACCATGCAAAACAATCAACGAACTCACGAAGAAAAGCGACATACTTGGGTAATTCATCATCCTTTATATTCTTACTTATGAATACAGGATGTGGGTTACCAGGTGTCCCCAAGTCTATCTTTTGAACAGGATCTTCTGTTGGAAGGTTTGAAAGTGGTTCCTCCACAATGTTTTCGGAGGCTTCCAACTTAACAAGGCCTTCTGGAGTTCCAAAGGCATTTACAGACCAAGGCTTTACTTTTGTCCATGGGTCTTCTTGATTGGTATTCTTTTTAAGACTGGCAATGAGATGATCTCAATCACCTGTTGAAACTGGGTCGAAGTAAGGTATTTCTTTTGGAGGCGATAGTTCTTCTGGGCTAGAAAATCGTGCGTCTGTGTCGTCGAACAATTCCTCTTCATCTCAAAGAAATCGTACGAATTGGAAGAGCTTCCTAAATCTTTGACGGGTGACTCTTCAAAGAGATATCCAAGGAGATCAATGTCTTCATGGACACGAGATGTTGAGGCTTGGTCGGCGAAACGACTTTGTAGCCTTTGTGTCAACTATCTCATGGGAGCATCAGGATCATACCCTAACCCGTATGAAGACTTGTCTATGTGAAGATGGAGTTTCCAATCCTCCAGTTGACTTTTGGTCAGGGTGGGTTCCAATGGTGTGAGAATACCACGGCCACCTCCCAAGACGATGAGGCATGGGCAGCATTCAAGATACAATTTCAGGATAAATATATTCCCTCTCATGTCAAGAGGTAGAAGGCTATTGAGTTCCAGTAGCTCAAGCAAGGTAGCATGACGGTGCTAGATTATGTCACCAAGTTTGAAAGATTGGCTAGGTATGCCACTGAGTTGATTGACACTGAAAGGAAGAAGATAACAAAGTTTTTGGAAGGGTTGTGTCACGCCCCCGAACCGAAACCTCGGGGGCGGGAAATGGGATTAAGCATAAATGTATTTTACTTCTCCCAGGATCCACGTGTGTGAAGACAACACATTCTGAATATTTTGCGGAAGCATTTGTGGCGTTGCGACCCGAAGTCCGTGGCCATCGGATTCCGCGTCGCACTTAACCTTTAGCACATAGCTATTACATCAAGAATCATATCAGACTGGAGTAACCATCACAATAAATTACAGAGCTGACGGTAACAGGATATTACATTCCCAAATATGTTCAAGTTACAATTATCAATGTACATTAATTAAGAATCCCAAGAAAAGGCTAATAAAAGCCATACAACAATAAGCTATAAACTACTACCCAAATGTGATGTAGCTCCGATGTCAAGCTCAATGTCTACATGACATAGCCGACAAACCAACCTGCAAGGCATGGCTCCACAGCCAACAAAAACACTCAACTCGGGGCGAAGAAATCTGAACCTGAGTACCAAAAGTAGTGGGTCGGACACGACGGTCTGGCAGGTGGATGAAAAGATAACAAATATACTGAAGAATAAAACATATGATAAATCATGCTATTCGATCAAATGCTGCATATAATTAAACGGGTGTAAAATCGGGAATCTCGGGGAAAACCTGTATTCGTTTCAAGCATGGGTAAAACATGAAGATCTAATAAAACATGTATTCATTTACATCATCTATAATCATAGATATTTGACAATCGGGTATTCATCTAAAACATGTATAAATATAGTGGTTTGACAAAACAAACGTTCATTTGAAACTTAAGTAAAACACAAGTATACAACAAATCAGGTATCTATAACAGTCTAGCAAAACCAATGTCCATTTGAAACCTATGTAGAAACACGGATATTTAACAAACCGAGTGTTCGTTTAAAACAGGTGTAACCAAAGAAATCTGACAAGACTAATGTTCATTTAAAACATATCTCAAAGCAGGGATATTTAACAAATCGGATATTCATTTGAAACCGGTATAAACATAGTGATCTGGCAAAACAAGTGTCATTTGAAACATATTTCAAAGCATGGGTATTTAACAATTCGGGTATTCATTTAAAAACAGGTATAAACATAGATATCTGACAAACCAAATGTCCTTTAAAACAAGGCACGGATATTTAACAATTCGGGTATTCCTTTAAAACACGTGTAATCATATAAATCTAGCAAAATCATTGATCGTATGGAACATATGTAAAAGCATGGTTATTCACCCAACCGGCACTCATTTAAAACATGTGCGGGTACAAAGGACAGAAAACAATATAATAATAACTGAATTTACATTGGAGAATATTAGCACTTGTTTAAATAACAACTTTCATAAAGGAAACGAATCATTTATCGGAAAGAAAGTAAACAATATAAAACATGTCGGGTGTCCAAGGAATTGGGAACTGGCAAGATGGCAACCACACGAAGCTAAGTCCTCTATCACTAAAGCGATAGAGCAATAACTAGGCCCTGATCTCAGTCACTCGAGGTGAGGAGAAACAGGGGATCTCATATAAATACATATACTAGGCACTGATCTCAGTCACGCGAGGTGAGGAGAAACAGTGGATCTCATGAATGCATATACATATACTATACATGACCACGGTAGCGAGCCGGGCATCGGGGACCACAGTAGCAATCTGCGGTATCGAGACAAGACCACGGTAATAACCGGGTATCGGGACGGGACCGCGGTAATAACCGGATAGCGGGATCCAAGTTGCAGCTGGCGGGACAAGAGGGGGATCTCCAAGTCGGTGGATCAGACCAACAAGGTTATCCAAGCTTAGTGGTGCCGACTCATAGGTCAAATACAATCGAGACATATGCAATTAAATCAAGTACAATAGATATACGGGCAAGACGAGGGTGCTCAAGGGCACACTAACATTTCATACCGGGCAATACATGTCGGGACAAATAACTGTTACTAGTGTAACTTCAATGCTTTTGGGAAAACAAGTCATGTAATGCAAATCTCGGGAAATGAGGAAATATAATGCACTATACCATTTCGGGAAGAATATTGATTTCCAGATCTATTTAAGTGAATAGGGGTCCCGTATGTCGATTACAATAATTACTTGGTACTCCTTGAGTTTGAAGACATTCCGGGCTCCTCGTGCACTTTTACTACTTTCAAAACTTAAAATGAGCTTATGGGTAGTACTAGATGTTACAATAGCAAGAATCAAGATCATAAACGGTCCATCCTAGGCATGACATTAATCCGGAAACATCGAGCAACCGATTCAGTCATCGAAAGGAATAGAATTAGCGATAACCAAGGAAATAGACTTGTGTTTAGATATAAAGAAGATATCGCGTCATTCCATCCCGTTCAAGATTGAAATGGATTGAACTTCGATGCAACCGAATCAACCTTGAGGAGTGTCGGCTCAAGACATCTCACACATAGTCCAATCAGTCCAAAAAGGGTAGCCAAGGTCCCACCTAGAACCAAAAAAATTAAAAATCTCAAAATTCACCAGACTCAAACTGAGTCCGATCGATCAGCCAAAATTTCTGCACAGGGTCCGATCGATCGGTCGATCGATCGGCTGAAAAAGCCTTACAGTTAAAAGTCAGTCCGATCGATCAGTCTGAACGTCAGATCGATCGGACCTGGGCGCAGTGCAGGTCCGGGAACTTGATTTTTTTCCTTTTTGTTTCCTTTCCTTCCAACATATAATCAATCACATAGAATTATACATAAGGAGACTTAAACACATGTTTCCAAGACATTAAAATGAGCTAAAGAGCTCCTCATTTCAAGTTCCTCCATTTCCATCCTTTCCATTCACAATAAATCTCAAAAGTGGAGAAAACTCATTCATGTGAAACCATTTGAAATCTTGACACTATGATACATACATTTCCAAGATATTAACAAGGGAGAAATAACTCATCAATAAGCACATCTTGAAATCAATATTAATCATATTAAAGACAACTATTAAAATCACCAAAACCATTAATGAATCAAGATTTTCTCACAAAACATGTTAATAATCAAAACGATCCAATCAACCACTTGCCTTGGGTTCCAATCTCACAAACCAAGCTCCTAATCCCTTCTTAAGCTCACTTCCAGGCTACAATAAAAAACCCCCAAAAACAACCCTAAAATGGGTTACACAAAGAATGAAAATGAAAGATCTTTCAATAATACAAATGGAGCTTCTCAAGAGCTAGAGGAACACTAATCTAGGAGATGGGAAGAATCACTTACTTGGAAGGTCCTCTAATGGCAAGAGTAAGCTCAATGGAAGCCTTGTGATGGAGGGTTCTCTTCACAAATGCTACCAATGGAAAGCTTGTAAGATGAGGAAGAAGATGATGATCTCTATTGCTTGATTGATGAGCTCTAGGTGTGGCTTGGAGATGGAGAAGCAAGAAGAAGAGGAGAAAGCAAGAAAACCCTAGACTCAAAAGGGTTGTGCTGGAACAATGAAAAATGGAAGAGGAAGGGGAAGGGTCTCCTTTTATAAACAAGTGAGGTTTGGGTCCCACAACTTAAAGAACTTGGGTGGCTGAAATCATCTAATTCGGGACCTCGGATGGATTCGACGAAGAAGGAAGAAATGATCGTCGAAATATCTAGTTTCCAAAAGGTATATGTTTTGCGGGTTTCGGGAATATCGAGTTTTGGGTACAGATTTGGTGTGAAAAGACTGTTTTGCCCTCAAGGCCAAGAAATCGGGTTTTGGGTTCTCAAATGGATACGAGATCAACATGAAAGTTGTAGGATTCCTCAAGATGAATGCAACAGGCCAAAAACACAATACGAAGCAAATCGGGAAAATCTCACAAGTAAATACAAAGCCGAAAAGGGAACCCCCAAAGGGCCCCACTAGCTACTAAAGCACTCAAAAGCCCAAAACTAGAAGAAAAACCATTCTAGCTCACAAACTCAACCCAAAAAATACTAATCCCTCTAAAAGAAACTAATCCTCAAATAAAACAACACTAAACCAAGAGATTAGGGGTCGGGTTCTCACAGGTTGAACCCGATCATCATGAGAGATGTCATAAGAGTAGTTCCTCCAGCTACATATGATGAGGCGGTCAAGCGGGCTTATACATTCGAAGATATTAATAACATGATTGTTCAGGACAGGAAGCAGCAGTACCAACAGTAGAATCAGAGGCAACAACAGGGCAAGAAGCCAAGGCAAGAACAAGGTCATGTGAGGCAGGGTTGTGGACATTGTGGCAAGAATCATGAAACCCACGAATGTCGTAAGGCTATGGGTGCCTGTTTCAAGTGTGGGGCTATGAACCATGCAATCAAGGATTGCCCACTACTTCAGAATCAGGGGAACAGAAACCAGCAGCAGAGACAAGTAGCTCCTCAGAATCAAGCACCAGTTCAGAACCAAGTTAGACCACCTCAGCAGCAGCAACAGGCTAGGCAACCAGTGCAGAACCAGAATGCTCGTCCTCCACAGTAGAATAGGCATGGCCAAGGAAGGCAGAACCAAGTACCGAACAGACTACAGATGCATGGACGTTTGTATTATCTCAACCGTGCAGATGCTGAAGCTGCGGGAGACGTGGTAGAAGGTATACTTCTTGTTTGTGGGGTAGAAGCCCAGATTTTATTTGATCCTGGATCCACACATTTCTTTGCATCTCCTAGTTTTGCTAAGTTGAGTGATGCACCATGTAGTGAGTTAGATTACATTTTAGTGGTTACCACTCCAGTAGGGAAACAAGTTGTGTGTAGAACCCATTACCCTAGTTGTACAGTTTTGTTAGGAGATGTTAATCTACCGGCCAACCTCATAGTTTTGGACATGCATGATTTTGATGTCATTTTAGGCATGGATTGGTTAGAAGCATATCATGCCACCATGGATTGTTTTAGTAAGACCATCACATTCAGATTCCAAGGAGCACAGGCAGAATTGATATTTCAGGGGAACAGGAGGAAATCTCAAGCAGGGTTTATTTCAGTTTTGAAGGCAAGCAGATTAGTGCAGAGTGGGTGCCAGGCATTTATTGCGTTTATCACGGAGGATAAACAGTCCCAAGGGGTGGAGGATATCCCCATTGTGTGTGAATTTCCGGACGTTTTTCCAGAAGAAATCCCGGGTTTACCACCAATTAGAGAAGTTGAGTTCACAATTGAGCTCCTTCCAGGGACAGCTCCGATCTCGATTGCACCATATAGGATGCTCCAGCAGAAATGGGTGAGCTAAAGCTCCAATTGCAGGACTTGTTGAGCAAAGGTTTTATTAGGCCAAGTGTTTCACCTTGGGGAGCACCGGTGTTGTTTGTGAAAAAGAAGGATGGGAGTTTGAGAATGAGTATAGACTACCGGAAGTTGAACCATGTGACCGTGAAGAACAAGTATCCATTGCCAAGGATAGACGAATTGTTTGACCAATTGCAAGGAGCAGTCTATTTTTCCAAGATAGACTTGAGGTCAGGGTACCATCAGTTGAGAGTTAGAGACTCAGATGTTCAGAAGACAGCCTTTAGAACAAGATATGGGCACTATGAGTTCTTAGTGATGCCCTTTGGTTTGACAAATGCACCCGCAGTCTTTATGGTTCTTATGAACAAGGTCTTTGCACCTCATTTGGATCACTCTACGGTAGTGTTTATTGATGATGTCCTGGTATATTCCAAGAGTAAGAAGGAACATGAAGAACATTTGAGGACAGCGTTGCAGCTCTTGAGGGACAACCAGTTATATGCAAAACTTAGTAAGTGTGAATTCTGGTTATAGCAAGTTGCTTTTCTAGGCCACATCATCTCCAGAGAAGGTTTAGCAGTTGATCCAGCTAAGATAGAGGCAGTTGTTAGTTGGGTGAGGCCAAGCAGTGTGACAGAGATTAGAAGCTTCTTGGGGTTAGCAGACTATTACAGAAGATTTGTCCAAGGTTTTTCGTCCATTGCAGCCCCGTTGACAAAGTTGACTCGGAAGAATGTCCCATTTGTTGGACCGATCAGTGTGAAACCAGTTTCCAAGAGTTGAAAGGAAGGTTAACCACAGCCCCAATCCTTACGTTACCCTCGAGCAACGGTGGATTTATTGTTTATACAGATGCTTCGAACGTGGGACTGGGTTGTGTATTGATGCAAGATGGCAAGGTGATTGCCTATGGCTCGAGACAGTTGAAGGACCACGAGAAGAATTATGCGACTCACGACTTGGAGTTGGCAGCAGTTGTATTTGCTTTGAAGATGTGGAGACACTATCTCTATGGAGAGAAGTTTGAAGTTCATTCAGATCACAGAAGTTTACAGTATTTGTTTTCACATAAGGATTTGAATATGAGGCAAAGAAGGTGGATGGAATATATCAAAGATTATGACTTCCCAATCAAGTACCATCCAGGCAAAGTGAATGTGGTAGCAGATGCTTTGAGCAGAAAATCAGTGGTTATGGCCAATTTGAGAGGAATGGGTGTTTTACAGCAGTTTTAAGAGTTGGGTGTAGAAGTGCAAACCCTGAGATTGGGTGCGATGTTAGCAAACATGACAGTTTCAGAACCTACCTTCATCCAGAAGATCAAGGAAAATCAGTTGCAAGACCCAGACTTGGCCAAGATAGTGGATGTTATTGCAGAACGTCCAGACTTCAAGATGGTGAATGGGATATTGTATTTTCGTGACCGGTTGTGTGTGCCGAATGTGGATGATTTGAAGAATGAGATAATGAATGAAGCTCACAGCACGAGATATTCTATGCATCCGGGTAGCACGAAGATGTACCACAATTTGAAGAATAGATTTTGGTGGAACAACATGAAGAGAGAGATAACAGCTTTTGTGTTTCGTTGTCTAACTGGTCAGTTGATCAAGGCAGAGCATCAGAAGCCTCCAGGTTTGTTACAGCCTTTGGAAATTCCGGAGTGGAAATGGGAGCACATCATCATGGATTTCGTTTCCGGATTACCAAATACCAAGAAGGGAAATAATGCAATTTGGATCATTGTGGATCGTCTGACAAAGTCTACTCACTTCATTCAGATGAAGACAGGGAACATGATGCATATGGAACCATTGGCGAAGTTATTTGTTGATGAGATTGTTAGTAAGCATGGTCAACCCGTCTCCATTACTTCAGATAGAGACATTAGATTTGTTTCAAAGTTTTGGAAAACTCTTCATGAGTCGATGGGTACCAAACTTCAGTTCAGCACAGCTTATCATCCTCAGACCGATGGTCAGTCAAAAAGGACGATACAGACTCTCGAAGATATGTTGCGTTCTTGTGTATTGGATTTCAAAATTCAGTGGGATGAGTGCTTACCTCTTTGTGAATTTGCCTATAACAATAGTTACCACTCTAGCATCGGTATGGCACCTTTCGAGGCACTTTATGGTAGAAGATGCAGAACTCCTGTTTGCTGGGAAGAAGTCGGTGAACGTAGTTTTCATGGACCGACGATAGTTGGAAAGACAAGTGACAAGGTCAAGTTGATTCAGGAACGGTTGAAGATCGCCCGAAGTAGGCAGAAGAGTTATGCAGACACTCGCAGAAGAGAATTACAGTTTCAGGTGGGTGACAAGGTATTTTTGAAAGTCTCACCAACTAGAGGGACTTTGAGATTTAGACAGAAGGGCAAGTTGTCTAGAAGGTTTATTGGTCCGTATGAGATTTTGAGCAAGATTGGAGATGTTGCTTATAGACTTGCGTTACCGCCGGAATTCTCCGGGGTACACAATGTTTTTCATGTTTCGATGCTCAAGAAGTATGTCTCCAGTCCGTCACACATTCTCCAGCATGAGCCTTTGGAGATTCGGGAAGATGCTTCGTATGTGGAAAGACCGATCAAGATCATTGATACCAAAGAGCAAGAATTAAGAAACCGGACTATTCATTGGGTCAAGGTACTTTGGGAAAATCACGAGCCAGAGGAAGCCACCTGGGAGTTGAGAGAGCAAGTGCAGAGGAAGTATCCATAGCTTTTACCAGAGGTAATTGTTTGATTTATTTGGTGGACCAAATATCCTAAGGGGTGGAAGATGTTAGACCCCGACCCAAACCATTTCGATTAGTGTGCGATTAGTATGTGCTTAGTCCTAAGTGGGTTTAGTTATTGTTGGGTTAGAAATGATTAGTTAGTCTTGGACATAGCTTTGGGGATTTTGAGAACGTTTAGTATTAATTAGACACACTCGGAAAGGCCCGAGTGCACGTGTAAGTTTGGGAAGATCGTATTGATTTCCATGTGAGTGTGATTTTGATTTCATTTGAATGATGTTTCGACGTGTTACAACTTTCGTTTTAAGGCCATTCTTGTTTGAAGCCCAAAAACCCATGTTTTGGCCCAAAGAGGGTAAAATTATCTTTTATGCACAAATCTAGACACAATTTTCGAGATCTCAAAACCATGTCAAAAATATACTTTTTGGAAACTAGATATTTCGGTGATCGTTTTATCCTTCTTCGTCGAAGTCATCCGAGGTCCACAAGATCATGTTCTGGCCATTTCAAAGTTTAACTAGTTGGGGCCCATTGTCTTCACTTAAGTCTCTTCTCCCTCTCATTCCATTCATTTCCCCCAAATCTCTGCAATCTCTTAAGGTAGGGCAAGGAAACCCTTTTTCTCTTCCACTTCATTCTCTTGCATGCTCCAGCTATAGATCTCCAAAGAAGATTCCAAGACCATCATCTTTCTCCTCTCCTTGCAAGTTTTCCATCCATACAAATCTCTTGGGGTTCTTGTGAGACAAGCTCTTCATCTTCTTCATCTCTTCTTGTTTGGCCATTGTTAGGTGAGAGCTTCAATCCTTGTGTTTCATGAAGTCTTTTGGTTCCTTAAAGATCATGTTTTTCAAGTATTCAAACCCTTCTTGTTAAAATGGGTTCTTTGTTCCATTTTGTTGAGTTTTGTGTGGTTTTCTCTTGTGTTTTCTTGTAGTGTTGGATAGCTTGAGTGAAGTGCTTGAGAAGGATTGTTAGCTTTGGTCAAGGCAAGTAATCTCTTTAGGAAATGATGCATGTGTATTTTGATTTCAGTATATTTTAATAAATTGTGCATTAATCTTGTTTATAAGCTTCATGAGTTTGTTTTCATTTGATTTGGATGGTTGGAATGATGGAATGAACCCTTGGTGAGCATGGAGGCTCAAGGGATGATATGTGATTGATTGATGAGAAGAAGGAGAGAAATGTAGCAAAAGTTGTGAAAAAAGGAATGAAGTTTCTGCACTCAACGAGCAAGCAGCAGCTTGTTCGCTCGAGCGACCCCTGGGTCCGCTCGAGCGACCAAGCTTCTGTTTTGTCCGAGCGCAGACAGAGAGCTGGCCGTTCGAGCGCACCTTATATTCGCTCGAGCTACCGTCTCGCTCGAGCGAAGTGTCAACGCCTTATCATGTCCGCTCGAGCGAAGTGTCATAACCTTACAAAGTTCGCTCGAGCGAACCTGCTGGACTCAGGGAGTAGAACTATTTCCGTTGTGTATTTTCTTGAAGGTTGAAAACTAGACTATGTTAAGGGTTTTAGCTTGACATTGTGTAAATGGAGCTTTGAAATGCAACCCAACTTCGGGGACACCAATTCTTGTAATTTTCGACATTTGAAGGTCCCAATTACACAAAGGTCAGCTAGTAGCCTTAACACATGCTTGTTGAATTTCGTGTTCGAATTCCATTTTGGTACGATAAGTACCATCGTGTACTCGTTTTAGATTCCAAGTATAAGCTTGTTTTGAAGGTTTGTTTCAAGAAAAAGGGGATCACTTCCTAAGCGTGTTATGCATAAATATTATGCCTCTTGCTAGTCGTGTTCGTCGTGTTTTGATAAGTGATTTCCCCCTCTTTATCTCGACATGCTTTGACCGTGTTTTACGTGTTTTGTGCATTCATGAATTAAGTAAACACCACTGAGCTTAGACTGCCCTTTCAGTTTGATCCACTGTCTGGGGGTCTTTAAACATGTGGACTGTCTGCAGACTGGTCGTGTATTATTACACATCGTGCGTGTCCGATTCCGCGGCCGGAATTCCCGTCTTTGTGGGAAATCGTGTCGTGCTTATATTATGTATATCGTGCTTGTCGTGCGTTCTTGCTCTTTTCATTATATAAATGATAGAGAAAGGATGGGCTCTTTGTGGATTGTAATTGTTCATGATATATGTTATCTATTCATGCTAGTTTGTTTTGGTATCTCAGCTTTGTTCGCATTCTTGAAAATGTACCTCAGTTTTGATAGTATTTCATATCAAAGATTTGCTTACATGTTTTCTCTAAATGTTATTGTTCATGTTCATGCCTAAATTGATTACCTGCCAAACCGTCGTGTTTGACCCTTGTTTCTTGGTGCCCAGGTGCGGGAGACGTTACCTTTGAGGAGGAGCGTCAGGAGGAGGCTTGTGAGCCAACCCCTGTGAGAGAGTGGCAGCCCGACGATGTCATCTAGATGTCGGGCGGGTTCTTGAGTCTCGCAACATTTTGTCTTGGGGATTCTTTTGTTTATTTTTGGAGAAGTGTATTGGCCTCTGTTGGCCTCTCTTGGGATTGTAACAAAACTTAATTTACTTTCGTGTTAGACTTATAACTTGAATTATGTTGGGAATGCCATTTTAACTTCTTCCTTTGATACTATGTCTTGTATATTATTGTGATAGCACTTAAATATTGTAATGGTGCTTATCATGATGTGTTTTGCTACACGCTTCCGCATACTTGTACGTGTGAGCTAGATTTCCGCATGTCTTTGGGAATCCTCACCGCGGGAACCTGTGGAAAAGTATCATCTACTGCGTCGCGGGCCCGGGATCCGTTCCGGGGTCGCGACACTATTGAAGATGCCAACATGGACAAGCTCAGTAAATTCGAATCGCTATCCAGAAAGCACTTTGGGTGGCCAGGCAATGCTTAAGTTAAACAGACCATGTTTACTGAAAGAATCTTCCATTTGTTACAAACTTGACGCATCAAATCATCATGACTCATGCTCCCACTCAAATGAATGACGGCAGTAAACATGCCATACTTACAGAGAAGCAATAGCGGCTGTGCCATCTATAAATCTACAAAATTCAAGGAATATCAAGGATCATCAGCATATAAAAAAAGTGTGCAGAAGGTAAAATACTCACATGATCTATACAAATCTATCTGACTTTGTGCCAAATTTGTGTAAAGTTATCTAGATTTCTTCATGTGAAATCAGATAATTTTTACAGAACTTAGATAATGTTGCATAAACTAAGATATGTCTGTTTGATGTCAAATAAATTTAATGCTAAAGTCACATATCTTTGATTACATGACTTCTTCCATAATGCAGCTCTCAACAGAAATTATAAGTGTTAAAGGAATTAATAAGAAAGAAACTAACTAATGAGACTAGCAGATAAATCAGGTTCTAACTAATCTAAACACATGAAGACTTTCAACTAAATATAAAAATGAAATCTAGATCATCTAAACCAATACAAATCGAATTGTTAATGAATAACAAACTATCGAAATCTACCTATAAAAAGTGAAAAAAACAAATAAAAATCTGCAGATACATATCAGACATCCATACAATATGAATCCATATAGATCGAAATGACCATAAGTATCAAAAATATATAGATCTACACATTTAAATAGGAGAGATTGCATACTCTCTGCTTTGAACGGAAGACCTCACTTACCTAAAAAAAATGGAACTACTTCCCAAACATTGGATCTGCAATCTGCTTCCTAGACAATCAATCTACGAAACAATAAGCCACTAAGAAGAGATCTGCTTCCGAAACGTTGGATCTGCAATCTGCTTCGCAAACAATGAATCTACGAAACTATGTGCCAGTCAAAAGATCTATCTTCTCTCTCGTAAATTTTCTACATTCAGATTCAAGATCAAAATCGATTGCAGTTTGTAATTTAAAAAATGAGATTTACACTGAATTATAAGGGCGTATCAGTAATAAATGATCGCTTATGCCCTTAATTCGGGGCTAAATAATAATGACACATTGAGGGACCACTGCATTACATGCTGCGATAGTTACAGGGGCAAATTAGTCCTGAAATATGTGACTGTGTGGATGTAGGGACCTCTGGCTGCAAATAGTCTAGCTGATTGGACCAGAGCCCTTAAAAAAAATTTACCTGGACTGGAGACTGGATAGATTCGACTTTAGGGGCCTTTCGCTAATTATCTCTTAAAAGAAAGCTTAAATTTATAGACAATAAAAGAATTATGGTGTTAAGATAAAACATTAAAAGAAAAATATATAATAATATAAATCACATTTCCTTCAACAAATATGTAAGATTATATATGGCATCCTAAGAAACGCTCAAGGGATTTCCAATTGCTCTACTAAAAAAACATATAAGTGGTGGATTTTGGAAAAAAGTAAAGAAGTGAAAAACTTATGACATCCTGTTAAGAAAAACATGTATAGATTCCATTATCTTTTCTAAAAAAACTCTTGAGGCATGATTATTAATTCATTGATTGTTAGAGTTTGTTGAATGGACTTTAACTCATTAATTGAAAATTTTTTATTACTTTGTTCTTACAAACTTTGTAATTTAGATAAGATTGAATTTGACTTATTTGGTCATATCATTGCAGTCTTGATGGATATAGAGTCTTTTTTTTTTTCTGAATAGAGTCTTGTGAATTGTCATGAACAAATAACAAAAGATGCCAAAAAGACTACATCGAAGTTGAATGGAATTTGTACGGCTCCATTCTCATATCACAAGGCAGTTTTCTCTTTTATTTTTGCCCAAAACATATCGAAAGGTCAAATAATATGCCCTATTCTGATTTAAGCCAATTGGATCCAAAACCCTAACCTTAGAGTCAAATGGTTAGATCCAGTTGTGATCGTGAAAGTTACCGTCTTTTCTACCATAGATTGATGGATCAAAGCAGGGTAGAATGGGGCCATGATGATGTGGCATTATAAAGAGCTATTTTTTCATAATTTTGAGTGTTATAGGAGCATTTACGTGCCGCGAGAATCCCTCTTGCCAAATTTTGTCATTTTAACAAGAGATAATTAGCGAAAGGTCCCTCATATAGGACCTGTAAGGCCTCCAATCCATCAACTTTTCATCTAAGGCCTGTAGTCCATCTAGCTTGGACATATTTCGGTGAGAGGTCCCTAGACACGTCACCTCATCGAGAGAGGTCTCTAGACACGCCACCTCGTACATTTTCACGACTGATTTGCCCTTTCAACTGATTAGGCATAAAATTTTAAAAATTGAAAATTTAAATCTTCCACTCTCCCTCTTCTTCTTCTTCAATCCGGACATGGACATTGATGGATTGGATCTCAACAGTTGAGATCAATCTCTCTTTTTTTCAGAGAACGAGAATGGGGTAGCATCGCCAAATGTTGTTGCTTCCTTAGCCCACACGCTGTTGCCGGAGAGGAAGAAGAAGACCCCTGCAACCTTGTGTAAGACCATGGGGATCCGAACCCTAGAGGGGGGGTGAATAGGGTGAGCTCCAATTATGACCAATTTTAACAAATTTAACTTCTTTAAAACAAACTAGTCACAAGTGATGATTAATCATACAAGATGCGGAAGCTAACAAAAGAATCACCACAAAGCAATCACCATCACACAAGGATTTATAGTGGTTCGGCCTCAATGCCTACATCCACTACCGGCTTGTGAACCAACACCCCACCGGATTTCCACTATTTATGCTTTTCAATAGGCTAAGCAATAACCTTTACAATATGCTTTCCAAGGCTAAGCAATAACCTTTACATTGATGTTTTTCAAGGCTTAACATCAACCTATCCATTATGCTTTTATAGGCTAAGCAATAACCTCTTCAACCACAAGATTGGTTATCTCTCTAATTTAGTGTCTATAATACACTTGATGGAGATTCAATTAAGCTCATTACATTGCCTCTTAAATAGGCGGATATGGAAGTGAAAATCTAATACACACTCACACTATGAATGCAAAGATGAAAGTACATGAAGTGTGTGTGTGTGGTCCTCAATCATTTTGAAAATGAAAGCTCATAAATGTATGCCTAAGGCTTTTGAAAGGTTTAGCTCATAAAACATTTATGATTGAGGATGTAATGCAATCACATGTTAAAAGTAACAACTTGTTAATGATGTCAAAGATACACAAGTTGTATGAAAAGAATTAACTCTAAACATGTGATGCATAAGGATGTCAATCAAATCATCAATGTAGCTCATAAAACATAAAAATAGATTTGATTGAAATTAGGGGACAAATCATATGTAATTATGAAGACAACTTGAAAATGATATACCTATCAAAGCAAGGCAAGTTGTGAAACTTTAAAACAATAATACACATATGATTTGTAAAGATGTTGAATCCAAAACATAAGATACATTTGAAAGAGATTTTCTTATGATGGAAAAACAACACCCAAAGATTCAACCAAGTATATGGATCATGTTACATCTAATTTCAAAGATGTTTCCATTAACATGATCTACTTAGATTTACCAAGGTTAAAGTACTACTTGGGTTGAATCAATGGTGATGCATCCAAAACAATAGATCAATTCAAAATATAAAACATGCTAAGGATACAAACACATCATAGGTTATCATGCTAACAAAGATTTATCAAAGATAAAACAAAACATGAAAACATATGATTTGTAAAGAAGTTGAGTCCAAAACATAAGATAGTTTTGAAAGTGATTTTCTTATGATGGAAAACAACAACCAAAGATTCAACCAAGTATATGAATCATGTTACATATAATTTCAAAGGTTCTTTCATTAACATGATCTACTTAGATTTACCAATTCAAGTACTACTTGGATTGAATCATATGGTGTTGTATCCAAAACAATAAATCAACTCAAAACATAAAACATGTTAAGGACACAACACAAACATAGTTTAACATGCTAGAAATGATTTACCAAAAATAAAACAAAGCATGAAAACATATGATTAAGGAAAGTAAAGCCTACTTGGTGATTTAACTTCATTAATCCAAGCTTTCGCTTTCCTAATGCTCCCCTTCATCCCTTAGTTCATTTCCCTTGTATTTGCCTCAAAACCCTTCAAGGAGGGCCTTAAAATTTCCAACTTTTGGCAAAGGAAAGAACTCATTTTTATAGAGAAAAATGCCCAACGGCTAGTAGCAGGTCGACCTACCACACACAACGGTCAAAAAACTGACCGTTGGAGCTTTCTGGACCAGTCGACCTGCAGAGAGGTAGGTCGACCTGTCCCTGGGTAGGTCGACCTACCTCACTGCAGGTTGACCACCTGGGACCTAAAAAATCCAATTTTTTGCATATTGAAGGTTTTTCTTGGGGGATCCTTTTGGCCACTAAATCAAGCTTTAAAAACATGTTTTAAATCATTCTAAGAGTTTTAAAACATGAACCATAAAAAGCCTAAAATATTTTGAAAGATTTAAAACTCATAGGCTGGCTTGATTTTCTAAAACTCTTTTCTAAAACAAATGCATCCAAGACTTAAAAACAAATCATGCATAAATCAATGCTTTTACAACTCTTAAAAACAATGCATGAATAAGACAAGATTTCAAGTTTATCTAAAACAATGCATGTGTGTAAATCAAATGATGCTTGAATGATAATGCATCCATCAAATTGCAATCTAGGAAATTCGTAACACCTTGCCCAGGTTTTGTTCCAAACTTGCCGAACACGAAACGAAGAAGAAGACAATCTTCTGCGCTATCGCCGGATTTCCTGAGCCACCGTCGTTCCTGCATGTCGCCAGAGAAGGGGGATCACCACCGAACCCCGCTCCATGTTGTTAGGGATTTTGTAGATTGCAATTTGTTGGATGCATAATCATTCTAGCATCATTTGATTTCCACACATATGCATTGATTTAAGAAATCTTGAAATCTTGTTTTAAACATGCATTGGTTTTTAAGAGTTGTAAAAGTTTTGATTTATGCATGTTTTATTTTTAATCTTGGATGCATTTGTTTTAGAAAAGAGTTTTTAGAAATCAAGCAAGCCTTTGGTTTTAAAGTTTTGAATCATTTTAGGCTTTTTATGATTCATGTTTTTAAACCCCTTAGAATGATTTAAAACATGTATTCAAGCTTGATTTATTGGCCGAAAAAGTTCCCTCAAGAAAAACCTTCAAATATGCGAAAGTTGGGAATTTTTGGTCCCAGGCAGTCAACCTGCAGTGTGGTAGGTCGACCTGCCCAGGGACCCGGGTCGACCTGCCACACTGCAGGTTGACTGGGTCTTGAAGCACCAACGGTCACTTTTTTGACCGTTGTGTGTAGCAGGTCGACCCCCCCCCCCCCCCCCCCCCCTTGTTGGCAGGTCGACCTGGGACTAGCCATTGGGCATTTTTTCCAATCAATATGAGTTCTTTCCTTTGCCAAAAGTTGGGAATTTTAAGGCCCTCCTTGAGGGGTTTTGAGGCAAATCAAAGGGAAATGAACTAAGGGATGAAGGGGATCATTAGGAAAGCTAAAGCTTGGATTAATGAAGTTAAATCACCAAGTAGGCTCTACTTTCCTTAATCATATGTTTTCATGCTTTGTTTTACTTTTGGTAAATCTTTTATAGCATGATAAACTATGTATGTAGTGTTGTGTCCTTAACATGTTTTATGTTTTGAGTTGATTTATTGTTTTGGATACAACACCATTTGATTCAATCCAAGTAGTACTTTATCTTTGGTAAATCTAAGTAGATCATGTTAATGAAAGAACCTTTGAAATTAGATATAACATGATTCCTATACTTGGCTGAATCTATGGTTGTTGTTTTTCAACATAAGAAAATCTCTTTCAAATCTATCTTATGTTTTGGATTCAACATCTTTACAAATAATATGTTTTCAGGTCTTTGTTTTATCTTTGGTAAATCTTTAGTAGCATGTTAAACTATGATTTGTTGTGTCCTTAACATGTTTTATGTTTTGAATTGATCTATTGTTTTGGATGCACAACCATTTGATTCAATCCAAGTAGTACTTTATCTTTGGTAAATCTAAGTAGATCATGTTAATGGAAACATCTTTGAAATTATATGTAACATGATCCATATACTTGGTTGAATCTTGAAAGTCCCGGGGGATCCGAACCCTAGAGGGGGGGTGAATAGGGTGAGCTTTATTTATGACCAATTTTAATCAATTTTAACTTCTTTAAAACAAACTAGTCACAAGTGATGATTAACAAACAAAATGCGGAAGCTTAATGAAAACAATCACCACAAAGCAAGCACCATCACACAAGGATTTATAGTGGTTCGGCCTCAATGCCTACATCCACTACCGGCTTGTGATCCAACACACCACCGGATTTCCACTATTTATGCTTTTCAATAGGCTAAGCAATAACCTTTACAATATGCTTTTCAAGGCTTAGCAATAACCTTTACAATGATGTTTTTCAAGGCTCAACATCAACCTATACACTATGCTTTTATAGGCTAAGCAATAACCTCTTCAACCACAAGGTTGGTTATCTCACTAAGATAGTGTCTATAAACACTTGATGGAGATTCAATTAAGCTCATTACAATGCCTCTTAATTAGGCGGATATGGAAGTGAAAAACTAATACACACTCACACTATGAATGCAAAGATGAAAGTACATGAAGTGTGTGTGTGTGTGGTCCTCAATCATTTTGAAAATGAAAGCTCATAAATGTATGCCTAAGGCTTTTGAAAGTTTTAGCTCAAAAACATTTATGATTGAGGATGGAATGCAATCACATGTTAAAAGTAACAACTTGTTAATGATATCAAAGTTACACAAGTTGTATGAAATTAATTAGCTCTAAACATGTGATGCATAGGGATGTCAATCAAATCAACAATGAAGCTCAAAACATAAAAATAGATTTGATTGAAAATAGGGGACAAATCATATGTAATTATAAATACAACTTGAAAGTGATATACCTATCAAAGTAATGCAAGTTGTGAAACTTTAAAACAATAATACACATATGATTTGTAAAGATGTTGAATCCAAAACATAAGATACATTTGAAAGAGATTTTCTTATGATGGAACACAACAACCAAAGATTAAACCAAGTATATGGATCATGTTACATCTAATTTCAAAGATGTTTCCATTAACATGATCTACTTAGATTTACCAAGGTTAAAGTACTACTTGGGTTGAGTCAATGGTGATGCATCCAAAACAATAGATCAATTCAAAGTATAAACCATGCTAAGGATACAACACATCATAGGTTAACATGCTACTAAAGATTTATCAAAGATAAAACAAAACATGAAAACATATGATTTGTAAAGAAGTTGAATCCAAAACATAAGATAGTTTTGAAAGTGATTTTCTTATGATGGAAAACAACAACCAAAGATTCAATCAAGTATATGGATCATGTTAAATATGATTTACCAAGGATCTTTCATTAACATGATCTACTTAGATTTACCAAAGATTAAGTACTACTTGGATTGAATCAATGGTGATGTATCCAAAACAATAAATCAATTCAAAACATAAAACATGTTAAGGACACAACACAAACATAGTTTATCATGCTACAAATGATTTACCAAAAATAAAACAAAGCATGAAAACATACGATTAAGGAAAGTAGAGCCTACTTGGTGATTTAACTTCATTAATCCAAGCTTTAGCTTTCCTAATGATCCCCTTCATCCCTTGGTTCTTTTCCCTTGAATATGCCTCAAAACCCCTCAAGGAGGGCCTTAAAATTCCCAACTTTTGGCAAAGGAAAGAACTCTTATTTATAGCAAAAAGTGCCCAACGGCTAGTCCTCGGTCGACCTGCAAACAGGTCTCGGTCGACCAGGATCACACAACGGTCACATTTCTGACCGTTGGACAGCCCAGACCCCTTTCTGCTGCAGTGTTCCCGGTCGACCGGGACCTCTGCGCCGGTCGACCGGCGACACTGCCGGGATCCCAAAAATTCCAATTTTGCACAATTGAAGGTTTTCTTTGTGGAACTTTTTGGGCCACTAAATCAAGCTTAAAAACATGTTTTAAATCATTCTAAGGGTTTTAAAACATGGAACATAAAAAGCCTAAAACATTTTGAAAGATTTAAAACTCATAGGCTAGCTTGATTTTCTTAAAACTCTTTTTAAATCAAATGCATCCAAGATTAAAAACAAAACATGCATAAATTGAAACTTTTACAACTCTTAAAAGTAATGCATGAGTAAATCAAGATTTCAAGATTATTTAAAACAATGCATATGTGTGTGAATCAAATGATGCTAGAATGATTATGCATCCATCAAATTGCAATCTACAAAATAACTAACAATCTCCCCCTTTGCAATTTGATGGCAACACACTTAGTCTTCAGCTCCCCCTCAGCTGGACAATGTCTTGAAATCTTCTTGGATGCTTCTTCTCTTAGCTTGGGCTCTTGGGCTCTTTTCTTCATTCTTCATGATGCTTGGTGCTTGATCATTCTTCAATCTTTCTTTCTATATGGCCAAGCATCTTCTTTAGCTCCAAGCTTTCTTTCTTCTGTTAGCTCTCCCCCTTTGACCATGCCTTTCTCTTCCATTGGCAAGATATGCATTCTCTCCCTTGTAGAAGATCATACACAACTCTCCTTAGGAAGCTTGGACATCTCTTCCCCTCTTGAGAACTTGAATGCTCTCTCCCCCTTTGAAGAGTAGGAGATCTTTGAGTACTTGAACTCTCTCCCCCTTTGACATTAAATTGCAAAGGTACCTTACACACATGAAAAAAGGAAAATACCTTTAGTAGCACCTGTTAACAAATGAAATCGAAAAAGAAATACGTAACAGGCTATCATGTATGGAAGTTATCTCTAAGGGTTCAAAGGCAATCCTAGGGTCAATTTGATCAAAACTAATACTTCCTATGAAGGTTTACACTCCCCCTCAATCCATTCTCTTCTTTTGTCAAACTTTTGACAAGATATAACTATTTGGTTCAAGAAGTAGATGGTTTAACCAAATGAGGGTCAACTTCAAGGAAAGGATTAGATTCATTTAACTATAAGGCTCATATGATCAAATTGCCAAAAGAAAGCAAGGTCTAAAGAGAAAAGCAATCATGGATACCAATTGGAAAAACAAGGAATACCAATTGAGATTTAAAGATAAGTCTATTAAACACAATCACTCTAAAATGGATTTAAAAATATACCTATTAGGAAGAATCCAAATTAGAGCTATCCATGATAAAATGGGGTTTATTAATCATAGCATCAAATAATCTAACTATGGAAAGCATGTGCTATGAAGGTTTTGAAATCATTTCATTCAATAAAAAAGTATGACTATTAAAGTGCAAGATGAGTGAAATGAAATTCAAACAAGAAGCCAACCTCAACTAATAACCAACCAATATTATGAACACATAAACATGGTGGTCATGAGATATACCTATAAGAGCAAGAGAGGTGGCATCATGAACATTATGATGCTAATGGTGTGTGACATGGAACAATCATATTACTTATCAAGTTCAATCCAATGCACAGAAGGTTTATCACATTCACAAGAAATCAAATCAATCAAAAATTATACCAATTGAAATCAATTGAATTTGATAACATGATAAAGAGCAAGAATGTGGCAAACACAAAATTCCATCAAGCATCATAAATGCATATTCATCACTATTAAAGATATAACTATTGAGCATAGTGATGAACAAGGTAAATTGCAATGCAAAAGGATATGACTTTGAAATGCATGCAATTTATAAAGTGACTAAATCATATGAATTCAACATCTAAGTTATCCATCAAACACATAGAAATATGAGGAATGGATTTCAAAGAGTTTCATATGATCAAGATCACTACTATGAAGTTGAAACATGTATAAGAATGACATCATTTAGAGAAAACACATGAATCAACATCATAACCATCCAAATAGAAATGACTATAAGGCATAGAGGATGGATTTTAGTTCTAGTATGGTTTTTACAAATATAATAAATAACACAACCATACATAGAACAATTTGATATTTGCATAGAGAGGATCAATCAACACTCAAGATCTAACTCATACCAATCATCAAAAAAGAATATAACTATTAAAGCACAAGAGGGTATGAAGTTAAAGGAATCAATCTATCATGTAACATCTCCACTCTTAGCAAATGTACTAAGCTTACAATGCAATGGACAATGGATATGAGGTTTAAACGAAATGAACTTAGCACATAAAATCACATATGTACTTAAAAAGCTCAAAAACAAGATTTAACTATAAAGCACATAAACAATCATCAAAATGCATTAAAGAGAATATACCAAGTTAGGCACAAACATGCAAATCAATGAAACCATATCCAACCATGCAATGTAAGATATCAAAATCAATTTGCATAAAGAATGTAACTAAATGGGCAAAGATGCAAATTGTTTGTAAAAATTATTTCCTTTCAAATGATATAATCATAATTAAGCACAAGGAAATAAATTCAAGGAAAATGCTTCTAGAAATACAACCAATAAAGCATAGAACATTTTCCAAAGTTTCTCAAATCACTTCAATATTTGAAAATTCAACAAAGAATCATTTGGAATTAAGAGCAAGTGATTTTGAAAAACAAGAAGTGTACTATTGTAAAATTTTCAATTTGTAAAACAATAGACACTCACAAATTTTCCATACCAAGAGATATAACTTGAAAGATCAATGGAAAACTTAAATAGCTTCAAATCATTTGATTTAAAAAAAGGATCTAACTATGACATACATCAAATGATTTTCCAACATCAATTGATCATGAAAAATCTAGCTATGAAAGCCTTTGTAATCACAATCAATTGATCATGAATAGATAAGCACCACAAGAGATATAACTATATGAACAAAATGCAAATCCATCATGAAAGTATAGCAATCAAAGGATTTTGAAAACCATGAGATATAACTTAGAAGTTCATGAATACAAAATCAAATGATCACAAAGAAACATTGCATTTTAAAAGATGTGACTATAAAGCAACAAAATGCAAATGTAACAAGACCAACAAATAGATATAACTAAAAAGAATAGGTTGGTCTAGGGAAGATCAAGGCCTTAAGGCTAGTCTAAATGTGTACCAATGAAGATTCACCTAAGGTCTTGAAAAGGATGTCCTTGAGAGATCACTTAGAGGACTCACCAACTCTTAAAGATATAACTTGAAAAAGTCTTAGAGTGGTGCAAAGAGGCTATGGGGAAATTTCAATTTCAAACATAGTGGAAATCTTTAAAAAGATATGCAAAAAATCACAACACTAGGGTTCAAATCTAGCAAGGATCAACTCCGGGTTGTTAAGCCCTAAAATGGAGTAACCCGCTCTGATACCAATTGAAAGTCCCGGGGGATCCGAACCCTAGAGGGGGGGTGAATAGGGTGAGCTTTATTTATGACCAATTTTAATCAATTTTAACTTCTTTAAAACAAACTAGTCACAAGTGATGATTAACAAACAAAATGCGGAAGCTTAATGAAAACAATCACCACAAAGCAAGCACCATCACACAAGGATTTATAGTGGTTCGGCCTCAATGCCTACATCCACTACCGGCTTGTGATCCAACACACCACCGGATTTCCACTATTTATGCTTTTCAATAGGCTAAGCAATAACCTTTACAATATGCTTTTCAAGGCTTAGCAATAACCTTTACAATGATGTTTTTCAAGGCTCAACATCAACCTATACACTATGCTTTTATAGGCTAAGCAATAACCTCTTCAACCACAAGGTTGGTTATCTCACTAAGATAGTGTCTATAAACACTTGATGGAGATTCAATTAAGCTCATTACAATGCCTCTTAATTAGGCGGATATGGAAGTGAAAAACTAATACACACTCACACTATGAATGCAAAGATGAAAGTACATGAAGTGTGTGTGTGTGTGGTCCTCAATCATTTTGAAAATGAAAGCTCATAAATGTATGCCTAAGGCTTTTGAAAGTTTTAGCTCAAAAACATTTATGATTGAGGATGGAATGCAATCACATGTTAAAAGTAACAACTTGTTAATGATATCAAAGTTACACAAGTTGTATGAAATTAATTAGCTCTAAACATGTGATGCATAGGGATGTCAATCAAATCAACAATGAAGCTCAAAACATAAAAATAGATTTGATTGAAAATAGGGGACAAATCATATGTAATTATAAATACAACTTGAAAGTGATATACCTATCAAAGTAATGCAAGTTGTGAAACTTTAAAACAATAATACACATATGATTTGTAAAGATGTTGAATCCAAAACATAAGATACATTTGAAAGAGATTTTCTTATGATGGAACACAACAACCAAAGATTAAACCAAGTATATGGATCATGTTACATCTAATTTCAAAGATGTTTCCATTAACATGATCTACTTAGATTTACCAAGGTTAAAGTACTACTTGGGTTGAGTCAATGGTGATGCATCCAAAACAATAGATCAATTCAAAGTATAAACCATGCTAAGGATACAACACATCATAAGTTAACATGCTACTAAAGATTTATCAAAGATAAAACAAAACATGAAAACATATGATTTGTAAAGAAGTTGAATCCAAAACATAAGATAGTTTTGAAAGTGATTTTCTTATGATGGAAAACAACAACCAAAGATTCAATCAAGTATATGGATCTTGTTACATATGATTTACCAATGATCTTTCATTAACATGATCTACTTAGATTTACCAAAGATTAAGTACTACTTGGATTGAATCAATGGTGATGTATCCAAAACAATAAATCAATTCAAAACATAAAACATGTTAAGGACACAACACAAACATAGTTTATCATGCTACAAATGATTTACCAAAAATAAAACAAAGCATGAAAACATATGATTAAGGAAAGTAGAGCCTACTTGGTGATTTAACTTCATTAATCCAAGCTTTAGCTTTCCTAATGATCTCCTTCATCCCTTGGTTCTTTTCCCTTGAATATGCCTCAAAACCGCTCAAGGAGGGCTTTAAAATTCCCAACTTTTGGCAAAGGAAAGAACTCATATTTATTGCAAAAAGTGCCCAACGGCTAGTCCTCGGTCGACCTGCAAACAGGTCTCGGTCGACCGGGATCACACAACGGTCACATTTCTGACCGTTGGACAGCCCAGCCCCCTTTCTGCTGCAGTGTTCCCAGTCGACCGGGACATCTGCGCCGGTCGACCGCGACACTGCCGGGATCCCAAAAATTCCAATTTTGCACAATTGAAGGTTTTCTTTGTGGAACTTTTTGGGCCACTAAATCAAGCTTAAAAACATGTTTTAAATCATTCTAAGTGTTTTAAAACATGGAACATAAAAAGATTAAAACATTTTGAAAGATTTAAAACTCATAGGCTAGCTTGATTTTCTTAAAACTCTTTTTAAATCAAATGCATCCAAGATTAAAAACAAAACATGCATAAATTGAAACTTTTACAACTCTTAAAAGTAATGCATGAATAAATCAAGATTTCAAGATTATTTAAAACAATGCATATGTGTGTGAATCAAATGATGCTAGAATGATTATGCATCCATCAAATTGCAATCTACAAAATTCCTAACAATCTCCCCCTTTGCAATTTGATGGCAACACACTTAGTCTTCAGCTCCCCCTCAGCTGGACAATGTCTTGAAATCTTCTTGGATGCTTCTTCTCTTAGCTTGGGCTCTTGGGCTCTTTTCTTCATTCTTCATGATGCTTGGTGCTTGATCATTCTTCAATCTTTCTTTCTATATGGCCAAGCATCTTCTTTAGCTCCAAGCTTTCTTTCTTCTGTTAGCTCTCCCCCTTTGACCATGCCTTTCTCTTCCATTGGCAAGATATGCATTCTCTCCCTTGTAGAAGATCATACACAACTCTCCTTAGGAAGCTTGGACATCTCTTCCCCTCTTGAGAACTTGAATGCTCTCTCCCCCTTTGAAGAGTAGGAGATCTTTGAGTACTTGAACTCTCTCCCCCTTTGACATTAAATTGCAAAGGTACCTTACACACATGGAAAAAGGAAAATACCTTTAGTAGCACCTGTTAACAAATGAAATCGAAAAAGAAATACGTAACAGGCTATCATGTATGGAAGTTATCTCTAAGGGTTCAAAGGCAATCCTAGGGTCAATTTGATCAAAACTAATACTTCCTATGAAGGTTTACACTCCCCCTCAATCCATTCTCTTCTTTTGTCAAACTTTTGACAAGATATAACTATTTGGTTCAAGAAGTAGATGGTTTAACCAAATGAGGGTCAACTTCAAGGAAAGGATTAGATTCATTTAACTATAAGGCTCATATGATCAAATTGCCAAAAGAAAGCAAGGTCTAAAGAGAAAAGCAATCATGGATACCAATTGGAAAAACAAGGAATACCAATTGAGATTTAAAGATAAGTCTATTAAACACAATCACTCTAAAATGGATTTAAAAATATACCTATTAGGAAGAATCCAAATTAGAGCTATCCATGATAAAATGGGGTTTATTAATCATAGCATCAAATAATCTAACTATGGAAAGCATGTGCTATGAAGGTTTTGAAATCATTTCATTCAATAAAAAAGTATGACTATTAAAGTGCAAGATGAGTGAAATGAAATTCAAACAAGAAGCCAACCTCAACTAATAACCAACCAATATTATGAACACATAAACATGGTGGTCATGAGATATACCTATAAGAGCAAGAGAGGTGGCATCATGAACATTATGATGCTAATGGTGTGTGACATGGAACAATCATATTACTTATCAAGTTCAATCCAATGCACAGAAGGTTTATCACATTCACAAGAAATCAAATCAATCAAAAATTATACCAATTGAAATCAATTGAATTTGATAACATGATAAAGAGCAAGAATGTGGCAAACACAAAATTCCATCAAGCATCATAAATGCATATTCATCACTATTAAAGATATAACTATTGAGCATAGTGATGAACAAGGTAAATTGCAATGCAAAAGGATATGACTTTGAAATGCATGCAATTTATAAAGTGACTAAATCATATGAATTCAACATCTAAGTTATCCATCAAACACATAGAAATATGAGGAATGGATTTCAAAGAGTTTCATATGATCAAGATCACTACTATGAAGTTGAAACATGTATAAGAATGACATCATTTAGAGAAAACACATGAATCAACATCATAACCATCCAAATAGAAATGACTATAAGGCATAGAGGATGGATTTTAGTTCTAGTATGGTTTTTACAAATATAATAAATAACACAACCATACATAGAACAATTTGATATTTGCATAGAGAGGATCAATCAACACTCAAGATCTAACTCATACCAATCATCAAAAAAGAATATAACTATTAAAGCACAAGAGGGTATGAAGTTAAAGGAATCAATCTATCATGTAACATCTCCACTCTTAGCAAATGTACTAAGCTTACAATGCAATGGACAATGGATATGAGGTTTAAACGAAATGAACTTAGCACATAAAATCACATATGTACTTAAAAAGCTCAAAAACAAGATTTAACTATAAAGCACATAAACAATCATCAAAATGCATTAAAGAGAATATACCAAGTTAGGCACAAACATGCAAATCAATGAAACCATATCCAACCATGCAATGTAAGATATCAAAATCAATTTGCATAAAGAATGTAACTAAATGGGCAAAGATGCAAATTGTTTGTAAAAATTATTTCCTTTCAAATGATATAATCATAATTAAGCACAAGGAAATAAATTCAAGGAAAATGCTTCTAGAAATACAACCAATAAAGCATAGAACATTTTCCAAAGTTTCTCAAATCACTTCAATATTTGAAAATTCAACAAAGAATCATTTGGAATTAAGAGCAAGTGATTTTGAAAAACAAGAAGTGTACTATTGTAAAATTTTCAATTTGTAAAACAATAGACACTCACAAATTTTCCATACCAAGAGATATAACTTGAAAGATCAATGGAAAACTTAAATAGCTTCAAATCATTTGATTTAAAAAAAGGATCTAACTATGACATACATCAAATGATTTTCCAACATCAATTGATCATGAAAAATCTAGCTATGAAAGCCTTTGTAATCACAATCAATTGATCATGAATAGATAAGCACCACAAGAGATATAACTATATGAACAAAATGCAAATCCATCATGAAAGTATAGCAATCAAAGGATTTTGAAAACCATGAGATATAACTTAGAAGTTCATGAATACAAAATCAAATGATCACAAAGAAACATTGCATTTTAAAAGATGTGACTATAAAGCAACAAAATGCAAATGTAACAAGACCAACAAATAGATATAACTAAAAAGAATAGGTTGGTCTAGGGAAGATCAAGGCCTTAAGGCTAGTCTAAATGTGTACCAATGAAGATTCACCTAAGGTCTTGAAAAGGATGTCCTTGAGAGATCACTTAGAGGACTCACCAACTCTTAAAGATATAACTTGAAAAAGTCTTAGAGTGGTGCAAAGAGGCTATGGGGAAATTTCAATTTCAAACATAGTGGAAATCTTTAAAAAGATATGCAAAAAATCACAACACTAGGGTTCAAATCTAGCAAGGATCAACTCCGGGTTGTTAAGCCCTAAAATGGAGTAACCCGCTCTGATACCAATTGAAAGTCCCGGGGGATCCGAACCCTAGAGGGGGGGTGAATAGGGTGAGCTTTATTTATGACCAATTTTAATCAATTTTAACTTCTTTAAAACAAACTAGTCACAAGTGATGATTAACAAAAAAAATGCGGAAGCTTAATGAAAACAATCACCACAAAGCAAGCACCATCACACAAGGATTTATAGTGGTTCGGCCTCAATGCCTACATCCACTACCGGCTTGTGATCCAACACACCACCGGATTTCCACTATTTATGCTTTTCAATAGGCTAAGCAATAACCTTTACAATATGCTTTTCAAGGCTTAGCAATAACCTTTACAATGATGTTTTTCAAGGCTCAACATCAACCTATACACTATGCTTTTATAGGCTAAGCAATAACCTCTTCAACCACAAGGTTGGTTATCTCACTAAGATAGTGTCTATAAACACTTGATGGAGATTCAATTAAGCTCATTACAATGCCTCTTAATTAGGCGGATATGGAAGTGAAAAACTAATACACACTCACACTATGAATGCAAAGATGAAAGTACATGAAGTGTGTGTGTGTGTGGTCCTCAATCATTTTGAAAATGAAAGCTCATAAATGTATGCCTAAGGCTTTTGAAAGTTTTAGCTCAAAAACATTTATGATTGAGGATGGAATGCAATCACATGTTAAAAGTAACAACTTGTTAATGATATCAAAGTTACACAAGTTGTATGAAATTAATTAGCTCTAAACATGTGATGCATAGGGATGTCAATCAAATCAACAATGAAGCTCAAAACATAAAAATAGATTTGATTGAAAATAGGGGACAAATCATATGTAATTATAAATACAACTTGAAAGTGATATACCTATCAAAGTAATGCAAGTTGTGAAACTTTAAAACAATAATACACATATGATTTGTAAAGATGTTGAATCCAAAACATAAGATACATTTGAAAGAGATTTTCTTATGATGGAACACAACAACCAAAGATTAAACCAAGTATATGGATCATGTTACATCTAATTTCAAAGATGTTTCCATTAACATGATCTACTTAGATTTACCAAGGTTAAAGTACTACTTGGGTTGAGTCAATGGTGATGCATCCAAAACAATAGATCAATTCAAAGTATAAACCATGCTAAGGATACAACACATCATAAGTTAACATGCTACTAAAGATTTATCAAAGATAAAACAAAACATGAAAACATATGATTTGTAAAGAAGTTGAATCCAAAACATAAGATAGTTTTGAAAGTGATTTTCTTATGATGGAAAACAACAACCAAAGATTCAATCAAGTATATGGATCTTGTTACATATGATTTACCAATGATCTTTCATTAACATGATCTACTTAGATTTACCAAAGATTAAGTACTACTTGGATTGAATCAATGGTGATGTATCCAAAACAATAAATCAATTCAAAACATAAAACATGTTAAGGACACAACACAAACATAGTTTATCATGCTACAAATGATTTACCAAAAATAAAACAAAGCATGAAAACATATGATTAAGGAAAGTAGAGCCTACTTGGTGATTTAACTTCATTAATCCAAGCTTTAGCTTTCCTAATGATCTCCTTCATCCCTTGGTTCTTTTCCCTTGAATATGCCTCAAAACCGCTCAAGGAGGGCTTTAAAATTCCCAACTTTTGGCAAAGGAAAGAACTCATATTTATTGCAAAAAGTGCCCAACGGCTAGTCCTCGGTCGACCTGCAAACAGGTCTCGGTCGACCGGGATCACACAACGGTCACATTTCTGACCGTTGGACAGCCCAGCCCCCTTTCTGCTGCAGTGTTCCCGGTCGACCGGGACATCTGCGCCGGTCGACCGGCGACACTGCCGGGATCCCAAAAATTCCAATTTTGCACAATTGAAGGTTTTCTTTGTGGAACTTTTTGGGCCACTAAATCAAGCTTAAAAACATGTTTTAAATCATTCTAAGTGTTTTAAAACATGGAACATAAAAAGATTAAAACATTTTGAAAGATTTAAAACTCATAGGCTAGCTTGATTTTCTTAAAACTCTTTTTAAATCAAATGCATCCAAGATTAAAAACAAAACATGCATAAATTGAAACTTTTACAACTCTTAAAAGTAATGCATGAATAAATCAAGATTTCAAGATTATTTAAAACAATGCATATGTGTGTGAATCAAATGATGCTAGAATGATTATGCATCCATCAAATTGCAATCTACAAAATTCCTAACAATCTCCCCCTTTGCAATTTGATGGCAACACACTTAGTCTTCAGCTCCCCCTCAGCTGGACAATGTCTTGAAATCTTCTTGGATGCTTCTTCTCTTAGCTTGGGCTCTTGGGCTCTTTTCTTCATTCTTCATGATGCTTGGTGCTTGATCATTCTTCAATCTTTCTTTCTATATGGCCAAGCATCTTCTTTAGCTCCAAGCTTTCTTTCTTCTGTTAGCTCTCCCCCTTTGACCATGCCTTTCTCTTCCATTGGCAAGATATGCATTCTCTCCCTTGTAGAAGATCATACACAACTCTCCTTAGGAAGCTTGGACATCTCTTCCCCTCTTGAGAACTTGAATGCTCTCTCCCCCTTTGAAGAGTAGGAGATCTTTGAGTACTTGAACTCTCTCCCCCTTTGACATTAAATTGCAAAGGTACCTTACACACATGGAAAAAGGAAAATACCTTTAGTAGCACCTGTTAACAAATGAAATCGAAAAAGAAATACGTAACAGGCTATCATGTATGGAAGTTATCTCTAAGGGTTCAAAGGCAATCCTAGGGTCAATTTGATCAAAACTAATACTTCATATGAAGGTTTACACTCCCCCTCAATCCATTCTCTTCTTTTGTCAAACTTTTGACAAGATATAACTATTTGGTTCAAGAAGTAGATGGTTTAACCAAATGAGGGTCAACTTCAAGGAAAGGATTAGATTCATTTAACTATAAGGCTCATATGATCAAATTGCCAAAAGAAAGCAAGGTCTAAAGAGAAAAGCAATCATGGATACCAATTGGAAAAACAAGGAATACCAATTGAGATTTAAAGATAAGTCTATTAAACACAATCACTCTAAAATGGATTTAAAAATATACCTATTAGGAAGAATCCAAATTAGAGCTATCCATGATAAAATGGGGTTTATTAATCATAGCATCAAATAATCTAACTATGGAAAGCATGTGCTATGAAGGTTTTGAAATCATTTCATTCAATAAAAAAGTATGACTATTAAAGTGCAAGATGAGTGAAATGAAATTCAAACAAGAAGCCAACCTCAACTAATAACCAACCAATATTATGAACACATAAACATGGTGGTCATGAGATATACCTATAAGAGCAAGAGAGGTGGCATCATGAACATTATGATGCTAATGGTGTGTGACATGGAACAATCATATTACTTATCAAGTTCAATCCAATGCACAGAAGGTTTATCACATTCACAAGAAATCAAATCAATCAAAAATTATACCAATTGAAATCAATTGAATTTGATAACATGCTAAAGAGCAAGAATGTGGCAAACACAAAATTCCATCAAGCATCATAAATGCATATTCATCACTATTAAAGATATAACTATTGAGCATAGTGATGAACAAGGTAAATTGCAATGCAAAAGGATATGACTTTGAAATGCATGCAATTTATAAAGTGACTAAATCATATGAATTCAACATCTAAGTTATCCATCAAACACATAGAAATATGAGGAATGGATTTCAAAGAGTTTCATATGATCAAGATCACTACTATGAAGTTGAAACATGTATAAGAATGACATCATTTAGAGAAAACACATGAATCAACATCATAACCATCCAAATAGAAATGACTATAAGGCATAGAGGATGGATTTTAGTTCTAGTATGGTTTTTACAAATATAATAAATAACACAACCATACATAGAACAATTTGATATTTGCATAGAGAGGATCAATCAACACTCAAGATCTAACTCATACCAATCATCAAAAAAGAATATAACTATTAAAGCACAAGAGGGTATGAAGTTAAAGGAATCAATCTATCATGTAACATCTCCACTCTTAGCAAATGTACTAAGCTTACAATGCAATGGACAATGGATATGAGGTTTAAACGAAATGAACTTAGCACATAAAATCACATATGTACTTAAAAAGCTCAAAAACAAGATTTAACTATAAAGCACATAAACAATCATCAAAATGCATTAAAGAGAATATATCAAGTTAGGCACAAACATGCAAATCAATGAAACCATATCCAACCATGCAATGTAAGATATCAAAATCAATTTGCATAAAGAATGTAACTAAATGGGCAAAGATGCAAATTGTTTGTAAAAATTATTTCCTTTCAAATGATATAATCATAATTAAGCACAAGGAAATAAATTCAAGGAAAATGCTTCTAGAAATACAACCAATAAAGCATAGAACATTTTCCAAAGTTTCTCAAATCACTTCAATATTTGAAAATTCAACAAAGAATCATTTAGAATTAAGAGCAAGTGATTTTGAAAAACAAGAAGTGTACTATTGTAAAATTTTCAATTTGTAAAACAATAGACACTCACAAATTTTCCATACCAAGAAAACAACTTGAAAGATCAATGGAAAACTTAAATAGCTTCAAATCATTTGATTTACAAAAAGGATCTAACTATGACATACATCAAATGATTTTCCAACATCAATTGATCATGAAAAATCTAGCTATGAAAGCCTTTGTAATCACAATCAATTGATCATGAATAGATAAGCACCACAAGAGATATAACTATATGAACAAAATGCAAATCCATCATGAAAGTATAGCAATCAAAGGATTTTGAAAACCATGAGATATAACTTAGAAGTTCATGAATACAAAATCAAATGATCACAAAGAAACATTGCATTTTAAAAGATGTGACTATAAAGCAACAAAATGCAAATGTAACAAGACCAACAAATAGATATAACTAAAAAGAATAGGTTGGTCTAGGGAAGATCAAGGCCTTAAGGCTAGTCTAAATGTGTACCAATGAAGATTCACCTAAGGTCTTGAAAAGGATGTCCTTGAGAGATCACTTAGAGGACTCACCAACTCTTAAAGATATAACTTGAAAAAGTCTTAGAGTGGTGCAAAGAGGCTATGGGGAAATTTCAATTTCAAACATAGTGGAAATCTTTAAAAAGATATGCAAAAAATCACAACACTAGGGTTCAAATCTAGCAAGGATCAACTCCGGGTTGTTAAGCCCTAAAATGGAGTAACCCGCTCTGATACCAATTGAAAGTCCCGGGGGATCCGAACCGTAATGGGGGGGTGAATAGGGTGAGCTTTATTTATGATCAATTTTAATCAATTTTAACTTCTTTAAAACAAACTAGTCACAAGTGATGATTAACAAACAAAATGCGGAAGCTTAATGAAAACAATCACCACAAAGCAAGCACCATCACACAAGGATTTATAGTGGTTCGGCCTCAATGCCTACATCCACTACCGGCTTGTGATCCAACTGTAAGTCCATGGGGATCCGAACCCAAGAGGGGGGTGAATAGGGTGAGCTTCTTTTATGACCAATTTTAACAATTTTAACTTCTTTAAAACAAACTAGTCATAAGTGATGATTATCAAACAATATGCGGAAGCTAATAAAAACAATCACCACAAAGCAAGCACCATCACACAAGTATTTATAGTGGTTCGGCCTCAATGCCTACATCCACTACCGGCTTGTGATCCAACACCCCACCGGATTTCCACTATTTATGCTTTTCAATAGGCTAAGCAATAACCTTTACAATATGCTTTCCAAGGCTAAGCAATAACCTTACAATGATGTTTTTCAAGGCTTAACATCAACCTATACATTATGCTTTTATAGGCTAAGCAATAACCTCTTCAACCAAAGGTTGGTTATCTCACTAATTTAGTGTCTAACATACACTTGATGGAGATTCTATTTAGCTCATTACAATGCCTCTTAAATAGGCGGATATGGAAGTGAAATACAAATACACACTCACACTATGAATGCAAAGATGAAAACAAATGAAGTGTGTGTGTGTGGTCCTCAATCATTTTGAAAATGAAAGTTCATAAATGTATGCCTAAGGCTTTTGAAAGTTTTAGCTCATAAAACATTTATGATTGAGGAAGTAATGCAATCACATGTTAAAAGTAACAACTTGTTAATGATATCAAAGTTACACAAGTTGTATGAAATGGATTAGCTCTAAACATGTGATGCATAGGGATGTCAATCAAATCATCAATGAAGCTCAAAACATAAAAATAGATTTGATTGAAATTAGGGGACAAATCATATGTAATTATAAATACAACTTGAAAATGATTTACCTATCAAAGAGATGCAAGTTGTGAAACTTTAAAACAATAATACACATATGATTTGTAATGATGTTGAATCCAAAACATAAGATACATTTGAGAGAGATTTTCTTATGATGGAAAAACAACACCCAAAGATTCAACAAAGTATATGAATCATGTTACATCTTTCATTAACATGATCTACTTAGATTTACCAATAAAGTACTACTTTGATGAATCAATGGTGATGTATCCAAAACAATAGATCTATTCAAAATATAGAATATGCTAAGGATACAACATATCATATATTAACATGTTACAAAGATTTACCAATGATAAAACAAAACATGAAAACATATGATTTGTAAAGAAGTTGAATCCAAAACATAAGTTAGTTTTGAGAGAGATGTTCTTATGATGGAAAACAACAACCAAAGATTCAACCAAGTATATGGATCATGTTACATATGATTTACCAAAGTTCTTTCATTAACATGATCTACTTTGATTTACCAATTCAAGTACTACTTGGATTGAATCATGTGATGTTATATCCAAAACAATAAATCAACTCAAAACATAAAATATGTTAAGGACACAACACAAACATAGTTTAACATGCTAGAAATGATTTACCAAAAATAAAACAAGAGCATGCAAACATATGATTAAGAAAGGAAGAGCCTACTTGGTAGTTTAACTTCATTAATCCAAGCTTTAGCTTTCCTAATCATCCCCTTCATCCCTTGGTTCTTTTCCCTTTTGATATGCCTCAAATCCTCTCAAGGAGGGGTTAAAAATTCCCAACTTTTGGCAAGGGAAAGAACTCATATTTATAGGGAAAAGTGGCCAACGGCTAGTTCTCGGTCGACCGAGAAACAGGCCTCGGTCGACCGAGAACACACAACGGTCATATTTCTGACCGTTGGTGCTCCCAGGCAATTTTTGCCTGCAGTTGTCTCGGTCGACCGAGACCTGCCTCTCGGTCGACCGACGACACTGCCGGGACAACCCCCCTTTTGACAAAAAATCCAACTTTTGTCATTTCAAAGTTATTTCTTTGGGGGACCTTTTGGCCACTAAATCAAGCTTGGAAAACATGTTTTAAAGATTCTAATGGTTTTTAAAACATGACATAAAAAGCCTAAAAAGATTCAAAACTTTTAAAACAAAGGCTTGCTTGATTTCTTGAAAACTCTTTTCTAAATCAAATGCATCCAAGATGAAAAAACAAATCATGCATAAATCAATACTTTTACAAATCTTAAAAGCAATGCATGAATAAAACAAGATTTCAAGTTTATTTAAAACCAATGCAAGTGTGTAAATCAAATGATGCTAGAATGAAATGCATCCATCAAATTGCAATTTAGAAAATTCCTAACACCAACACCCCACCGGATTTTCACTATTTATGCTTTTCAATAGGCTAAGCAATAACCTTTACAATATGCTTTTCAAGGCTTAGCAATAACCTTTACAATGATGTTTTCAAGGCTCAACATCAACCTATATACTATGCTTTTATAGGCTAAGCAATAACCTCTTCAACCACAAGGTTGGTTATCTCACTAAGATAGTGTCTATAAACACTTAATGGAGATTCAATTAAGCTCATTACAATGCCTCTTAATTAGGCGGATATGGAAGTGAAAAACTAATACACACTCACACTATGAATGCAAAGATGAAAGTACATGAAGTGTGTGTGTGTGGTCCTCAATCATTTTGAAAATGAAAGCTCATAAATGTATGCCTAAGGCTTTTGAAAGTTTTAGCTCAAAAACATTTATGATTGAGGATGGAATGCAATCACATGTTAAAAGTAACAACTTGTTAATGATATCAAAGTTACACAAGTTGTATGAAATTAATTAGCTCTAAACATGTGATGCATAGGGATGTCAATCAAATCAACAATGAAGCTCAAAACATAAAAATAGATTTGATTGAAAATAGGGGACAAATCATATGTAATTATAAATACAACTTGAAAGTGATATACCTATCAAAGTAATGCAAGTTGTGAAACTTTAAAACAATAATACACATATGATTTGTAAAGATGTTGAATCCAAAACATAAGATACATTTGAAAGAGATTTTCTTATGATGGAACACAACAACCAAAGATTAAACCAAGTATATGGATCATGTTACATCTAATTTCAAAGATGTTTCCATTAACATGATCTACTTAGATTTACCAAGGTTAAAGTACTACTTGGGTTGAGTCAATGGTGATGCATCCAAAACAATAGATCAATTCAAAGTATAAACCATGCTAAGGATACAACACATCATAAGTTAACATGCTACTAAAGATTTATCAAAGATAAAACAAAACATGAAAACATATGATTTGTAAAGAAGTTGAATCCAAAACATAAGATAGTTTTGAAAGTGATTTTCTTATGATGGAAAACAACAACCAAAGATTCAATCAAGTATATGGATCTTGTTACATATGATTTACCAATGATCTTTCATTAACATGATCTACTTAGATTTACCAAAGATTAAGTACTACTTGGATTGAATCAATGGTGATGTATCCAAAACAATAAATCAATTCAAAACATAAAACATGTTAAGGACACAACACAAACATAGTTTATCATGCTACAAATGATTTACCAAAAATAAAACAAAGCATGAAAACATATGATTAAGGAAAGTAGAGCCTACTTGGTGATTTAACTTCATTAATCCAAGCTTTAGCTTTCCTAATGATCCCCTTCATCCCTTGGTTCTTTTCCCTTGAATATGCCTCAAAACCCCTCAAGGAGGGCCTTAAAATTCCCAACTTTTGGCAAAGGAAAGAACTCATATTTATAGCAAAAAGTGCCCAACGGCTAGTCCTCGGTCGACCTGCAAACAGGTCTCGGTCGACCGGGATCACACAACGGTCACATTTCTGACCGTTGGACAGCCCAGCCCCCTTTCTGCTGCAGTGTTCCCGGTCGACCGGGACCTCTGCGCCGGTCGACCGGCGACACTGCCGGGATCCCAAAAATTCCAATTTTGCACAATTGAAGGTTTTCTTTGTGGAACTTTTTGGGCCACTAAATCAAGCTTAAAAACATGTTTTAAATCATTCTAAGGGTTGTAAAACATGGAACATAAAAAGATTAAAACATTTTGAAAGATTTAAAACTCATAGGCTAGCTTCATTTTCTTAAAACTCTTTTTAAATCAAATGCATCCAAGATTAAAAACAAAACATGCATAAATTGAAACTTTTACAACTCTTAAAAGTAATGCATGAATAAATCAATATTTCAAGATTATTTAAAACAATGCATATGTGTGTGAATCAAATGATGCTAGAATGATTATGCATCCATCAAATTGCAATCTACAAAATTCCTAACAAATCTTTGGTTGTTGTTTTCCATCATAAGAAAATCTCTTTCAAATGTATCTTATGTTTTGGATTCAACATTTTTACAAATCATATGTTTTATTGTTTTAAAGTTTCACAACTTGCCTTACTTTGATAGGTATATCTTTTTCAAGTTGTATTTATAATTACATATGATTTGTCCCCTTATTTCAATCAAATCTATTTTTATGTTTTATGAGCTACATTGTTGATTTGATTGACATCCCTTCATACAACTTGTGAATCTTTGACATCGTTAACAAGTTGTTACTTTTAACATGTGACTTGCATTCTTTCCTCAATCATAAATGTTTTATGAGCTAAAACCTTCAAAAGCCTTAGGCATACATTTATGAGCTTTCATTTTAAAAATGATTGAGGACATCACACACACATCATGAGCATACATCTTTGCATTCATTTTGTGTGTGTGTGAGTTAGTTTTTCACTTCCATATCCGCCTAATTAAGAGGCATTGTAATGAGCTTAATTGAATCTCCATCAAGTGTATTATAGACACTAACTTAGAGAGATAACCAACCATTTGGTTGAAGAGGTTATTGCTTAGCCTATAAAAGCATAATGTATAGGTTGATGTTAAGCTTTGAAAAACATCATTGTAAAGGTTATTGCTAAGCCTTGAAAAGCATATTGTAAAGGTTATTGCTTAGCCTATTGAAAAGCATAAATAGTGGAAATCCGGTGGGGTGTTGGATCACAAGCCGGTAGTGGATGTAGGCATTGAGGCCGAACCACTATAAATCCTTGTGTGATGGTGCTTGCTTTGTGGTGATTGTTTTCATTAAGCTTCCGCATTTTATTTGATAATCATCACTTGTGAATAGTTTGTTTTAAAGAAGTTAAAATTGATTAAAATTGGTCATAAATGAAGCTCACCCTATTCACCCCCCCCCCTCTAGGGTTCGGATCCCCGGACTTACACATGCCATCACCAGAATCATGGAAAAAGGCTCGCGGAAGATGGCTTTTGTGTTTCTGATTCCAAAACGAAGAAGAAGAAGAAGAAAGTGAGCCTAGGCTCTACAGCAGTTCCGGATTGGTTCCAGGTTAGGTTTGACCTGTTCCGTTCCAGAAGTCCATCCCCATTCTAGTCAAAGTCAAATTTATCTGAGTTTTGTATTTTTGGTCAAATTTATCTGAGTTCTGGACAAATCTATATGAGTTTTTGGCTATTTATCTGACTTCTGAAACAAATTTATCTAAGTTCTAGACAAATTTATATGAGTTCTGGACAAATATATCTGAGTTTTTTGCTATTTATCTGAGTTCTGGAACAAATCTATCTGAGTTATAAACAAATCTATCTGAGTTTTTGATAAATTTATTTGAGTTTTTGAAAAATATAGGTGATTTTCTGACAAATTTATCTCCATTTAAAAAAAAAAATTAAGTGAGTTTTTAAACGAATATTTCTGTATTTTTGGCAAATTTATTTGTATTTTCTTAGTTCTATTTATTTTTTTTAATTTTATTTGTGTCTTTTGAAATTTATTTTTATTTTTTGAAATAAATTTAACTGAGTTTTTGACAAAAAGACTTGAGTTTTTTGCCACATTGTTCACTAATTTGGAAAATTGGGTTATCTTAGTTTTGGCAAATGTATTTACGTTTTTTAATTTTATTTACGTCTTTTGATATTTATTTATATTTTTTTTAAAATTTATTTGGATCTTTTGAAATTTATTTTAGATCTTTTGAAACTGATTTTCATCTTTTAAATTTTATTTACATTTTTTGAAATTTATTTGTCTCTTTTTTAAATTTATCTGCGTCCTTTTGAAATTTATTTGCATTTTTTTAAATTTATTTGCATTATTTTGAAATTTACTTGTGTGTTTTTAGAATTTATTTGAAAATCTCATTAATGAGATTCCATTAATCGTGTCCCATTATTAATGGGATATCCCACCAATCACGGGATATGATTTAAAGAAAGGGTAAATTAGACATGTAAGGTATGTACGTGAATGTGTTAGAGGACCTTTGGCTGCAAGACTTTTTTTTGTGGACTGTTTGTAACAAAGTCATACTTTGAGGGACCTCTCGCCGAATGCCCCTTTTAACAACTATGGTGACAACTGGTCTCACCTAAATAAATTCCATATATATATATATATATATGGGAAATTCTCCAGAATGCCCCATTTGGAAAGGGGCGTTTTTTCCCCTTTTTGGTTGTCCAATGAAATAATGCCAACTCACATGTGCATAACAAAAGAACAGAAGACCTTAATAGAACCCTTTAAAATATATCTAATTTTAAGGAGAAGATAATTAAGTTGGATTAATTGGCTATTTTTTAGGAGATTGGGTACTATAAAAAAGGAGATCCCCATTAATGTCTCGGAATTTTTTGTCATGGACGTTAGGAATTCCACCATCCTTAGTGGGGTTTGCTAATAAGAAATTAGTGTTTCTTTTTTAAGGGGCCCACTTTAAAATAAAAAAAAAAAGAGAAATATGTGGCTCTCCATAGTGGGGCTCACTTATGAAAAAATATTGATGCTTTAAGGGGCCTACTTTATAATAAAAAAAAGTTCAAATCAATCATTGTTGGTGACTTCGCAACTTACGGGTCCTCATCATTTTTGTTTTAAAGTGGGGCCCACTGATGAAATCTTATTTTTGTTTTATTGAATTAATACCATATTTCTCCTCCATTGGGCCCACTAATGAAAAATCAAATTGATCAATTGACCTTGTATATCTTATGACCATTTTCGAATCTCATTTTCGGTTGCAACACCTCCATTGGGCCCACTTATTAAAAAACCAAACAGATCAATCACTTTTAATTTATGGCCATTGCCAAATCTCATTTTCTTTAGTGACACCTCCATTGGGCCCACTTATGAATAATCCAAGCCGATCAAAGACCTTGTATTTTATGGCCATTACCAAATCTACTTTTCTTTCAAACTTATTTTAGATTCTTGGACCCACTTCAGTGTATAAATGATCGGACCCCAAGTATAGGGTGCAATTGTACACTTGTAGTAATAATCTGGTGAGTCCATGTCGATCCACAAGGAGCAATGCTTTTTTTGTGAAACTTTCCAACTTTGACCTATCCTAAATAAATACTAAATCTGGCTTAAATGGAAACTAATTAAATTACATCAACTTTGCTAAAATGACTGAATTTAAAAAAAATTAATTACAATAGTTTCCAAAAACATAAAAAAAAACTAATATAAATAAAGAAACCTAATCTAGATATTACTAATTTAGCTATAAAAATATTGCAAAAGAATACACAAATCAAACAACCAATTTAATATAAAATGAATCAAAATAAAGTTTCCTAAATTAGATCCCAATTACCAAAATCACTTTTTGTGCAAATATGAGTGATCTATAATGCCCAAAATCCTAACAATGCAATTTTATGTAAGTTTCTAAAAATCTGATGCATGCTGTAAAAAAATTAAGTATGGAAACTCTTGCACAAGCCCAATTTTGCTGGGCTGTACGACTAGTCTAAGATGATATGAACCTAAATCTAATGATTGGAATCAATACTCTGATGATGCATGAACACAACAAAAAAAGAACGGAAAAAAGACTTAAAACGAAAAAGATAAAGATGCCTACTTAAACCAGTTATGCTGCTGAAATCTGGTACAGGCTTTGCTGGGTACCCCTGTTTATGCCTCTGGTTGACACGGTTCCCGAGGCTATTTTTGACTAAAATTCTAGGGTTTCAAAGTCCTATTAATGTACTTTAAATATGCTACTTTTCGGACCAAAACATTCACATTTACCTAGTTTTTAAATCACGCATTTTTGTAACACAGTTGGGTCAATTCTACTGAAACTTTTCACTATTCACATACCAGGTCCGAATTTAGTCTTTCTAATCAATTGATAATCTTGTGATTTCAGCAGCAAAAACTTTGTTCTAATGCAATTTCTAAATATGAGGTATGTACAAAGACACTTTCCAACCATATATTATGCATGTAACAAAAATAGTAAGTTTCTACTAAACATAGAAAGATGCAAGTTGGGTTTTTTTTTAAATCTAGAATTTGTAAATAAAAAAATAATCAGAGTATTAACTTAAAATAAAAATAAAAGGGGTGGAAAAATAAAAAGCTGAAAAGATGTACCAAAAATCTAGAAACTAGACGATCCTACAAGTATTGACAATGCGATAATGATGTCATCTCTTCTCAGAATAGGAAGAATTTATGCAAGTGATTACCTGTTGTCTCTCGACTTTTGATCATTTTATTTTATTTTCAAATCCCTAGATCTAATCATGTGAAATAATTGTCTCCAATCAAAACACATAAAAGAACCAGAATGAGAAAATTAACACACTTACATAGAGAACACGCAAAATCAATCCAAGTAGTGTCTTTATTCCTTGATCTTGAAGTACAAAAAATTAAGATTCTTCTCTCTTGATCATTCTCTCAACATGATCTCTCAATCTATGTCTAAAGAATTAGAATGGAGAAGAAGAAAAAGAAGGGACTTAGAGAGAAAGGGTGTATGGGAGTGAAAAAGGAGAGAAAACTTCCAAGGTTTTTCAACTACCAGGCCCTTGGACGTCCAGCCCCTTTGGCTGAATCCTTTTTATAATTTTTCATGTTCCTTTGTTTGGTAACACTCCTTTTCCATCTTGACTTAAACTCCAAGCAATCCTCCTATCTTGGCAACTTTAATTGATTTCTTGCTAATGATAAAGTCTTGTGGTCCAATTCTTTCCATCTTTGGATTCCACAAAAGATCGTTAAGATTTCACTTGAGAAGGATTCAAAAAAAAAAATCAAATTGTGTGCCAAATTTGTGCTCCCATATATATGGAAAGTCCAAGGCTTGTGGACCCCACTAGTGGACGTCCAACATAACTTGGGTTTCTCCTCTTGTTTCTTGCTTCTTGATTTTACTTATTAATTTTTATCTCCTACTTGGATTAGATTTCTTCTTCCACAAGTTTGACTCTTCTAAACTTCTTTAGATCTTCTTTCCATTCTTGAAAAAATCTCTTTCTTGAATTTGAATCACAATTTTTTTGCAACACATAGAAAGAAGAATTTCTCAAAATCTTGGAAACTTCCATGCTAACAAAGTGGGGCTCCTCCTTGGGCGTGTAGTGTGGTCCCTACTCAATTGCTTTTCAATGCGGGTCTCATTTCTTGTTTTCTCCTACAAATTGAAAGAGATAAATTTAACATTAATTATATGTAAGAAAATAGTAATGAACCATGTATGGGACCCTACATGCCTAGTGATGCACCTAAATGACCAACTTTCCAAAAATAGCACATGGTGCCAAAAATAGCAAGATATGCATTGATGAAACCAAAAGCCTAATTTTGGGTTGATAAATGAGATGAGAAAACCTTAATTTCATAAAAATTGTGCACTTCAATGAATTTTGACCTATTTTGATCATGTTTCCAAAAAAAAACCTCAAATGCATGTAATCATGAAATTAAGTGCAATTTTATACAATTAAACCTAATTAGGTCCACAAATGCTAATGAAATGATGACCTAATGACCTAGTTTTGTGGACTTATCAGTAAAGGGTCCCAATCATGGGTTATAAATGTCTCGAGAGGACTCCCCACTAAACTTATGATTTCTATGATGTGAGAAAAACAGGGAAGATACAACTCATCCTTCTAATTGTTTGTTAGAGAAAGAGAAAATATAGGAGCCATCTATGCTATGAATTCATTAAATTCCTCTCTTCCTTTTTCTTTATAACAAGTCCAGGTCATTAGAAGATAAGTTTTTCAATGACTAAATGTCGTGACCCCGAAACAAACCCCGGACCCGCGACGATTGTTTTGTTTGTTTTCCCACAGGTTCCCGTAGTGAGGATTCCCGAGACACGCGGAATCTGTCTCACATGATCAAGTTAGCGGAAGCGTGTAGCAAATCACATCAAGATAAGCACCAATACAAAATTTTAGTACTATGACAATTAATATCAAGACATAGTATCAAAAGAAAGGAGTTAACATGGCATTCCCATCATAATTCAAGTTATGAGACTACCACAAAAGTAAGTTAAGTTTAGTTACATCCCATAAGAGCCCAACAAAGGCCAATACAATTCTCAAAATAATAAAAGAACCCAATGACAAAATGTAGCGAAACTCAAGAACCCGCCCGACGTCTAGTTGACCTCGTCGGGTTGCCACTCTTTGACTGGGGGTGGCTCAAGAGCCTCCTCCGGACGCTCCTCCTCAAAGGCAATGTCACCTGTACCTGGGCACCAACATACAAGGGTCAAACATAACGGTTTGGCAGGTAATCAATTCCGGCATGAGCATATAAGTAGTAAATGTTTAAGGAAAACATATAAAGACATTTTGCTGAATTGTAAACAGTTACATGACTAAAGTACATTTCAAAATACGAGCAAAACTGACATGAATACTTATAATATCATGAATAGTTACATTCCACAATGAGCCCATCATTTCTTTATCATTTATAATGAAAAGAGGAAGCACGCACGACAAGCACGATATACATAATATAATCACGACACGATTCCCACATATACGGGGATTCCGGCCGCGGAACCGGACACGCACGATGTGTAGTAAAATACACGACCAGTCTGCAGACAGTCCACATGTTTAAGGACCCCCAGATAGTGGATCAAACTGAAAGGGCAGTCCAAGCTCAGTGGTGTTCACTTAAATTCATGAATGCACAATACACGCGAAGCACTGTCTAAACATGTCGAGATAAAAGGGGAAAATCACTTATCAAAACACGACAAACACGACTAGAAAAAGGCATAATTAATATGCATAACACGCTTAGGAAGTGACCCCTTTTTCTTGAAACAAATCTTCAAAATGAGCTTGTACTTAAACTTCAAAACGAGTACACAATGATATTCATTGTATCAAAACTAAAGTACGAACACAAAAGCCTATCAAGTACATGTAAGGACCTTTGGTTGATCTTTGCGTAAACGAAGCCCAAATGTTGGAATTTAAAAGAGAATCGGTGCCCCAGAAGCTCAAAGACATCTCAGGTTTCGAGTACACAATATCAGGCTAAAGGTCACTTAACGTGTTTTAGTTTTCATTCTTACAAATATTCTACAAAATGGCAATGGTGTCAAATTCGGTCAGCTCGCGGTCAGATATCGGATAGCCGAACTATAATCTGGCGGCTAGCCGCTAGCTGACCGACAGGCTAACCGCTGGAAACCCAAGTCCAAACGCAACTCTCTGGAAAAGAAACCGAACTGATTTCGATTAGCTTACAGTTAGCCAAAATGGGACCTGGCGGCTAGCCGTAAGCTGACCGTAGGGCTGACCGCTGAACCCTGATGCACATGCCAGCTTTTGGAAAAGGAACCGCCGAGCTCGGTCAGCTCGCGGTTAGCCGGAATGGGGATTTCGGCTAGCCGCCAGCCAACCAGCGGCTGGTCGAAACTACACGGGAAGTGCAGTTCAATTCAGACTTTCACATTTTCTTTTTCCCTTCTTCTTGTTTCTCATTCAATCTGCACCTCCCTGAGCCTACATGCTCTCCAAGGGATAAAACACACATTTCATAAACTAAGTTGAGACATTACATTCCCATTCTCCAATCTAAAACAAAATCCTCAAATTTTCCATTCAAGACATAAATTTCCAATGAAATGAGAAGAACGAAAAGAAAATAAATCAAATGCACACATGCTATCATCCATCCCAGGTTGGTTGCTTGCCTTAGTCAAAGATGTCACAAACTTTCACCAAGCACTTCCACTCAAGCTAATCCAAAGACTACAAAACCCATGAAAACCAATAACTCACTCAATCTTGAAAACAAGGAACTCATTTTCACAAAAAGGTTTGCAATATGAAAAACAAGATCTTTAGGAGCCAAAAAGGCTCCATTAGAGAGATGGGTTGGAGCTCTTACCTTGAAAAGGCCAAACAATAGAGAAGGAAGAGAAAAGAGCTTTTGCCCAACTAGAAACTTCAAGAAATTTGCATCAATGGAAAGCTTAGGATGAGAGGAAGAAGATGATGGTCTTGGAATTCCATTTGGAGTCTTCTAGCTTGATCATTCAAGAGAAATAAGGTGGAGAGAAAAGGTTTCTCCTCTTGGTTGCTCAAGGGTTAGGGTTTGAGAATGAAAAGAGGGAAAGAGTTGACTTAAAACCTTAGCCAATGGGGCCCAATGGCCAAATCTTGCATCAATGAAAACATGATCTTACGGGCCTCAAATAAACTCGACGAAGAAGGATAAAATGATCCTCGAAATATCTAGTTTCCAAAAAGTATATTTTTGACATGGTTTTGAGATCTCAAAATTTGTGTCCAGATTTGTATATAAAAGACAACTTTACCCTTTTTGGGCCAGAACTTGGGTTTTTGGCTTCAAACATGAATGGGCTGAAAACGAAAGTTGTAACACATAGTAAAATCATTCAAATGAAATCAAAATCACAATTAAAAATGAAAACCGATACGATCCGATACGATCCTCCCAAGCTTACACGTGCACTCAGGCCTTCCTGAGCATGTCTGACTAATATTAAACGTTCTCAAAATTTCCAAAGCTATGTCCAAGACTAAAACTAATTATTTCTAACCCAACGAAAACTAAAACCACTTAGGACTAGACACATACTAATCGCACACTAATCGAATTAGTCTGGGTCGGGGTCTAACATCCTTCACCCCTTAGGATATTTGGTCCACCAAATAAAACAAAGATTTACCTCTGGTAAAAGCTGTGGATACTTCCTCTGCACTTGATCTCTCAATTCCCATGTTGCTTCCTCTGGCTCGTGATTTTCCTAAAGTACCTTGACCCATTGAATAGTCCGATTTCTCAATTCTTGCTCTTTGGTGTCAATGATCTTGATCGGCTTTTCCACATAGAGGCATCTTCCCGAATCTCCAAAGGTTCGTGCTGTAGTATATGTGAAGGACTTTAAATATATTTCTTGAGCATAGAAACATGAAATACATTGTGCACCCCGGAGAGTTCCGGCGGTAACCCAAGTCTATAAGCGACATCCCCAATCTTGCTCAAGATTTCATACGGACCAATAAACCTTCTAGATAATTTGCCCTTCTGTCTGAATCTCAAAGTCCCTCTAACTGGTGAGATCTTCAAGAACACTTTGTCACCCACTTGAAATTGCAATTCTCTTCGGCGAGTGTCTGCATAACTCTTTTGCTTACTTCGGGCGATCTTCAAACGTTCCTGAATCAGTTTAACCTTGTCACTTGTCTCTCCAACTATTGTCGGTCCATGAAAACTACGCTCACCGACTTCTTCCCAGCAAACCGGAGTTCTGCATCTTCTACCATAGAGTGCCTTGAAAGGTGCCATACCAATGCTAGAGTGGTAGCTATTGTTATAAGCAAATCCACAAAGCGGTAAACACTCATCCCACTAAACCTTGAAATCTAATACGCAAGCACACAACATGTCTTTGAGAGTCTGTATCGTCCTTTCTGACTGACCATCTGTCTGAGGATGATATGCCGTGCTGAACTGGAGTTTGGTACCCATAGACTCATGAAGAGTTTTCCAAGACTTTGAAACGAACCTGTTGTCTCTGTCTGAAGTGATGGAGACGGGCTGACCATGTTTACTAACAATTTCATCAACAAATAACTTTGCAAGCGGTGCCATGTGCATCATGTCCCCTGTCTTCATCGGAATGAAATGAGCAGACTTTGTTAGACGATCTACAATAATCCAAATTGCATTATTTCCCTTCTTGGTATTCGGCAAACCGAAAACGAAATCCATGGTGATGTGTTCCCATTTCCACTCCGGAATCTCCAACGGTTGTAACAAACCTGGGGGCTTCTGATGCTCTGCTTTAATCAACTGACAAGTCAGACAACAGGACACAAAGGCTGCTATCTCTCTCTTCATGTTGTTCCACTAAAATCTATTCTTCAATTGTGGTACATCTTCGTGCTACCCAGATGCATAAAATATCTCATGCTGTGAGCTTCATTCATTATTTCACTCTTCAAGTCATCCACATTTGGCACACACAACCGGTCACGAAAATACAATATCCCATTCACCATCTTGAAATCTGGACGTTTTATGATATGTTCTACTATCTTTGCCAAGTCTGGGTCTTGCAACTGACTTTCCTTGATCTTCTGGATGAAGGTAGGTTCTGATATTGTCATGTTTGCTAACATTGCACCCAGTTTCAGGGTTTGTACTTCTACACCCAACTCTTCAAACTACTGTAAGATACCAATTCCTCTCAAACTGGCCATGATCACTGATTTTATGCTCGATGCATCAGCTACAACACTCACTTTGCCTGGATGATACTTGATTGGAAAGTCATAATCCTTGATATACTCCATCCATCTCTATCTCATATTTAAATTCTTCTGTGAGAACAAATTTTGCAAACTTCGGTGATCCGAATGGACTTCAAATTTCTCTCCATAGAGGTAGTGTCTCCACATCCTTAAAGCAAAAACAACTGCCGCAATTTCAAGTCATGAGTTACATAGTTCTTCTCATGGTACTTTAATTATCTCGAGCCATAAGCAATCACCTTGCCATCCTGCATCAATACACAACCCAGTCCCACATTCGAAGCATCTGTATAAACAATAAATCCGCCGCTGCCCGATGGTAATGTAAGGATTGGGGCTGTGGTTAACCTTCCTTTCAACTCTTGAAAACTTGATTCACACTGTTCGGTCCAAACAAATGGGACATTCTTCCTAGTCAATTTTGTCAACGGTGCTGCAATAGACGAAAAACCTTGGACAAATCTTCTTAATAGCCTGCTAACCCCAAAAAGCTTCTGATTTCTGTCACACCGCTTGGCCCCACCCAATTAACAACTACCTCTATCTTGGCTGGAACAACTATTAAACGTTCTCTGGAGATGACGTGGCGTAGAAAAGCAACTTGCTCTAACCAGAATTCGCATTTACTGAGTTTTGCATAAAGCTGGTTGTCCCTCAAAAGCTGCAACGCTGTCCTCAAATGTTCTTCATGCTCCTTCTTACTCTTGGAATACACAAGGACATCATCAATGAATACTACCGTAGAGTGATTCAAATAGGGTGCAAAGACTTTGTTCATAAGAGCCATAAAGACTGCGGGTGCATTCGTCAAACCAAAGAGCATCACTAAGAACTCGTAGTGCCCATATCTTATTCTAAAAGCCGTTTTTTGAACATCCGAGTCTCTAACTCTCAACTGATGGTACCCTAATCTCAAGTCTATCTTGAAAAAATAGGCTGCTCCTTGCAATTGATCAAATAATTCGTCTATCCTTGGCAATGGATACTTGTTCTTCATGGTCACATGGTTCAATTTCCTATAGTCAATGCACATTCTCAGACTTCCATCTTTCTTTTTCACAAACAACACTGGTGCTCCCTAAGGTGAAACACTTGGCCTAATAAAGCCTTTGCTCAACAAATCCTGCAACTGGAGTTTTAGTTCACCCATTTCTGCTGGAGCCATTCTGTATGGTGCAATCGAGATCGGAGTCGTCCCTGGTAGGAGTTTAATTGTGAACTCAACTTCTCTGATTGGTGGAAATCCCGGGATTTCTTCTGGAAAAACATCCGGAAATTCACACACAATGGGGATATCCTCCACCCCTTGGGACTGTTTATCCTCCGTGATAAACGCAATAAATGCCTGACACCCACTCTGAACTAATCTGCTTGCCTTCAACACTGAAATAAATCCTGCCTAAGTTTTCCTCTTGTTCCCCTAAAATATCAATTTTGCTTGTGGTCCTTGGAATCTAAATGTTATGGTTTTACTAAAACAATCCATGGTGGCATGATATGCTGTAAAACAAGGTGTTAGTACACAATAAGCATGGTATAAGGGTTTCTAAGGTCCTATACCAACGAATCTATCGAACTCACGAATCCTCGCCACGTTCCTAAGACCTTTCTAGTTTCTTTTAAGTGCCTGAAACAAGTCCCGCTCAGATACTAATCCTGTCACGACCCCGAAACGAACCCCGGACCCGCGACGATTGTTTTATTTGTTTTCCTACAGGTTCCCGCAGTGAGGATTCCTGAGACACGCGGAATCTGTCTCACATGATCAAGTTTGCGGAAGCGTGTAGCAAATCACATCAAGATAAGCACCAATAAATTTTTTTAGTGCTATGACAATTAATATCAAGACATAGTATCAAAAGAAAGGAGTTAACATGGCATTCCCATCATAATTCAAGTTATGAGACTAACACAAAAGTAAGTTAAGTTTAGTTACATCCCATAAGAGCCCAACAAAGGCCAATACAATTCTCAAAATAATAAAAATACCCAATGACAAAATGTAGCGAAACTCAAGAACCCGCCCGACGTCTAGTTGACATCGTCGGGTTGCCACTCGCTAACTGGGGGTGGCTCAAGAGCCTCCTCCGGACGCTCCTCCTCAAAGGCAACGTCACCTGCACCTGGGCACCAACATACAAGGGTCAAACACAACGGTTTGGCAGGTAATCAATTCAGGCATGAGCATATAAGTAGTAAATGTTTAAGGAAACATATAAAGACATTTTGCTGAATTGTAAACAGTTACATGACTAAGGTACATTTCAAAATACGAGCAAAACTGACATAATTACTTATAATATCATGAATAGTTACATTCCACAATGAGCCCATCCTTTCTCTATCATTTATAATGAAAAGAGCAAGCACGCACAACAAGCACGATATACATAATATAATCACGACACGATTCCCACATATACGAGGATTCCGGCCGTGGAACCGAACAAGCACGATGTGTAATAAAATACACGACCAGTCTGCAGACAGTCCACATGTTTAAGGACCCCCAGACAGTGGATCAAATTGAAAGGGCAGTCCAAGCACAATGGTGTTCACTTAAATTCACGAATACACAAAACACGCGAAGCATTGTATAAACATGTCGAGATAAAAGGGGAAAATCACTTATCAAAACACGACAAACACGACTAGCAAAAGGCATAATTAATATGCATAACACGCTTAGGAAGTGACCCCTTTTTCTTGAAACAAATCTTCAAAATGAGCTTGTACTTAAACTTCAAAACAAGTACACAATTATATTCATTGTATCAAAACTAAAGTACGAACACAAAGCCTATCAAGCACATGTAAGGACCTTTGGTTGATCTTTGCGTAAACGAAGCCCAACTGTTGGAATTTAAAAGAGAATCGGTGCCCCGGAAGTTCAAAGACATCTCAGGTTTCGAGTGCACAATATCAGGCTAAAGGTCACTTAACGTGTTCTAGTTTTCATTCTTACAAATATTCTTCAAAATGGCAATGGTGTCAAATTCGGTCAGCTCGTGGTCAGATGTCGGCTAGCCGAACGAGGATCTGGCGGCTAGCCGCTAGGTGACCGACAGGCTGACGACTGCAAACCCAAGTCCAAACGCACCTCTCTGGAAAAGAAACCGAACTGATTTCGATTAGCTTACAGTTAGCCAAAATGGGACCTGGCGGCTAGCCGTAAGCTGACCGTAGGGCTGACCGCTGAACCCTGATGCACATGCCAGCTTTTGGAAAAGGAACCGCCGAGCTCGGTCAGCTCGCGGTTAGCCGGAATGGGGATTTCGGCTAGCCGCCAGCCAACCAGCGGCTGGTCGAAACTCCACGGGAAGTGCAGTTCAATTCAGACTTTCACATTTTCTTTTTCCCTTCTTCTTGTTTCTCATTCAATCTGCACCTCCCTGAGCCTACATGCTCTCCAAGGGATAAAACACACATTTCATAGCCCAAGTTGAGACATTACATTCCCATTCTCCAATCTAAAACAAAATCCCCAAATTTTCCATTCAAGACATAAATTTCCAATGAAATGAAAAGAATGAAAAGAAAACAAATCAAATGCACACATGCTATCATCCATCCTAGATTGGTTACCTGCTTTAGTCAAAGATGTCACAAACGTTGTCCAAGCACTTCCACTCAAGCTAATCCAAAGACTACAAAACCCATGAAAACCAACAACTCACTCAATCTTGAAAACAAGGAACTCATTTTCACAAAAAGGGTTTGCAATATGAAAAACAAGATCTTTAGGAGCCAAAAAGGCTCCATTAAAGAGATGGGTTGGAGCTCTTACCTAGAAAAGGCCAAACAAGAGAGAAGGAAGAGAATGGAGCTCTTACGCAACTAGAAACTTCAAGAAATTTGCATCAATGGAAAGCTTAGGATAAGAGGAAGAAGATGATGGTCTTGGAATTCCATTTGGAGTCTTCTAGCTTGATCAATCAAGAGAAATAAGGTGGAGAGAAAAGGTTTCTTCTCTTGGCTGCTCTAGGGTTAGGGTTTGAGAATGAAAAGAGGGAAAGAGTTTACTTAAAACCTTAGCCAATGGGGCCCAATGGCCAAATCTTGCATCAATGAAAACATGATCTTACGGGCCTCGAATGAACTAGACGAAGAAGGATAAAAAGATCCTCGAAATATCTAGTTTCCAAAAAGTATATTTTTGACATGGTTTTGAGATCTCGAAATTTGTGTCCAGATTTGTGTATAAAAGACAACTTTACCCTTTTTGGGTCAGAACTTGGGTTTTTGGCTAAAAACGAAAGTTGTAACACATAGTAAAATCATTCAAATGAAATCAAAATCACAATTAAAAACAGAAACCGATACGATCCTCCCAAGCTTACACGTGCACTCAGGCCTTCCTGAGCATGTCTGACTAAAACTAAACGTTCTCAAAATTCTCAAAGCTATGTCCAAGACTAATACTAATTATTTCTAACCCAACGATACCTAAAACCACTTAGGACTAGACACATACTAATCGCACACTAATCGAATTAGTCTAGGTCGGGGTCTAACACTAAACAGTTGGGGCGTTTTACTTTACAAAATGCCCAAAGAGTTTTGTAGCCCTCCCAATATATATATATATATTATATGTATATGGGAAATATTCACGTGCTTTCAAGGACTCCCTGGGGCTCTTTTCAAAAAATTAGTCTCAACCGTGGTTTCCACCATCTCCATTTAGCCCCAAAACTTTAATGGTCAACAATCTATTCAGATCAGTACACAGTCAATCCAACGGTCCGGTAAATCCGGATCTGACCAAAAGCTAGTGGACATGTACAATTTAGGGAGGTCGTGTGTTTGGTCCATTTGGATGGACCAAGGGTGGGCCCCACAAGCATAAGCTTACAGAATTAAATGGAGAGGTATGGTGCCAAGGCTAAAAAAATATAATGAAATATGTTATTCTTTTCTGAGATATTATTGAAAAAGAACAAATTTTATAGAAATAAATAAGCAGTTTATATTTATTATATATATATATATAAATTTAATAAAAAAGAAAAAAGAACTTGGTGGGGTCACATGATGTAACATCTGAAGATAGGCCCATATCCAAATATCTAAAGGTGTGTCCAATTGAACATTTGGACAGTAGGCCCTTGTTGATGTGGTGTTCCAAGGAGCATTGGTGTGGTCATATGATGTAATATTTAAAAGTGGGCCTCTTATCCTAATTCATTAAGGTGCATCATGATGTGTTTAAAGGTAGCCTCGTCTACAACAATTATTAAAGGTAGGTCTCATATCAACCCTTATACTAATTCATGTATATATAATTAGAAATGAAATGTATTCTTAATATGCATTTTAATAACAAATATAATTGATTATCAGAGTCCATTATTTTTTGTTCGTTGAACGTTAGATTCCACGTTGTAATTAACGGTTTAGATCATGAAACTAATGGTCTTGATACAACTCCATGTTGGTTGGTCCCTTTATTTGGGTGTTCCATCATCCGTGCCGTTGGTTTGTTGGGCCAAGCTGGATAGCAGTGCCTTTTGAAGGTGTCTATCAATCGGGAGATCAAAGTGGTCCCCACAAATCCATCTGTTGTTTCTACTTTATGTGGATGATTGATCTATTCTCATATCATGAAAATTTAGTCATGCCCATTCTCTCTGACTGCCAACGCCATGAAAGTGGGCCTCATAGGCCTTTACTAAATGGAGTTGATTCTAATCTTGTAAGGAAAATCAGATAAGGTTTACCTTAAAATGGAAGTGATCGAGATTTTAGGGAGAACAAATCCAAGGAGTTTTGTTGCTAGAAATAGTAGTGTGATCTAGATTTAAGAGATTAGATTTAAGATTATAACTATTCCTACGATTAAAGTAGGGGATTTGAGGAGATTTGTTTGGGTTGAGATTTTAAGGGAGGAGACTTGTTTGAGAGGAGTGTAGTGGCCCACATTAAACCCAAAGCTCTGTGTGATTTTATAAGTATTTTTCTGAAAGGAGAAATTATGGGTGCTGACGTGGCACCCCTCAAAGCCCACCTCCTCATTTGCTTTAATATATATAACTAGCAACAAACGTCCGTGCTAAGCCCGGGCCCAAAAAGATAAATACATTAAAAATTGGAAACACATATGATATCTCCATTACTATTTGAAAAATGATTAGCTAATAATTTGAAATTACATGTGTGTTTAATATGCACTCTAATAGCAAATATGCCAAAATTATTCCTAAGAACACTTTATTTTCTGTGGGATCACTGAACATGAGTCATATGCATAATAATATATTAACCCTTATATTAATGTTAACAACACTATCATGAGTTCAATCTAACGGTGCGGCCACACAAAAAATTTAGATGATCATATTCATAGCGACAATATGGAATGGTAATGTATTTCCATTTGTATGATGTTCATGTGATTTAAAAATCAAAGGATTGTTAGGCATAATCAAATTAAACAAATGCAAACAAATTTTAGTTCCCTAATAGAAAAGGCAATGCAAGAAAATTTTACAAAGATGCATGAATGATAAGTTTGTGTCGTTTAAAAAAACTAATCTTTACAGAGATTTTCTCCACTATTTAGGAAACTTCTCTTAGAGAAAAAATGGAACTAAAATCCAAAATGGAAAACCCATTAACTAAATCAAAGTGAGGGGCATATTATCTATTACTTAGGGCAAGCCCATTAACTATGTTTGATATCACTCAGGTCCCACATTACCCTATGCCAACAAAAGTGTCAAAATAGAGCCTGAATTTGGAAGAGTCCAGCCTAATGCAAATTGGTTTTGGCAATTAGTATAATTAAGTTTGGTCTAATAGGTCGAACTTGATTACAATTCAAATTTACGAATGGGCTGGATTTTGATTTCATCTTGCTTGGTTTATTTAGTCATGTAACTGATATTAGTGATGATGATTAAATTGATTTTTTTTTTTTTTTTTGGGTTTCGTTTGTTGGGGGGGGGGGTGATTTGAGGAAATAATTTCAAGGTGATTTTAGGAAATAATTTCAATGAAAGACATTTGTGAGGTGGAGTCAATGTATATATCTCTTAATTATGAGTTCATGTGGGTCCATGAAAGTGTAATTTATGGTGGGCTAAGCCTAGGATCATATGTCTATATAATCAGACCAGAAAAGGATGCATATAAGATTCAACCAAAAAACTTCAGCCTTAAAATATTTTTATCACAAGCCCATCCATGAGGTGGTCTACCAGGTTGGGTCTAATTTTTGTTCGCATGTGACAATCTTTGAATAGAGTAGAACTATATTTGGAAACTAAAAGAAAATGATATTTTTAATGAAAAATTTATCAGTATAAATTGCAGAAAGTGGAAAGTGGAAATTGGGCCCCAAATATTAAAATAAAAAGATGACAATCTTGAGAGGATAGAAGATAGATGGTCTCAAGAGAGAGAATAATTATAGCAAAATATAGAGATTTTAGGGGATATTGATTGAGAGACTTTATGAAATATATGATATAGATAAAGAGATTTTTTTTTTGGAGAAAAAGTTGTTACATGTGATGACATGGCACCTTAAAGGACTCCATGTTTTTTCTCCATGTTTATTTGAAGGAGAATGATTGGGTTGCTGAGGTAGGCTTCCCCCTTTGCTTTAATATATATATAATAATTGCTCCAATACTTTTTACATTTTTACAATTTTCTAAATATTGCAACATATGTTTCCTCCATAATTGAAGGCATGTTCCTAACCATGTTAAAAGCGTCTCTCTCACAAATCGAGATAAAGGAATCGAGTGAGAAAACTCAAACCATGGAAAACCAACTTTTCACTGAAAAAGGGTATGGCTCCTTGTTCCTTGGAATGTGGTGGAAATGGGAAAGAACCCCAAACAAACTACTTCTTCAGACAACGAGAAGTTTCGAGGCCCTTCTTTTCAACATTCACCAAGAAAATGACAGTCTTTTCTCCTTGCCCATCATCAAAGGACTCGGTATTTTTATGAAAACACCAATTCCATTTTGGTCACCTGACATCCCTCAAGATACCTTCACATGCCTAGTGCTAATGTGGGTCCACCTTTGAGACTATTTCCCCCTCATGCCCCCTCCCCTTAATTGCCACTCGATCGACCCAAATCTCACACTCATCAAAACGGTTCACAATGTCCAACCATTGATTTTGAAGGAACATCTCCATCGTCATAGATGCAGCCCTCTATCCTAGCATAGACTCCCCCAACGTCCTTTATCCTAGTGGGCCCCACGGGTCTGACATTGCTCCAGTAACTCTCTGTCTATACATTCTCATATTCTAGATAGTGAGCGTGAGCTACTCATAAAGTAGTAGGTTAGGAAGATGGGCCCAAATAACTAGTGTACATGAGCATTTATGTATTGTCATCAATTTAATACAGAATTGGATGGGCCCTTCATTACAACATTCAAAGTCCTTGCCTCGTATTCCAAGGAATTCCCAACAGCAAATACCAGCCGTTGGAGCTCCCAGTGTAGCAACAACTAACACCCCCGTCATCAAACGGACCTAAGCTCCTTGCAAGGAAAGGAAACGAAAAAGTAATGTGCAGAGATTAATGATTTATGAAAGCTCAACTACTATTTCCATGGCGAGTCATTGTCACTATCATTTGGTTTTACGTCCCACTTTGGTGGAGTCATCATACTCAAAACATTTTTTCTTAATCCCTCAGGCCCACATGTGTGTCCACCTGTCCATCAAAGTAGTTGATGCGGTGGGCCCATTCATGTTTTTTTTTTTTTATTTATGAATTAAGATTGCCAACTAGTATATCCAGTGCAAGTTATTCCTTGGGTTGGTCTCATCATGTTTTTTCACTTACAAGCTAGAAGATAGAACTACTTTACTGCTAATAAACTGGTAAGTGGTTGACACTCGTGTTGTCGACTGCCCACCTGATGAACTTGCTTGTTTGGGGCACACCTGATGAACTTGCTTGTTTGGGGCACACCTGATAAACTTGCTTGATTGGGGCACAAGAGGAGCCCCCTCATTTGATGCAGTTTGTCTCACACCAGTATGGCTTGATTTTACGTGTCCAAGATTAATTAATTAAGATTGTAGAAACTATTCTATTCACTTTGGATCTGTTTGTTTGATCCACATTGGGATTTGAAAATAATAACTACTTATTATCAAAGAGGCTAAAATCAGAGGAGTAAAGTAAGGTAAAATTCCCCAAAGTGCTATCACAGACTCTCCTTGGGTAGGAAATTACCTAACCATGATTCTGGTAAAATCAAATCCTAACTGATCATCCCATCAGTGCCATCTTTGGCGTAAAGAACAACCAAAATATGGCCACTAATCACGACATTCTGGAAAGAATGAATGATGAAAACCATGTCAAATTTTTTTATATAATTTAATTGAAACAGCCATGCCATTTGGGGGGGGGGGGGGGGGGACCTTCCAAAAGGGAAGAGGATCCCCTCTTTGGTCCAAACAGAGAGACCCGGGGTGGGTGGGACGGGACCTTCCAAAAGGGAAGAAGATCCCCTCTTTGGTCCAAACAGAGAGACCCGGGGGTGCCACATGGGGGGAGAGATGTCAACTCAATGACATCTCATCTCCTCCATTAAAAAAAAAAAATTCCCCATCATGTGGCACCCTTGATTGACCCCCTTATGGATCAAACAGGGGATCCTTTTCCTTTCAAAAGAGGTAATTTTCTTTTACTAAAACTAGTGGAGCCCTACACGTGCAATGCACGTGCACCGAACACAAAGTTTTACTAAGAAATTTTTTTAAAAATAAAGCTTTTAAAAAATTTAGTAGAAGCTGAAATACATTTAAAAATCAACTTTCAACAGAAAATGAGTGATTGTAAATTGCAAGGCCCGTGCAATGTCCAAATACAGCTGACAATACTTTTTTCATATATATTTGAAAACAATAAAACGATGATATAGTGAGAAAAATGAGATCTTAAAAATCCATCGATATGGAATTTATATAACTTTTTGAGGATATAAATCACATATTTCTAGATATATTTATCATGAATGTGTATTAAGAAATTTAAATCTACTTTATTTAATCTATCAGGTCGACTTATCAATTTCTTGGTAGACTTGACCTGCTAAAGTCGGAGTCCAGTCAAAAGCATAGTCAAATTGATAACCTGCAGTTTTATAAAAAAAATAAAAATAAAAACTAAGAACCAGATGAGCTTACTGTTTTAACCAATTACCATGAACATTATATGTTCACTACAAAATCAGATTCTATTAGGGGAAAAAGAATAATTATGTGCTACCTAAGGACATCAGAATAAAAAAAACTGAGATGGTGGTTTTAGTTTTAACTTACAATGAAGAATAACATCTCACACAGATTGTCAAGAATAATGAAGTAATCCGGCTTGTCCTCAAGCGACAGGAATCAACAATGGTGGAACTATTATATGAACTCTGACGAGTAAGATTTGCAGAGCACCTGTTGATCAATATTAGTATTTAACATGTGCGTTGTTTTATTTTATAAGACGGACCACTATCAGGTAAAAAGAGGCAATACCTCTCCAAAAGTCAGCATCTTCTTTTTACTTGATATAAAGTGCTATATTTTATACCCAGTAAGAAAAGAATAATACAAAGTAATCATAGAAGTTTAGTTAAATGGAAGCTCATAAATAGAGATATCCATAGGGAAAAAATACCAAAAAAATAAAAAACTACAAATACAAATCTGGCAAAAGAATTGGACATTCCTCTTAAGAAATGCATAAAAATGTAACCTAGGTATTCTAGATCAACTATTCTGCTCTGTTCTGTATAGAGGATGAGAGTGCTGATCAAAGTAAGAAAAGTTTGAAATGAACAAAGACAAACTGAATTTGTTGCAGCTCAGCATCAAATACTTATTTTAGTTGTTTACACTTAAAACGATCACTTCATTCATTGACTCTGAAGTTAGTAATAAAGCTAGCATAACAAGCAGTTTCTATGAGATTCTCTTTTTTCCTTTAAGGAAATGCATGGTGTTAGGAATTTTGTATTTGCAATTTGATGGATGCATTTTCACTTTAGCATCATTTGAATTTTCACACTTGCATTGTTTTAGAAAACCTTGAAATCTGGTTTTATACATGCATTGCTTTTAAGATTTGTAAAAGTATTGTTTTATGCATGTTTTGTTTTTATACTTGGATGCATTGGTTTTAGAATCCAAACTCTTTTGAAAACCTAATTCTTTGTGCATTACTTTTGAGAAATCATATTGAGAATTTAGGTTTGTGCCTTGCATACATTCATCACTTTCAGAATCATTTTTGTATGCATTTTTATATGAAAAGAGTTTTTAGAAATCAAGCTAGCCTTTGGATTTAAAGTTTCGAATCTTTTTAGGTTTTGTGTGTTTCATGTTTTTTAAACATCTTCATTTGATTTAAAACATGTTTTTCAAAGCTTGATTTAGTGGCCAAAAGTTCCCACAAGAATTACTTTGAAAAGTTGCATTTTTGGGAATTTTTGATCCAGGGGGTGGTCCGGCAGTGTCGCCGGTCGACCGGCCCAGAGGTCCCGGTCGACCGGGAACACTGCAGGCCAACAGGGCCCCTGGAGCCCCAACGGTCATATTTTCGACCGTTGTGTGATCCCGGTCGACCGAGACCTGTTTGCAGGTCGACCGAGGACTAGCCGTTGGACTGTTTTTCTTTATAAAGTCCATTCATTTCCAACCTTCTTTGAGGCTTGAAACATGAACTTTTGAGACTATATTGGAGCCAAAGAAAGGGGAAGAAGTTGGAAAGGCTAGAGGGTTATTTGGAAATCAAATGCTTGAGTTTTCAAAAGGTACATCTTACTAGTATTTTGATTTCCATTAAAATGAAATCCATGCATGCTTAAATCTTTGTATTTTCACTTTTGCATGATTTCTAGAGTTGTGTTGCAAACTCAATATCATCTTTGGTAAATTAGATTGGTTTGCAAACTCTCTTATCCTAATCACATGTGTTCTTAGACTTTAACATTCATACAACTTGTTTGTTTCATTTCTTCAAAGTTGTTTGAATCTTTTATGTGATTAGTTTTCTCTTCAATCATCATTTTATAAGTTTTGATTTTAAAATGCATCATGCATTCATTTAAGAGCTTCATTGTTGAAATTGATTGAAGAAAAGCATTCATACACTTGTGCACACACTTTAGCTTGTTTTAGTGTATGTTTGTAATTTGAATTACACTTTCATATTAGCCTATGTAGAGGCAAATTCAAATGTGCTTAAATTGTATCTCTTGGAGTGTTCTTTTGTGAAGACACCTTCTTTGAGAAATCTCTCATTTGTAAAGGTTATTGCTTAGCCTAAGAAAAGCATTGTGTAAAGGTTATTGCTTAGCCTAAGAAAAGCATCTTGTAAAGGTTATTGCTTAGCCTAGAAAAGCACATTGAGAGGTTGTTGTTTAGCCTAGAAAAACAACATTGTAAGGGTTATTGCTTAGCCTAGTAAAAAGCATAAATAGTGGAAATCCGGTGGGGTGATTGGATCACAAGCCGGTAGTGGACGTAGGCATTGAGGCCGAACCACTATAAATCTTTGTGTAGTGGTGATTGCTTTGTGGTGATTCTTTTGTTAGCTTCCGCATCTTGTATGATTAATCATCACATGTGACTAGTTTGTTTTAAAGAAGTTAAAATTAATGAAAATTGGTCATGAATGAAGCTCACCCTATTCACCCCCCCCCCCTCTAGGGTTCGGATCCCCAGGACTTTCACATGACGCTTCATTGAAATATATGAAAAGAAGAAGAACAACAACAACAAGAAGAAACTTGCAATGATGAAAGAAATAAATGTGTTAGAAAATGATCAAAGTTATTCAATTTAAACCTCATGAGTAAGAGCAATAATAAATACATATATTCCTGCCCTTGAAATGCCCTTATAATAAAAAAATTCACAAAAGTTATATATTAAGAAACTAAAAAATTGTACAAAACAACAATAATTTTACGATAGCAATCTATAAGACCTACCACTAAATTGCATTTATGGAATTATCTTTAGCAATCATTAATATTAGAAGAGAACCAATATTTAGTAGTAGTTATCACATTATCCAACTTGTGATTATTCTTCCAACAGGGGTATAAATCAAGATCAATACAACTATTATGTCAGATTGAAAACTCAATTATTCTAACCAAATAAAATACAAACACATGAAGCAAAAGGGAAAAGAATATTTAAATTTTTTTTTCATGGTAACTTTCATTAAAAGAGAGAAAAAAACAGGGCGGACATAAAATGAGTTTAAGTTTGTACATTTCACTTTCTTATTTATGATATTTTGTCAGTTGCTGTTTTTTTCTTAAAAAGGAAAAAGAAAAAACTAAACATAAAGCAATAATGCAAATGTAGTACTTGTATATATGGGATTTGCTTATAAGTTTTGGAGGTCCCTATACCTTTTTCAAAGGCCATAATAAATAATATACAACTGAAGGAACATCAAATTACAAATATTTAAGGTTAGTGCACAAAAGATTAAAGGATTAATATTAAAAAATAATAACAAAGGGTTACATCCGTACAAAGAAAATAATCTTATATCTTTTGGAAACCTCCCGGAGCTCTCTGATGTTCTTAACTCTCAACTTTCAAATACAAATATCACTCAAGTATCTTTTACTTCCACCAAAAAACAAAAATAAAAATAAATAAATAGAAACTATTTGCACAATTAGCATTGTTTCAAGTAAAAAAAAGAGAATGTTAATTCTCTCGTGTGTAGTCAATTTAATATTTGAATTATAACACAACCACCAATTGGCCACCAGCAACAATAACAAAAGTAGCAAGCTAGCTAATACCTTTTGTTGCGACTTTTAAACTGATTTTTAAGCTGATGGCAAAGTATTAAAAAGTGCCCACAAAATTATAAGTATTGAACACCAAAAAGGTAGTAAGTAAAATACACTTGATTCCTTTTCTTGCATTTTGTTGGGCAGGTGTATAGTGAAAAATAATAATACTAAGAGGGGGCCACATCGTGCAGTTTATTGGGAATATCTATATATATATAATAATACTAAGTGGGGCCCACATCTTGCATTTTATTGGGCAGGTTTGTAGTGGAAAATAATCATACTAAGTGGAGCCCACATCTTGCATTTTATTAGAGAGGTGTGTGGTGAAAAAGTACTACACTTTAGTGAAAATTATAAGTGTGTCATAGTGTGTAGTGAAAGGCATTGTCATTTTGTTCTCTTTTATAAGAGTAGATAGATAGATAGATAGATAGATAGATAGATAGAAAGATAGAGATAGAGAGATAGAGAATACTAAGTGGGCCCACATCTTGCATTTTATTGGGCAGGTGTGTAGTGAAAAAGTATTATACTTTACTCTCTTTTATATAAGGGTATAGATGTATAGATATAGATAGATATACATATAGATATAGAGATAGAGATAGAGAAATAGTAATAATAATAATAATGTATAGATTATATTATTATTATATAGGTGGGGCCCACACAAGTTCTTCTCTTTTATAATCTTATTATTATTATATAAGTGGGGCCCAAGTTCTTTTCTTTTAGAAGGGTAATAATAATATATAGATTATATTATTATTATCTAAGTGGGGCCCACACAAGTTCTTCTCTTTTATAGTCTTATTATTATTATCTTAAGTGGGGCCCACATCTTGCATTTGATTGGGCAAGTGTGTAGTGAAAAAAAAGTAAAAAGTTGTGCATCTTGCTCTCTTTTATATTAGTAGTAGATACTCCAGCAATGGCTGCAAAAGTACAATGTGACACTGAGTGAAAGGGCTCTTGCACGACCGCACAACCCTTCTGTTACACAGACCACTATCACAAATATTTGTGATCTTTCAATAATATTCAAAGAGAAATGATCATGTACATATTTATGGTGCATCAAGACTTTCAAATAAATGAATGCATTGCTTATCATAATTTCACCCAGAGATTCATTTGAAGAATGATCTCAATTTATACAACCCAATGATAATTCAAATCTAAAATAATCCTTGTCTAAAGGCGAGGAACCATATCTGTAACAACTTCAAACAAATCAGTGTTTATCTCTAAAGCCCTCCTGCAATCACATAACCCTTTCATTGAAAGGATTGTTCGATTGATTAGAAAATAATAGACCCTTTATCCTCATAAATAAATGGTCAATCTGAAAAGAACGACAATTCTGCTTTACGAATGATAATTCTGTAAGTCCGGAATCCTAACCCTAGAGGGGGGTGAATAGGGTGAGTTACAATTTAGTGACCAATTATGACAAATTTTAACTTCTTTAAAATTAACTAGTCACAAGTGATGATTATAAAATTAAATGCGGAGGCTAACAAAAAACATCACCACAAAGCATGCACCATCACACAATGATTTATAGTGGTTCGACCTCAATGCCTACATCCACTACCGGCTTGTGATCCAACACCCCACCGGATTTCCACTATCTATGCTTTTCAAAATGCTAAGCAATAACCTTTACAATGTTGTTTTTCTCGGCTAAACAACAACCTATCAATGTGCTTTTTTAGGCTAAGCAATAATCTCTACACTATGCTTTTCTTAGGCCAAGCAATAACCTTTACAAGAAGAATATTTTCTCTCAAAGTAGTGTCTACACAAACACTAAAAGAGATACAATTTTAAGCTCAATTACAATGCCTCTAAAATAGGCGGATATGAAATTGAAAATCTAACTCACATTAACACTATATGAATGCAAAGGTGTATGCTCATGATGTGTGTGTGTGTGTGTGTGTGTGTGTGTGTGATAACTTCAATCAAGTTAAAAAGTAAGCTCAATGAATATATGCTCAAAGCATTTAAAAGTTTAAGGCACATAAAAAGTTTTGATTGAAGTCAAATGCAAATCACATGTATGAATACTAACTTGTAGATGAAGTGAAAATCAAAGGCTTACAAGTTGTATGAAACTAATTAACTCTAAACATGTGATGCATGTGCAATATTGTTTTCAAAACCAAACTAATTTAACTAAGGTTTAAAAGAATGAAAACAACAAATAAAGATTCAACCAAGTAAATGAATCATGCTATAAAAGAAATCAAAGATTTTGGCTAAGCATGATTAAAGAAGATTTTGAAACAAACTTGGTTTGAAATCAAGGTGAAGAATCCAATCAAACTTAGATCAAAGATTAAATGAAGAATGGATTCAACACATCATAGTTATCATGCTAAAATTCATTTACCAATAATTTAAACAAAGCATATAACATATGATTAATAAAAGTAAAACTTACTTAGAGATTTAACTTCATTGATCCAAGGTTTAACTTCACTAATGACACATTGGTCTCTCTTAGTTCATTCCCCTTTTCCTTGTCTCCAAACTCCTCAAGAGTGACTTTTAGTTCCTCTAGATTTTTCAAAGGAATGAACCTCATTTTATACTAAAAAATCGAGTTTTGGCGTGTCCCCGGTCGACCTAGGCTCAACGGTAATAAATCTGACCGTTTGAAAGAGCCCCAACGGCTCTATTCCCAGTCGACCTCGAGCACACTGCAGGTCGACCCTGGCCCAGGGACTAATTTCCCCAAAAATGCATTTTAAAAGATAATTTCTTGTGGGGACTTTTGGGCCATTAAATCAAGCTTGGAATCATGATTTAAATCAAATGAAGAGGATTAAAAACATGAAACATAAAAAGCCTAAAATGATTTGAAAGATTTAAAACATAGGCTAGCTTGATTTATAAAACTTCTTTTCAAATTAAACTGCATCCAAGATTAAAATCAAAACATGCATAAATCAATATTTCTACAAGTCTAAAAACCAATGCATGTGTAAATCAAGATTTCAAGATTTTCTAAATCAATGCATGTGTAAAAATTTGAATGATGCTAAAATGATAATGCATCCATCAAATTGCAGTATACAAAAACCCTAACAAATTCTGCTTTACTTTGATCACCATCTAGATGTAGATCCATCATTGAAACATCCCTCACTTTTTTAGTCTGGCAGTGTAGGTGGCTCACTTGATCATATTTGTCGTGATCTCCTCGAGAAGCATTTGAAGATACAATTTGACAAAGATAGCGAGAACATAAGGCCTTGGATAATTGGATGAATAAGAGAGGATGCTATGTTTTTATTGAGATAGAAAAACTAACGACGATTATTGCAAAGGTATGAAAAACATGGCTGGTAGATCTTGCAATATCACACCAGCTCACAGCTCTAATAGTACGATGACTTTTAAATAAATGAATGTTGTGTGATTTTTTCAAGAAATGATCTCAATTTATACAATCCAATAATCCTTATCTCTAACCAATCCTAATAGATAATTTTATCTCAAACAAACATAACAGTTGTTTGGACTCACTTGGGACCATAGATCATGTGAAGGTGCTTGAAAGATCAAGGTTGGACCACCCTAAATATTAAATCTGAAGTCAATTTAATGCCTCTAATTGGCCCCTTCACCAGTGACCCATAAGTTTAGCGACTTTATATAAAAACACAAAATGTCGACCTTCGATCCAAGGGTCCAGTTGATTTGGATTCGTGCAAATCGATGGGATTAGTGAGTTTCAGGGTGTGTGTTCATGGTCCATTCAGATAGGTCATACGGTACATAATATACAAGATCATTTATCATATCTAAATAACATAATATTTCTAAAAAAACACCATATTAGAGAATATCAAAATAAAATTTGTAAAGTTGAGAAAATCTAAAAAATTGGTTATAACATTATCTTATTTATTTATTACTTTTTTAATTTTAGATTTTAAAAAAAACTAATTAATTTTAACAATATTTCATGATAATATCGTGAGAGAATCCCGATTTTGAAAATATCAGAATTTTCCAAGAGGAGAACAATATTCTATGAAACTGAGTCGGCATAATTGGGGTTGGATTGGGGGGATAACAAAATCGACTCATACTAGAGTGAGCATGTGAAGCTGAGGCTCAATAGTTCAATGGAAATATAAGAGGGTCTAGAATAAGTAACTACATCATTTAACATTTTTATTCATTCGAAAGATTTAAAAAATGATTGTCAATAATACAATTAATTAATAAGTAACAATAATTACAGTTGATTTGACAATAATAAAAAAATTAGTTGAAATTAGTTTTTGCTAGATGCTAATCCATAATTATCCTTATTTCCTTTAATCGGATCAATGGATTTGACCAACATGCCAAATTATTTCTTTGTAGCTTGCTAAAGTTGTATGGGAAGTTTATGTTGGAAGTAGGTGGGCCTAGTAGATATGTTTTCAAAACTTTTGACCCACTTGACTCAGGGATCAAGTACCCATAAGGCCATAAACTACATTCAGGATCCAAGAACCTCAAACGCATGATCAACATCAATAAACACTATCTCCGAGATAGATAAAAGCATCATCATGCATCCACAACAAATCCAAAACATACAAGGAAGTAGATTATACCTTTAGAGCTCGGTTGTGTTCTAATGGAGAAGATGACAACTTGTTTTTATCAAGAACTCTTCTTTGTAGCAAATTAGGATTTCCAACACCTTGTTGTCTTCCACGCTATGACCCACTTCAGATCTCTTTCCTGAAGGAGAATGGTGGGATCTCTAAGAGAAAACAATTAGAACCTCAAAGGCAAACCAGAAGAGAAACTAGAAGAGAGAGAGGAGAGAGGCGCTCCACCGCCAAGCATAAACACATATCTAGATGTTGATTTCCTTGAATCCTTATCTGACATGAAGTCAGAATCCATGTATCAGACTAGAATCGGCTCATCACTGCAGTAAATCAACATGTAATCTCTAGTCCTTCTCAAGTATTTGAGAATACATTTCACAGCACTCCAATGGTCAGGACCTAGGTTAGACTGATATCTGCTGACTAGGCCCACTGCGTAACAGATATCCGGTCTAGTACAAAGCATAGTATACATGAGTCTACCAACAGCCGAAGCGTATGGTATCGTTATCATTTGCTCCTTTTCCTTAGGTGTCTTGGGACACTGATCCTTAGAAAGGTGCATTCCATGCCTGAAAGGTGTGATACCATTCTTGGAATCTTGCATAGCAAACCGTACCAGTACCTTATCTATGTACGCAGTTTGGAATAAGCCAATCAATCTATTTTTCCAGTCTCGATGGAGTTTAATTCCTAGGATGTAGTTAGCTTCTCCCAAGTCCTTCATATCAAAAGTCTTAGCCAACCAAACTTTTACTGTTGACAACATTGTTATGTCTCTCCCGAGGAGATGGATGTCGTCGACATATAAAATAAAAAAATACTACCTTTCCTCCTTCACTTTTCATGCACACACATGACTCATCCGGATTTCGAAAAAAACCAAATGACTTGATTGCCTGGTCAAAACGGATGTTCCAGCTCCTGGATGCCTGCTTCACTCCATAAATGGACTTTTACAATTTGCAAACTCTTTGCTCTTGGTTTTTAGCTGTAAAATCGTCTGCCTGCATCATATAGATGTCTTCCTCAAGATGGCTATTGAAAAATGTTGTCTTGACATCTATTTGTCAAATCTCATAATTAAGATGAGCCGCAATAGATAAGAGTATCCAGATGGACTTGAGCATGGCTACCAACAATAAGGTTTCCTCATAATTGATACCATTTTTCTGAGTATACCCTTTCACAACAAGCCTGGCCTTAAATGTTTCAACTCTTCCATCTGGTCCTCTTTTTCTCTTGGAAACCCACTTGTACCGAATAGATTTAATATTGGCAGGCAAGTCCACAAGTATCCAAACCTGATTCGAATATATAGATTTCATCTCAGCTTTCATAGCATCTTGCCAACGTCCCGAATGTATGTCATTGACTGCTTCATCATAGTTACAGGGATCTTGTTCCAGTTCTTCTGGGATTGCCTCATAAGACTCTCCCAAAAATGAGAACCTATCAGGGGGCCTGACAACTCACCCACTACGATGAGGCACTGGTGTAACTACTGGGTCAAGTATGGGTGGATTTTCTTCAAGTTTGGTTATACTCAGATTTGAAATTGATTTCTCTTGAATTTCTTCCAAGATAACATTTTCTAAAGATTTCCAGTCAATCATATAATCATCCTCTAGAAAAACCGCATTTGTGCTGACCAACACTTTCTGCTCTATGAGATTATAAAATAACCAACATTTAGTTCCTTTAGGATACCATATAAAAGTGCATACTTCTAACTTCGACTCCAACTTATCCGTCTTAACCTTTAGCACGTGTGCCGGACAACCCCAAATATGTAAATATTGTAGACTAGGCTTTCACCTCAACCATAACTCCCGGAGAGTCTTAGGTACAAACTTAGATGGCACGAGATTTAGTATGTACATTGTAGTATCCAAAGCATATCCCCAAAAGGATATAGGTAATCCCGATAAACTCAACATAGATCTAATCATATCTAAAAGAGTCCGGTTCCTTCTTTCCACTACTCCGTTCTGTTAAGGCATACCAGGAGCAGACAACTGGGATAGAATCTCATTCTCTGATAAGTATCACATAAATTCAGCAAAGAGATACTCACTTCCTCGATCTGATCGAAGAATCTTGATACCTTTTCCTAATTGATTTTCCATTTCCGCTCAAAACTCTTTGAACTTTTTAAAAGCCTCGGGCTTGTGGTGCATAAGGTATATGTATTCATATCTTGAGTAATTATCTGTGAAAGTGATGAAGTACTCATCCACCTCTTGCTGTGACATTTATGGGTCAGCACACATCAGTATGCACTAATTCCAATAAATCTTTGGCCCTATAACCCTTGGATGAAAAAGGGTCTTTTAGTCATTTTGCCTTTCCAGACAGGACTCGCAGACAGACATTGGTTCTACCACCAATGAAGGCAAGATACCATCTTTCACTAGCCTGTCAATCCTGCGTAGGTTAATATGACCTAGCCTCAGGTGCCAAAGTTTCGTTGGATTAGATAAAGGTGACTTCCTCTTTAATAGTGGCCTATTAAATATTTCGGTATCATGTATCTCATACATTGTGGGAGTTAACAAATAAAGTCCATTGATTACCTTGCCAGAACATATAAAAGTACCATTCCTTTTTATGACAACTTCAGTACCAAAAGTAATAGAATAACTCTTATTCACCAAATTAGAAACTGAAAATTAAATTCCGCCGTAAAGACGTTACATATAATGTATCTGACAAAATCAATTTAATGTCTGAAAATAGTAAAGTAACTACTCCCACTGACACCGCTTCTGCCTTATCATCCGATTTCAGGTTAACAATGATTTCTCCGTCACTAAGCCTCCTGGTTTCCTTGAACCCCTGCAACGAATTACATATGTGATTAGTTGCACCGGAGTCCACACACCAGGATTCTAAAGTACTAGTTGCAAAACTAACTTTAGAAACAAGTGACTCAATCATACCTGAGGTCCTTTTCTTAGACAGAAAATCAGGAAAACTCCTCTTCCAATGTCTTGTCTTACCACAGTGGAAACACTTTCCCTTTGCTCCCGTACCCTTAAGCCTTTGTCACACCATCAGTAGTACCATTCTCCACCTTAGGACCCTTAGGGACCGATTTCTTCTTACCTTTCGGCTTGGACCTGGCAAATGACTTTTCTGTCATGAGAGCAATTGGTTTCTTCTTCATGATGCCAGCAGTCGCTATCAGCTGGGTAGATAGCTCAGCTAGGGTCAGATTCATTTTATTCATATTATAATTGATCTTGAAATGGTTGAATGAATCTGGTAGCGACTCGAGGATCATGTCGATCTGCGATTCTACATCAATCGCAGCACCCAGTACATCTAACTCATGCAGTGAGTCCATCATTGTCAACATGTGATCGATCTTGTATTGGGGCTCTGTCGCGACCCCGGAACGAGTCCCGGACCCGCGACGTAGTTTTCCCACAGGTTCCCGCGGTGAGGATTCCCAAGACAGGCGGAATCTAGCTCACATGATCAAGTATGCGAAAGCGTGTAGCAAATCACATCAAGATAAGCTCCTATGAAATTTTAAGTGCCATAATAAAATAATATCAAGATGAGGTATCACAAGTAGGAATCATAACACAGTATTCCCATTAATTTCAAGTTATAAGACTAACACAAAAGATAGTACGTTTAGTTAGATCCCATAAAAGGCCACTACAATTCTCAAAATAACGAAAAGAACCCATGACAAAATGAAGCGCAACTCAAGAACCCACCCGACGTCTAGTTGACATTGTCGGGTTGCCACTCTCTGACTGGGGGTGGCTCAAGAGCCTCCTCCAGACGCTCCTCCTCAAAGGCAGCGTCACCTGCACCTGGGCATCAAAGTACAAGGGTCAAACACGACGGTTTGGCAGGTAATCAATTTAGGTACAAGCATGAAACAATAGCTGTTTTAAGAAAATCATAATAAACAATTTCTAAATCTGTAATACTCACCTGACTGAGGTACATTTTCGAGAATACAAGACAAGACTAAGATACTAAAACAAACTAGCATGAGTACATATAATATCATTAATAGTAGAATCCACATTGAGCTCATCATTTCTCCACCATACATGATGATAAGAGTAAGCACGCATGACAAGCACGAGATACATAATATAAACAAGACACGATTCCCACATATAAGGGGATTCCGGCCGTGGAACCAGACACGCACGATGTGTAATAAAATACAAGACCAAACTGCAGATAGTTCACAAGTTTAAGGAGTACTCCCGGACAGTGGATCAGACTGAATGGGCAGTCCAAGCTCAGTGGTGTTCACTTGAATTCATGAATGCATAAAACACGTGAAATACAGTCTAAACACATCGAGGTAAAAACGGGGAAATCACTTATCAAAACAAGACAAGGCACGACTAGCAAAAGGCATAATTATATGCATAACATGCTTAAGAAGTGATCCCCATTTTGATTCTTGAAACAAATCTTCAAATGAGCTTATACTTGAAATCCAAAATGGAAATTCAAACATGAAATCCATTAAGCATGTGTTAAGGCAATTAATTGACCTTTGTGTAATTGGAACCCCAAATGTCGGAAATATACATGAATTGGTGTCCCCGAAGTTGGTTTGCATTTCGAAGTTTCATTTACACAATGTCAAGCCAAAACCCTTAACATAGACTAGTTTTCAACTCTCAAGAAAATACACAAATGGAAATAATTCTTCTTCCTGAATCTGGCAGGTTCGCTTGAGCGGAATTAACACTTCGCTCGAGCGAGACAGTTCACTCGAGCGGACCACAAGGTCGCTCGGGCGGACAACTCTCCGTCTCGCTCCAGGCCTGACAGTGGGGAGTTTGCTCGAGCGGATAGCTCTCTGTCTGCGCCCGAACCAAGCAGTGGCCTGGTCGCTCTAGCGGACACAAGGGTCGCTCGAGCGAATAGGCTTCTGCCTGTGCTCGCTGAGTGCAGAAAAAACATTTCTCTTGTACAACTTCTAATACATTTCTCCCCTACTTCTCATCCTTAAAAACACCAACAATCCCTTGAGCCTCCATGCTCACCAAGGGTTCATCTTCATAATTTTCAAGCATTCAATCAAAGGAAAACATGATAATGAAGCTTATAAACAAATTTATATACAAAATTTCAAGAATAACAATGAAATCCAAAAATACACATGCCATAAAGAGCCTATAGATATTACTTGCCTTGCCCAAATGCTAAACAATACTCTTCAAGGACTCTTACTCAAGAGCTAAACCAAGCCCTACAAAAACCCCATGAAATCCATTCAAAACTCAACCACATTTGAAGACAAAGAATCCATTTTCACAAAAGGGTTTGCATATATGAAAAACAAGATCTTTAGGAGCTAAAAAGACTCCATGAAAAAGATGGGTTGAAGCTCTTACCTAGAAATGCCCAAACAAGGAAAGGTGAAGACAATGGAGAGTTTGCTCAACTCTAACTTTCAAGAAAAGGACATCAATAGAAAGTTTGTAAGGAGAGGAAGAAGATGATGGTCTTGGAATTCTATTTGGAGATCTCTAGCTTAAGCATGCAAGAGGGGAAAAGTGAAGAGAAAAGAAAAGGCTTATCAACCCTTGGTCTTGAAAAATTGCAGGATTTGGGAAAGTGAATGAGAAAGGAGAAGGAGTTGACTTACACTTGCAAAATGGGGCCCAATGAGTCTAATCCTTGCATTGACAAAAACATGATCTTGTGGGCCTCGAATGAACTCGACGAAGAAGGATAAAATGATCCTTGAAACATCTAGTTTAAAAAAAGTATATTTTTGACATGGTTTTGAGATTTTGAAGTTTGTGTCCAGATTTGGGTACAAAAGACAATTTTACCCCTTTTGGGTCAAAACTTGGGTTTTGGGCTTCAAACACAAACGGGCTGAAAATGAAAGTTGTAACGAATAATAAAACCATTCAAATGAGATCAAAATCACAATTAAAACGGAAAAACCAACACGATCCTCCCAAGCTTACACGTACACCCAGGCCTTCCTGAGCGTGTCTGGCTAATACTAAACGTTCTCAAAATTCCCAAAGCTATGTCCATGACTAAAACTAATTATTTCTAACCCAACGACAACTAGACCCACTTAAGACTAAACACACACTAATCGAGCTTGTCTAGGTCGGGGTCTAACAGGTTCCCTCAACCATCTTAGTGCTCATGAGTATCCATGAGACATGGATCATAACTCTTATACTTAAAGTATTTTCACAACCAGCGATTAAACTGGGTATCTCATATGATAAGGTTGTAGTACTGCAGTCATTATGACATAGTGTCTCAACTATAAGAGTGTAAGACTCTAGATTGTTGTGCTAGTACATTTGATATACTGAAAGGACAATAAGTAGCACTTTAGCCAAATTTGTCTATGATTAAAGGATTGCTCTCATAATTTCTATGAGACCCCGACCCCTAATTTCCTGGATTAGTGTTGTTTTATTTGTGGATTAGTTTCTCTAAGTGGGATTAGTGTTTATTGGTTAAATTTGTGAGTTAGAATGGTTTTTCACTAGTTTTGGGGAGTTTTGAGAGCCAGTGAACCTAGACAGTGACTGTATGGTCCTACTTGTTTTGCATGAACAGCTTGGAGAGGTTCTTCGTGATTCCCAAAAAAAACTCCATTTTGGATCCGTTTGACTTATCTCGTTAATCTCTACAACTTTCGTGTTGATCCCGTCCCCGTTCGAGACCCCGAAACCCTACTTTTCTAATGTTAGGGGCAAAACAGTAATTTTACATGAAAATCTGGACACAAAATTTGATATCCCCGAAACCTGCAAAATATATACTTTTTGAAAACTAGATATTTCGACGATCATTTCTACCTTCTTCGTCGAATTCATCCGAGACACCGAGAAACATGTTTCTAGCCCGACAAGTTATGTAAGTTGTGGGACCCACCTTCATTTGCTATAAAAGAGGGAACCCATTCCCTTCTTCCCCTTCTCATTTTCCAGCACAAATAGTGGTAGCCACCTAGGGTTTTCTTCGCCTCCTCCTTCTTCTTGCTCTCTTCCTCCTTAATCCACCACTAACCCTTATCAAATAGAGAAATGGAGGCCATTTTCTTCTTCCTCTCCCTACAAGCTCTCCATTGATACTCTTGGAGGAGAAATCCATCACCATTGAAGCTCTCCTTGAGCTAACTATTTCCATTAGAAGACCTTCCAAGTAAGTGATCATCTCCATCTTCTAGATATGTATTTTTGTGACCCTAGAGAAGCTCAATCTCTATTATTGAAAGTTCTCTCCTTCTATTTCATTGTTTTGATCTTTTAGGGTTTGTAATGGTTATATTTGGGGATTTTTCTGTAGATTGGTGATTTTGAGCTTAAGAGTGTGATTAGAAGCTTGATTTGCTAGCTTGGACCCAAGGCAAGTGGATGAATAGATATCTTGAACATTAAATGGTTTTTATGAATAATGTAGATGATTTTACTATTCACTTTGACTTGCATTGATTTTTTGAAATAAATGTTCATGAATGAATCTTGTTAGTTGTTTTACTCTAAATTATATTAACTCATATAGCTTGTATTGCATACTTGATCTTAGTACAAATGGATTTTTGTACATGTTGGATTTCTTTCCTTCTTGGTGATTGAATGTGGAATGGATGGAGGTGTTTGGGAGAAATTTGAAATGAAGAGAATGGAAATGTTGAATGATGTATTGGTGGAGCTTTGAGCTCATTTTATTGCAGGGAAGGAGATGGATTATAGGAGAAATGTATGGGAGGAAAAAGGGGCTGAAAACAGTGAAAAACCTGCATTGCTCGCTGATTGAGCGGTCCCGACTGGTCACCAACCTGGTGACCGCTCAGGGTCGGTCAGCATATCAGTAACATGCATTTTTGGTTCTACAGAGGGCGGTCACCAGGAGGTGACCAGTCGGCTAGCCGACTTGGCCCAGGTGACTAGCCGCCTGCTGACCTCTAAGGTGACCGACCTCCTAGAAAAATGTGGGAAATGGAGAAGGAAATAAATAACTGTTTCGACCCGCACGTGTAGGAAATGGTTAGGAAGGACTGTTTGGAAATTAAGAGAGAAAATCTCATCCCGGAAATACGTTTTGGATTCTCGAATTATTAATATAAAAAGGGTGCCCAGAATGTCTTTAAACCTCAAGGAGTACCAAGTCCATATTGAATTCGACATACGGGAACCCTCTTCACATTGATTTAATTCTTGAACCTCGACACCCAACCTAGGAAAGATTGAAATCCAATGATGTTCTATTCTTCTCGAATTTGAAATGTATACTTCCCGAAATTTATACTATATGATTTGAAATCCCGAAAATGTTGAAATTGTGTTTTAGCACTTTGCTAGCCCGTCATGTATTACCTGAAACAAAGTGAAATTTTTGCCTTGAGCACTCTCGTCCCGCCTGTTTATACAATTGCATCATAAGTGTTTTATAATGTCTCGATTGTTAGTATATGACCTATGAGTCGGCACCACTAAGCTTGGATGACCTTGTTGGTTTCATCCACTGACTTGGAGATCTCCCTCCTGTCCCACCAGCTGCAGTTTGGATCCCGATGCCCGGTTTATTACCGTGGTCCCGTCCCGATACCCGGCTCGCTCCCGTGGTTCCCGATACCCGATTCACTGCCGTGGTTCCCGATGCCCAGCTTACCACCGTGGCCCCGTCCCGTATTATTATTATATGTATATGTATATTTCGTTGAATCTCCTCACCTCGTGTGACTGAGATCAACGCCCCGATATGCTCGTCACTTCCGTGATAGAGGACTTAGCTTCGTGTGGTTGTCATCTTGCTAGTTCCTAATTCCTTGGATACCTTACATGTTTTATATTGCTTATTTGTTTTCCAGTAAATGATTCATTTCTTTTTAAAAAAGTTATTGTTTAAACAAGTTTTAATGTTTTCCTACGTAAATTCAGTTATTGTTATATTGTTTCCCGTTCCTTAGTACACCTATACGCTTTAAATGAATACCCGATTTGTTAAATATCCATGCTTTTACATATGTTTCAAATGGACACTTGGTTTGCCAGATCTCTATGTTCACACATGTTTTAAATGAACACCCGATTTGTCTAATATCTATGCTTTTACATATGTTGTAAATGAACACATGTTTTGTTAGATCTCCATGTTTTACTCATGCTTTAAATGAATACAGGTTTTGTCAAAGATCCATGATTTTCCACTCGTTTTAATTATATGCAGCCTTTGATCAAATAATATGAATTATCACATGTTTTATTTTTCAGTACATTTATTATCTTTTCATCCACCTGCTAGACTGTCGTGTCTGACCCACTATTTTGGTACTCAGGTCCAGATTTCTTTGTCACGAGCTGAGTACTTTTGTTGGCTGTGGAGCCATGAGTTGCAGGTTGTTTTATTGGCTATGTCATGTAGACATTGAGCTTCACATCGGAGTTGCATCACATATGGGTAGTGGTTATTAACTTGTTATTGTATGACTTTTATTAATGCACATTGATAATTGTAACTTGAACATGTATGGGAATGCAATATCCTGTTACTGTCAGCTCTATACTTGGTTGTAATGGTTTATTCCGGTCTGATATGATTCTTGATATAATAGTTATATGCTAGTGGTTGAGTGCGACACGGAATCCGATGGCCACGGACTCTGGGTCGCAACGCCACGAAAGCTTCCGCAAAATATTCAGAGTGTGTTGGAATGTGATGTCTTCACACACGTGGATCTTGGGGGGGAAATATAATTATCCTTAATCTCATTCGCGCCCCCGAGGTTCTGGTTTGGGGGCGTGACAATTTCCAAGCAATGGGCTCTTAGTCCTGAGAGATTAATGGACTCAAGTTTTTGTTACACATTTACTTTTGAGTTACCAATGAGTGAGGCCAGTTGTAGTCAACACCATGGTATCTTGTGTTGGAAGTAGATGGGTCTCGTGGATTGATTTTCAAAACTTTTGACCCACTTGACTCAGGGATCAACTATACATAAGGCTACAAAACCCAATCCAGGATGCAATCCCTTATTCTCATCAATCAAGTACAGTAATAAAACCTATCTAAAAGATAGAAATCAGCAACTACATGCATCCAAAACAATCCACAATAAATAGAGAAGTAGATTATACCTTTGGAGCCCGGTAGTGCTCTAATGGAGGAGAAGACAATCAACTTGATCAAGAACTCTTCTTGAAGCAATTAGAGATCTCCAAGACCTTGTTGTCTTCCACGCTATGACCCTCTATCAGATCTCTTTTCTCAAGAATATGGGTGGGGTCTCTAAGAGAAAACCCTACTAGAAACTCTAAAGAACTAGAAGAGAGAGAGGAGAAGGAAGAGATGTGCAACACTTGCAGAAACAAGGGTTGGGCTTGAATCCCTAGGTGGGGATATATATTGGACGTCCAAGGGGTTTCTTCCCTTATTTATAGCCCTCAATCTCCTCTTAAGACTCTCTTACTAATTGCATTAGAAGTCACACTTCCACACAAATTAGTAGCTTACTATTACCACTATTAGAAGTCCCATTTCAAATAGAAATAGTGACTTTCTAATTCCTTCCTTTTTAGAGTTTAAGTAAGAATAGAATCTTTCTAATATCTTGGTCTAGCGTGGAGACCACTAGGGATTCCTTAGAAAGCTAGCTCCAACTGGGACACGCGGCCCCACATCTCATGTGCAATCCGGGCCCATAGTTAGTTGCAAATAACACCACTATATAAATACAATTGCACTCCAGTCTTAGGAATAAATTACAATGAAGACCCTAAACTTCTCAATTACCATAAGTAGGCCCCTCGATCAATATCCATGGATCAATTAGAATAAATTTGTCTCATCCAATCCGAGATCCACACTTATTATCCTTGAGCCCCAATTAATCACAATGATCATCAGTACCATCCAATTAACTCTTAATCGAGATGGGTGCGCACTTACTAATGACAAATCCATTAATTGGCACAAGGGGATAATATAGATAGATTCCATCTTAACCATTGGATGTTCCCACAGTCCTACTACCACGTACCCAAGACACCGAGGTGTTGACCTACAGTTGGCCTCACTCATTGGTGACTCAAAGCAAATGAATAAACAGAAACTTGAGTTCATCAATGTCTCAGGATTGAGAGCTTATTGCTAGGGAATTATGAGAGCAGTCCTTAAATCGAGACAGTATTTCATAAGGTGCTTCTCATGATCCTTCAATACATCCAATGTACCAGCACTATGATCCAGAATCTTACATTTTGATGATCGAGACAAATCACACTATCTCATAGTGATCAAAGTGCTGCAACCTTATCAGATGAGATGCCCAGTCTTATCAATAGTTGTGAAGATATTTTTAAGTATAAGATTTGTGACACATATCTCCCGTATGTGGATCTCATCCATATATATATCACATCTAATATACTAATGGGACCCGGTTCATCTCATGAACCATTATATCATATGTATTGGTCATGTGCATTAAGTAATAAATCACCATTCATCTCATGAAAGGAAAGCATGATTTTATTGATAAAGAAAGAAATTAATCAATTTATTATATTAACTGATGGATTGAGATCACACAATCTAACATCTTGGGTATGTGGTAATGCAGCCATGAGAACATATAATTCTCAAGATGGAGTCTATCCTCTATAGGAAAAATATCTCTTTGTGCCAATTAATGGATTTTATCATTGGTATGTGCGCACCCATCTCAATTAAGAGTTAATTAGATGGTACCGATGATCATTGTGATTAATTAGGTCATAAAGATAAAAAGATGTGGATCTAATTTGGTTGGACATAGATCCATGAATATAATTGATGGGGATGGGGGAGGGGGGGGGGGGCGCTACTTAGAGTAATTAGGAAGTTTAGGGTCTTCTTGTAAATATTCCTAAGACTGGAGTGCAGTTGCATTTATTTAGTGGAGTTATTTGCAATTAACTGTGAGTTCGGAGTTTACATGAGATGTAGGGTCAAGATATTTCAGTTAGGGATAGTTTCTAAGGAATCTCTAGTGGTCCCCCTGCTAGCTCTAAGAAGAGAATGTTTCTATTCCAACTGGAACTCTTATTAATGAAAGGAGGAGTAGTACATATACTAATAATAGAAGCAAGACTTCTAGTTTAGGATAAAGAGGAGGTGCTCTATAAACTATAAATAAGAGGGGAGGGTGTATGTCCAATGCATTGCACGCCCAAGGCTTGGACGTCCACCTCTCTCTCCCTCTCTTCCTCCTCTTCTCTCATCTAGTTTTTTTCTAGAGTGCCTATGATTTCTTTTTATTTGAGATCCCACCATTCTCTTCCAAGAAATTTCTAACAAGAGCGTAATAGCGTAGAAGAGCACAAAGACTAAGGAGATCAAATCTGGGAAAAAGGTTTCGTGGAATCAATTATTCAAGTTCTTGGTTTAAGTACAACCAAGTTTCAAAGGTATAGATCTACAAACAATTTTTACTTTAGTAGATCCTCTAGTTTGTGCTTGTTTGTTTTCTTGATTTGTCTTCTTAGGATAGATCTTTAATCTTAATTGCACGAGATTAGGAATTTAGATCTTGGGATTGGGTTTTTAGCCTTTTGGGTGTTTGGTCCATGCGTTAAGTGAGTCAAAAGTTTTGAAAACCCATCTAGAAAGCCCACCTACTTCCAACAAATAGACCATCTGGTTATACATTGTAGTATGACATCATCTATTTAGGGCTGTTTTCTCAATTTATGTGGTGTGGCATGATATTTTCCAGATTCACTATCCGGCCTTGTTGAGGCTTGGAGGGGGTCACCTATGGTTGGATGTGGGGTGACTTTATGGAGACTTGCTACATACTCCATTATCTAGTCTATATGGAAAGAGAGAAATGAGGGAATTTTTAGTAGAAAAGAGTTAGCTTGGGAAGGCATTGTCTAAATTATGACTTTGAGAATTGAAAAATGGGCATGTGCTAAAAGGGAATTTGCAGATCTCAAGATAGATAACATTCTACATAACCGGGGGTGCTTCTTTATTGGTACATGTCTCAAAGAAGAGAAGGAAAGATTTGTGGAGTTCTCCTCTGATAGGAGTCCTAAAGTTTAATGTTTATGGCGAGCATGGGGTAAACCAGGCTTAGTAGGCATTGGTGGTGTTCTAAGAAATTACAAAGGAGATGTCTTGTATATTTTTTCAAGGCAGTTTGGAACTATAGACTCCAACGAAGCAGAACGAAGTCTCGGCTATTCTAGAAGCGCTTCGCATATTCAACATCTCATATCAACATTGTCTCATAGTGGAGAGTGATTCCACCAATGCCATTTCGTAGGTGAAATCCTCTAACGGTCCATGGGAAATGAAGTTTAACATCAATGAGGTCCATCATCTAGCATCATTGTCTCGGGTGTCTTTTAAGCATAATAGTAGGATCGCCAACGGCATGAAGGATTGCCTAGCGAAGCAAGGGGTGTTAAGAATTTTGTGTATTGCAATTTGATGGATGCATTATCATATTAGCACCATTTGAATTTACACACATGCATTGATTTAGAAAAACTTGAAATCTTGATTTACACATGCATTGTTTTTAAGACTTGTAGAAATATTGTTTTGTGCATGTTTTGTTTTTAATCTTGGATGCAATTAGTTTTGAAAAGAAGTTTTAGAAATCAAGCAAGCCTATGTTTTAAATCTTTCAAATCACTTTAGGCTTTTTATGTTTCATGATTTTAACCCTCTTAGTTTGATTTAAATCATGATTCCAAGCTTGATTTAATGGCCCAAAAGTTCCCACAAGAAATCTCTTTGAAAAATACAAGTTTAGGAAATTTTGGTCCCAGACCCGGGTCGACCCGCAGTGGGCTCGGTCGACCGGCCCAGGGGACCCGGTCAACCGGCCACACTGCGCGGTCGACCAGGGCAAAGAGTCGTTGGCTCTTCCAACGGTCATTTTTCTAACCGTTTGTAGCCAGGTCGACCGGGCTCTGTACCAGGTCGACCGGGCACTCGCAGAAACCCACTTTTTGGCTATTAATACTAGTTCATTCATTTTCCAAAAGTTAGCAATTTTAAGGCCCTCCTTGAGATGTTTTGAGGCCAATCAAAGGGGAATGAGCTAAGGGATGAAATGGGTCATTAGGAAAGCTAAAGCTTGGATCCATTGAGTTAAATCACTAAGTAAGCTTTACTTTCCTTAACCATATGTTGTCATGCGTTGCTTTATTATTGGTAAATCTTTTCTAGCATGATAAACTATATTTTGTTGTGTCCTTAACATGTTTATGTTTTGAATTGATTTAGTGTTTTGGATGCATCACCTTGATTCAATCCAATTAGTACTTAAATTAGTATATCTAAGTAGATCATGTTAATGAAAACATATTTGAAATTATATGTAACATGATTCCTATACTTGGTTGAATCTATGGTTGTTGTTTTTCATCATACGAAAATCTCTTTCAAATCTATCTTATGTTTTGGATTCAACAATTTCACAAATCATATGTACTTTTGTTTTAAAGTTTCACAACTTGCCTTGCTTTGATAGGTATATCATTTTCAAGTTGATTTTTTAATTACATATGATTTGCCCCCTAATTTCAATCAAATCTATTTTTATGTTTTATGCTTATAGCATACACATATTGAGCTACATTGTAAATTTGATTGACATCCCTATGCATCACATGTTTTGTACTTAGAATTTCACAACTTGTTTAGGATACAAATGTATATCTTTTACAAGTTATTTTTAACATGTGATTAGCATTCTTTCCTCAATCATAAATGCTTTTATGAGCTAAAACTTTCAAAAGCCTTAGGCATACATTTATGAGCTTTCATTTTCAAATTGAGTGAGGACATCATGCATACACATTGTGCATTCATCTTTGCATCCAGTGTGTGTGTGTGTGTGTGAAATAGATTTTCACTTTCATATCCGCCTAATTAAGAGGCATTGTAATGAGCTATAAATTGTATCTCCATCAAGTGTATTTTAGACACTACTTAGAGAGATAACCAACCTTTGGTTGAAGAGGTTATTGCTTAGCCTATGAAAAGCATAGTGTAATAGGTTGATGTTAAGCCTTGAAAAACATCATTGTAAAGGTTATTGCTTAGCCTATTGAAAAATATAAATAGTGGAAATCCGGTGGGGTGTTGGATCACAAGCCGGTAGTGGATGTAGGCATTGAGGCCGAACCACTATAAATCCTTGTGTGATGGTGCATGCTTTGTGGTGATTGTTGTTGTAAGCTTCCGCATTTATTTACTTAATCACCACTTGTGACTAGTTTAATTTAAAGAAGTTAAAATTGGTTAAAATTGGTCATAATTGAAGCTCACCCTATTCACACCCCCCCCCTCTAGGGTTCGGATCCCCGGACTTTCAAGGGGTTGATCGATCATGTAATCTAAGTACTCATGTTATGTAAGGTGTAGTTTTTCTCCAGTGTATATCTCTTATCCTAGTAGGCGCTCTTGTGGAGCTTCTTTTATTGTACATTCCTTTTTCTTTATTAAAATTTACTGTTACAGATAATTTCTTTTGAAGAAAAGGCTATCTAAAATGGTGTAGGAAACTCAAGCTTTTTTAATTTTCTCACAAAAGGTAGCATAAGACGAAAACTCTTGCTCAAGTTATTATTGGAAGTAGGTGGACCTTCTAGATGGGTTTTCAAAATTTTTGACCTTCTTGATGCAGGGATCAAATACCCAAAAGGCCAAAAATCCAATCCCAAGATCTAAAACCCTTATCTTAATGTTATCAAGGTCGGTGACCTATGTAAGAGACACAAATCTAAACATGCACATACAAGCATAAAGATCTACAAAATAAAACTAGTGCAAATCTATTCCTTGGGAGCTTAGTTGTGCTCTAATTGAGAAGTTGATAATCTTGACTCTACAAAATCCTTTCACAGACACGATCTCATAGGACTCGTAGTCTTCCACACTATGACCTAATCGCAGAGAACTTCTCAAAGAAAATGGTGGGATTTCAAATGGTGGGATTTCAATTGAGAAGAAACCCTAGGCACTCAAGTGGGAAGCCAGAGGAGAAAAGAGAGAGAGAGAGAAGAAAACACAAAATTCCTCCAATACAACATGGGACATCCAACCCTTGCTGGATTATATGGTCTCAATCCATTAGTTGATGTAATAAATTGATTTAATTCTTTATTCATCAATATAATCATGTTTTCCTTTTATGAGATGAATGATGTTTTATTTACATGTTTGCACATAACCAAAATGAATGACATAATGGTTCACGAGATGAACCGGAGTCCATAAGTATACTAGATGTAATACATATGTATGGATGAGATCCACATACGGGAGACATGTGTCGTAAATCTTTTACTTAAATATCTTCACAACCAGTGATGAGATTGGGTATCTCATTTGACAAGGTTGTTGCACCTTGATCACTATGAGATAGTGTGATTTGTCTCGATCATCAAAATGTAAGATTCTGGATCATTGTGCTAGTATATTAGATGTATTGAAGGACCATGAGAAGCATCTTATGAACATTGTCTTTACTTTAAGGTCTGCTCTCATAATCTCCTAGTAACAGGCTCATAATCCTGAGACATTAATGAACCCAAGTTTCTGTCCATTCATTTGCTTTGAGTCACCATTGAGTGAGGCCAATTGTATGTCAACACCTCGGTATCTTAGGTACGTTGTAGTAGGACTGTGAGAACATTCAATGGTCAAGATGGAATCTATCCTAATTATCCCCTTGTGCCAATTAATGGATTTATCATTGGTAACTGCGCACCCATTCCAGTTAAGAGTTAATTGGATAGGTACTAATGATCACTATAATTAATTGAGTCACAAGGATAATAAGATATGGATCCAATTTGGTGGACAGGACCAATGGATCCATGGATATGGACAGAGGGGCCTACTTGTAGTCATAGGGAAGTTTAGGGTCTTCTTTGTAATTTATTCTTAAGACTGGAGTTCAATTGCATTTATATAGTGGAGTTATTTGCAATTAACTGTAGGCCCGGATTGCACATGAGATGTGGGGTCGCGGTGTCCCAGTTGGAGCCATCTTTCTATAGAATCCCTAGTGGTCTCCACGCTAGCCCAAGTTATTAGAAAGTTACTAATTCTACTTGAACTCTAAAAGGAAAGGAAATAGCAAGTTACTATTTCTATTTGAAGTAAGACTTCTAATAGTGGTAATAGTAAGTTACCAACTCTTAATGGAAGTGAGACTTCTATTTTAATTAGTAAGAGGAGATTGCTTATGTGCTATAAATAGAGGAGAACCAAGAGGTGGACGCCCCATGCTTGTTCCTAACCTTAGGATTCATGCCCAGCCCTCCTTTGTGCAAGAGTTGCACGTTTCTCTCTTTCTCTTCTTATTTCTCTTCTGGTTTCTCTAAGAGCTTCTAGTTGGTTTTTTTTAGAGATCCCACTCATCTCCTTGAGAAAAGAGATCTTATAAGGGACATAGCGTGGAAGATAATTAGGTATTGGAGATTCTAATTTGCTACAAATAAAAGTTATTCATCAAGAAAGTTATCAACTTCTCTATTAGAGCACAACTGAGCTCCCAAGGTATAATCTACTTCCTTGTATGTTGTAGATTTCGTGGTTGCTTGTTAGGTGTTGTTTTTATCTTCTAGACAAAGTTTATTAATGTTCATGTTTGTTGAGTTTGAGGACTTGGATCCTGAATTGAATTTGTAGCCTTATGGATAGTTGATCCCTTCGTTAAGTGGGTCAAAAGTTTTTGAAACCTATCCACGAGACCCACCTACTTCCAACAGCCCTAATATATATATATATATATATAGATTTGGAGTCATCTCTCTAAGTGCTCTTAGAAGTCATACTTCTATTTCTTTTATAAGTTCCACTCCTTTCTTTCTTATGTAACCTACTCATCTTTCTCATATGAGTACTGTTGGAATACAATTTTGCTTCTTAGGGCTAGAATGGGGACCGCTAGGGATTCCTTAGATTTGGCTCCAACTGAAGCATCTAGACCACACATCTCATGTGAATTCCGGACCCACATTTAATTACAAATAAATCCATTAAATAAATCTAATTACACTCCAGTCCTAGGAATATTACAAGAAGACCCTAAAATTTCCAACTACTACAAGTAGGCCCCTCCATCAATTATATTCATGGATCTATTGGAATAAAACTTTCTAACAAAATTGAATCCACCTCTTATTATCCGTGTGACCCAATTAATCACACTAATTATCAATACCATTTGATTAACTCTTAATCAAGATGTGTGCGCACTTACCAACGATAAATTCCATTAATTGGCATAATGGGATATTTCTCACTTAAATGATAGATTCTATCTTATGATTATATGTTTTCAGAGTCCTACTACAACTTACCCAAGATACCGACGTGTTGACCTATAGTTGGCCCCACTTATTTGTAAATCAAAGTAAATGTATAGCAGAAACTTAAGTCCATTACTCTCTAAGGATTGACAGCCTATTGTTTGAAAATAATGGGAGCATTCCTTAATCAGAGGCATCTTTTGTATACACTCATGGTCCTTTCAATACATCATGTCGCGACCCCGGACCGGGCCCGAAGGACTAATCCGGGATCGGGACTAATAATGGTGTACCACATCGGTTTAATGCCATATATTTATTTAACTTCCCATAGGTGTCCGCGGCGAGGATATCACAACCATATATGAACATTTCTATTAAGTGCTGAAGCGTGTAGCAAATCAAATATTCAATCCACCTCTAATCATAAAGATAATAACACAAGTATAGTACTGTATCAGAATGAGCAATGATCATTAGCATGTTACCCAAAGGTAAGTTAGAGTTTATACAAAGATCATTTAATTACATTTCCCAAAAATAGAGGCCAACAAAGGCCAATATAAACAAAATACCAATGCCCAAAAGAATGGTTAAAAGTTCTCCCAAAATGTTATCTCTTTCTAGCAATCCAATGTCTAAATGACATCATCAGCATGCCACTCAACTAACTGCTGCGGTTCTCCGACCGCCTCCTCGTGCTCCTCCTCGGGATATCCAACAACAGGAACTGAGTACCAAAGAGTGGGTCAAACACGATGGTTTGGCAAATGGGTAAAATACAATGACAATATGATAATAAATGAATTTACATTCAAAAGCATTTAAACCTGTTTAAATAACAATTTCTATAAACGAGATAAAACATTTATTCAAATACAAGTAGGCATTGTAAAACATGTATAGGTAACCAAGGAAACAGAAAACAAGCAAGATGACAACCACACGAAGCTAAGTCCTCTATCACTAAAGTGACAGAGCAATAACTAGGTACTGATCTCAGTTACTCGAGGTGAGGAGAAACAATGGATCTTATAAATACATATACATATACTATACATGACCACGGTAGCGAGCCGGGCAACGGGAACCACAGTAGCAATCTGCGGCATCGGGACAAGACCACGGTAATAACCGGATAGCGGAATCCAAACTGCAGCTGGCGGGACAAGAGGGGGATCTCCAAGTCGGTGGATCAGACCAATAGGGTTATCCAAGCTTAGCGGTGCCGACTAATAGGTCAAATAACAAATCGAGACATGTGCAAGTAAATCAAGTACAAATAAACAAACGGGCAGGACGGGGGTGCTCAAGGGCACACTGTCGTTTCATGTGGTGCAATGCACTTCAAGACAAGTAACCATTGTAAGTGTACTTCAATGCTTTCGGGAAAACAAGGCATGTAGTATAAATCTCAGGATCGATAAAGTACAATAAACAATTGAAATTTCGGGTAAAGTACCAGGTTCAAGATTTATTTGAAGTGAATAGGGATCCCGTATGTCGATCTAATAATAATTTGGTACTCTTTGAGTTTGGGGACATCTCGGGCTCCTTATACACTTTGAATTTTCAAAACTTCAAATGAAATCTTCATGATGTGGTTTCTTTCTTGAATGGCCTCATACGTTGCCTAGTAAGTCTCCCTGATATAAAGGGGTTCTCAATGAATAACCCCAAAATGTTTAAACAATTCGTCATTGTCCCAAACATAGCCTTCGACCGACAAAGCTCATCGCTCGAGGGCGGTTAGCCAGCAGCTGACCGCGGTTGGCCTGACAGAAAGACAGGTTACTGAAAATGTAACCGAAATGGTTCGGTTGGCTGGCGGTTAGCCGCCGATGGGTTAGGCGGTTAGCCGCTTGCTAACCGTGAGACTGACAGTGCTTTCAGGAGGAAAATGTTGCTCTCTGGAAAAGTAACTGCGACTGTTCGGCTATCTGGCGGTTGGCCGTCAGTCACCAGACGGCTAGCCGACAGGTGACCGCTGGCTGACAGCCAGGTGCGGGAAACACCCACTGTGTTCAGATTTGAGCCATTTTTCCTCCTCAAAACTATTCTCCTCACTTCCATTTAATCCCTACAATGAAACTGAGCTAAGAGCTCCTCCAATACATCTATCTACCCTTCTCCAAAACTCCAATATGTGTTCATTCCATCACCTCCTTCTTGACCACAACAGCCACAAGAGGAAAGAGAAACCAACTCACAAACATTCATTTAAGATATATCCGAAAGACAACAAGTACCATAACCAATATGTTTCCAAAACATTAAATGATTTAGCAAGGTTCATTCAAAGCATTTATTTCAAAAATCAATGCAAGCCAATAAATATGAATGAAAATGACAAATCAACCACATTCCTCATGAAAACCATTGAAAGCTCATAATATTAACTCATCCACTTGCCTTGGGTCTTCTAATCAAGGAAATCAAGCTATTAAACAAAGCTCTCTCAAGAATCCTACAAGCACAAACAAACCCTAAAATGGGCCAAACAATGAATGAAGAAGATAAAACTCACAATAATGGAGATGAAGCTTCTTTAGGACTAGAAGAATACAAATCTAGAAGATGGAGAAGATTGCTTACTTGTAGGTTCTCCAAATGGGCAATGTGAGCTCAAAGGGAGTCTTGGAATGGAGGGTTTTCTCTAGCAATGGTATCAATAGAGAGCTATGGCAATGAGGAAGAAGATGATGATCTCAACATCTCAATTTGTGCAAGGTTGGTGGTGGATTTGGTGATGAGAGGCAAGAGCAAGAAGGAAGAAAATGGAAACCCTATGTTCTCTTTTGTGCTAGAAAAAGGGAAATGAGGAAGATGGGTTCTCCTTATATAAGCAAATGGGAATGGGTCCCACTACTTAAGACACTCTTTGGGCTGAAATCATGTCTTTCGGGATCTCGGATGAATTCGACGAAGAAGGAAGAAATGATCGTCGAAGTATCTAGTTTCCAAAAAGTATATGTTTCGCGGGTTTCGGGAATATCGAGTTTTGGGTACAGATTTAGTGCACAATGACTGTTTTGCCCTCAAGGCAATGAAATCGGGTTTCGGGGTCTCGAACGGGCACGGGATCAACATAGAAGTCGTAGGGATTAACAATACAAATAAAACGGGATTAAAACAATGAATGCAAGAATCTCCGATAAATCCTCAAGCACATGTAAAGTCATAAAAAGGTACCCCAAAAGGCCCCACTATCACAAAGCAATCAAAATTCCCCAAAACTATTTCAAAAGCTATTCCAAGACCAACCTAACCAAAATCCACTAAACACGCTCAGAACTAAAACACAACTTAATTAGTACTAATCGAGGTCACTCCGGACGGGGTCTTACACATCCAATGTCCTAGCACAGCAATCCAGAGTCTTACACTATCAGAGGAGATGCCTAGTCTCATCACTTGTTGTGAAAGCCCTTCAAGTTTAAGAGTTGTGATCTTTGTCTCAGGTCGGTGAATCTTATCCACATACATGGATTACATTTAATATACATATGGGCTTCAATTCATCTCATGAACCATCATGTCATTTTGTATTAGTTATGTGCAACTATCAAATAAAATCCCATTCATCATCTGAATAAAGCACGAAATATTAAATTAATTATTAAAATAAAGAAACTTATTTACATCATCCACTGGATTGAGGACATACAAGTATAAGAGTTGTGATTTATGTCTCTTGTCTGTGAATCTCATTCACATACATGGATCACATTTAATATACTTATGGGCTCCGGCTCATCTCATGAACCATCATGTCATTTTGTATTAGTTATGTACAACCATCAAATAAAATCCTAAATCACATGAATAAAGCACGAAATAGTAAATTAATTATTAAAATAAAGAAACTTCTTTACATCATCCACTGGATTAAGGACATACAATCTAACAATTATGAAATTAACTTGCCATGTCAATAACTATGTGGGATGTTGGCAGGGAACCATCTTCCCTAAGAAATACAAGAAGCGATTTTAAATTATCAATTGACAAGAACCGAATTCTTCTATTATTTATTGTCATTTGATCTTTATATATTACTTAGTTCTCAGATTGACTAATTCGCATTTGAGTTTGTAATTCATAATTCTAGACTTACCTTATTAATAAGATTTGTTAGAGCAGGTTCATTTGATTCCCTTCTTAAATTGCCTACTTTGAAGTTTGAGTTCAAGAAGTTCAATGAATTAATTCATCTATGCCCACTGCCTGTACTATAAGTTTATCATTAGTGTTTACATCTAAAATCTAAGTCACTCAAAATAACTGTTGTTTACATTACTCTAGATGGAAATTTCTTCAATCAGAGTTGAGCTCACAATCAAATTGATTACGTGTGAAACACATGGCTAAAATAAAAACCAAAGTAAAATTCCAAGGTATATTGGTGTCAATCTTAAGCCGGGGCCAACTCTGATTGGAAATAGGTACACATTAGTGCTATTACATATGGCTGCAATGCTTTTTGAGTGGCTTGGATTTTTAAGTAGACACCACTAATAGATTTATAGGATTTGACTTAGAGAATTATGCGATATTAGTTCACTAGTAGCTTGTAAATAATCAAAATAAACTATTCGCAGTTGGAAGGTGTCTTGAGACAAGTAGGTAACAATGATTCAATTGATGATTATTAGTTGTTACTTAACCTTTTTAAATTTTTCTTTGATGTCTTTGTTTCCCTATAACTTTTTTTAAGTCTTAAATGGTTAAGATGGTTGGTGGCCGTCCACGTCTTTTACTTCGTGGATCTATTTGACCCTTAAATTGCAATAAATATTTTATGATAAGTCATATTTAGTGCCGTAGCTTGCCAAGCAACACTGGTCTACATTGATATAGAAAATGAATGAATAGGAAAGGGTAGTTTGTCCAATACCAAATACAGGTGGGTGTCATGGATTTCACCAGAAACCACAACCTCCCTGAATAAAATAAACTTTTCCTTGCGAGATCCGTCTATAACAATTCCACCATCATTTTTAACCATTATTTTGAAAAATCCGAATATTATAGTTCTGAGGCATTTATGATTCCAAAGAACCCTCTAAATGCATAGGCCTCTTGTGGCTTGAATCTATGAAATTATATTATATATAATGCGAAAGAAAGAACACTGTCTTGGGTAGTTACATATCTTTATATTAAAAAACCAGAACACAATACAAATGTTGGAGAAAAGAAGAAAAGGCCTCTCCATATAAAACTTCATAGCAGGTGAAGAAAGACCCACTTCTGTGTTTCCATTTTGATCCCCAGAAATGGTTGCTTGCTTGTTTGAAGGGCTTCCTTTGTTGTAAGAGTTCAGATAAAAGAGCAGAAGCTCAGTGGCTGTCAGATACTGGTGAAGCTGAGGTATTCCAGTCTCAAAACTTTTTTTTTTTTCTAGCCATTTGGGCATGTATGTGGAATAGTGGGGACGTTCTTCAGTGGAGCTTGTTTATTTATTTTTTATTTTTTTTTAAATGGGTGTGTTTTAAGGAGATTCCTCTGTTTTTATTTTCTGGGATAAAGTTCTGTTTTAAGGCCTTCCAATCTCAACCATTTCTCTTTATCTGGCATTTGCATGTCAAGAGCAGTGAGGAGATTGTGCATTGGACCTTTTTTTTATTCTTCAAATTGATCTGTTTAGGAGGAGATTCATCTGTTTTTGTTTGGTGGGAAAATGCTCTGTTTTGAATACTTCAAATGTCTCCCCCTTTTCCTTTATGGCCATTTGGGAATCTAGATAGTGAGGAGGTTGTACAGTGGGGCTCCTTTGTTTTTTTTTTTTCTTTCAAATTAATCTGTTTTGAAGAGATTCCTATGCTTTTGTTTGGTGTGGTAAAGCTCTGTTTTGAGGGTTTCAAATCTCGACCTTTTCTCTCTTTTCTGGATATATGGGCATCTAGATCAGTGAACAGATTCTGTAGTGAAGCTTGTTTTTCAAAAAGTTCTGTTTTGAACTGACTCCTCTGCTTTTATTTGGTAAGAAAAAAAAAAAAAACACTCTGTTTTGAGGGGCTTTCAATTTCAGCTCTTTTTCTTTCCTGACCATTTGGGTACTTAGAACATTCAGGAGAGTGTCTAGTAGAGTTTCTTTTTCAAATTGATCTGTTCTGCAGAGATTCCTCTTCTTTTATATGGTGAGGAAAGCTCTGTTTTTGAGTGCTTCCAATCACAACCCTCTCATCTGGCCATCTTGGTATCTTGAGAGTGACTTCAGTGGATTGTTTTTTTGTTTTTCCAAAATTGATCTATTTTGAGGAGGCTTTTATTTGGTGGGGAGAAAGGCTTTGTTTAATTTAGCCTTTCCTTAATTGTTTTTTTGAGTCAGGGGAGGCTGGAATGGAGGATCTAGTTGAGGAAGGGGATTGGATAGAAGAGATGGGAACCAGGTTTGATATGAATAGGCGTGAGGGGGCTTCAATTGCAGATTGGGTAACAGGAGAGGGGAGGGAGAGCAGTTCAAGCTTGGAAATGTCGACGTCGGAGGAGACAGGAAATGAGGAGAGAAGTGGGAGCAGTTCAGAGGACTCATCTTCTCCGCCTCCACCACTGAGTTGGACAATTGGGAAGAAGGAAGCACATGGCTTCTCAGTGCTTGATGAAGAAAAAACCCATTTTGGAAATGGGAAAATTGAGAATCAAGGATCAGATGTTTCAGGTATGAGAATCAGTCACCTTTCCTTCTTGATCTTGTTAACTATTGGTTGCAGTTTCTTTCATGGACTTGATTCTGTTTCCTAATTTTTTTTTTCTTAATATGAACTCTAGAGATTGAGATGATGAAAGAGAGGTTTTCCAAGCTGCTGCTTGGGGAAGACATGTCTGGGTGCGGAAAAGGCGTGTCTACAGCATTGGCAATTTCAAATGCGATTACTAATCTCTGTGGTATGCTTTCTACTTGTGTTGCTTTTAAGTTTTGGTTTGGTAGAATTGCTTTGGTTGATGTGAGATTGTGTCTCTGTGAGAAGATCCTGCTATATAGCTATATTGGATGGTTGTCTTTTTTATTTTATTTTATTTTTTTATTTTTTATATGCTATTTGCAGCTACCCTTTTTGGACAGCTTTGGAGGTTGGAACCTTTGCCGCCTGAGAAGAAGACGATGTGGCGAAGGGAGATGGAATGGCTTCTTTGTGTTAGCGATCACATTGTCGAACTTATCCCGTCTTGGCAGACATTTCCTGATGGAAGCAAGCTTGAGGTATTTCTAACTGTAATTCCGAGTCTAGTTCATAAATACACAGAAACACTTGGGAAGTTGTTCATCTGAAGTATTCTGTTTATGGCTTCTTAGAAGTTTCTTTCTATTCTTTTTTGTTCTGTTATTTTGAAACTTATTATATTATTGTTGAAAAATCTGCTAAATAACCTAAATTTGGCTGTCCCAACCCATGCTTTCTTAATTCCCTAACATTAATTCCCTAACATAAATAGTGTTTGCCATCGTAGTGTTTGCTGTGATAAGTGGAATTACCTGTATAGCACATATATACTTGTGTATAAGTACAGTAGATATTCTATCATATATATATATATAGCAACTTCTTCTTTCTGTTAACCTGCTATGAGTGCCTATGTGTGAACCTTTTCTCATGAACTGTGTCATAAATGTGAAACAGGTCATGACTTGCAGACCCCGTTCGGATTTATACATCAATCTTCCAGCACTGCGTAAACTCGACAACATGCTTCTTGTAAGATCAACCAATGCTTATCTTCTATCTTGGTGTGATCCTGAGAAAATTTCTCTTCATCGCTTATAATCTCTTGTCCTTTTCTCCTAACAGGAAATACTAGATAGTTTTAGCGACACGGAATTCTGGTATGTAGATCAAGGGATTTTAGCACCTGATTCTGATGGTTCAGGCTCTTTCCGTAGACCTCTTCAGCGTCAAGAGGAGAAGTGGTGGCTACCTGTCCCTCGTGTGCCACCTGGTGGTCTCCATGAAAATTCGAGGAAGCACTTACAGCACAAACGTGAATGCACGAATCAAATTCTCAAAGCTGCGATGGCTATTAACAGCAATGCTTTAGCAGAAATGGAAGTTCCAGAATCATACTTAGAAACTCTCCCGAAGGTGTAGTTTCACTATCATCTTTGTTGCATTTGCAAGTAGGTATTCTTGTAATTGCAAGTAGTGTACTCCCATCTAATGATTCATGGGATTTTTTTTTACCACACCTACTTTTTGAAAACCGGAGTAAATGAAAAGTCGGTAATGTTTCCTAACTATCTAAAGAGTAGAAAAGAATTAAAAAAGGAACTGTATACAGTCAATTTGCATCAACTGAATACCCGTAATACAAGAAATCGAGAAGTTCCATTGAAGACTGAGTTTTTAAACCATAATCTGGGTTGACATGCTTGTTGACATTTCTTTTGCATGCCACATTTGTTGTTATCATTATATTACCCTTATCTCATTAATTTGGGTTCAGCTAAGAAAGTTTGACAAATAACTCAAAGAAAGGGTATAACCAAAGTTTTTTTTTTATTACTTGGAACATGAAAAATGATCCCTCCTTCATAGCGAGAGAGAGAGAGAGAGAGAGAGAGAGAGAGAGAGAGAGAGAGAGAGAGAGAGAGAGAGAGAGAGAGAGAGAGAGAGAGAGCATGTTATGTTCAAATGCTCAAGAAATTGAAAAATTCTGAATTTTTGTATGATTTGGTTTCAGAATGGAAGAACCAGCTTAGGGGATGTTATACACCGGTACATTACTTCGGATGAATTCTACCCCGAATGCCTTCTTGATTGCCTTGATTTGTCCTCAGAACACCATGCTGTAGAGATTGCCAACCGCATTGAGGCCTCAATTTATGTATGGCGTCGAAGGACAAACACTAAACCAGCCAACAGCGCAACTCGCTCTTACTCGAAATCGTCATGGGAAATTGTCAAAGAGCTAATGGTAGATGGAGATAAAAGGGAAGTACTTGCAGAAAGAGCAGAAAGCCTCTTGCTATGCTTGAAACAAAGGTTCCCTGGTCTTTCCCAAACAACCTTGGATATGAGCAAAATCCAGTACAACAAGGTTTGAATCCTTTCAACCTCTTATGTGAAAACTGAGAGTCTATGATATGTGACCAGAAGAAGCTATGCTTATCTTGACCTAGTAATAGGGGTGGCAAATGGGTTGGGTCGAGATGGAGGGGTTGAGGTATAGCCCATATTTGAACTGCTTATCAAATGGGCCAGATATTCCCAGCAACTCTTTTAACGTGCTATTACACGTCTGCCCTCTTTTCCAAACTAATTATTGTGTAGTATAAAATGAAATCCATAGATCCATATTATTGCCACACAAAAATAATGAATATCTTGATTCTTATGTGTCAGAGAGGTTGGCGGCTGGTCAAGATGGGTAATCCACTTCTGATCTGTTTAATTGCATGTCAGGACTTCTTGACCTGTGACTCATCCATACTCCGACCTAGTGATTTGTCACATGTTTCAGTGATATGAGACAGACAGACTTTTACCTTTGTACTGGGTCCAAAGGGCAGGATCTAGCCACAGAAAGCTTCCTCCTACCAGAAAATGGATAGTTTCACAAGCTGTCTACCTCCAGTGGGAAGTAGATTGAATAGCTTCCATACTAAGATCTGTTAATGAAGATGGATAGTTTCACAAGCTGTCTACCTCCAGTGAGAAGTAGATCGAATAACTTCCATACTAAGATTTGTTGATGAAGATGGATAGTTTCACAAGCTGTCTACCTCCAGTGGGAAGTAGATTGAATAACTTCCATACTAAGATTTGTTAATAAAGAAGTTTTCTGTGCATGACACCCCCATGATGGATCCAACAGAGATCCTGATCTCTAACAAGTATGACTTGTGATGTTTCGCCAGAATGTATGACTCATTGTGAAAGTTAGGTTCTTCTATTAGACTGATTGATCATTGAGCAAACATGTGCATAACTCGACTTGAATTTTTCAGGATGTGGGAAAATCCATTCTAGAAAGCTATTCTAGAGTTCTGGAGAGCATGGCCTATAATATTGCAGCTCGTATTGATGATCTACTGTACGTCGATGACCTCACAAAACATTCGGATCAATTCTCTTCAGTTACCACTGTAAGCGTCATCGCCCACAAGAGAGTTTCACTTCCATGTTCAACGCCCATCTCGAGCACTCCATATGCAACTGCTTTTACCACACCAAGCTTCTCACCTACACCACTGGTTAGCCCAGCAAAGGGTGAGAGGCCCCTTCTCTTGAACAACAGGCCTATCAGTCGCGGTTTCAGTGTCAAGAAAGCTTTAACAGATTATTTGGGTGTTGAGGTGAAGGGCAAGAGCAACAGTGATCGTGTGGAGGCTTTAGAGTCCATCAGTTATAACGAAAATGTAGAGGATAAGAAAGGCACCACCAGTCCAACAATGTGCGACTAATATGAGAACTCTCTGTACAATGCCGTCGGATCAGATGATAAGTGAGTTACAATTCATAGTAAATTGTTTCACCAATTGATTTGGTGAGTTGGGTATTGTATATCTGTCTTCTTTTAGCTTTAAATTGTTTTTGTTTTCCACAGACCCAATTATATGTATGTGTAAATAGAAGAGTATTTCAGGTAGTACATGTAAAACTTAAAGTGGAATTGCATATTTATATATACATGGATCTAGAGCATGTGATCGTGAGACTTAAACCAAAACCATTAAATGTGTACCTTGAGCGGCAATCAGATCAATATGAGAAGAATCCATTGACAAAGACAATCATGATACAGACTCTATTTCTCTACTAACAAAAATCATACAACAAGATTACTGGTATGATTGGTGTGAATATTAAGTGGGGATAGAGATGGTAAAGAAGTGTACTTACAGCTGGAGAAATCTCTATGAAATCTTTTCGAATGCTAATTGGCAGTCAAAAGCAATTCAAAGGCAAGCTCTCAAACTTGAAGTGGCAATTAAAAATAGAGGACTTTAAAATTTTTTTTACTTTAGGTGGACATTGCACGAAAAAGGTCACTTTAGCTAAACCCATACCAAACTCGCCTTCCCGCCAAAAAAACCACATTTTTTTACCCATTTTTTCGAGGGTCGACGTCGACCCTGGCTATAATTGCCGCGACCCCGGATGGGTCTATCGAACCAATCCGGGATCGGGACTGTTGATTGTGTGTGATGTTAGGTGATGAGTGTAAGGTGTGTACATTTATTTAATTTCCCGCAGGTGTCCGCGGTGAGGATATCATAACCATATATGAACATTTCTATTAAGTGCGGAAGCGTGTAGGAAATCAAGTATTCAAACCATCTCTGGTCATAAAGTCAATAACACAAGTATAATATTGTATCAGAATGAGCAATGATCATTAGCATGTTTCCCAAAAGTAAATTAAAGTTTATACAAAAGATCATTTAATTACATTCCAAAAAAAATAATGGATGCAACAAAGGCCAATACAAACAAAATACCAATCCCCAAAGAATGGTTAAACGTTCCAAAAATATTAAGTCTATCATAGCAATCGAATGTCTACACGACATCATTAGCACGCCACTCAACTAAGCGTTGCGGTTCACTGACTGCCTCATCTGGCTCCTCCTCAAGGTAACCGGCAACGGGACTTGAGTACCAAAGAGTGGGTCAAACACGACGGTTTGACAAATGGGTGAAAAGACATAACAATTCAATAATAAATACATTTACCTTTAAAAGCATTTAAACCTGTTCGATCAGTAACTTCATAAAAAGACCAAATCATTTAATAAAAACATAAGTACAGTGTAAAACATGTATGGGTATCCAAGGAAATCGGGAAACAAGCAAGATGGCAACCACACATAGCTAAATCCTCTATAACCGAAGTGATAGAGCAAGATCAAGGCGTTGATTTCAGTCACCGTCGTGAGGAGGTACAACGAAATATACATATACATATAATATACTATACATGACCACGGTAGCGAGCCGGGCGTCGGGAACCACAGTAGCAATCTGCGGCATTGGGACAAGACCACTTTAATGATCGGGTAGCGGGATCCAAACTGCAGCTGGCGGGACAAGAGAGGGATCTCCAAGTTGGTGGATCAGACCAACGAGGTTAACCAAGCTTAGTGGTGCCGACTCATAGGTCAAATTACAAATCGAGACATGTATAAGTAAATCAAGTGCATGTAAATAAACGGGCGGGACGGGGGTGCTCAAAGGCACAACTGTCATTTCATGTGGTGCAATGCACTTCAATACAAGTAACTATTTCAAGTGTAATTTCGATGCTTTCGGGAAAACAAGGCATATAGTATAAATCTCGGGATCAGTGAAGTACAATAAACAATTGGAGTTCTGGGTTCAGGATTGCTCAAAGTGAATAGGGATCCCGTATGTCTAAATAGGTAAAGGCTTGGTACTCCTTGAGTTTGGGAACATCCTGGGGTCCTTATACACTTCGGACTTTTTCAAGACTTCAAACAAAATCTTGGTGATGTACGTGGTTTTCTTCACGAATGGATGTTCAAACATAGGAACGGTTCTTCTCATTGCAATAGGGCTCTCAACAGACCTTTCTCAAACACTTAGACATTTCATTAGTGCTCCCAAAACAGTCCCAGGTGAACAGTACCCATCGCTCGAGCGGACTATGGGGTCGCTCGAGCGGTGAACTCTCTGGAATGGTTGTCTGGGTGGGTTCGCTCGAGCGAAGTTTGTTGGAAAATAGGTGGGCCATTCAGATAGGTTTCACAAACTTTTGACCCACTTGATGCAGGGATCAACTATCTAGAAGACAACAAACCCAATACAGGATGCAATCCCTCCAACTCATAAATCATGTACAGTAATATATACTATCTAGAAGATAGAAAACAGCCCCTAAAAATCCAACCATGAAATCTACAACATACAAGGATGTAGATTATACCTTTGGAGCTTTGTAGTGCTCTAATGGAGAAGTTGATCTCTTTCTTTGATGATGAACACTTTCACTAATCAAATCAGAATCTCCAACACCTTTTGATCTTCCACGCTATGACCCGTATCAGATTCTCTTTTCTCAAGAAGATGGTGGAACCTCCAAGAGAAAAACCCTAAAGGAGACTAGAAGAGAAACTAGAAGAGGGAGAGGAAGAGAGGTGTGCAACTCTTGCACTAGGGATCTTGGGCGTGCATTCCAAGATGGGATCATGCATGGGACGTCCAAGGGCTTCTTTCCTCCTTTTATAGCTTTTAAGCAACCTCCTCCCTACTAATTGAAATAGAAGTATTACTTCCACAACAATTAGTTGCTTAATAAATCACAATTAGAAGTCTTACTTCAAATATTATTAGTAACTTCCTCTTTTACTAATTAAAATAGAAGTCTCACTTCCATTAATAATTAGTAACTTACTATTACCACTATTAGAAGTCTCACTTCAAATAGAAATAGTAACTTTCTATTTCCTTTTAGAGTTCTACTATAATTAGTATCTTTCTAATATCTTGGGCTAGCGTGGGGACCACTAGGGATTCCTTAGAAAGCTGGCTTCAATTGGGACACGCGACCCCACATCTCATGTCCAATCCGGGCCCACAGTTAATTGCAAATAACTCCATTATATAAATGCAATTGCACTCCAGTCTTAGGAATATATTTCACAATGAAGACCCTAAACTTCCCAATTACCACAAGTAGGCCCCACCATCTATATCCATGGATCAATTGGACCTGTCCACCAAATTAGATCCATATCTTATTATTCTTGAGCCCCAATTAATTATGATGATCATTCGGTACCGATCCAATTAACTCTTAATTGGAATGGGTGCGTACTTACCAATGATAAATCATTTAATTGGCACAAGGGGATATTAAAGATAGATTCCATCTTGACCATTGAATGTTCCCACAGCTCTACTACCACGTACCCAAATCACCGAGGTGTTGACCTACAATTGGCCTCACTCATTGGTGACTCAAAGCAAATGAATAGATAGAAACTTGAGTTTATTAATGTCTCAGGACTATAAGCCTATTGCTAGGGAATTATGAGAGTAGACCTTAAAGTAAAGACAGTGTACATAAGGTGCTTCTCATGGTCCTTCAATACATTTAATGTACCAGCACCATGATCCAGAATCTTACATTTCGATGATCGAGACAAATCACACTATCTCATAGTGATCAAAGTGCTGCAACCTTGTCAGATGAGATGCCCAATCTCATCACTGGTTGTGAAAATATTTAAGTATAAGATTTGCAATACATGTCTCCTGTATGTGGATCTCATCCATACACATGTATTACATCTAGTATACTTGTGGACTCCGGTTCATCTCATGAACCATTATGTCATTCTTATTGGTTATGTGCAAGTATATAATTAAACACCATTCATCTCATGAAAGGAAAACATGATTGCATTGATAAATAAAGAAATTAATCAATTTATTACATCATATACTTGGTATTGAGACCATAAAACTAACAAAGTTGAGGTCGCTCGAGCGAACTCATCCAATAGGTGGTTGGCTTGAGCGAAGACTCAGTTCGCTCGAACTAACCACTTTCTGGAACGAGTTCTGGGAGGGTTCGCTCGAGCGAACTGTCCTCTGGAAAGACTCGAACCTTTTTCTGGACACTTCGCTCGAGCGAACTGTCCAGAAACTAATTCCGGGACAGTTCTCCTCGTCTTTTTCTTTTCCTTTTTCAATCCCTTTTAACTCCTTTGTATACACCAAGAGAGGGGTTCAAAACTTCATCCAAATCAACATCAATTTTTTAACAACATCCATTCTAACCTCCTCCAACATATCACATCCAAAAATAGGGAAAAGAGGGAAGGAAATCACTACACACATGAGTACATTTGGGGTAAAACAAGATAACATTGAATGCCATAAATCAAAACATTTCTATGACATTAAATACACTATCAAGGCTCTTTCATGAACATTTATTTCAAATCAATGCATTAAATGGGCATGAGTGGAAAACAATACAATAAAATCACATTCCTTATAAAATCATTGAAAGTTCATAAAAATCAATTCATCCACTTGCCTTTGGTCTCTATTCAAGCAAATCAAGCTCTAATGAAGCCTTCCAAGTCAAAGGTCCAAGCTACAAGCAAAAACCCCCAAAACAAAACCCTAAAAGAGTCCAAACATAGAATGGGGAGGAAGAAGCTTCCATAACAAAAATGGAGATTCTCTTAGGCTAGGAGAACACAATATCAAAAGAGGGGAAGGATTACTTACATGAGAGTTCTTCAAAATGCTAGGTTAGTACCAAAAGAGGTCTTGGAGTAGGTGGTTTCCTCTACAAATGCTATTAAGAGAGAGCTCTCAAAGAGATGAAGAAGATGATGGCCTCAAATCTCCTATTGGTGCAAGTTTAGGAGTGGATTGAGGATGGAGAAGCAATAAGAAGAAGAAGGAAGGGAAACCCTAGCTTGGTGTTTGGTTTGGGCTGGAAAAAGGGAAATGAGGGAGAAGGGTTTCTGTATAATTAAGTGGGGAGTGAGCTCCATTATTAATAATCTCATTGAGCTGAAATCATGGTTTTTGGGATCTCAGATGAATTCAACGAAGAAGGAAGAAATGATCACCGAAATATCTAGTTTTCAAAAAGCATATGTTTTGCGGGTTTCGGGGATATCAAGTTTTGGGTACAGGTTTAGTGTAAAAAGACTGCTTTGCCCTTAAGGCTAGGAAATCGGGTTTCGGGATTTCGGACGGGCACGAGATCAACATAAAAGTTGTAGGAATTAACAAGATAAACAAAACGGGATAAAAAAAATACAAATCAAAACAATTCCGGAAAATCTCCTAAGTAAATGCAAAGTCACAAAAGGAACCCCCAAAGGGCCCCACTAGTCACCAAAGCACTCAAAATTCCCCAAAACTATATCAAAAGCTATTCCAACCCAACTTAGTCAATGACTACTAATCACGCTTAAGACCAACACGCGATTTAATTAACACTAATCAGGTTCTCTCGGGTCGGGGTCTTCCATCCTCCACCCCTTAGGGCATTTGGTCCTCCAAATGAAATATAAAACTCACCTCTGGTAGTAGATGTGATCTCGTAATTCCCAAATTGCCTCTTCCAGTCCGTCATTCTCCCATAGTATTTTACCCACTGAATAGTCCGTGTCCTCAACTCTTGTTCCTTCGTATCAATGATCTGTACGGGCTTCTCAACATAGGTAGCATCTTCTCTGATTTCCAAAGGTTCATGCCGAAGTACATGCAAAGGGTCGGGAACGTACTTCTTCAACATAGACACATAGAAGACATTATGTACGCCGGATAGCTCAGGTGGTAAGGCTAATCTATAAGCCACATCACCGATCTTGCTCACAATGTCGTACGGTCCAATGTATCTCCGTGATAGCTTGCATTTTTGTCCAAATCTCAATGTTCCTCTCGTAGGTGACACTTTCAGGAAAACCGTAAATCCCTTCGGTGAGAATCTGCATAGCTTTTCTGTCTATTCCGGGACACTTTCAGACGTTCTTGAATCAACTTGATCTTGTCGCTGGTCTCACTTATAATAGCCGGTCCATGGAAACTGCGAATGCCGACTTCTTCCCAACATACAGGTGTCCTACACCTTCTGCCATACAAAGCCTCAAAAGGCGCCATCCCAATGGTCGAGTGGTAGCTATTGTTGTAAGCAAACTCACACAACGGTAGAGTCTCATCCTATTGAGTCTTAAAATCTAACACACAAGCACGGAGCATATCCTCTAGGGTCTGAATTGTCCTCTCTGACTGGCCATCTATCTGAGGGTGATAAGCCGTGCTAAACTGTAGTTTCGTACCCATCGACTCATGTAGTGTCTTCCAGAACCTCGAGACGAAGCTGTTGTCTCTGTCGGATGTGATAGAAACTGGCTGTCCATGTCACTGACAATCTCGTTGACAAACAACTCTGCCAAAGGTAGCATATGCATCTTCTTCCCTGTCCTCATAGGAATGAAATGAGTTGACTTGGTAAGACGGTCTACAATGACACATATCGCATCGTTGCCTCTACTGGTTCTCGGTAGTCCCGAAATAAAATCTATGGTAATATGCTCCCATTTCCATTCCGAGATCTCCAATGGCTGTAACAGTCCTGGAGGCGTCTGATGTTCTGCCTTAATCAACTGGTAAGTCATGCAACGCGAGACAAACACTGCAATCTCTCTCTTCATGTTATTCCACCAAAATATGCCCTTCAAATTCTAATACATCTTTGTGCTGCCTGGATGCATAGAGTACTTCGTGCGGTGAGCCTCGGTCATGATGTCATTCCTCAAATCTTCAATGTTAGGCACACACAGACGGTCACGGTAGTACAAAACTCCATCAATAAAACAAAAATCTGGACAGTCTGCTATATGTTATGAAATCTTGGCCAACTCTGGATCTTGCAATTGACTATCCTTGATCTTCTGAATGAAAGAAGGCTCTGAAACTGACATGTTAGCTAACAAAACTCCCTTCCTCAGTGGCTGTAGGTCTATACTCAACTCTTCAAATTGCTCAAAAATACAAGTGCCACTTAGATTTGCCAGGCCTACTGATTTCCTGCTCAAGGCATCGGCAACTACATTTGCTTTCCCCGGGTGGTACTTGATTGGAAAATTATAATCTTTGATATATTTCATCCATCTTCTCTGCCTCATGTTCAATTCCTTCTGAGAAAATAAATACTGTAAGCTGTGGTGATTGGAGTGGACTTCGAACTTCTCTCCATAGAGGTAATGTCTCCACATTTTCAACGCGAAAACAACCGCTGCTAACTCAAGATCATGGGTGGCATAGTTCTTCTCATGATCTTTCAACTACCGGGATCCAGTAACAACTTTTCCTTCCTGCATCAACACACAACCGAGTCCAACATTCGAAGCGTCAATAAAAATGGTGAAACCACTGCTTCCGGATGGCAAAGTAAGGACTGGTGCTGTAGTCAATCTCTTTTTCAGCTCATGGAAATTAGTTTCACACTGATTTGTCCACACAAACGATACGTTCTTTGTTAGACCCCGACTTAGACCAACTCAATTAGTATGAGATTAGGGTGTGTTTTGTCCTAAGTGGGTTTAGTTGTCGTTGGGTTAGAAATAATTAGCTTTAGTATTGAACATAGCTTTGGGAATTTTGAGAACGTTTAGTACTAGTCGCCACACTCAAGAAGGCCTGAGTGCACGTGTAAGCTTGGGAGGATCGTATCGATTTTCGTTTTAATTAGGATTTCGATTTCATTTGAATGATTTTATTATGTGTTACAACTTTCATTTTCAGCCCATTCATGTTTGAAGCCAAAAAGCCCAAGTTCTGGCCCAAAAAGGGTAAAGTTGTCTGTTATATACAAGTCTGGACACAAATTTCAAGATCTCAAAACCATGTCAAAAATATAATTTTCGGAAACTAGATATTTCGAGGATCGTTTTATCCTTCTTCGTCGAATTCATCCGAGGCCCGCATGAACATGTTTTCATTGATACAAGATTTGGCCATTTGGGCTCCACTTGCAAGTGCTTTAAGTCAACTCTCTTCTCTTTCCCTCCTTTCACTCTCAACCCAAACGCTAGAGCAACCAAGAGGAGAAATCTTTTCCCTCCATTTTATTTCTCTTGAATGATCAAGCTAGAAGCCTCCAAATGGAATTCTAAGGCCATCATCTCCTTCCTCTCATCTCAAGTTTTCTATTGATGTCCTTTTCTTGGAAGTTAGAAGTGAACAGGCTCTCCATTGTCTTCATTTCTCTTGTTTGACCTTTTCTAGGTAAGAACTCCAACCCATCTCCTTAGTGAAGTCTTTTTAGTTCCTTAAAATCTTGTTTTCATGTTTACAAACCCTTTTGGTAAAATGGGTTTCTTGTTTTCAAGATTGAGTGAGTTTTTGTGTGGTTTTCATGGGTTTTGTATTCTTGGGATTAGCTTGAGTGGAAGTGCTTGAAGAGGTTTGTGGCATCTTTGACTAAGGCAAGTAACCAATCTAGGATGGATATTAGCATGTGTGCATTTCATTTGTTTTCCTTGCACTCTTCTCATTCATTGAAAAATTTGGGGGATTTTGTTTTGATTGGAGAATGGGAATAGAATGTCTCAAATTGTGTTTTGAAATGTGTGTTTTACCCTTGGAGAGCATGGAGGCTCAGGGAGTGCAGGTGGAATAAGAAACAAGAAGAAGGGAAGAAGGAAATGTGAAAAATCTGAACTTAGCTGCATTTCTCGTGCAGTAGCGGTCAGCTGCTGGTCAGCTGGCGGCTAGCCGAAATCCCCATTTCAGTTAACCGCGAGCTGACCAAGCTCGGCGGTTCCCTTTCCAGAAACTGGCATTTCGATAGTGGGTTTTCGGTCAGCTTGACGGTTTGCTAGCGGCTAGCCGCCATACCCCATTTCGGCTAACCGCTGGCCAACCGAACGTTTTCGGCTCCTTTTCCAGAGAGCTGCGTTTGGACCTGGATTTCTAGCGGTCAGCCTGTCTGTCAGCTGGCGGCTAGCCGCCAGATCCTAGTTCGGTTAGACGACACCTGACCGCGAGCTGACCGAAACTGACACCATTGCCATTTTGTAGAGTATTTGCAAGAATGAAAATTAGAACATGTTAAGTGACCTTTAGCCTGATATTGTGCACTCAAAACCCGAGATGTCATTGAACTTCCGGGGCGCCAATTCTATTTTAAATTCCAACATCGGGGCTTCGGTTACACAAGGACCATTCAAAGGTCCTTGCATGTGCTTGTTAGGCTTTGTATTTGTACTTTGGCTTTGATATAATGAATATCATTGTGTACTTGTTTTGAATGTTTATGTACAAGCTCGTTTTGAAGATTTGTTTCAAGAAAAAGGAGTCACTTCCTAAGCGTGTTATGCATATTAATTATGCCTTTTGCTAGTCGTGCTTGTCGTGTTTTGATAAGTGATTTCCCCTTTTTACCTCGACATGTTTAGACAGTATTTTGTGTGTTTTGTGCATTCATGAATTTAAGTGAACACCACTGAGCTTGGACTGCCCTTTCAGTTTGATCCACTGTCTGGGAGTCCTTAAACATGTGGACTGTCTGCAGACTAGTCGTGTATTTATTATACATCGTGCGTGTCCGGTTCCGCGGCCAGAAATCCCCGTATATGTGGGAATCGTGTCGTGATTATATTATGTATATCGTGCTTGTCGTGCGTGCTTGCTCTTTTCATTATATATGACAGAGAAAGGATGGGCTCTTTGTGGAATGTAACTATTCATGATATTATGAGTATTCATGTCATGTCTTGCTTGTATTTTTAAATGTACCTTAGCATTGTAACTGTTTACAATCCATCAAAATGTCTTTGGTTGTTTCTTTAAACGTTTACTATTTTATGCTCATGCCTAAATTGATTACCTGCCAAACCGTTGTGTTTGGTCCTTGTTTGTTGGTGCCCAGGTGCAGGAGACGTTGCCTTTGAGGAGGGGCGTCCAGAGGAGGCTCTTGAGCCACCCCCAGTTAGAGAGTGGCAGCCCGACGATGTCAACTAGACGTCGGGCGGGTTCTTGAGTTTCGCCATTTTTGTCATGGGGTTCTTTTATTATTTTGAGGATTGTATTGGCATGTGTTGGCCTCTTATGGGATGTAACTAAACTTAACTTACTCTGTGTAGTCTCATAACTTGAATTATGGTGGGAATGGCATGTTAACTCCTTTCTTTTGATACTATGTCTTGATATTATTTGTCATAACACTTAAAAATTTACTAGTACTCGTCTTGATGTGATTTGCTACACGCTTCCGCAATCTTGTTCATGTGAGTCGGATTTCGCGTGCTTCAGGAATCCTCACCCCGGGAACCTGTGGGGGAAAACACACCATCACACGTCGCGGGCCCGGGGATCCGTTTCGGGGTCGCGACATTCTTCCTTATCAACTTCGTCAATGGTGATGCAATCGACGAAAATCCTTGCACAAACCTCCGATAATAGCCTGCCAATCCCAGAAAACTTCTGATTTCCATCACATTCTTTGGTCTTTCCCAATTCACTACTACTTCAATCTTGGACGGATCTACTGACAATCCTTCTTTGGAGATGATGTGCCCCAAAAATGGTACATGTTCCAACCAAAATCCACACTTGTTGAGCTTCGCATACAGCTGGTTCTTTCTCAAGAGTTGCAGTGCTATCCTTAAATGCTCTTCATACTCTTCTCTGGTCTTGGAGTACACCAAAATATCGTCAATGAGTACTGCCACAAACTGATCTAGATACTCTGCAAATATCTTGTTCATCAATGCCATGAATACTGTTGGTGCATTAGTCAAACCAAATGGCATCACTAGAAACTCATAGTGGTCATATCTTGTCCGGAAAGCTGTTTTCAACACATTTGATTCTTTGACTCTCAACTGATGGTAATCGGATCTCAAATCGATCTTCGAAAAATATGAAGCACCTTGTAACTGATCAAACAATTCATCTATCCTTGGCAATGGGTATTTGTTCTTGATGGTCACTTGATTCAATCTTCTGTAATCTATACACATTCTCATCAAACCATTCTTCTTCTTAACAAACAAGACTAGAGCTCCCCATGGGGAAATACTCGGTCTCACAAAACCTTTGTCTAACAATTCTTGTAACTGAGTCTTTAATTCTCCCAATTCTGCCCGAGCCATTCTATATGGTGCAATAGATATCGGAGCAGTCCCTGGTAACAACTCGATAGTGAAATCAATCTCTCTAATGGGTGGTAAATCTAGAATCTCCACCGGAAAAACATCCGGGAATTCCCCAACAATTGGGATCTCCTCCACCCCTTGGGATCGTTTATCCTCCATGATAAACGCCAAATAGGATTCACATCCACTTTTCAAAAGTCTATCAGCCTTCAATGCTGAGACAAACCCTGCACGGGGATTTCTCCTCTCTCCCTGAAACAATACCCCTGCTGGTGTTTTATCTACTTTAAGTAAGGGTCTTATGGAAACAATCCATTGTGGCATGGTACCCTGCCAGCCAATCCATCCCTAGGATGACATCATAATCATACATCTCTAATAAAATGAGATCTGCGGTTAAAATCACTTCTCCTATCTGAACTGCGCAACTAGGGTAAAAGGTTCTACAAATAACTTATTTACCTACTGGGGTTGCCATAATCAAAATGAACTCAAGTTCTCTAGCATGCATATCAATCAACTCAGAAAATTTATGGGATACAAATGAATGTGTAGAGCCAGGGTCAAATAAAATCCTAGCTTTAATCCCACAAACAAGGAGTGTACCTTCCACGACATTGCCTGCTGCCTCTGCATCACCTCTATTAACCGCATAAATTTGCCCTCGATGTTGTGGCCTATTCTGAACCTGCTGTGGCCTGCCTTGTTGGACATTTCTATTCTGTTACGGTGCATGCTGATTTTGGTTCTGTCCCTGCTGACGAGCCTATTGCTGTGGCCTGTACTGCTGTTGTGGTGCTTGTTGCTGAAGTGGCCTTACCTGATTCTGGACAACGATTGCATTTTGTGGTGGTGTCGGATGCTGTGCTCCCTGCTGCTGCTGGTTCTGTCTGTTTTGTCTTGGGCAGTCTCTCATCTGGTGCTTCATAGAGCCACATCTGAAGCATGCTTCTGTGAGTGTACGGCACTGTGCACTCTCGTGGTTCTTCCCATAGTGGGTACAAACCAATGGATTCTGTGCATTCTGCTCTGGCCTCTGTCTCTTGCTCTGCTGATTTCTCTGGTGCTGGTGGTTCTATTGGTTAGCTGGACCCTTTCCCTGAACTCTGAGGATCTTGTTATGGAAGTTCTCAAATTTGTAGGCTCTCTTGACTGCTTCTTCGAAAGTGGCAGGTGGTACTACTCCGGTAGCATCTCTCTCAATGAAGGGATTGAGTCCCTTTAGTAAGTTAGCAATTTTCTTCTCTACCGCGTTCAGCAATTCCGGAGCATATCTAGACAATCTCTCGAACTTAGTGAGGTATTCGAGGACTGTCATATTCCCTTGCACAAGCTGCTGGAATTCCATTGCCTTCTGCCTCTTGATGTGGGTACATATTTATCATGAAACTGCCTTTCGAAATTCTCCCAAGCCACTGCATCTGCCATAGTCCTGTATTCATCTCTAACTGTCTTCTACCAAATGTCTGCTGCACCAATAAAGAGAGATGATGCAAGTTTCACTCTGTCTCCTTTAGTTCATTGAAAGACCACAAAGATGTTCTCGGTATGCTTTAACCAGTCATCTGCAGCTAATGGATCCTCTATGCCTAGGAATTCCTTTGGAGCTCTCTTCCGAAACAGCTCAAATAAGGCGTTCGGGTCATGTTGCCTCTGATTGATGACAATAGTGGTTTGAGGTTGAACCGGTTCGGGCCTTCTCTGTAACACCTCTAACAACTGCCTCTGCATTTCTGCCAATTCTCTTGCATGGTCTTCCTCTCTCTTCAGCATTTGCTCTTGCAATATAGCCTGATTCTCATTGGCCTGACGCTGTTGGTCAAGCATTGCTTGCATTATCTGTTGGAATTGATTTGGCGTGTTGTTATCAACTATATCTTCTTCAACTGGCCCTATGTGATCACTGTTACTTCTAGAGGGGTTGCCATTTATCGGTCTCTTACGAGGTGGCATGATGCTGCAAAACAAGTTGTTAGCACATAATAATCAAATAAAGGGTCACACACTACTCATACGATACTAGCTAACGAAAGATCTAGCAAATCCTCGCCACGTCTTTAGGATTTCTAGTTTCTTTTAATTGCGTGAAACACGCCTCACTCTGATACCAGTCTGTCGCGACCCCGGACCGGGTCTATCGAACCAATCCGGGATCGGGACTATTGATTGTGTGAGATGTTAGGTGATGAGTGTAAGGTGTGTACATTTATTTAATTTCCCACAGGTGTCCGTGGTGAGGATATCACAACCATATATGAACATTTCTATTAAGTGCGAAAGCGTATAGCAAATCAAGTATTCAAACCATCTCTAGTCATAAAGTCAGTAACACAAGTATAATACTGTATCAGAATGAGCAATGATCATTAGTATGTTTCCCAAAAGTAAGTTAAAGTTTATACAAAAGATCATTTAATTACATTCCAAAAAAAAAAAAAGGCCAACAAAGGCCAATATAAAGAAATTACCAATCCCCAAAGAATGGTCAAACGCTCCAAAAATATTATGTCTCTTATAGCAATCGAATGTCTACACGACATCATCAGCACGCCACTCAACTAAGCGCTGCGGTTCACCGACCGCCTCCTCTGGCTCCTCCTCAATATAACCGGCAACGGGAACTGAGTACCAAAGAGGGGTCAAACACAACAGTTTGGCAAATGGGTGAAAAGAGATAACAATTCAATAACAAATACATTTACCTTTAAAAGCATTTAAACCTGTTCGATCAGTAACTTCATAAAAAGACCAAATCATTTAATAAAAACATAAGTACAGTGTCAAACATGTATGGGTATCCAAGGAAATCGGGAAACAAGCAAGATGGCAACCACACATAGCTAAATCCTCTATCACCAAAGTGACAGAGCAAGATCAAGGCGTTGACTTCAGTCACCGTAGTGAGGAGGCACAACGAAATATACATATACATATAATATACTATAAATGACCACGGTAGCGAGCCGGGCATCGAGAACCACAGTAGCAATCTGCGGCATCTGGACAAGACCACGGTAATGACCGGGTAGCGGGATCCAAACTGTAGCTGGCGGGACAAGAGGGGGATTTCCAAGTTGGTGGATCAGACCAACGAGGTCGAGACATGTACAAGTAAATCAAGTGCAAGTAAATAAACGGGCGGGATGGGGGTGCTCAAAGGCACAACTGTCATTTCATGTGGTGCAATGCACTTCAAGACAAGTAACTATTTCAAGTGTAATTTCGATGCTTTCGGGAAAACAAGGCATATAGTATAAATCTCGGGATCAGTGAAGTACAATAAACAATTGGAGTTTTGGGTTCAGGATTGCTCAAAGTGAATAGGGATCCCGTATGTCGAAATCGGTAAAGGCTTGCTACTCCTTGAGTTTCGGAACATCCCGGGGTCCTTATACACTTCGGACTTTTTCAAGACTTCAAACAAAATCTTGGTGATGTGGTTTTCTTCACGAATGGATGTTCAACCATAGGAACGGTTCTTCTCATTGCAATAAGGCTCTCAACAGACCTTTGTCAAACACTTAGACATTTCATTAGTGCTACCAAAACAGTCCAAGGTGAACAGTACCCATCGCTCGAGCGGACTATGGGATCGCTCGAGCGGTGAACTCTCTGGAATGGTTGTCTTGGTGGGTTCCCTCGAGCGAAGTTAAGGTCGCTCGAGTGAGCTCATCCCATAGGTGGTTGGCTCGAGTGAAGATTCAGTTCGCTCGAACTAACCACTTTCTGGAATGAGTTCTGGGAGGGTTCGCTTGAGCGATGAAGGGTCCGCTCGAGCGAACTGTCCTCTGGAAAGACTCGAACCCTTTTCTGGACACTTCGCTCTAGTGAAGTGTCGTGTTCGCTCGAGCGAACTGTCCAGAAACTGATTCCAGGACAGTTCTTCTCCTCCCTTTCTTTTCCTTTTTCAATCCCTTTTAACTCCTTTGTATACACCAAGAGTGGGGTTCAAAACTTCATCCAAATCAACATCAATTTTCCAACAACATCCATTCTAACCTCCTCCAACATATCACATCCAAAAACATGGAATGAAAGTCCTGGGATCCTAACCCTAGAGGGGGGGGGGGGGGGTGAATAGGGTGTGCTACAAATATGACCAATTTAGACCAATTTTAAATCTTTAGGATAAACTAGTCACATGTGATGATTTACAAGACAAGATGCGGAAGCTAAGAAAACAAACACCACAAGCAAACACCACTACACAAAGATTTATAGTGGTTCAGCCTCAATGCCTACGTCCACTACCGGCTTGTGATCCAATCACCCCACCGGATTTCCACTAATTATGCTTTTTACTAGGCTAAGCAAGAACCTTTACAATGTTGTTTTTCTAGGCTCAACAACAACCTTTACAAGATGCTTTTCAAGGCTAAGCAATAACCTTTACAATGTGCTTTTCTATGGCTAAGCAATAACCTTTACAAACGAAGATTTTCTCTAAGAAGGTGTCTCTTCAAGAACACTCTAAGAGATACAATTTAAGCTCAATTGAAGTGCCTCTAAATAGGCTGATATGAAAGTGTAATTCAAATTACAAACATACACTAAAATAAACTAAAGTGTGTGTGCACAAGTGTATGAATGTTTTACTTCAATCAATTTCTACAATGAAGCTCTTAAATGAATGCTTGATGCATTTTAAAAACAAAGCTTAGAAAATGATGATTGAAGATAAATGCTAATCACATGAAAGATTCAACAACCTTGAAGAAATGAACTAAACAAGTTGTATGAATAATAAAGACTAAGAATGCATGTGATTTAGACAAGAGAGTTTGCAAATCATTCTAATGTTCCAAAGATGATAATGAGTTTGCTAAACATCTCTTTAAAAGCTAGAAATCATGCATAAGTGAAAATACAAAGATTTAAGCATGCATAGATTCTAATTTGAATGGAAATCAAAATGACAAGTATGATATACCTATTTAAAAACTCAACATTTGATTTCCAATGGTATTCTAGCCTTCTTGGCTTTTTCCACTTCCTTTGGCTCCAATAGGGTCTCAAAAATTCATTAGTCAAGCCTTTTGAAAGGTTGGAATAGAATGGACTTTATAGGAAAAAACAGTCCAACGGCTAGTTTGTCGGGTCGACCTGGGCCTAGCTTGGTCGACCTGGCCCAACGGTTAAAAAGCCCCAACGGCTATATTCCCAGTCAACCTGGGCCTGGCTCGGTCGACCGGGTACACTGGCCCAGTGTCGCGACCCCGGACCGGGCCCCCGAAGGAGACTGATCCGGGATCGGGACTAATGGATAATGATGATTGAAGGATCTACATCAACAATATACAACTTATTTAATTTCCCACAGGTGTCCGCGGTGAGGATATCACAACCATCAAGGAATATTTCTTTTTAAGTGCGGAAGAATGTAGCAAACCAAATGGACAACTATCTCTAGTCATGCATGCATTAACATCAAATATCAAAACTGTATCAGAATGAGCAATGATCTAAAGCATGTTACCCAAACTGAGTTAGAGTTTATCAAAAGATTATTTAGTTACATTCCCCAAAATTAGAAGCCAGCAAAGGCCAATATGACAAAATAATAACCCAAAAGAATGGTTAATAAGTCCTCCTAAAAAAGAAACGCCTCTCGTAGCAACCCGATGTCTACATGACAACGTCAGCACGCCACTCGACTAGAGGTTGCGGCTCACCTACCGCCTCCTCCGGCTCCTCCTCAAGGAAACCGGCAACGGGACCTGAGTACCAAACCAAAGGATCAGACACGACGGTCTGGCAAGAGAGTGAAAAGATACAACAACATATAATAGATGAAATATCTCGAAAAGCAAGGAAATCTGTTAAGCAAAAACTCTCACAAAATAGATAAATCATTTGCTAGAAAACATGTAAACAAGATAAAACATATGAGTAACCAAGGGATCGGGAACTCACGAGATGACAATCACATAAAGCTAAGTCCTCTGTCACTAAAGTGACAACAGTATCACGGGACGTTGATCTCAATCACACAAGGTGAGGAGATTCAACGCAAATCATATATACAATATAAATATACGGGACGGGACCACGGTAGCGAACCGGGTATCGGGACGAGACCACGGTAATAACCGGGTATCGGGATCCAAACTGCAGCTGGCGGGACGGGAGAGGGATCTCCAAGTCGGTGGATCAAACCGACAAGGTATCCAAGCTTAGTGATGCCGACTCATAGGCCAAATAACAAATCGAGACATATGCAAGTAAATCAAGTACAATAAATAACGAGCAAGACGGGGGTGCTCAAGGGCACACTGTCATTTCATGTCGGGCAATGCATTTCGGGACAAAATAACTGTTACTAGTGTAACTTTCATGCTTTCGGGAAAACAAATATATGGTATAAATCTTGGAATGGAGTGAAACACTGAACTACAACAATTCGGGCAAAATACTGGTTTCAAGATCTATTTAGGTGAATAGGGGTCTCGTATGTCAACTATAATAAATACTTGGTACTCTTCGAGTTTGAAGACATTTCGGGCTCCTTATGCACCATGAAGTTTCAAAACTTCCGATGAAATCTTGGTGATATGGTTTCTTCCTCAAGTGGCCTCATACAATGCTTTAATAAATCTCCTTGACATAGAGGGGTTCCTAGAGAATAGACCCAACCATTGAAACAGTTGAACATTGTCCCAAACATAGCCTATGCCAGAGGAACTGCATCGCTCGAGCGGACTGTGGGTTCACTCGAGCGAGTCGCTCACTGGAATGGTTGTCTGGGTGGGTTCGCTCGAGTGAATTGGAGGTCGCTCGAACGAATTCATTGGGTCGAGCGAATATTAAAATGCGTTCGAACGAACAACTCTCTGGAATGAGTTCTGGGATGTCCGCTCGAGCGACCCAGCAACTGGAATGCTCCGAACCCTTTCCTGGACAGGTCGCTCGAGCGAACTGTCCAGAACCTGAGTTCGGACCAGTTCAGCTCCACAACAACTCTTCCTTTTTACAACCCCTTCTTAACCACTTTCATACCTCAAATGAGGAGTATAAATCTACATTCAAATAACCTCAAATCTTTCATCACCTCCATCCTATTCTCCTCCATCCATATCACAATCAATATAAGGAAAACAAGAAGGAAACCATTTCACACAAGGTTGCATTTGAAACAAAACAAGAAGACATTAAATACTATGAACTAACACTCCTTTATGACCATAAATGCATCATTAATACTCCATCAAGCCCATTTATTTCAACAATGAAAAATCCATAAAGAAACATGAGAAGATCATTAATGTTCACCAAATCATTTAAAACCCAAAATACTCCAATCATTCACTAGCCTTAGGCCTTCAAATAATGAAATCAAGTTCTAACAAGTCCTCCAAGACAATGGTCCAAGCTACAAGGCAAAAACCCCAAATAAAACCCTAAAATGGGTCAAACAAGGAATGAAAAGGATAGACTTCCAATAATGCAAATGGAGCTTATCAAGAGCTAGAGGAACACTAATCTAGGAGATGAGGAGGGATTACTTACTTGCAAGGTCCTCTAATGGCAATGGTAAGCTCAAGGAAAATCTTGGAAATGGAGGCTTCCCCACAAAAGCTATTGAAAGAAAGCTGAAGAAGAAGATGATCTCAACTCTCCTATTGGTGCAAGCTTGGGAGTGGATTGAGGATGAAGAAGCTAGGAGAAGAAGGAGTTGCTAACAAAACCCTAGGTTCTCTCTCTTGAGCTGGAAAAAGGAAATGGAAGGGAAGGGTTCACCTTATAAACAAGTAAGGAGTGGGCTCCACTACCAACAAATCTAATTGGGCTGAAATAATCTCTTTCGGGACATCGGACGAATTCGACGAAGAAGGAAGAAATGATCGTCGAAATATCTAGTTTCTAAAAAGTATATATTTTGCGGGTTTCGGGAATATTAAGTTTTGGGTACAGATTTTGTGTGCAATGACTGTTTTGCCCTCAAGGCTATGAAATCGGGTTTCGGGATCTCGAACGGAGACGGGATCAACATGAAAGTTGTATGGAATAACAATACCAATAAAACGAGATTAGAACCATGAATGTAGAAATCTCCGATAAATCCTCAAACATATGCAATGTCATGAAAAGGAAAACCCCAAAGGGTTCCACTAAACACAAGACAATCAAAATCCACAAAACTACTCCGAAAGCTATCACAAGCCCAACTAAGCCAAAATCACTAATCAAGCTTAGCACTAACACGCAACTTAATTAGTACTAATCGGGTTCACTCGAGTCGGGGTCTTACACCCACCTTCCAGCAGGCCTGTTTGGCCGGTCGACCTGGCACAGGGGTCGGTCGACCGGCTACACAGGCCTGGGATGAGTTATGCAGATTTTTCAAAGTTCTGAATATGCCCTTTGGAACTCAAGCCCAGTGTAGCTTATGCATACTAAAAAGATTCTAATAATGATGAATGTATGCAAGGCACAAACCTAAAAACTCAATTTGATTTTCCAAAATAAATGCACAAAGAAATAGGTTTTCAAAAGAGTTTGGATTCTAAAACATGCATGAATCAAATTCATTTAAAAAACATGTGCTCATGCAAGTAGAATTCTAGAATCCAAAGTCAAAGACTAGAAGCATGAGTGTGTGATCATTTGAAAGTGACGGTGTGTGACTCCATCAAAATTGCAACAAACAAGGACCTAACAGGGAAAAGAGGGAAGGAAATCACTACACACAAGAGTACATTTGAGGTAAAACAAGATAACATTCAATGCCATAAATCAAAACATTTCTATGACAATAAATACACTATCAAGGCTCTTTCATGAACATTTATTTCAAATCAATGCATTAAATGGGCATGAGTGGAAAACAATACAATAAATCACATTCCTTATAAAATCATTGAAAGTTCATAAAAATCAATTCATCCACTTGCCTTTGGTCTCTATTCAAGCAAATCAAGCTCTAATGAAGCCTTCCAAGTCAAAGGTCCAAGCTACAAGCAAAAACCCCCAAAACAAAACCCTAAAAGAGTCAAAACATAGAATGGGGAGGAAGAAGCTTCCACAACGGAAATGGAGATTCTCTTAGGCTAGGAGAACACAATATCAAAAGAGGGGAAGGATTACTTACATGAGAGTTCTTTAAAATTCTAGGTTAGTACCAAAGGAGGTCTTGGAGTAGGTGGTTTTCTCCAGAAGTGCTATTAAGAGAGAGCTCTCAAAGAGTTGAAGAAGATGATGGCCTCAAATCTCCTATTGGTGCAAGTTTGGGAGTGGATTGAGGATGGAGAAGCAATAAGAAGAAGAAGGAAGGGAAACCCTAGCTTGGTGTTTGGTTTGGGCTTGAAAAAAGGAAATGAGGGAGAAGGGTTTCTTTATAAACAAGTGGGGAGTGGGCTCCCTTATTAATAATCTCATTGGGCTGAAATCATGGTTTTCGGGATCTCGGATGAATTCGACGAAGAAGGAAGAAATGATCACCGAAATATCTAGTTTCCAAAAAGTATATGTTTTGCAGGTTTCGGGGATATCAAGTGTTGGGTACATGTTTAGTGTAAAAAGACTATTTTGCCCTCAAGGCTAGGAAATCGAGTTTCGGGATTTCAGACGGGCACATGATCAACATAAAAGTTGTAGGGATTAACAAGATAAACAAAATGGGATAAAAAAAATACAAATAAAAACAATTCCGGAAAATCTCCTAAGTAAATGCAAAGTCACAAAAGGAACCCCCAAAGGGCCCCACTAGTCACCAAAGCACTCAAAATTCCCCAAAACTATATCAAAAGCTATTCCAACCCAACTTAGTCAATGAATACTAATCATGCTTAAGACCAACACACGATTTAATTAATGCTAATCGGGTTCTCTCAGGTCGGGGTCTTACAGTAATGCAATGGCATTCACATTCTACCAAGGCAGAATGTCAATACCCGTGTCACTATCTAACCTGGCGGTGTCAAGAAGATTTGTAGGTACTTCGAATATAAAATTAATAATTGGGATTTGATTGAGGTACCCTATTCATTCATACTAGAATAATTTCTAAACATTTAATTTATTATTGTGGTGTCAAAGGGGTCGCAAAGATCCAAAGTGGAAAACAAATCTTAACGACAGGTGCCTGAATTGTCGCCACAACTTGGCCCAAGAATAGGACCTGTGACGAAAACATAATTTCTCTAATCCAAGCATTTCCAAACAGTTTCAACAGCCCGAGCAATTTTGATCCCAGATAACAAAATTTTCATTACTATGCTGTTATTATACAAGAGCTTTAAGGCATATAGGAAGAAATCATAAAGAGCTATATTTCATCGGTTTTCCTATAATCAAAGATCACAGTCGTAGTTGACAGTGTTTCTTAGGGCTCTAAACTCTCATATAGATTCAAAAAATATCCGAAACATGCCACTCATGTAAGAACATACCAAAAGACATGAAATTATCACATAGGGACATTTCTTAAATCAAAACAATAAATATTTACCATGGTTGAAGTTAAGAACTTGTACAAACCAAAACATGGACTGAGATCCAAATAGCGCTCACTACCTACATCTTGAGAATTACAAATGTTTTGTCCCAAAACTCAAGGTTTCACCATGGATCAGATTACGAGATCAAAATCCTTTACTTATCTTTGATGTTAGATTGCATGGTCTCAATCCAGCGGATGATGTAAATAAATAAATTTATTTCTTAATTAATTTATATAATCATGCTTTTATTCATGTGATGAATAATATTTATTTCATGAGATGAATGGTATTTTATTTTATTCCTTGTTTGCACATGACCAATACAATATGACATGATAGTTCGCGAGATGAACTAGAGCCCACAAGTATATTAGATGTGACTCATATGTGCGGATGAGATCCACATACAACAGACATAGATCACAAATCTCATACTTGAATTGATTCACAACTAGTGATGAGATTGGGCATCTCATCAACATGGTTGCAGCATTATGATCACTATGAGATAGTGTGATTTGTCTCAATCATCAGAGTGTAAGACTATGGATCATTGTGCTGGTACATTGTATATACTGAAGGACCATGAGTTGAACCTTATGTAAATCTGTCTTTGATTTAAGGACTGCTCTCATAATTCGCTTGCAATAGACTCTTAATCCTGAGAGATTAATGAACTCAAGTTCTTGCTATACATTTACTTCGAGTCACCAATAGTGAGGCCAATTGTAGGTCAACACCTTGGTGTCGTAGGTACATGGTAGTGGGATCGTAGGAACATATAATTGTCAAGATGGAATCTATCATCTAATAGATATATCCCCTTGTGCCAATTAATGGTTTTATCATTGGTAAGTGCGCATTCATCTCAATTAAGAGTTAATTGGATAGTATTGATGATCACTGTGATTAATTGGGTCACAAGGATAACAAAATATGGATCTAATTTGGTTGGACATATTTAATCTAATTGATCCATGGATATAATTGATGGAAGGGCCTACTTGTAGTAATATGAAAGATTATGGCTTTCTTGTAATTTATTCCTAAGAATGGAGTTCAATTGCATTTATATAGTGGAGTTATTTGCAATTAACTGTGGGTCCGGATTGCACATTTGATGTGGGGTCCATATATCCCTGTTGGAGCCAGGTTCAAGGGAATCCCTAGTGGTCCCCATGCTAGCCCTAAAAAGAGATTGTTTCTAAACCTATTTGAACTCATAATGGAAGGAAGAGAAGGATACATGCTTATAATAGAAGTGAGACTTCTATAAGACCCCGACCCGAGTGACCTCGATTAGTACTAATTAAATCGTGTGTTAGTTCTAAGCGAGATTAGTGGATTTTGGTTAAGTTGGGAATATAATAGCTTTTATATAGCTTTGACGGAGTTTTGAGTGCCTTCTGGATTTAGTGGGACCATTTGGGGGTTCTTTTAGTGAGATTGCTTGTATATGGGGGATTATTCGAGTTTCCAATAACTCATGTTTCAGTCTCGTTTTACTTATCTCGTTAATCTGTACAACTTTCGTATTGATCCCGTCCCCATTCTAAACCCCAAAACCCGACTTTCTCAACATCGAGGGCAAAACAGTCTTTTTACACCAAATCTGGATACAAAATTCGACGTCTCCAAAACCCTCGAAATATATACTTTTTAGAAACTAGATTTTTCGACGATTATTTTTCCCTTCTTCGTCGAACTCATCCAAGGTCCCGAAAGTCATGATTTCAACTCGATAAGATTTGCTAGTGGTGGAGCCCACTCTCACTTGATATATATAGAAGAACCCATTCCCTTATGCCCTTCTTACAGCTCAAATCCAACCTAAGCTAGGGTTTTTCTCTTCCCCTTCTTCTTCTTGCTCTTCCATCTCCAAATCACTATCAATCTTGCACCAATGACAAAATGGAAGCCATTTTCTTCTTCCCCACCATAAGAGCTCTCTCTTGATACTATTTGTGGAGGAAACCACCCATTCCAAAACCCTCTTGGAGCTAACTTTGTCCATTTGAAGAACCACAAAGTAATCTTTTCCTTCCATCTTCTAGATATGGGTTCTTCTCACCCTAGAGAGCCTTCTTCTCTCTTATTGCAAGTTCTTTCTTCCCCATTCATGGTTGTGACCATTTAGGGTTTGTATTTGGGGTTTTTGAATGTGTTTGTAGGTTGGCCTTGGGAAAGGGAGATTAGAAGCATCCTTGACTTGTTAGAGACCCAAGGCAAGTGGATGAATGGGTATTTAAGTGTTTTCATTTCAATGGTGAATGTGATTTTCAACTTCATGCTTTTGGTGATTGAATATACATGCTTCTTTATATGATTTCCATTTATTTCAAAGATGGACATTGATAGGCCTTGCTCTTCTTGTTCAACTTCTTGGAAAAATCTATGTTATTGATTTTGCTCAAGCATAGTTAATGGGTTTGTGAATCTTGTATGTGAGTGGGTTTCTTTTGATGAAATGAGGTGATTGGGTATGTTTGATGGAAGATTTAGATGGTGGTTTGTGTGGGGTTTAATGGAGGATTCAAGCCTCTCATTTAGGTGTAGAAATGAAGCTCAAGGAGATTTGCAAGAAAGAAAAAGGAAGGAGCCTGAAACTGCAATTCTGTAGGTTCTAGATAGTTCACTCGAGTGAACTTGATAGGTTGCTCGAGCGAACCCCATCCAGAAGTCAGTTAGTTCGAGCGACCTTGATAGATCGCTCGAGCTAACCTGATCTGGGCAGGGTTCGCTCGAGCAAACCCTTCTAGAAAGTCCATCTCTCGAGCGAACTTCATGTTCGCTCGAGCCATGTGCATTGTTGACCTGGGGCTGTGTTGGGGGCCTGTGTATGATGTTTAAATGTTTGGAAGAGGTTGTTAGGAGCCCCATTGTGATGGAGAGTTGTAGGAGACGATGTATGAAACTTGTTTGAGAAAGAAACCCCATCACAAAGATTCATCGAGGTTTTGAAATTACCAAGGTGTATAAGGAGCCCGGAATGTCTCCAAAACCTAAGGAGTACCAAGTCTATACTGAAATTGACATACGAGACCCCTATTCACTTTGAACAATCTTGAATCCCGATACTTGACGCAGAAATTTTGGAAATCCAATTATGTTCTATTTTTCCCGAACTTCGATATGCACTTCCCGAAATTTATGCTTCATGACTTGTCATGCCCGAAACCACTGGAATTGTAGTTTAGCATTTTGCTAGTCTCATTATGCATTGCCCAATGATAAAGTGGAATTTGTGCCTATGGGCACCCCATCCTGCCCGTTTATGTGTTTTACTTTATACAAATGTTTGCACATGTCCCGATTGCTTTCATATGACCTGAGTTGGCATCACTAAGCTTGGATGACCTTGTCGGCCTGATCCACCGACTTGGAGGTCCCCCTCCCGTCCCGCTAGCTGTAGTCTGGATCCCGTCCCGTCCCGAGACCTTGCTCGCTACTGTGGTCCCGTCCCATATAATTATATGTATATATTTTTCATTGAATTTCATCACCTCGTGTGTCAGAGATCAATGCCTTGATGTGCTCTCATCACTTTGGTGATAGAGGATTTAACTTTGTGTTGTTTCCATCTTGCTAGTTCCCTGTTTCTTGGTACCTTTACATGCTTTTACATTGCATATGTACTTTCAAATAAATGATTTATTTCTTTCATGGAAATTATTGTTTAAATAGGTTTTCAGTGTTTCTAAGGCAAATGCAATTATTATTATATTGTTATATCTTTTCACCCACCTACCAGACCGTCGTGTCTGACCCATTCTTTAGTACTCAGGTCCCGATGTCGGTTATCTCAGGGAGGAGTTTAAAGAGGCGGCCGGAGAGCCGCAACAAGTAGATGATGAATGGCGGGCTGACGACGTCATGTAGATGTTTATGAAAGTCCACGAGGATCCTAACCCTAGAGGGGGGGGGTGAATAGGGTGAGCTACAACTAATGACTAATTATGACCAATTTTAATTTCTTAAACTAAACTAGTCACAAGTGGTGATTATAAGAAAAAATGCGGAAGCTCAAATAAACAATCACCACAAAAGCATGCACCACAACACAATATTTATAGTGGTTCGGCCAACGTGCCTACATCCACTACCGGCTTGTGTCTCCAACACCCCACCGGATTCCACTAAGTATGCTTTTTACTAGGCTAAGCAATAACCCTTACAATGTGCTTTTCTAGGCTAAGCAATAACCTTACAAGATGCTTTTCAAAGGCTAAGCAATAACCTTACAAGATGCTTTTCAAAGGCTAAGCAATAACCTTACAAGATGCTTTTCAAAGGCTAAGCAATAACCTTACAAGGTTGATTTCTCAAAGAAGGTGTCTTTCTAAAAGATCACTCTAAGAGATTACAATTTAAGCTCATATGAAATTGCCTCTTGAATAGGCTAATATGAAAGTTTAATACAAATTACAAACATACACTTAAAACAAGCTAAAGTGTGTGCACAAGTGTATGAGTGTGTTTCTTCAATCAATCTTAACAAAGAAGCTCTTAAATGAATGCATGATGCATTTTAAAATCAAAGCTTATAAAATGATGATTGAAGAGAAAACTAATCACATGTGAAATTCAAACAACTTTAATAAATGAACTAAACAAGTTGTATGAATGTAAAAGTCTAAGAAAGCATGTGATTTAGTTAAGAGAGTTTGCAAACTAATCTAATTTACCAAGGAAGATATTGAGTTTGCAAAACAACTCTTTATAGGCTTGAAATCATGCATAAATGAAAATACCAAGGATTTGAACATGCATGAATTTCATTTGAATGGAAATCAAAATAACTTAGAAGATGTACCTTTTAAAAACTCATGAGTTTGATTTCCAAATTGCCCTCTAGCCTTTCCAACTTCTTCCCCTTTCTTTGGCTCCAAAATGCTCTCAAAGGTTCATAGTTCAAGCCTTGAAAAAGGTTGGAAATGAATGGACTTTATAGCCAAAAAGTTGCCAACGGCTAGTTCTCGGTCGGCCTAGACACAGGTCTCGGTCGACCGAGAAAGCACAACGGTCATATTTCTGACCGTTGGCCTGAAACAGTTCAAAAACTGTCCATTTGCCCTGCAGTGTTCTCGGTCGACCGAGACCCAGGTCTCGGTCGACCGGCGACACTGCCGGGACACCCCCAAAAATTCCAACTTTTGCATATTGAAGATTTTCTTTGTGGAATTTTGTGGGTCACTAAACCAAGCTTAAAAACATGTTTTAAAACATTTAAAAACATGAAACACACAAAGCCTAAAATGATTCAAAGGTTTAAAACCAAAGGCAAGCTTGATTAGTAAAAACTCTTTTCAAATCAAATTGCATACAAAACTGATTCTAAAGGTGCTGAATGTATGCAAAGCTCAAACCTAAATTCACAAGAAGATTTTCCAAATCTAATGCACAAGGAATTTGGTTTTCAAAAGAGTTTTGGGTTCTAAAACCAATGCATCCAAGTTTAGAACCAAACCATGCATAAAACACAAACTTTTCCAAATCTAAAAACCAATGCATGTATAAAGCTAGATTTCAAGATATTTTAAATCAATGCATGTGTGTGAATTCAAATGATGCCAATATGCAAATGCATCCACCAAATTGCAAAATCAAAATACCTAACAATCTCCCCCTTTGCAATTTGATGGCAACTTACTCATCATTGAAATTACACACTCTGTCTTCAGCTCCCCCTCAGCTGGACAAGTCTTGAAATCTTCTTCTTGGATGCTCCTTCTCTTAGCTTGGGCTCTTGGGCTCTTTTCTTCAATCTTCTTGATGCTTGGTGCTTGATCATTCTTCAAGCTTTCTTATCATCTTCCTCTCTATGGCCAAGCATCTTCTTTAGCTCCAAGCTTTCTTTCTTCTAATTGCTCTCCCCCTTTGACCATGCCTCTCTCTTCCTCTTGAGAACTTGAAGGCTTTCTCCCCCTTTGATGGATAGGAGATCTTCGAGTACTTGAACTCTCGAACTCTCTCCCCCTTTGAAGAGTAGGAGATCTTTGAGTCACACTTGAACTCTCTCTCCCCCTTTGACATTAAATTGCAAAGGTACCTACACACATGAGACAAGAAGAATACCTTTAGTAGCACCTGTTAACAAATGTAATCGAAAATGAAAAACATAACAGGCTATCATGTATGTAAGATAACTCTAAGGGCTCATTAGCATTCCAAGGGTGAATTTGATCAAAACTAATTCTTCCTATGAAGGTTTACACTCTCCCTCAATCCATTCTCTTCTTTTGTCAAACTTTGACAAGATATAACTATTAAATGCAAGAAGTAGATGGTTTAACCAAGTGAGGGTCAACTTCAAGGAAAGGATTAGATTCATTTAACTATAAAGCTCATATGATCAAATTACCAAAAGAGAGCTAGGTCTAATGGGAGAAGCAATCATGGATATCAATTGAAACAAACATATCAATTGAGATTAAAGGATATGACTATTAACATAATCACTCTAAAATGGATTCAAGAATGTCACTTATTAGGAAAAATCCAAATTAGAGCTATCCATGATATGGGGTTTACTTAAACATAGCATCAATCAATATTACTTATGAAAATCATATGCTATGTAAGTTTTGAACTCATTTCATTCAATCAATAAATATGACTATTAAAGTGCATGAAAGAGTGAAATGAAATTCAATCATGAAGCCAACCTCAAATAATAACCAACCAATATTATTAACACATAAACATGGTGGTCATGAGATTTACCTATGAGAGCAAAAAGAGGTGGCAATCATGAGCATTATGATGCTAATGGTGTGTGACGTGGAACAATTATATAACTATGAAGATTAGTCCAAAGCACACAAGGTCTATCACATACACAAGATAAGATATCAATTGGATATGAAATCAATGGAACATTATACCAAATGAAACCAATTGAATATGATAACATGAGTAAAAGCAAGGATGTGATACACTTCCATCAAGCATCAAAAATGCATATTCATCACTTTTAATGATATTCCTAAAGAGCATAGTGATGAACAATGGTAAATTGCAATGCAAAAGAATATTACTTGGCAATGCATGCAATTTCCAAAGTGTCTAGATCATATGAATTCAACACTAAGAAATCCATCAAACAAGAGATATAACTATGAAATACAAGAAATGGATTTCAAATAGGTACATATGATCAAGAACACTACTATGAAGTTGAAACATGTATAAGGATGACTCCAAGAGAATCTACATGAATCAACATCATAACCATCCATAAAGATATGACTAGTAGGCATAGAGGGTGGATTTGGGTTCTAGTATGGATTCTACAAATGTAACTAAGAACACAACCATACATGGAACCAATAGTCATTTGCATATAAAAAGAATAACTAAAAAAAGCAAAGATGCAAACAACATTCATTTCCAATTCTAATATAATGAAACCAAAAGAAAAGGAAATGAAAACATGGAACATGCTTTAGATGAATATAACTAATGATGTTATAGGCATTTCCATTCAAACAATCTTCAAATCATTTTGAAAAACAAAATCCAACAATGAGCATAGAAAGAATGATTTTGAAGATCAATTTTCAACATTGTATTTTAAAAGATATAACTTAATTGAAACACATACAAGTTGATTTTTCAAAACAATGATTTTCCATAATCAAGTATAACTTAGAAATCCATGGAAAAACTTGAATTGATTAAACAACAATTGATCATGAAGAGTCTAGCTATGAGAGCTTTTGAAATCACAATCAATTGATCATGTAGAAATGCAATGCAAAACTTATGTGTGCAAAAAGCAAATCAACCATGATGAAATTATAATCAAAAGATTTTGAAAACCATGATATGTAACTAGAAAGGTGCATGAAGACAAAATCAATTGATCATAAAGAAGCAATGCATTTTATGAAATGTACTTAAAAGAAAACAAGATGCAAATGCAACATGACCAACAAAATGATTTAACTATTAGAGAATAGGTTGGTCAAGGTGGTCAAGACCCTAAGGTTTGTCTAAGTATTTAGCTTTAGGAATCCACCTAAGGTCTTGGGAGGGTTGAACTTTGAGGTCTATTTTGGGGTTCTCACCAACTATAGGAGATTTAACTTGATAAATTTTCAATTTGAGCTTATCACCATGATATTTAGATTTGACTAAATTTAGCTTAGAATGGTGATTTGTCTTTTGGAGTTGGTGAGTTTGTTTCTTAGGGGATTGTTTCTCTTTTCTTTTCTTCTTATTTTCTCCCTTTCTTTGACTTTTGAAATTTAGATTTAACTTTGTAATTTTCTTCAAAAGTTCTTTCATGTTTTGACTTAAGGGAGGTAGGTTGAGAAGCTTTTTGTTAATAGATTCTTTGATTTTTGGTTTAACTTGTTTAAGCCTTTTAGAATCTATCTTGGGAGACTCCTTGTTACTTGGTTTAACTTGTTTAAGCTTTATGGAGTCTTCCTTGGTTTTTAGTGTCTTACCCTTCAAGTTTGATTTTACTTTCTTTGGTTCAAAGATGGGTTTAGACACATAGCTTCTTTTCCTTAGTTTGCACTCAAACCTAAAGTGTCCTTCATTGCCACAATAATCACATTTTGTTTTGGGCAAGGAAGTGTGAGTGCTAGAGAATGAGGACTCACCTTTCACAAAAGTGTTGGTGAATTTAGGGTCATATGACATATTCCTATTAAATCCAAGACCCGTCCTATCTCCATGAGATTTACCCAATTTGAATAATTTTTCAAGTTTCTCTTCACTTTGGGTAAACTTGCACTCATACTTTTGTTTATAGCTTTCAAGTTGAGTGACTTTGGTTTTAAGGGTTGAATTTTCATATTTAACTTTTGTTAGTTCATTTTCAATTCCCTTAAAATTGTTTAGCTCTTCATAGGCAAGTTTTAACTTAGAATTAAGCTCATTAACAACATTTGATCCAAGTTCTTGAGTTTTTAACTTACTTTTGATCAACTTGGTTTCTAAATGGTCAATGTCTTCATCTTGTCTTTTAATAGTATCTCTTAGGTTCAAATTCTCATTTTTAAGCTCATCACAATTTATCTTAATCTCATTTAATTCATTTTGAGTATTAGATAAATTTTCCTTAGAGATAGTCAATTTAGATTCTAGATTGTTGTCTTTACCTTGCCTTTGTAATTGATCTCTTAGATTTAGATTTTCCTTATTGACATTGTCATAATCCATCTTTAATTCTTTTAGTTCATCTTGAATGTTAGATAGATTATTTAAAGAGATCATGAACTTAGAGTCTAGACATTTTATTACTTCTTCTTTCTCTCTAAGTTCATCTTTTGAAGAGGCTAGCTCTTTGGTTAGATTCATAGATTCTTCTCTTAAGCTTTTGTTTCTTTTATCAAGCTTCGTAGATAATGTATATAATTCATTATAGGCTTGTTGAAGATTATCTTCATCATACTCATTTTCTTCCTCTTTTGAGTCAAATTGATATTCATTTAATTGATGGTTTGAATCTCTAATAGAAGGAAGAGTGAGAGGTCTAGAAGAATCTACAAAGTCTAGGCTAGTGGAGTCCATTCTAATGATTTTCAAATAAGCACAACTCTAGGGTTTTAACTCTAGGTTTTTACACCTAATCAAGAGTTCCAAACACTTGATCCTAAGGGATAGAGCACGAGGCTCTGATACCAATTGAAAGTCCACGAGGATCCTAACCCTAGAGGGGGGGGTGAATAGGGTGAGCTACAACTAATGACTAATTATGACCAATTTTAATTTCTTAAACTAAACTAGTCACAAGTGGTGATTATAAGAAAAAATGCGGAAGCTCAAATAAACAATCACCACAAAAGCATGCACCACAACACAATATTTATAGTGGTTCGGCCAACGTGCCTACATCCACTACCGGCTTGTGTCTCCAACACCCCACCGGATTCCACTAAGTATGCTTTTTACTAGGCTAAGCAATAACCCTTACAATGTGCTTTTCTAGGCTAAGCAATAACCTTACAAGATGCTTTTCAAAGGCTAAGCAATAACCTTACAAGATGCTTTTCAAAGGCTAAGCAATAACCTTACAAGATGCTTTTCAAAGGCTAAGCAATAACCTTACAAGGTTGATTTCTCAAAGAAGGTGTCTTTCTAAAAGATCACTCTAAGAGATTACAATTTAAGCTCATATGAAATTGCCTCTTGAATAGGCTAATATGAAAGTTTAATACAAATTACAAACATACACTTAAAACAAGCTAAAGTGTGTGCACAAGTGTATGAGTGTGTTTCTTCAATCAATCTTAACAAAGAAGCTCTTAAATGAATGCATGATGCATTTTAAAATCAAAGCTTATAAAATGATGATTGAAGAGAAAACTAATCACATGTGAAATTCAAACAACTTTAATAAATGAACTAAACAAGTTGTATGAATGTAAAAGTCTAAGAAAGCATGTGATTTAGTTAAGAGAGTTTGCAAACTAATCTAATTTACCAAGGAAGATATTGAGTTTGCAAAACAACTCTTTATAGGCTTGAAATCATGCATAAATGAAAATACCAAGGATTTGAACATGCATGAATTTCATTTGAATGGAAATCAAAATAACTTAGAAGATGTACCTTTTAAAAACTCATGAGTTTGATTTCCAAATTGCCCTCTAGCCTTTCCAACTTCTTCCCCTTTCTTTGGCTCCAAAATGCTCTCAAAGGTTCATAGTTCAAGCCTTGAAAAAGGTTGGAAATGAATGGACTTTATAGCCAAAAAGTTGCCAACGGCTAGTTCTCGGTCGGCCTAGACACAGGTCTCGGTCGACCGAGAAAGCACAACGGTCATATTTCTGACCGTTGGCCTGAAACAGTTCAAAAACTGTCCATTTGCCCTGCAGTGTTCTCGGTCGACCGAGACCCAGGTCTCGGTCGACCGGCGACACTGCCGGGACACCCCCAAAAATTCCAACTTTTGCATATTGAAGATTTTCTTTGTGGAATTTTGTGGGTCACTAAACCAAGCTTAAAAACATGTTTTAAAACATTTAAAAACATGAAACACACAAAGCCTAAAATGATTCAAAGGTTTAAAACCAAAGGCAAGCTTGATTAGTAAAAACTCTTTTCAAATCAAATTGCATACAAAACTGATTCTAAAGGTGCTGAATGTATGCAAAGCTCAAACCTAAATTCACAAGAAGATTTTCCAAATCTAATGCACAAGGAATTTGGTTTTCAAAAGAGTTTTGGGTTCTAAAACCAATGCATCCAAGTTTAGAACCAAACCATGCATAAAACACAAACTTTTCCAAATCTAAAAACCAATGCATGTATAAAGCTAGATTTCAAGATATTTTAAATCAATGCATGTGTGTGAATTCAAATGATGCCAATATGCAAATGCATCCACCAAATTGCAAAATCAAAATACCTAACAGTTTAGTCAAGCCTCAAGATGCGACACATTTGAGAATTGTGGTTATTATACTTTTGAGAATTTTATTGATGGTACTGGCCTTTGTTGGCCTTTAATTTCGAGGAGCGATAATTAACTGATCTTTTGTATAAACATTAACTTTACTTTTGGGAATTGCTTATGAATATTGCTCACTCTGATATTATGTTTACATACGTGTGTTATTAGCCTTATTATTGGAAATGAGTTACATGTTTGATTTGCTACACGCTTCCACACCCGAACAAAAAAAAATGTTCTGTTGATGTGATATCCCCACCGTGCACACCTGTGGGAAATTACGTGCACGAGTGGTATCATTCTTTATTGATTCGTGTACGTATTAGCCAAAGATAAAAATATGCACTATGGCATTATGTATTATTGCATTGACAACAACAATCATTCATCATCCAAATAATCATGTCCCGATCCCGGATTAGGTCGGTAACCCGGTCCGGGGTCGCGACAACTTCTAATTATAATGGAAGAGGAGGTGCTCACATGCTATAAAAGAGAAGAGAGGGATGGACGTCCACCAACATTACACACGCCCAAGCCCCTCTCTCGTCTTCCTCTTTTCTCCTCTGGTTCACTTCTAAAGATTCTAGGGTTTTCTTCTTTTGGAGATTCTACATTCTCCTTGAGAAGATCTCTGATAGAAGGGTTATAGCGTGGAAGATCAAGAGGTGTTTAGAGATCAAGTGATCAACTTCTCGATTAGAGCATAACCGGGCTCCCAAGGTTAGATCTACATCATCCCTTTTGTAGATTTTTGTGGTTGATTGTTGTTGTTTTTTTCTATATTATAGATAGTGTTTATTCTGATCTTGATACGTGAGAAAGAGGTTTTGGATCTTGGATTGGGTTTTTGGCCTTATGGATACTTGATCCTGCTTAAAGTAGGTCAAAAGTCTTGAAAACCTATCCACGAGGTCCACGTACTTCCAACAATTTGTATCAGAGCCATACCTCATCTCTCATCGTGTTAGATCAGGTTCCTATATCTAATCTTTGCATGAGATGCGAGGAGGGTAGACCTAGTGTCACGCCCCCGAACCGAAACCTCGGGGGCGGGAAATGGGATTTAAGCATAAATGTATTTTACTTCTCTCAGGATCCGCGTGTGTGAAGACAACACATCCCAACACATTCTGAATATTTTGCGGAAGCATTTGTGGCGTTGCGACCCGAAGTCCGTGGCCATCGGATTCCGCGTCGCACTCAACCTTTAGCACATAGCTAGTATATCAAGAATCATCTCAGACTGGAGTAAACCATCACAATAAAATACAGAGCTGACAGTAACAGGATATTACATTCCCAAATATGTTCAAGTTACAATTGTCAATGTGCATTAATTAAGAATCCCAAGAAAAAGGCTAATAAAAGCCCTACAATAATAAGCTATAAACTACCACCCAAATGTGACGTAGCTCCGATGTCAGGCTCAATTTCTACATGACATAGCCGACAAAACAACCTGCAAGGCATGGTTCCAAAGCCAACAAAACACTCAACTCGGGGCGAATAAATCTGAACCTGAGTACCAAAAGTAGTGGGTCAGACACGACGGTCTGGTAGGTGGATGAAAAGATCACAAATATACTGAAGAATAAAACATATGATGAATCATGCTAATCGACCAAATGCTGCATATAATTACACGGGTGCAAAAGTCGGGAATCTCGGGGAAAACCTGTATTCGTTTCAAGCATGGGTAAAACATGAAAATCTAATAAAACATGTATTCATTTACATCATCTATAATCATAGATATTTGACAATCGGGTATTCGTCTAAAACATGTATAAATATAGTGGTTTGACAAAAACAACGTTCATTTGAAACTTAAGTAAAACACAAGTATACAACAAATCAGGTATCCATAGCAGTCTGGCAAAACCAATGTCCAATTGAAACATATGTGAAAAATACGGATATTTAACAAACCGGGTGTTCGTTTAAAACAGGTGTAACCAAGGAAATCTGACAAGACTAATGTTCATTTAAAACATATCTCAAAGCAGGGATATTTAACAAATCGGACATTCATTTGAAACCGGTATAAACATAGTGATCTGGCAAAACAAGTGTCATTTGAAACATATTTCAAAGCATGGGTATTTAACAATTCGGGTATTCATTTAAAAACAGGTATAAACATGGATATCTGACAAACCAAATGTCCTTTAAAACAAGGCACGGATATTTAACAATTCGGGTATTCCTTTAAAACACGTGTAATCATATAAATCTAGCAAAAACATTGATCGTATGGAACATATGTAAAAGCATGGTTATTCACCCAACCGGCATTCATTTAAAACATGTGCGGGTACAAAGGACAGAAAACAATATAATAATAACTGAATTTACATTGGAGAATATTAGCACTTGTTTAAATAACAACTTTCATAAAGGAAACGAATCATTTATCGGAAAGCAAGTAAACAATATAAAACATGTCGGGTATCCAAGGAATCGGGAACTGGCAAGATGGCAATCACAAGAAGCTAAGTCCTCTATCACCGAAGTGACAAGAGTATAACGGGACGTTGGTCTCAGTCACACAAGGTGAGGAGACTCAACTTAAATCATATATACAATATAAATATACGGGAACGGGACCACGGTAGCGAACCGGGTATCGGGATGGGACCACGGCAATAACCGGGTATTGGGATCCAAACTGCAGCTGGCGGGACGGGAGAGGGATTTCCAAGTCGGTGGATCAAACTGACAAGGTATCCAAGCTTAGTGATGCCGACTCATAGGTCAAAACCAATCGAGACATATGCAAGTAAATCAAGTACAGTAAATAAACGGGTAAAACGGGGGTGCTCAAGGGCACACTGTCACTTCATATCGGGCAATACATTTCGGGACAAATAACTGTTACTAGTGTAACTTCAATGCTTTCGGGGAAACAAGTAAATCAAGTACAATAAATAAACGGGTAAAACGGGGTGCTCAAGGGCACACTGTCATATCATGTGATGCAATACTCTTCGGGACAATGACTGTTACTAGAGTAAGTCCAATGCTTTTCGGAAAACAAGTCATGTAATGCAAATCTCGGGAAAAGAGGTGAAACAATGAACTATAACAATTTCGGGTAAAAATATCGGTTTCAAGATCTATTTAAGTGAATAGGGGTCCCGTATGTCGATTATAATAATTACTTGGTACTCCTTGAGTTTGAAGACATTCCGGGCTCCTTATGCACTTTTCGATTTTCCAAACTTAAAATGAGCTTATGGGTAGTACTAGATATTACAATAGCAAGAATCAAGATTATAAACGGTCCATCCTAGGCATGACATTAATCCGGAAACATCGAGCAACCGATTCAGTCATCGAAAGGGATAGAATTAGCGATAACCAAGGAAATAGACTTGTGTTTAGATATAAAGAAGATATCGCATCGTTCCATCCCGTTCAAGATTGAAATGGATTGGACTTCGATGCCACCGAACCAACCGTGAGGCGTGTCGGCTCAAGACATTCTCACACTTGGTCCAAACGGTCCAAAAAGGGTAGTCAGGGTCCCACCTAAAACCAAGAATTAGTGTCTAATCAACACCATTCTTTTCTTTCAGTTCCCTAGTCTTAGAGACCTTAGATTAGGGTATAATTGGTCTTAACACTAAGGTATACACCCTTAGGACTCATAGAAGGCCCAAAGGTTTCCAAAAAAACACAATACCAAATTTCACTGACCGATCGAAATTTCTGTACCAGAAATGTACAGGGTCCGATCGATCGGCCCAAAAAGCCTTACAGTTAAAGACAGGCCGATCGATCGGCCTGTAGGTCCGATCGATCGGACCTGGGCGTGCAGCAGGTCCGGGACACTGATTTTTCCTCCTCTTTTTCCTTTCCTTTCCAACACTTCAACACCCACTTAGAACTATAAACAAGATGATTTAAACACATGATTCCAAGACATTAAAATGAGCTAAAGAGCTCCTCATTTCAAGTTTCTCCCTTTCCATTCTTTCCATTCACAATTAACCACAAGGTGGAGAAAACTCATTCATGTGAAATCATTTGAAACCTTGACAATATGATGCATACATTTTCCAAGCATGAACAAGAGGGAAATAACTCATCAATAAGCACATTTCGAAATCAATATTAATCATAGTGAAGACAACTACTAAAATCACCAAAACCCTTAATGAAACAAGATTTTTCTCACAAAACATGTTAATAATCAAAACAATCCATTCATCCACTTGCCTTGGGTTCCAATCTCACAAACCAAGCTCCTAATCCCTTCTTAAGCTCACTTCCAAGCTACAATAAAAAACCCCCAAAAACAACCCTAAAATGGGTTACACAAAGAATGAAAATGAAAGAGCTTTCAATAATACAAATGGAGCTTCTCAAGAGCTAGAGGAACACTAATCTAGGAGATGGGAAGAATCACTTACTTGGAAGGTCCTCTAATGGCAAGAGTAAGCTCAATGGAAGCCTTGTGATGGAGGGTTCTCTTCACAAATGATACCAATGGAAAGCTTGTAAGATGAGGAAGAAGATGATGATCTCTATTGCTTGATTGATGAGCTCTAGGTGTGGCTTGAAAATGGAGAAGCAAGAAGAAGAGGAGAAAGCAAGAAAACCCTAGACTCAAAAGGGTTGTGCTGGAACAATGAAAAATGGAAGAGGAAGGGGAAGGGTCTCCTTTTATAAACAAGTGAGGTTTGGGTCCCACAACTTAAAGAACTTGGGTGGCTGAAATCATCTAATTCGGGACCTCGGATGGATTCGACGAAGAAGGAAGAAATGATCGTCGAAATATCTAGTTTCCAAAAAGTATATGTTTCACGGATTTCGAGAATATCGAGTTTTGGGTACAGATTTGGTGTGAAAAGACTGTTTTGCCCTCAAGGCCAAGAAATCGAGTTTCGGATTCTCAAATGGATACGAGATCAACATGAAAGTTGTAGGATTCCTCAAGATGAATGCAACGGGCCAAAAACACACTACGAAACAAATCGGGAAAATCTCACAAGTAAATGCAAAGCTGAAAAGGGAACCCCCAAAGGGCCCCACAAGCTACCAAAGCACTCAAAAGCCCAAAACTAGACGAAAAACCATTCTAGCTCACAAACTCAACCCAACAACCACTAATCCCGCTAAAAGAACTAATCCACAAATAAAACAACACTAATCCAAGAGATTAGGGGTCGGGTTCTCACACCTAGGCCTATCCACGAGGCCCACCTAATTCCAACATTTGCCACTATACATTGGAAGAGAGGATAACAGTCTAGTGTGTCACGTTTGCACTGATTTTGTTACTAGTAGACTCTACGCTTCTAAAATTCATACGTTTGCACCGACACTAGTAGTGAGGAATTTTCCCTTCATCTGTAACCACCCATGGATGCACACCAACGTCATCTAAGACAATCCTTTTTTTTTCTGTATGTAACATAAATATCTCAAGAAACTAGGAAGGGGTAGGGTCAAAGTGCTTTAGTTAAGAACTCACCTTTACAGAGAAGTGCTTCAAGTGTGGATTGATATCCTTCAGGATGGGTAATGGATTATTAACAATCTGGACAAAGGTGCAATTTTCATATAAATGAAATTTGTACCAAAAAAATATATAAAGAAGTAAAAGATGAGAAAACAAATAAAAATGGATGGTGCCCTCATAGCAGAAGTGGCATTTAAGAACCCGGCCTCTTAACCCCAGGAATATTGATAGGTGATTAATTGTTTACGGGTTTAGCCCTAATACTTGGTTTATCTTATGCTAGTCATAGTTGTTTTATTTGATTTTACATAGTTTTTGTTAATTTTTATGTAATGGTCAAAAGGAGCCAAAAAGAGAAGAATTCATGAAGAGAATGATGGGCGTGAATCACCAAGTAAGGCCTTGGAGGGTCCCATCCAAGCTGTTTCAGATTTCAAAGACTACCTTCTAATTCTTTGGACAACTTACAATTCAAATTAGAAGGAAAGAATTGGAGAACGAAAGCATAATCAAAGAAGAAAAGTGGAAGAAAGAAGAAAAAAGAAAAAACCCAACCAAGGTTTACACGTCTAAAGGGGGTTTGTGAGAATCCGACCCCTAATGTAAGATCCGGCCCCACCATTAATTATATTTATTATTAAAACTTGTGCCTCACGCCTACGATAACAAAGAAACAGTACATATCACAACCCCAAATCACCCCCCTCAAACACATCGCCCAGCCAAGTAGGGATGACTGCCCGGACTAGATCTGTGGTGGGTCTCACAACATGATTAAATATAATTAAAATAATTTCAAAGTAACTCACACCCCAGAATTTAAAATCAAAAGATGGTGGCCATATATGTACAAGGCATCATCACAAAAGAGAAAATCAAACCTTAGGGCATAAAAGAGATTTCTACAAAAGAGGAACACAAGCATTAAATTTAAAATTTATAATTAGGTACTTGCCTTTCACCGGGGTTTGAGGAAAATACACAGATCCTCACCAATACCCAATCCGAGATTACCACGGCACTCAATCACAATCCTAACACCAATCTGATATAAGAGATGAGAAAGAAATACCCAAGTGATTAGATCTATGATATTCCTACCCAAAACCTAGCATTGGAAAGAAAAAGGGAATAACCCAAGAATACAGATCTACTCCTAATGATTTGAGGAGAGGGTTACCTGAGATAAGAAAGTTGAGCCAAGATTGCTGGTATCCTCTGATCTTGATTCTGATGGCTGGATCCTAAAGCTGGAATGGCTTGGGAAGTTGAAAGAGGAAGAAGACGAAGAGGTTACGGGAGGAGTTGCAGAGAGATAAGTGGGGAAGGATAAATCATGTGATTATTAAAATTAGGGATTAGGTTAAGAAGATATCCTCTGGGCTTAAGTCATTGGGTCAAAACCACGGGCCAGGTCATCTACCCACTAACCCAACTCACTAAACCACGCATCTAATCTAACGTGTGCCCCACTTAATCCTAACAGCTTAAATAACTAAAATACCAAGGAATGGGAAATCACTTCGTGTGGTTGCCATCTTGCTAGTTCCCGATTCCTTGGATACCTTACATGTTTTATATTGCTTATTTGTTTTCCAGGAAATGATTCAGTTCTTTTATTAAAGTTATTGTTTAAACAGGTTTTAATGTTTTCTTAGGTAAATTAAGCTATTGTTATATTGTTTCCCATTCCTTGGTACACTTATATGCTTTAAATGAATACATGTTTTGTCAGAGATCCATGATTTTCCACCCATTTTGATTATATGTAGCCATTGATCAAATAATTTGAATTGTCACATGTTTTATTTTTCAGCACATTTATTATCTTTTCACCCACATGCCGGACCGTTGTGTCTGATCCACTATTTTGGTACTTAGGTCCAGACTTCTTCGTCCCGAGATGAGTACTTTTGTTGGTTGTGGAGCCATGAGTTGTAGATTGTTTTGTCGGCTATGTCATGTAGACATTGAGTTTGACATCGGAGTTGCATCTCATATGGGTAGTGGTTATTAACTTGTTATTGTATGGCTTTTATTAGCCTTTTCTTGGGATTCTTAATTAATGCACATTGATAATTGTAACTTGAACATGTATGGGAATGTAATATCTTGTTACCGTCAACTATGTACATGGTTGTAATGGTTTATTCCAGTCTGATATGATTCTTGATATAATAGCTATATGCTAACGGTTGAGTGAGACACGGAATCCGATGGCCACGGACTCTGGGTCGCAAGGCCACGAAAGCTTCCGTAAAATATTCAGAGTGTGTTGGAATGTGTTGTCTTCACACACGCGGATTTTGGGAGAAAATATATTTATCCTTAATCTCATTTGCGCCCTCGAGGTTCTGGTTTGGGGGCGTGACAAGGCTCACATTCATTGCAAAAGTTGAATTTTAGAATTAGAAATTCTTATTCAAGTCAAAGTGGAAAGCAAGAATAGAGGAGAAAAATAAGGAAAGTTTAGAGCAATAGTCCAAGCCAAGTTAGAAGTCTAAGAAGGGAGTCCCACAATCATTGTTGCAAGCACCATATGGGCCCACTTTTATTGTAAAAGCTTCAGATTTAATCTCTTGCAATTAAATCTCAGATCCGCGGGTCCATGTGAATAATTTTCTAGAAGATACAAGTGGGACCAAATTTAGAAAGTCTTGTTAATCAAGAAAGAAGACTCCTATTTCATTCTAATTAGGAAGCTTAATTATAAAGCAAGATGGAGATCTAATCATACAAGGAGACAATCCTAAAAAGGAGGAGATTCTTCACAAAAGAGATACTTTTTGCAAAAAGCATAAATAGGCATATAAGGGAGTGGACGTCCAACACATTATTTGAAAGTCCTTGGATCCAAACCCTAGAGGGGGGGGGGGGGGGGGGGGGTGAATAGGGTGTGCTACAAGTATGACCAATTTAGACCAATTTTAAATTCTTTAGAACAAACTAGTCAAATGTGATGATTAATCATATAAAATGCGGAAGCTAAACAAAAACAATCACCACATAGCAATCACCACAACACAATATTTATAGTGGTTCGGCCAACGTGCCTACATCCACTACCGGCTTGTGAATCCAACACCCCACCGGATTTCCACTAATTATGCTTTTTCAAAGGCTAAGCAACAACCTCTCAATGTGCTTTTATAGGCTAAGCAATAACCTTACAAGATGCTTTTCTTAGGCTAAGCAATAACCTTACAAGATGCTTTTCTTAGGCTAAGCAATAACCTTACAAGATAAAGATTTCTCTAAGAAAGTGTCTTCACAAAAGATCACTCTAAGAGATACAATTTAAGCACGATATATTTGCCTCTAAAATAGGCGAATTTGAAAGTTTAAAACAAACTCACACAAACACTCAAAGAAATGCAAAGATGAATGCTCATGATGTGTGTGTGTGATAACTTCAATCAAGTTTAAAAAGAAGGCTTAATCAAATATATGCTTAAAGCATTTCAAAGTTCAAAGCTCATGAAAGATTTGATTGAAGTCTAATGCAAATCACATGTATGAAAATCAACTTGTTAATGACATGAAAATCAAAGATTCACAAGTTGTATGAAAATGACTAACTTAGAACATGTGATGCATGTGCAATGTTGTTTTCAAAACCAAATTAATTTTACTAATGTTTAAATGAATGAAAACAACAAGTTATGTTTCAACCAAGAAAATGAATCATGCTATATAAACGAAATCAAAGATTTAGGCTAAGCATGATTAAGAAGTTTTAAAAACAACTTGGATGAAAACAAAGTGAGGAATCCAATCTTAATTACATCAAAGATTAAGAGAAGAATGGATTCATCACATCATAGTTAACATGCACAAAATCAATTACCAATAACTTAAACAAAGCATTGTAAACTATGTTTTAGAAAGGTAGAGCTTACTTGGTGGTTTAACTCATTAATCCAAGCTTTAGCTCTCCTAATGACCCTCTAGCCTTTCCAACTTCATCCCCTTTCTATGGCTCCAAAATAGTCTCAAAAGTTCATGTATCAAGCCTTGAAAAAGATTGGAAATGAATGGACTTTATAGCCAAAAAGTGTCCAACGACTAGTCCTCGGTCGACCTGCACACAGGCCTCGGTCGACCGAGAAAGCACAACGGTCATATTTCTGACCGTTGGCATGTTACAGTTCAGAAACTGCCCACTCGACCGACAGTGGTCCCGGTCGACCAGGAAGCAGGTCTCGGTCGACCGGCAACACTGCCATGTCACTCCCCTTTTGCAAAATTTCCAACTTTTGCACATTTGAAGGTATTTCTTTGGGAGGATTTTTGGGCCACTAAATCAAGCTTGGTAACATGTTTTAGATCAATCTAAGATGTTTAAAAACATGAAACACAAAGAGCCTAAAATGATTTGAAACTTTAAATCCCAAAGGCTAGCTTGATTTCTAAAAACTCTTTTCAAATGAAAATGCACACAAAACTGAATCTGAAAGTTATGAATGTATGCAAGGTTCAAACCTAAATCCTCAAAATGATTTTCCAAATATAATTCACAAAGAATTAGGTTTTCAAAAGAGTTTGGATTCTAAAAACCAATGCATCCAAGTTTAAAGCCAAAACATGCATAAAACAAAACTTTTACCAATCTTAAAAGCAATGCATGAATAAAACCAGATTTCAAGATGTTCTAAAACAATGCGTGAGTGTAAATTCAAATGATATGAATATGTTAATGCATCCATCAAATTGCAAAAACAAAATCCCTAACAATCTCCCCCTTTGGCAAGACATGCATTCTCTCCCTTTGTAGAAGATCATACACATCTTCTTGATGCTTGGTGCTTGATCAATCTTCAAGCTTTCTTTTCATCTTCCTCTCTATGGCCAAGCATCTTCTTTAGCTCCAAGCTTTCTTTCTTCTATTTGCTCTCCCCCTTTGACCATGCCTCTCTCCCCCTTTGGCAAGACATGCATTCTCTCCCTTTGTAGAAGATCATACATAACTCTCCTTAGGAAGCTTGGACATGCTCTTTCCCCCTTTGAAGAGTAGGAGATCTTGGAGTACTTGAACTCTCTCTCCCCCTTTGACATTAAATTGCAAAGGTACCTACACACATGAAATAAGGAAAATACCTTTAGTAGCACCTGTTAACAAATGAAATCGAAAATGAAATACATAACAGGCTATCATGTATGGAAGTTAATCTCTAAGGGCTCAAAGGCAATCCAATGGTGAATTTGATCAAAACTAATTCTTCCTATGAAGGTCTACACTCCCCCTCAATCCATTCTCTTCTTTTGTCAAACTTTTGACAAGATATAACTATTTGGTTCAAGAAGTAGATGGTTTAACCAAATGAGGGTCAACTTCAAGGAAAGGATTAGATTCATTTAACTATAAGGCTCATATGATCAAATTGCCAAAAGAAAGCAAGGTCTAATGGGAAAAGCAATCATGGATATCAATTGGAAAAACAAAGAATACCAATTGAGATTTAAGGATATGACTATTAAATCAATCACTCTAAAATGGATTTAAAAGTATAACTATTAGGAAAAATCCAAATTAGAGCTATCCATGAAGCAATGGGGTTTACTAAACATAGCATCAATCAATATAACTTATGAAAATCATATGCTATGTAAGTTTTGAAATCATTTCATTCAAACAATAAATATGACTATTAATGTGCAAGAATAAGTGAAATGAAATTCGAACATGAAGCCAACCTCAACTAATAACCAATCAATATTATGAACACATAAACATGGTGGTCATGAGATATACCTATAAGAGCAAAAGAGGTGGCAAACATGAACATTATGATGCTAATGGTGTGTGACATGGAATGTAAACATATAACTATCAAGATCAATCCAATGTACGCAAGGTCTATCACATACACAAGATAAGATATCAATTGGATATGAAATCAATGGAAAGTTATACCAAATGAAACCAATTGAATATGACAACATGATTAACAGCAAGGATGTGACAAGCCCAAAATCCCATCAAGCATCATAAATGCATATTCATCACTTTTAAAGATATGACTAAAGAGCATAGTGATGAACAAGGTAAATTGCAATGCAAAAGAATATGACTTGGTAAAGCATGCAATTTCCAAAGTGTCAAAATCATATGAAATCAACAACTAAGATATCCATCAAACATATAAAAACATGAGGAATAGATTTCAAAGAGTTTCATATGATCAAGAACACTACTATGAAGTTGAAACATGTATAAAGATGATATCACTTAGAGAAAATACATGAATCAACATCATAACCATCCAAAAAGAATATGACTAGAAGGCATAGAGGATGGATTTGGGTTCTAGTATGGTTTCTTCAAATATTACTAAGATCACAACCATACATGGAACCAATTGTCATTTGCATATAAAAATAACTAAATAAGCAAAGATGCAAACAACATATATTTCCATTTCTAAGATAATGAAACCAAAAGAAACGGAAATGAAAACATGGAACATGCTTTAGATGAATATAACTAATGATGTTATAGAGCATTTCCATTCAAACAATCTTCAAATCATTTTAAAAAACAAAATCCAACAATGAGCATAAAAAGAATGATTTTGAAGATCAATTTTCAACATTGTATTTTAAAAGATATAACTTAATTGAAACACATACAGGTTGATTTTTCAAAACAATGTGCTCCATATAAAAGTATAACTTAGAAATCCATGGAAAACTTGAATTGATTCAAATCATTTGTTCAAATAATATTACTATGACATCTACACAAATGATTTTGCAACAACAATTGATCATGAATAAATTAGCTATGAAAGCTTTTAAAATCACAATCAATTAATCATGTAGAAATGCAATGCAAAACTTATGAGTGCAAAAAGCAAATCAAACATGATGAATTTATAATCAAAAGATTTTGAAAACCATGATATGTAACTAGAATGGTGCATGAAAACAAAATCAAATGATCATAAGGAAACAATACATTTTAATAAATGTAACTAAGAAAGAACAAAATGCAAAGCAATCATGACCAACAAAGTGATATAACTTAAAAAGAATAGGTTGGTCATGAAGGTTCAAGGCCCTAAGGTTTGTTTAGGTAAATAACTTTAGGAATCCACCTAAGGTCTTGAGAGGGTTGAACTTTGAGGTCTTGTTTGGAATTCTCACCAACTAAAGGAGATTTAACTTGATAAATTTTCAATTTGAACTTATCACCAAGATATTTAGATTTCACTAAATTTAGCTTAGATTGGTGATTAGTCTTTTGATGTTGGTGAGTTTGTTTCTTAGGGGATTTGTTTTTTTCTTTTCTTCTTATATTCTCCCTTTACTTGACTTTTGAATTTTAAATTTAACTTAGTTACTTTATTCAAAAGTTCTTTCATGGGTTGATATAAGGGAGATAGGTTGAGAAGCTTTTTGTTCATAGATTCTTTTAAACTTGGTTTGACTTATTTAAACTTCTTAGAATCTATCTTAGGAGACTCCATTTTATTTGATTTAACTTGTTTAGTCTTTTTGGAGTCTTCTTTGTTTCTTAGTGTCTTACCCTTCATAGATTTAGATTCTACCTTCTTGAGTTCAAAGATGGGTTTAGACACATGGCTTCTTTTTCTTAGTTTGCACTCAAACGAAAAATGCCCTTCAATGCCACAATAATTACATTTGGTTTTGGGCAAAGGAGAAAGAGTGCTAGAGAAAGAGGACTCACCTTTCACAAAAGTGTTGGTGAATTTAGGGTCATGTGACATATTCCCATTAAATCCAAGACCCGTCCTATCTCCTTTAGATTTACCCAATCTAAATAATTTTTCAAATTTATCTTCTCCTTGGGTAAATTTGCACTCATACTTTTGTTTATAGCTTTCAAGTTGAGTGACTTTGGTTATAAGGATTGAATTTTCATTTTTGACTTTTGAAAGTTCATTTTCAATTTCCTTATATTTGCTTCGCTCTTCATTGGCAAGTTTTAATTCAAGTTTAAGTTCATTGATGACATTAGATCCAAGTTCTTGACTTTTTAACTTACTTTTAATCAATTTGGATTCTAAATTGCCAATGTCTTCATCTTGCCTTTTTATTTGATCTCTTAGTTTTAAATTTTCCATATTGACATTTTCATAATCCATCTTTAATTCTTTTAGTTCATCTTGAATGTTAGATAGATTATTTAAAGAGATCATGAACTTAGATTCCACACAATTTATTACTTCTTCTTTCTCTCTAAGTTCATCTTTTGAAGAAGCTAATTCTTTGTTTAGTCTTTTAGATTCTTCTCTTAACTTTTTGTTTCTCTTTTCAGTCTTTAAGGATAATTCATATAATTCCTCAAAGGCTTGTTGAAGATCTTCATGATTGTAATCATTTTCTTCCCCTTTTATGTCACATTGAGATTCATTAGATAGAGAGTTTGAATATCCAATAGAAGGAAGAACGAGGGGTCTAGAAGAATCTACAAGCTCTAGCATAGTGGAGTCCATTCTAATGATTTTCATATAAACACAACTCTAGGGTTTTAACTCTAGGTTTTTACACCTAATCAAGAGTTCCAAACACTTGATCCTAAAAGATAGAGCACGATGCTCCGATACCAATTGAAAGTCCTTGGGATCCTAACCCTAGAGGGGGGGGGGTGAATAGGGTGCGCTACAAGTATGACCAATTTAGACCAATTTTAAATTCTTTAGAACAAACTAGTCAAATGTGATGATTAATCACATAAAATGCAGAAGCTAAACAAAAACAATCACCACATAGCAATCACCACAACACAATATTTATAGTGGTTCGGCCAACGTGCCTACATCCACTACCGGCTTGTGAATCCAACACCCCACCGGATTTCCACTAATTATGCTTTTTCAAAGGCTAAGCAACAACCTCTCAATGTGCTTTTATAGGCTAAGCAATAACCTTACAAGATGCTTTTCTTAGGCTAAGCAATAACCTTACAAGATGCTTTTCTTAGGCTAAGCAATAACCTTACAAGATAAAGATTTCTCTAAGAAAGTGTCTTCACAAAAGATCACTCTAAGAGATACAATTTAAGCACGATGTATTTGCCTCTAAAATTGGCGAATTTGAAAGTTTAAAACAAACTCACACAAACACTCAAAGAAATGCAAAGATGAATGCTCATGATGTGTGTGTGATAACTTCAATCAAGTTTAAAAAGAAGGCTTAATCAAATATATGCTTAAAGCATTTCAAAGTTCAAAGCTCATGAAAGATTTGATTGAAGTCTAATGCAAATCACATGTATGAAAATCAACTTGTTAATGACATGAAAATCAAAGATTCACAAGTTGTATGAAAATGACTAACTTAGAACATGTGATGCATGTGCAATGTTGTTTTCAAAACCAAATTAATTTTACTAATGTTTAAATGAATGAAAACAACAAGTTATGTTTCAACCAAGAAAATGAATCATGCTATATAAAGGAAATCAAAGATTTAGGCTAAGCATGATTAAGAAGTTTTAAAAACAACTTGGATGAAAACAAAGTGAGGAATCCAATCTTAATTACATCAAAGATTAAGAGAAGAATGGATTCATCACATCATAGTTAACATGCACAAAATCAATTACCAATAACTTAAACAAAGCATGTAAACTATGTTTTAGAAAGGTAGAGCTTACTTGGTGGTTTAACTCATTAATCCAAGCTTTAGCTCTCCTAATGACCCTCTAGCCTTTCCAACTTCATCCCCTTTCTATGGCTCCAAAATAGTCTCAAAAGTTCATGTATCAAGCCTTGAAAAAGATTGGAAATGAATGGACTTTATAGCCAAAAAGTGTCCAACGACTAGTCCTCGGTCGACCTGCACACAGGCCTCGGTCGATCGAGAAAGCACAACGGTCATATTTCTGACTGGTGGCATGTTACAGTTCAGAAACTGCCCACTCGACCGACAGTGGTCCCGGTCGACCGGGAAGCAAGTCTCGGTCGACCGGCAACACTGCCATGTCACTCCCCTTTTGCAAAATTTCCAACTTTTGCACATTTGAAGGTATTTCTTTGGGAGGATTTTTGGGCCACTAAATCAAGCTTGGTAACATGTTTTAGATCAATCTAAGATGTTTAAAAACATGAAACACAAAGAGCCTAAAATGATTTGAAACTTTAAATCCCAAAGGCTAGCTTGATTTCGAAAAACTCTTTTCAAATGAAAATGCATACAAAACTGAATCTGAAATCTATGAATGTATGCAAGGTTCAAACCTAAATCCTCAAAATGATTTTCCAAATATAATTCACAAAGAATTAGGTTTTCAAAAGAGTTTGGATTCTAAAAAGCAATGCATCCAAGTTTAAAGCCAAAACATGCATAAAACAAAACTTTTACCAATCTTAAAAGCAATGCATGAATAAAACCAGATTTCAAGATGTTCTAAAACAATGCATGAGTGTAAATTCAAATGATCTGAATATGTTAATGCATCCATCAAATTGCAAAAACAAAATCCCTAACAATCTCCCCCTTTGGCAAGACATGCATTCTCTCCCTTTGTAGAAGATCATACACATCTTCTTGATGCTTGGTGCTTGATCAATCTTCAAGCTTTCTTTTCATCTTCCTCTCTATGGCCAAGCATCTTCTTTAGCTCCAAGCTTTCTTTCTTCTATTTGCTCTCCCCCTTTGACCATGCCTCTCTCCCCCTTTGGCAAGACATGCATTCTCTCCCTTTGTAGAAGATCATACACAACTCTCCTTAGGAAGCTTGGACATGCTCTTTCCCCCTTTGAAGAGTAGGAGATCTTGGAGTACTTGAACTCTCTCTCCCCCTTTGACATTAAATTGCAAAGGTACCTACACACATGAAATAAGGAAAATACCTTTAGTAGCACCTGTTAACAAATGAAATCGAAAATGAAATACATAACAGACTATCATGTATGGAAGTTAATCTCTAAGGGCTCAAAGGCAATCCAAGGGTGAATTTGATCAAAACTAATTCTTCCTATGAAGGTCTACACTCCCCCTCAATCCATTCTCTTCTTTTGTCAAACTTTTGACAAGATATAACTATTTGGTTCAAGAAGTAGATGGTTTAACCAAATGAGGGTCAACTTCAAGGAAAGGATTAGATTCATTTAACTATAAGGCTCATATGATCAAATTGCCAAAAGAAAGCAAGGTCTAATGGGAAAAGCAATCATGGATATCAATTGGAAAAACAAAGAATACCAATTGAGATTTAAGGATATGACTATTAAATCAATCACTCTAAAATGGATTTAAAAGTATAACTATTAGGAAAAATCCAAATTAGAGCTATCCATGAAGCAATGGGGTTTACTAAACATAGCATCAATCAATATAACTTATGAAAATCATATGCTATGTAAGTTTTGAAATCATTTCATTCAAACAATAAATATGACTATTAATGTGCAAGAATGAGTGAAATGAAATTCAAACATGAAGCCAACCTCAACTAATAACCAATCAATATTATGAACACATAAACATGGTGGTCATGAGATATACCTATAAGAGCAAAAGAGGTGGCAAACATGAACATTATGATGCTAATGGTGTGTGACATGGAATGTAAACATATAACTGTAAGGGATTTTGTATTTGCAATTTGATGGATGCATTTGCACTTTAGCATCATTTGATATTTCACACATGCATTGTTTTTAGAAACATTGAAATCTAGTTTTATACATGCATAGCTTTTAAGATTTGGAAAAGTATTTGTTATATGCATGTTTTGGTTTTAAACTTGGATGCATTAGTTTTGAAACCCAAACTCTTTTGAAAACCTAATTCTTTGTGCATTATGTTTGGTAAATCTTGTTGAGAATTTAGGTTTGAGCCTTGCATACATTCTTCACAAAAAGATTCATTTTTGTATGCATTTTCACTTGAAAAGAGTTTTTACAAATCAAGCTAGTCTATGGTTTTAAAGTTTTCAAATCTTCTTAGGCTTTGTGTGTTCATGTTTTTAAACATCTTAGAATATCTTAAAACATGTTTTCCAAGCTTGATTTAGTGGCCAAAAGGTCCCCCAAAGAAATACCTTTGAAATGGCAAAAGTTGCATTTTTTGCAAAAAGGGGGTGTCCCGGCAGTGTCGCCGGTCGACCGAGACACAGGTCTCGGTCGACCGAGACAACTGGAGGTAAAACCTGCAGTTTTTGAACCGAAACCTCCAACGGTCAGAAATCTGACCGTTGTGCCTTCCCGGTCGACCAAGACCTCTTTGCCGGTCGACCGAGAACTAGCCGTTGGCAACTTTTTGGCTATAAAGTCCATTCATTTCCAACCTTTTTCAATGCTTGATACTTGAACCTTTGAGACCATTTTGGAGCCAAAGAAAGGGGAAGAAGTTGGAAAGGCTAGAGGGCTATTTGGAAATCAAACTCATGAGTTTTTAAAAGGTACATCTTCTAAGTTATTTTGATTTCCATACAAATGAAATTCATGCATGTTCAAATCCTTTGTATTTTCATTTATGCATGATTTCAAGTCCTTAAAGAGTTGATTTGCAAGCTCAATATCTTTCTTGGTAAATTAGATTAGTTTGCAATCACTCTTATCAAATCACATGCTTTCTTAAACTTTATTTTTCATACAACTTGTGATTCTTTGAATTTCATGTCATTAACAAGTTGTTTATTATTCATGTGATTTGCATCAAACTTCAATCAAAACTTTTGTGTGTCTTAAACTTTCAAATGCTTTAAGCATATATTTGATTAAGCTTTCTTTTTAAACTTGATTGAAGTCATCACACACACACATCATGAGCATACACTTTTGCATTCATAGAGTGTTTGTGTGAGTTGTTTTAAACTTTCATATTAGCCTATTTAAGAGGCAACAACATTTGAGCTTTAATTTGTATCTCTTAGAGTGATCTTTTTGGAAAGACACCTTCTTAGAGAAATCTACATTGTGTAAGGTTATTGCTTAGCCTTTGAAAAGCATCTTGTAAGGTTATTGCTTAGCCTAAGAAAAGCATTTTGTAAAGGTTATTGCTAAGCCTAGAAAAGCACATTGAGAGGTTGTTGTTTAGCCTTGAAAAGCAACATTGTAAGGGTTATTGCTTAGCCTAGTTAAAAGCATAAATAGTGGAAATCCGGTGGGGTGTTGGATGCACAAGCCGGTAGTGGATGTAGGCACGTTGGCCGAACCACTATAAATATTGTGTAGTGGTGATTGCTATGTGGTGATTGTTTTTGTATTAGCTTCCGCATATTGAATGATTAATCATCACATGTGACTAGTTTATGTTAAGAAGTTAAAATTGGTCATAATTGGTCATAGTTGTAGCTCACCCTATTCACCCCCCCCCCCCTCTAGGGTTAGGATCCTCGTGGACTTTCAATAACTATCAAGATCAATCCAATGTACGCAAGGTCTATCACATACACAAGATAAGATATCAATTGGATATGAAATCAATGGAAAGTTATACCAAATGAAACCAATTGAATATGACAACATGATTAAAAGCAAGGATGTGACAAACCCAAAATCCCATCAAGCATCATAAATGCATATTCATCACTTTTAAAGATATGACTAAAGAGCATAGTGATGAACAAGGTAAATTGCAATGCAAAAGAATATGACTTGGTAAAGCATGCAATTTCCAAAGTGTCAAAATCATATGAAATCAACAACTAAGATATCCATCAAACATATAAAAATATGATGAATAGATTTCAAAGAGTTTCATATGATCAAGAACACTACTATGAAGTTGAAACATGTATAAAGATGATATCACTTAGAGAAAATACATGAATCAACATCATAACCATCCAAAAAGAATATGACTAGAAGGCATAGAGGATGGATTTGGGTTCTAGTATGGTTTCTACAAATATTACTAAGATCACAACCATACATGGAACCAATTGTCATTTGCATATAAAAATAACTAAATAAGCAAAGATGCAAACAACATACATTTCCATTTCTAAGATAATGAAACCAAAAGAAACGGAAATGAAAACATGGAACATGCTTTAGATGAATATAACTAATGATGTTATAGAGCATTTCCATTCAAACAATCTTCAAATCATTTTAAAAAACAAAATCCAACAATGAGCATAAAAAGAATGATTTTGAAGATCAATTTTCAACATTGTATTTTAAAAGATATAACTTAATTGAAACACATATAGGTTGATTTTTCAAAACAATGTTCTCCATATAAAAGTATAACTTAGAAATCCATGGAAAACTGGAATTGATTCAAATCATTTGTTCAAATAATATTACTATGACATCTACACAAATGATTTTGCAACAACAATTGATCATGAATAAATTAGCTATGAAAGCTTTTAAAATCACAATCAATTAATCATGTAGAAATGCAATGCAAAACTTATGAGTGCAAAAAGCAAATCAAACATGATGAATTTATAATCAAAAGATTTTGAAAACCATGATATGTAACTAGAATGGTGCATGAAAACAAAATCAAATGATCATAAGGAAACAATGCATTTTAATAAATGTAACTAAGAAAGAACAAAATGCAAAGCAATCATGACCAACAAAGTGATATAACTTAAAAAGAATAGGTTGGTCATGAAGGTTCAAGGCCCTAAGGTTTGTTTAGGTAAATAACTTTAGGAATCCACCTAAGGTCTTGAGAGGGTTGAACTTTGAGGTCTTGTTTGGAATTCTCACCAACTAAAGGAGATTTAACTTGATAAATTTTCAATTTGAACTTATCACCAAGATATTTAGATTTCACTAAATTTAGCTTAGATTGGTGATTAGTCTTTTGATGTTGGTGAGTTTGTTTCTTAGGGGATTTGTTTTTTTCTTTTCTTCTTATATTCTCCCTTTACTTGACTTTTGAATTTTAAATTTAACTTAGTTACTTTATTCAAAAGTTCTTTCATGGGTTGATATAAGGGAGATAGGTTGAGAAGCTTTTTGTTCATAGATTCTTTTAAACTTGGTTTGACTTGTTTAAACTTCTTAGAATCTATCTTAGGAGACTCCATTTTAAATGATTTAACTTGTTTAGTCTTTTTGGAGTCTTCTTTGTTTCTTAGTGTCTTACCCTTCATAGATTTAGATTCTACCTTCTTGAGTTCAAAGATGGGTTTAGATACATGGCTTCTTTTTCTTAGTTTGCACTCAAACGAAAAATGCCCTTCAATGCCACAATAATTACATTTGGTTTTGGGCAAAGGAGAAAGAGTGCTAGAGAAAGAGGACTCACCTTTCACAAAAGTGTTGGTGAATTTAGGGTCATGTGACATATTCCCATTAAATCCAAGACCCGTCCTATCTCCTTTAGATTTACCCAATCTAAATAATTTTTCAAATTTATCTTCTCCTTGGGTAAATTTGCACTCATACTTTTGTTTATAGCTTTCAAGTTGAGTGACTTTGGTTATAAGGATTGAATTTTCATTTTTGACTTTTGAAAGTTCATTTTCAATTTCCTTATATTTGCTTAGCTCTTCATTGGCAAGTTTTAATTCAAGTTTAAGTTCATTGATGACATTAGATCCAAGTTCTTGACTTTTTAACTTACTTTTAATCAATTTGGATTCTAAATTGCCAATGTCTTCATCTTGCCTTTTTATTTGATCTCTTAGTTTTAAATTTTCCATATTGACATTTTCATAATCCATCTTTAATTCTTTTAGTTCATCTTGAATGTTAGATAGATTATTTAAAGAGATCATGAACTTAGATTCCACACAATTTATTACTTCTTCTTTCTCTCTAAGTTCATCTTTTGAAGAAGCTAATTCTTTGTTTAGTCTTTTAGATTCTTCTCTTAACTTTTTGTTTCTCTTTTCAGTCTTTAAGGATAATTCATATAATTCCTCAAAGGCTTGTTGAAGATCTTCATGATTGTAATCATTTTCTTCCCCTTTTATGTCACATTGAGATTCATTAGATAGAGAGTTTGAATCTCCAATAGAAGGAAGAACGAGGGGTCTAGAAGAATCTACAAGATCTAGCATAGTGGAGTCCATTCTAATGATTTTCATATAAACACAACTCTAGGGTTTTAACTCTAGGTTTTTACACCTAATCAAGAGTTCCAAACACTTGATCCTAAAAGATAGAGCACGAGACTCTGATACCAATTGAAAGTCCTTGGGATCCTAACCCTAGAGGGGGGGGGGGTGAATAGGGTGTGCTACAAGTATGACCAATTTAGACCAATTTTAAATTCTTTAGAACAAACTAGTCAAATGTGATGATTAATCATATAAAATGCAGAAGCTAAACAAAAACAATCACCACATAGCAATCACCACAACACAATATTTATAGTGGTTCGGCCAACGTGCCTACATCCACTACCGGCTTGTGAATCCAACACCCCACCGGATTTCCACTAATTATGCTTTTTCAAAGGCTAAGCAACAACCTCTCAATGTGCTTTTATAGGCTAAGCAATAACCTTACAAGATGCTTTTCTTAGGCTAAGAAATAACCTTACAAGATGCTTTTCTTAGGCTAAGCAATAACCTTACAAGATAAAGATTTCTCTAAGAAAGTGTCTTCACAAAAGATCACTCTAAGAGATACAATTTAAGCACGATATATTTGCCTGTAAAATAGGCGAATTTGAAAGTTTAAAACAAACTCACACAAACACTCAAAGAAATGCAAAGATGAATGCTCATGATGTGTGTGTGTGATAACTTCAATCAAGTTTAAAAAGAAGGCTTAATCAAATATATGCTTAAAGCATTTCAAAGTTCAAAGCTCATGAAAGATTTGATTGAAGTCTAATGCAAATCACATGTATGAAAATCAACTTGTTAATGACATGAAAATCAAAGATTCACAAGTTGTATGAAAATGACTAACTTAGAACATGTGATGCATGTGCAATGTTGTTTTCAAAACCAAATTAATTTTACTAATGTTTAAATGAATGAAAACAACAAGTTATGTTTCAACCAAGAAAATGAATCATGCTATATAAAGGAAATCAAAGATTTAGGCTAAGCATGATTAAGAAGTTTTAAAAACAACTTGGATGAAAACAAAGTGAGGAATCCAATCTTAATTACATCAAAGATTAGGAGAAGAATGGATTCATCACATCATAGTTAACATGCACAAAATCAATTACCAATAACTTAAACAAAGCATGTAAACTATGTTTTAGAAAGGTAGAGCTTACTTGGTGGTTTAACTCATTAATTCAAGCTTTAGCTCTCCTAATGACCCTCTAGCCTTTCCAACTTCATGCCCTTTCTATGGCTCCAAAATAGTCTCAAAAGTTCATGTATCAAGCCTTGAAAAAGATTGGAAATGAATGGACTTTATAGCCAAAAAGTGTCCAACGGCTAGTCCTCGGTCGACCTGCACACAGGCCTCGGTCGACCGAGAAAGCACAACGGTCATATTTCTGACCGTTGGCATGTTACAGTTCAGAAACTGCCCACTCGACCGACAGTGGTCCCGGTCGACCGGGAAGCAGGTCTCGGTCGACCGGCAACACTGCCATGTCACTCCCCTTTTGCAAAATTTCCAACTTTTGCACATTTGAAGGTATTTCTTTGGGAGGATTTTTGGGCCACTAAATCAAGCTTGGTAACATGTTTTAGATCAATCTAAGATGTTTAAAAACATGAAACACAAAGAGCCTAAAATGATTTGAAACTTTAAATCCCAAAGGCTAGCTTGATTTCTAAAAACTCTTTTCAAATGAAAATGCATACAAAACTGAATCTGAAAGTTATGAATGTATGCAAGGTTCAAACCTAAATCCTCAAAATGATTTTCCAAATATAATTCACAAAGAATTAGGTTTTCAAAAGAGTTTGGATTCTAAAAACCAATGCATCCAAGTTTAAAGCCAAAACATGCATAAAACAAAACTTTTACCAATCTTAAAAGCAATGCATGAATAAAACCAGATTTCAAGATGTTCTAAAACAATGCATGAGTGTAAATTCAAATGATATGAATATGTTAATGCATCCATCAAATTGCAAAAACAAAATCCCTAACATTATTAACATTGAAACCAACCACCATCATCCCATAAATAGAGTAGCCATACAATCCATCTTTGGAGCCACATTGGGAGCAACTTTGGAGAGCTTTTGGAGGAGAAAAAAACCACACAAGCTGCAGGCCGAATTCTTCTTCTTCTTAAATCTTCAGAGTTCTTCTTATGACTTTATTTTTTATGTTATTTTTCATTAAAGACATGAGTAGCTAGTCTTCTTAGGGCTAGGGTGTAATTGAAACCCTAGCCTAGTTTTTTGTAGTCCCTTTTGGCATCTTTTAATTAAGAATTCAGTTTTATTAGTTGAGATTCTAAACCATGTTTTTTTTTATTAATGAGTTGTGTATATACGATGCCAACCATGCCATGTTCAATTAATTTTAAGAGTAGCTAACTTAATTTTGGTTAATATTGATGTTAAGCATCTAGGGTTTAGAACCATGAATAATCTAAGTGTATGCCATGCTTAGACTCACGCATTTATCTTTCTCATTGTTTTACTGCATTATGTTTGTTTTGACTTGGACATATGCCATGCTTAGTTCTTACATCATAATGAACAATTCATGTAGCATGCCACTCATGAATTAGGTTTAGGGGAATAGTAATCTAGATATATATATGCCATGGTCTAAGTTGATAGATGTCATTATTAATTCTAATTTTTTATTAAAAGATAATAAGGAACATGCATAGGATTGGTTAGGGGAGTAGATGAAACCCTACTTCATTCATTATCATTGTTTTCAATCCTAATAGTAGTTTTGTGTGTTAGGTTACTTTCCATTAAGCTTTTGATTTAATTTAAAAGTTTAATTTACTATTTTTAGTAATTTCATTCATTCAATCAGCATTCAATCATCTTTTTCATCCATTAAATATTCTGAATCTTTAGTTAATTTTGACATTGTTTTATCACAAGTCTTCATGGGATCAACCTCGTACTTACAATTCATTATACTTCATAGTGATCATGTGCGCTTGCGAGTTTAAATTGTGTGCATATTAAGTAGCTTATTTCTAGGTCGCTTGGTGCATACCAAATATCACTAATTAATTCTATGATTAGGATCACTAAGTTGGATTAGAGGCCAATCATGGTGTTTTGTGTGTTAGAATAGTCTTTGAGCAGCTTTGGAAGTTTTGAGAGCCTTTAAGTCTAGTTTGGTCCTTTTTGGAGCATGTCTGTAATTTCGAGTGAGACTAGGGGGTTATCCATAAATTCTGTAAATTTCTTATTCTGAGCTCATTAGATCGAGATTATCATTCCAAACAACTTTTGTATTCAACTCGAATCAAATTGAAGCCCCGAAACCCTTCAATTGACCAATTCCCTCATAAATTGATAGACTTTGACTGAACAATTGACTTTTTCGTCGGAATCCTGAAATGCATGGCTCTTGAACTCAAAAATTAGATCTTGACCTGCCCAATAACTTTCATGTTCATTCCAAACTCACCCAAGGTCTCGAAAGTCTAATTCAACTCCTGACACATTTTTCAAGGTGTATACTGCAGTTTGGAAAATTGCAGCTTAATTTTCCCACTGTTCTCTGAAAACTTTGATTTTGGGCTTATTGGAAAGTCCCCGCATGAGCCACAATTCTTCTTTTTTGAGCTGGCCCAGCCGGGGTCTCGAAGACCTCCATTTTCGTACTTCAATCTCAGGTAGGATGTGATAAACTCACAAGTTAGCCACCACAAAATATCCACCTACCTCATTAAATGCTCACTTACCCCACGCACCCCAACCACCACAATAACTTTCTCATTCATTTACTCCATTCCACCGGCTAGCACTGAAAGTCGGGGATTCGAACCCTTGAAAGGGGGGGGGGGGGGGGTGAATAGGGTGAGCTCAAAAACTTTGACCAATTTTTAAATCCTTTATCCAATTATGCTTTGAGGGTGAATTGTTTAGATATAGAAGATGTCTCTCAACAAAATATTTAACCATATCAATAAAAATCCATTTCAATCATAGACTGTTAGAAGTAGGTGGGCCTCATGGATAGCTTTTTAAACCCACTTGACTCAGCGATCAACTGTCCAGAAGGCTATAAAACCCAATCCAGGATTCACGTCCTCAATCTCAGCTATCATGATCAGTAAATAAACCTATCAAATAGATAGAACAACACCCAACAAGCATCCATAAAATCTACAATATGCAAGAAAGTAGATTATACCTTAGGAGCTCGGTTGTGTTTTAATGGAGGAGTTGCGTCTTGCTTTAATGATGAAACTCTTTCACGTATCAAATAAGAATCTCCAAGACCTATTGATCTTCCACGCTATGACCCATTTATCAGATCTCTTTTCTCAAGAAGATGGGTGGTATCTTTAAGAGAAAATCCTACTCGAATATCCAAGGAACTAGAAGAGAACTAGAAGAGAGAAGAGAAGAAGGAGAGATGCACAACTCTTGCACACAAGGGGCTGGGCGTGTGTTTCTATATATTGGACGTCCAAGGGGTTGATCCCCTTAAATAACCCCCAAGTCTCCTATTTTAACTCTCTTCCTAATTTGTATTAGAAGTCTCACTTCCATACTAATTAGCAACATACTATTACCACTATTAGAAGTCTCACTTCAAATAGAAATAGTAAGTTTCTAATTCCTTCCTTTTAGAGTTCAAGTAAGAATAAAATATTTCTAATAACTTGGGCTAGCGTGGGGACCACTAGGGATTCCTTAGAAAGCTGGCTCCAATTGGGACTCGTGACCCCCCCATCTCATGTGCAATCCGGGCCCACAGTTAATTGCAAATAACACCACTATATAAATGCAATTGCACTCCAGTCTTAGGAATAAATTAAAAAGAAGACCCTAAACTTCCCAATTACCACAAGTAGGCCCCTCCATCATTATCCATGGATCAATTGGAATAAATTCGTCCCATCCAATCTTAGATCCACATCTTATTATCCTTGAGCCCCAATTAATCACAATGTTCATCTGTACCATCCAATTAACTCTTAATCGAGATGGGTGCACACTTACTAATGACAAATCCATTAATTGGCACAAGGGGATAATATAGATAGATTCCATCTTGACCATTGGATGTTCCCACAGTCCTACTACCACGTACCCAAGACCCCGAGGTGTTGACCTACAGTTGGCCTCACTCATTGATGACTCCAAGCAAATGAATAGACAGAAACTTGAGTGTCGCGACCCCGGACCGGGCCCGCAGGACTAATCCGGGATCGGGACGGTAATGATAAATAAGGAATGATAACATGCACATTTGTATTCAATTTCCCACAGGTGTCCGCGGTGAGGATATCACAACAATCAATGAATATTTCTTCTTGAGTGCGGAAGCATGTAGTAAATCAAATAGTCCAACTATCATTAGTCATGAAGACCATAACAATAAGTGTAATTACTGTATCAGAATGAGCAATGATATATATATAGCAAGTTTCCCCAAGTTGTCAAAGTTAAACAAAATATCAGTTAATTACATTCCCACAATAGAGGCCAACAAAGGCCAATACTACAAAAGAATAACCCAAAAGAATAGTTAATAAGTTCGCCCCAAAATGTTACGCCTCTTGGCAACCCGATGTCTACATGACATCGTTAGCACGCCACTCAACTAGAGGTTGCAGCTCACCTACTGCCTCCTCCGGTTCCTCCTCAAGGAAACCGGCAACGGGACCTGAGTACCAAAGCAAATGGGTCAGACACGACGGTCTGGCAAGAGAATGAAAAGATGCAACAATATATAATAGATGAAATCTCTCGAAAAGCATAGAAATCTGTTTAAACAAGAACTCTCATAAAACCGGTAAATCATTTGCTATAAAACAAGTAAACAAGATAAAACATATGAGGTAACCAAGGGATCGGGAACAACAGGGTGGCAATCACATAAAGCTAAGTCCTCTGTCACTAAAGTGACAACAGTATCACGGGACGTCGATCTCAGTCACGCAAGGTGAGGAGAAACAACGTATACATATATACAATATAATTATGCGGGAACGGGACCACGGTAGCGAACCGGGTATCGGGACGGGACCACGGTAATAAACCGGGCATCGGGATCCAAACTGCAGCTGGCGGGACGGGAGAGGGATATTCAAGTCAGTGGATCAGACTGACAAGGTATCCAAGCTTAGTGATGCCGACACATAGGATAAAACCAATCGAGACATATACAAGTAAATCAAGTACAGTAAATAAACGGGTAAAACGGGGGTGCTCAAGGGCACGCTGTCATTTCATGTCGGGTAATACATTTCGAGACGAGTCAATGCTACTATCATGCTTTCGGGAAAACACTTCATGTAAAGTAATGCTTGGAAATGGAGAAAAATGATTAAACTACACCAATTCGGGAAAGACAATGACTTAAAGATCCATTTGAGTGAATAGGGGTCCCGTATGTCGATTATAGATATGACTTGGTACTCCTTGAGTTTGAAGACATTCCGGGCTCCTTATGCACTCTTACGATTTTCAAAACTTACAATGAGCTTAGGGTTACAACTAGATGTCATGGTAGAAAATCAATGCTATAAACGGTCCATCCTAAGTATGATGTTAATTCGGAGACATCGAGCAACCTACTCAGTCATCGAAAGGAATAGAATTCGCGATAACTAACCAAAAGTCTCATATTTAGATAGAAAGAAGATATCGTGTCATTCTGTCCCGTTCAAGATTGAAATGAAGTGAACGTCGATGTCACCGAACCAACCGTGAGGAGCATCGGCTCAAGACATCCTCACACATGGTCAAATGAGTCCAAGAAAAATAAAAATCTCAAAATCCTTTTGGCCCAGTGCATTTGAAACAGCATCGCTCGAGCGAACCTGACAGTTCGCTCGAGCGAACTCATCGTTCGAGCGAATATTTAAATGTGGTCGAGCGAACTAGCTACTGGAATTCCCGAATTCGTTTTTGGACTGGTCGCTCGAGCGAACGGTCACGGTCGCTCGAGCGAACGGTCCAGAAATGCATTCCGGACCAGTTCAGCTGCCCTCTTTCCTTCCTTTTTACAACATTTCTCTAGCCCTTCTTACACATCAAATGAGAAATCCATTTCTCCATTCAAGCTACTACAAAACCTCCATCAAATCCACCATATTCTCCTTCACCAACCATACATTCCACAAGAAAAAGAGAGAAGGAACCAATCCACAATCTATATATATACATTTGCAATGAAACAAGTAAACATTCAATGCCATGACTACTACCTCTCCAAGATTATAATTGTGTCATTAATACTTATCATGAGCATTCATATCAAAATCAAGCAATAAATGTGCATTAATGGAAAAAGTCCAAAATCAATAAAAGCTTAGGGAAATCATTCATTCACTTGCCTTAAGTCTTCTAACAATGGAATCAAGCTCTAACAATCTCCAAAGACAATGAATCCAAGCTACAAGGCAAAAACCCCAAATAAAACCCTAAAATGGTCAAACAATGGAATCACAAAGAAATCTTCCAATAATAAGGGTGAAGCTTCTCAAGGGTCCAAGGAATACAATTCTAGAAGATAGAGGGAAATACTTACTTGCAAGGTTCTCTAATGGCAATGACAAGCTCTAAGGAAATCTTGGAATGGATGATTTGCTCCACAAGGACTATTGAAAGAAAGCTCTCAATGAGGTGAGGAAGATGATGATCTCCAATCTCTCCTAGGTGCAAGCTTGAGAGTGGATTGAGTGATGGAGAATGAAGAAGGAGAAGAAAAGGGAAAACCCTAGCTTCCCTCTCTTTTGTGCTGGAAAATGAAGATGGGAGGATGAAGGGAATGGGGAAATGGGTTCCCTTATGTTAACAATGGATTGGGTCCCACAACTTAAGGAGCTAAATAGGTTGAAATCATCTCCCTCGGGTCCTCGGATGAATTCGACGAAGAAGGAAGAAATGATCGTCGAAATATCTAGTTTCCAAAAAGTCTATGTTTTGCGGGTTTCGGGAATATCAAGTTTTGGGTACAGATTTTGTGTGCAATGACTATTTTGCCCTCAAGGCCAAGAATTCGGGTTTCGGGATCTCAAACGAACACGGGATCAACATCAAAGTTGTCGGGATCATTAAAACGAGTAAAACAGGATTAAAATCATACGTGTAAAAATCTCCGATAAATCATCAATCATATGCAATGACATGAAAAGGAACCCCCAAAGGGCCCTACTAGCACAAAGCCAATCAAAATCCCCAAAACTATATCAGAAGCTATTCCAAACCCATCTTAACCAAAAATCACTAATCAAGCTTAGCACTAACACGCAACTTAATTAGTACTAATCGGGTTCACTCGGGTCGGGGTCTTACATTGAGTTCATCAATGTCTCAGGATTGAGAGCCTATTGCTAGGGAATTATGAGAACATACCTTAAAATCGAGACAGTATTCATAAGGTGCTTCTCATGGTCCTTCAATACATCCAATGTACCAGCACTATGATCCAAAATCTTACATTCTGATGATCGAGACAAATCACACTATCTCATAGTGATCAAAGTGCTACAACCTTATCAGATGAGATGACCAGTCTCATCACTAGTTGTGAAGATATTTTTAAGTATAAGATTTGTGAAACATGTCTCCCGTATGTGGATTTCATCCATATACATATATCACATCTAATATACTAATGGGACCTGGTTCATCTCATGAACCATTATGTCATATGTATTGGTCATGTGCATTAAGTAATAAAACACCATTCATCTCATGAAAGGAAAGCATGATTCTATTAATAAATAAAGAAATTAATCAATTTATTATATCAACTGATGGATTGAGACCATACAATCTAACAATCTCCCACTCGGGCTTAATGCCAGTCAGGGTTGCATCTCATGCCCATCTCGTCTACATGCTGCTCGAAGACTTTGGTAGTCAAAGGCTTAGTAAAAGGATCTCCTAGATTGTCTGCAGAGTCTATCTAGGTGATAGCAGTATCACCTCTCTGCACAATCTCTCTGACCATGTGTTACTACCTCTGTACATGCTTTTAGCTCCTAGGTTCCTTGGACTTATCGACTGCCCTGCTATTATCATAGTAAACTGTGAGCGGCTGTCTTGCCAAAAGTACCACTCCAAGTTCCATATGGAATCTTTTGAGCCAATCTGCTTCTTTAGTTGCTTCTCAAGCAGCTACAACATAAACAAATACCCAGAAGTTGATTTCCTGGAATCCTTATCTGACATGAAGTTAGAATCTGTGTATCCGATTGGAATCAGTTCATCACTGCTATAGATGTAATCTCTAGTCTTTCTCAAGTATTTGATAATACATTTTACAGCTATCCAATGTACAGGTCCTAGGTTAGACTGATATCTGCTGACTAGGCCCACTGCATGACAGATATCTGGTCTAGTACATAGCATATCATACATGAGGCTACAAGCAGCCGAAGCATATGGTATCGACCTCATCTGCTCGTTTTCCTCAGGTTTCTTGGGACACTAATCTTTGGAAAGGTGCACTCCGTGCCTGAAAGGTGTAATACCCTTCTTGGAGTCTTGCATAGCAAATCGTACTGTCGCGACCCCGGACCGGGAAATCCCCAATCCGGGATCGGGACTAATGGGTGGATGATGATTGGTGAGGATTATCTACATCCACCATATTTAATTTATTCAATTTCCCACAGGTGTCCGCGGTGAGGATATCACAACCTTGCATGAACATTTCTTTTTAGTTCGGAAGCGTGTAGCAAATCAAAAAGTTGGACTATCTCTAGTCATGCAGGCATTGCATCAATATCAAAACTGTATCAGTAAGAGCAATGATCAATAGCATGTTTCCCAAAAGTTGTTAAAGTTAGACAAAATATCATTTAGTTACATTCCCCAAAATTAGAGGCCAACAAAGGCCAATACTACAAAAGAATAACCCAAAAGAATGGTTAACAAGTTCTCCCCAAAATGTTACGCCTCTTGGCAACCCGATGTCTACATGACATCGCCAGCGCGCCACTCAACTAGAGGTTGCAGCTCACCTACCGCCTCCTCCGGCTCCTCCTCAAGGAAACCGGCAACGGGACCTGAGTACCAAAGCAAATGGGTCAGACACGACGGTCTGGCAAGAGAATGAAAGGATGCAACAATATATAATAGATGAAATCTCTTGAAAAGCATAGAAATCTGTTTAAACAAGAACTCTCATAAAACAGGTAAATCATTTGCTATAAAACATGTAACAAGGTAAAACTCATGGGGTATCCAAGGAATCAGGGACAAGCAAGATGGCGACCACACGAAGCTAAGTCCTCTATCACTAAGGTGATAGAGCAATAACTAGGCCCTGATCTCAGTCACTCAAGGTGAGGAGAAACAGGGGATCTCATATAAATACATATACTATACATGACCACGGTAGCGAGCCGGGCATCGGGGACCACAGTAGCAATCTGCGGTATCGGGACAAGACCACGGTAATGACCAAGTAGCGGGATCCAAACTGCAGCTGGCGGGACAAGAGGGGGATCTCCAAGTCGGTGGATCAAACCAACGAGGTTATCCAAGCTTAGTGGTGCCGACTCATAGGTCAAATACAATCGAGACAATGCTAGTAAATCAAGTACAAGTATATAATCAGACGGGCAAGACGGGGGTGCTCAAGGGCACACTGACATATCAAGTGGTGCAATGCACTTCGGGACAAGTAACTGTTACTAGAGTAACTCAAATGCTTTCGGGAAAACAAGTCATGTGATGCAAATCTCGGGAAATGAGGTGAAACAATGAACTATAACAATTTCGGGAAAAATATTGATTTCAAGATCTATTTAAGTGAATAGGGGTCCCGTATGTCGATTATTGCAATGATTTGATACTCTTTGAGTTTGAAGACATTCCGGGCTCCTTATGCACTTCTACTATTTTTAAAACTTATCATGAGCTTATGGATAGTACTAGATGCTATGATAGAAAATCAAGACTATAAACGGTCCATCCTAAGTATGATGTCAACCCGGAACCATCGAGCAACCTACTCAGTCACCGAAAGGAATAGAATTCGCGATACCCAAGGAAATAGACTTTGCATTTAGGTATGAAGAGGATATCGTGTCGTTCCATCCCGTTCAAGATTGAATAGATTGAACTTCGATGCCTTCCGAACCAACCGTGAAGAGCATCGGCTCAAGACGCTCTCACATATGGTCAAGTGAGTCCAAAGAGGGTAGCCAAGGTCCACAAGAAAAATAAATCTCAAAACCTACTGGACTCAAACTGAGTCCCCCGATCGATCGGACCAAAGGGCCGATCGATCGGTCGAAATTTCGGTACCAGCGTGACCTATGCCAGGCAGACCGCATCGCTCGAGCGAATGAAGAGTTCGCTCGAGCGAACCCATCGGTCGAGCGGTTTATTAAAATGCGTTCGAGCGACCAAGCTACTGGAATTCCCGAATCCTTTTCTGGACAGGTCGCTCGAGCGAACTGTCATGATCGCTCGAGCGAACTGTCCAGAAATGAGTTCCGGACCAGTTCAGCTGTCCTCCTTCTCTTCCTTTTTACAACCTTCTTTTAGCCCTTCTTACACATCAAATGAGGGGCCTATTTCTCCCTCCAAACTACAACAAATCCTCCATTTAATCAATCACATTCTCCTTCATCAACCATGCATTCAACACAAGGAAAAAGGAGAAGGGAACCATTTCACAATCTATATAAACCTTTGCAACAAAATAAGAAGACATTCAATGCCATAAACCACTACTTCTCCAAGATTATAAATGTGTCATTAATACTTATCATGAGCATTCATTTCAAATTAAAGCAATAAATGCACATTAATGGAAAATGTCCAAAAATCAATAAAAGCTTAGGAAAATCATTTATTCACTTGCCTTAGGTCTTTAAATAATGAAATCAAGCTCTATCAAGTCCTCCAAGAAAATAGTCCATGCTACAAGGCAAAATCCCCAAATAAAACCCTAACATGGTCAAACAATGAAATCACCAAAAACCTTCCAATAATGAAGGTGAAGCTCCTATAGGGTTAGAGGAACACCAATCTAGGAGATGAAGGGGGTTACTTACTTGCAAGGTCCTCTAATGGCAATGGTGAGCTCAAGGAAGGTCTTGTGATGAATGCTTTTCTCTAGCAATGGTGTCAATGGAGAGTTAAGGTGATGAGGAAGAAGGTGATGATCTCTAATCTTCTCTTGGTGCAAGCTTGAGAGTGGATTGAGTGATAAAAGGCAAGAGCAAGAAGAAGATGAAGAAAACCCTAGCTCTCACCTCTTGTGCTGGAAAAATGGAAATGAAGTGAATGGGTTAATGGCTTCCCCTTTGTTAACAATGAATTGGGTCCCACTACTAAAGGAACTAAATGGGCTGAAATCATCTCTATCGGAACCTCGGATGAATTCGACGAAGAAGGAAGAAATGATCGTCGAAATATCTAGTTTCTAAAAAGTATATGTTTCGCGGGTTTCGGGAATATCAAGTTTTGGGTACAGATTTGGTGTGAAATGACTGTTTTGCCCTCTAGGCCAAGAATTCGGGCTTCGGGATCTCAAACGAAAACGGGATCAACATAAAAGTTGAATGAAATAACAATACTAATAAAACGGGATTAAATCATGAATGTAAAAACCTCCGATAAATCCTCAAACATATGCAATGTCAAGAAAGGGAACCCCCCAAAGGGCCCTACTAGCACAAAGTAAATCAAAACATTCAAATTAGCCCAAAACTATAAACAAAGCTAATCCAAACTCCACTTAGTCAAAATCACTAATCGAGCTTAGTACTAACACGCAACTAAATTAGCACTAATCGGGTTCACTTGGGTCGGGGTCTTACACGTACCACCTTATCTATGTATGCAGCTTGGGATAAGCCAATCATCCTATTTTTCCGGTCTCAATGGAGTTTGATCCCTATGATGTAGCTAGGTTCTCCCAAGTCCTTCATATAAAAAATCTTAGCCAACCAAACTTTTACTGTTGACAACATTCCCACATCTTTTCCAAGGAGTAAGATGTCATTGACATATAAAACCAGAAAGACTACCCTGTCACCTTCACTTTTCATGTACACACATGACTCATCCGGATTTTGACAAAAACCAAATGACTTATTTGCCTGGTCAAAACGGATTTTCTAGCTTCGAGATGCCTGCTTCAGTCTATAAATAGACTTCTGCAGCTTGCAAACTCTTTGCTCTTGGTTTGTAGCTACAAAACCGTCTAGCTGCACCATATAGATGTCTTCTTCAAGTTGGGCATTGAGAAACACCGTCTCGACATCCATTTGCCAAATCTCGTAATAGAGATGAGCCGCAATGGATAAGAGTATCCTGATGGACTTGAGCATGGCCACCAGAGAGAAGGTTTCCTCATAATCGATATCCTCTTTCTGATTATACCCTTTCGCAACAAGCCTAGACTTAAAGGTCTCCACTCTACCATCTGGTCCTCTTTTTCTCTTGTAGACCCACTTGCACCCAATAGGTTTAATATTGGCAGGCAAGGCTACAAGTGTCCAGACCTGATTGGAGTACATAGACTCCATTTCAGCTTTCAAAGCATCTTGCCAACGTCCCGAATCTTTGTCATTAATTGCTTCATTATAGTTACTGGGGTCTTGTTCTGGTTCTTCCGGGACTACCTCGTAAGACTCTCCCAAGAACGAGAACCTGTTAGGGATCCTCTCACTACGACGAGGCACTGGTGTAAGTACTGGGTCCGGTAAGGGCGGTTCTTCCTCAAGTTCGGTCATACTTGTATTTGGAATTGTTTGCTCTTGAATTTCTTCCAAGATCACATTTTCTAAAGATTTCCGGTCCATATAATCTTCCTCCAGAAAAACCGCATTAGTGCTCACCAGCACTTTCTGCTCTCTGGGATTATAGAATAACCAACCTTTAGTTCCTTTAGGATATCCTACAAACAAGCATACTTTCGACTTCATTTCCAACTTATCCGTCTTCACCTTTAGCACGTGTGCCGGACAACCCCAAATGTGCAAATGTTGCAGACTAGGCTTTCGCCCGGACCACAACTCCCGGGGAGTCTTAGGTACAGACTTAGATGGTACGAGGTTTAGTGTGTACATTGCAGTATCCAAGGCGTATCCCCAAAAGGATATAGGTAATCTTGAGAAACTCAGCATAGACCTAATCATATCTAAAAGAGTCACATTCCTTCTTTCCGCTACTCCATTCTGTTGAGGCATACCGGGAGCAGACAACTGCGATAGAATCCCATTCTCTGATAAGTATCCAATAAAATCAGCAGAGAGATATTCTCCTCCTCAATCTGATCGAAGAGTCTCGATACTCTTACCTAATGGCTTTTCCGCTTCCACTCGAAACTCTTTGAACTTTTCAAAAGCCTCGGACTTTCGGTGCATAAGGTATATGTATCCATATTTTGAGTAATCATCTGTGAAAGTGATGAAATACTCATATCCTCCTCTGGCCCTGACATTAATGGGTCCACACATATCAGTATGCACTAATTCCAATAAATCTTTGGCCCTATTGCCCTTAGATGAAAAGGGTCTTTTGGTCATTTTGCCTTCCAGGCAAGACTCACAGACATGCATTGGTTCTACCACCAATGAAGGCAAGATACCATCTTTCACTAGCCCGTCAATCCTGTTTAGGTTTATATGACCTAGCCTCAAACGCTAAAGTTTTGTTGGATTAGATGAAGGTGACTTCCTCTTTAATGATGGTCTATTAATTGTTTCAGTATCATATATCTCATACATTGTAGGAGTTAACAAATAAAACTCATTGGTTAACCTGCCAGAACATATAAAAGTACCATTCTTCTTTATGACAACTTTAGTACCAAAAGTAATGGAATAACTTTTATTCACCAAACTAGAAACTGAAATTAAATTCCGTCGTAAAGACGATACATATAACGTGTCTGACAAAACCAATTTATTATTTGAAAAACATAAAGTAATAACTCCCACTGAAACAGCCTCTGCCTTAGCATCAGATCCTAGGTTGACAATGATTTCTCCGTCACTGAGCCTCCTGGTTTCCCTGAACCCCTACAACGAATTACATATGTGATTAGTTGCCCCGGAGTCCACACACCAAGATTCTGAAGTACCAGTTGTTAAACTAACTTCATAAATAAGTGACTCAATCATACCTTAAGTCTTTTCCTTAGACAGAAGATTTGGACAATTCCTTTTCCAATGTCCTGTCATACCACAGTGGAAAAACTTTCCCTTTACTCCCGTACCCTTAGCCTTGGCCATACCACAAGTAGAACCATTCTCCACCTTAGGACCCTTGATGATTGATTTCTTCTTGCTATCTGTAAGACCCCGACCCGAGTGATCCCGATTAGTGCTAATTAAGTTGCGTGTTAGTGCTAAGCTTGATTAGTGATTCTTGGTTAAGTTGGGTTTAGATTTAACCTTGATTTTAGTTTTGGGCTACTTTGTGTGTTTTGGATTTCTTGTGGGGCCCTTTGGGGGTTCCCTTTTCGGCTTGGTATTTTCTCGAGAAATTTCCCGATTTGTTGTGAATTGTGTTTTTGGCCCGTTGCATTCATCTTGTGGATTCCAACAACTTTCATGTTGATCCCGTTCTCGTTTGAGATCACGACACCCGAATTCTTGGCCTTGAGGGCAAAACAGTCTTTACACACCAAATCTGTACCAAAACTCATTATTCCCGAAACCCGCGAAACATAGACTTTTTGGAAAGTAGATATTTCGACGAACATTTCTTCCTTCTTCGTCGAATTCATCCGAGATCCCGAATTAGATGATTTCAGTCCATTTAGCTTCTCAAGTTGTGGGACCCAAGCTCCTCATTGTTAACAAAAGAGAACCCACCTCTTCTTTCTCATTCACTCTCCATTGCTCCAGCACAACTGAACCTAGGGTTCTTGTGGTTTTCTTCTTCTCCTTGCTTCTTCATCTCCAAGCCTCACCAATAGTCCACCAACCAAGCAATGAAGGTCATCTTCTCCTTCCTCATCTTGCAAGCATTCCATTGATACCGTTTTTGGAGGAACCCATCAATCTAGAGATCTTCTTTGAACTAGTCCTCTTCATTTGAAGACCATCCAAGTAAGTGATTCTCCCCATCTCCTAGATTAGTGTTCCTCTAGTTCTTGTTAAGCTACATTTCCATTTTTGAAAGGTTTCCTAGTCATTATATTGTTTGACCCATGTTAGGGCTTTATTTGGGGATTTTGCATTGTAGCTTGGACCATTTTCTTGGAGGACTTGATAGAGCTTAATATCATTAATTGAAGACTTGAGGCAAGTGAATGCTTGAATGTTTTTAAGTTGAAATGGTTTGGCTTAGTATTTATGGATTTTCCATATTATCATTAATGTGTTTTGTTTTGGAATAAATGCTCATAAGATATCTTAATAGCCTCATTCATTGTTTTATAAGCATGTTGGTAAAGCATTTATTGTCCTTGTGATAGCTTAGATGAATGTTTGTGGAATGGTTTGTTTTCCTTCCTATTCTTGCATTGGATTTGGCATGGAAGAGGTGATAGAGAGAACTCTTAATGAGGATTTGGAGAAGTATAAAGAGATGCATTGGAGGAACTATTAGCCCAATGTTATTGTAAGGACCTGGTGGATGTGAGGAAGATGGTTTTGAGGAGGAAAATGACTCAAAACTGAACTCAGTGAGCATTTTCGTAACTGGCGGTCAGCTCACGGTTAGCCAGCGGCTAACCGCCGAATGCATCAGCGGCTAACCGCCAGCTAACCGCGCACCGCGGTGACTTTTCCAGAGAGCATCATTTTCCACCTGAAAACGCGGTCAGCCTCACGGTTAGCCAGCGGCTAACCGCCGAACCCATCGGCGGCTAACCGCCAGCCAACCGCACAATCACGGTTCCTTTTCCCGAGAGCATCAGAATTCTCACCTGAAATTCGGTCAGCTCCACGGTTACCCAGCGGCTAACCGCCGAATGCATCGGCGGCTAGCCGCCAGCTAACCGCCAGGTAACCGAAATTTTCCAGATTTCGAAAAGCTCCCCGCTCGAACGAACTCTCCGGTTCGTTCGAGCGTTGAGCTTTGTCAATCGAAAGGGATTCACTAGGCATTGTTGATGCCATCCGAGAAAGAAACCATATCACAAAGATGTCATCCGAAACTTTGAAAAATCATAAAAGTGAATAAGGAGCCCGAAATGTCTTCAAACTCACGGAGTACCAAGTAAGGACTATAATAGACATACGGGACCCCTATTCACTTAAATAGATTTTGAAATTAGTATTTTACCCGAAATGTGTTATAACTCGTTATTTCACCTCGTTTCCAAGACTTGTATTACATGACTTGTTTTCCCGAAAGCATTGGAGTTACATTAGTAACAGTTAATTGTCCCGAAATGCATTGCCCGACATGAAATGATAGTGTGCCCTTGAGCACCCCGTTTTACCCGTTTATCTACTGTACTTGATTTACTTGCATATGTCTCGATTGGTTTTATCCTATGAGTCGGCATCACTAAGCTTGGATACCATGTCAGTCTGATCCACTGACTTGGAAATCCCTCTCCCGTCCCGCCAGCTGCAGTTTGGATCCCGATGCCCGGTTTACCACCGTGGCCCCGTCCCGATACCCGGTTCGCTACCGTGGTCCCGTTCCCGTATAGTTATATTGTATATATGTATACGTTGTTTCTCCTCACCTTGTGTGACTGAGATCAACGTCCCGTGATACTGTTGTCACTTTAGTGACAGAGGACTTAGCTTTATGTGATTGCCACCTTGTTAGTTCCCGATTCCTTGAGTACCTTATGTTTCATCTTGTTTACTTGTTTTATAGCAAATGATTTATCTGTTTATGAGAGTTCTTGCTTAAACAGATTTATACGCTTTTCAAGAGATTTCTTACATTATATGTTGTTGTATCCTTGCTTTCTCTTGCCAGACCGTCGTGTCTGATCCTTTGCTTTGGTACTCAGGTCCCGTTGCCGGCTTCCTTGAGGAGGAACCAGAGGAGGCGGTTGGTGAGCCGCAACCTCTAGTCGAGTGGCGCGCTGACGATGTCATGTAGACATCGGATTGCTATGAGATGCGTACATTTTGGGAGCTATACTTTAACCATTCTTTGGGTTATTATTTTGTAATATTGGCCTTTGTTGGCCTCTAATTTTGGGGATTGTAACTAAATGATAACTTGTCTAACTTTAACAACTTTTGGGAAACATGCTATAGATCATTGCTCTTTCTGATACAGTTTGATATTGATATAAATGCTTGCATGACTAGAGATAGTCTAACTATTTGATTTGCTACACGCTTCCGCATTAAAAAGAAATATCCATGCAAGGTGTTGATATCCTCACCGCGGACACCTGTGGGAAATTAAATAAGTTGTATTTTGAGGATGTAGGTAATCCTCTTGAATAATCATCACACACTAATGGTCCCGATCCCGGATTGGGATTCCCGGTCCGGGGTCGCGACACTATCTTTGTCTTTGCCTTTCGGCTTGGTCCTAACAAATGACTTTTCTGTCATGAGGGGATTCTGTTCTTTTTTCATGATTTTCTCAGTCACTACCAGCTGGCTAGACAGCTCAGCCAGAGTTAGATTCATCTTATTCACATTATAATTAACCTTGAAATTGTTGAATGACTCTGGCAATGACTCAAGGATTATGTCGATCTGCGATTCTATCAATCGCAGCTCCCAGTACATCTAACTCATTCAATGAGTCCATCATTTTCAACATGTGTTCATGTACTGATGTACCTTCAGCCAACTTGGTGCTAATGAGCACCCTCATAGCCGATTCCGCAAACATCTCCTTTAAGTTCGATATAATATCATATGCAGTCTTATAGGATTGATGTTGGTGTTGTAAAACACTAGACATGGATGCCAAAATGTAACATCTGGTCATCTCATCGTCTTTGGCCCATTGGGTGTAAAGTTCCTTTTCTTCTTCCGGTGCATCCGAGCCAAGCTCATCAAGGGGGGTTTTGGTAAGGACATATTTATATCCTGAAGCAGTTAGGACAATATCCAGGTTCCGTTTCCAGTCTACATAGTTAGATCCCACCAACTTATTCTGGTTGAGGATGGTCGCAAGTGGATTGAAAGTATTTGAATTCATGCTTGAAATACTGTAGCGCATAACCATACATTCAATTAATGAATTTAAATGACATTAGTGTTGGAAAATAGGTGGGCCATTCATATAGGTTTCAAAAACTTTTGACCCACTTGATACAGGGATCAACTATCTAGAAGGCAACAAACCCAATCCAGGATGCAATCCCTCAAACTCATAAACCATGTACAGCAATATATCCTATCTAGAGATAGAAAAACAACATCTAAACATGCAACCACGAAATCCACAACATACAAGGATGTAGATTATACCTTTGGAGCTTAGTAGTGCTCTAATGGAGAATTCAATCTCTTTTTTTTATGATGAACACCTTCACTAATCAAATCAGAATCTCCAACACCTTTTCATCTTCCACGCTATGACCCGTTTTAGATTCTCTTTTCTCAAGAAGATGGTGGAATCTCCATGAGAAAACCTAAAGGGAACTATAAGAGAAACTAGAAGAGGGAAGATATGTGCAACAACTTGCACAAGAGAGAAAGAGAGATGATGGGTGTGAATCCCTAGGTGGGATTGTGCATTAGGATGTCCAAGGCACTCCTCTCCTCCTTTTACATCATTCAAGCAACCTCCTCTTACTAATTGAAATAGAAGTCTTACTTCCACTACAATTAGTTGCTTACTAAATCACAATTAGAAGTCTTACTTCAAATATGATTAGTAACTTCCTCTTTTACTAATTAAAATAGAAGTCTCACTTCCATTAATAATTAGTAACTTACTATTACCACTATTAGAAGTCTCACTTCAAATAGAAATAGTAACTTTCTATTTCCTTTTAGAGTTCTACTATAATTAGTATCTTTCTAATATCTTGGGCTAGCGTGGGGACCACTAGGGATTCCTTAGAAAGCTGGCTCCAACTGGGACACCCGACCCCACATCTCATGTGCAATCCGGGCCCACAATTAATTGCAAATAACTTCACTATATAAATGCAATTGAACTCCAGTCTTAGGAATATATTACAATGAAGACCCTAAACTTCCACATTACCACAAGTAGGCCCCTCCATCTACATCCATGGATCAATTGGACATGTCCACCAAATTAGATCCATATCTTATTAACCTTGAGCCCCAATTAATTATAATGATCATTTGGTACCGATCCAATTAACTCTTAATTGGAATGGGTGCGCACTTACCAATGATAAATCCATTAATTGGCACAAGGGGATATTAAAGATAGATTCCATCTTGACCATTGAATGTTCCCACAGCTTTACTACCACGTACCCAAATCACCGAGGTGTTGACCTACAATTGGCCTCACTCATTGGTGACTCAAAGCAAATGAATAGATAGAGACTTGAGTTCATTAATGTCTCAGGATTATGAGCCTAGTGCTAGGGAATTATGAGAGCAGATCTTAAAATAAAGACAGTGTATATAAGGTGCTTCTCATGGTCCTTCAATACATCCAATGTACCAGCACCATGATCCAGAGTCTTACATTCCGATGATCGAGACAAATCACACTATCTCATAGTGATCAAAGTGCTGCAACCTTGTCAGATGAGATGCCCAATCTCATCACTGGTTATGAAGATATTTAAGTATAAGATTTGCAATACATATCTCCTGTATATGGATCTCATCCATACACATGTATTACATCTAGTATACTCGTAGACTCCGGTTCATCTCATGAACCATTATGTCATTCGTATTAGTTATGTGCAAACAAGTAATAAAACATCATTTATCTCATGAAAGGAAAACAATAATATATATTGATAAATAAAGAAATTAATCAATTTATTCATCATATACTGGTATTGAGACCATAAAACTAACAATTAGGGTTTAGTATTCTACCAAATTTATGTGGGAATCCTCATAACCACTAAATTTAGAATACATCGGAATCCCAATCCCCGGGCTATGCCTCCTTGGGGAGTGCGAATACCACCTAGATTGGCGCGGATCAAAGTCGGTCACAATTAGGATTAAGACTGACTATCCATGATCCCCTTCATTCATTATTATCTAGTTATCTCATACCAAATAGTGAATGACTCCCGATTAGCTTCGGTTTCTAAAATACATGAGGCAAATCCTTGGGGATACTACATCATTATTTTAGTTAAGTGTGTGACCCACCAACTAGCATTGCATGACAACCGTTGCGAGTAGCTCCTCCTTGGGGAGTGGGCCCTCGCCCCGTCTCACCAACACTATCCATAGGAGATCCATATCTAGTAACCAGACAAGTAAAAGCCTTCCGTGGGGAACGACCATTCTCAAGATGGTGCGAGGCTAATACTTTCCTTACAATGAACCTATGGTGGAAAACCATGAGGATTTCTAAATTTAAATGCCCCGCTCCCACTTAATATTTTAGAATTGAGGACTTTCTTTTAGGTATATGGGCCCACATATATATATATATATATATATATATCAAATCATCTCATGGTATGACCAATGATTGGTTCCAAGTCAAGTTATTTTATGGAAAGTCCAGTTTCTTAAATTAGTGTTAGAATGGATCAATCTCATGGGCCCACCAACTCTAATTAGAACTCTTTCCAAAAATTAATTTGATTTGACCAATTTTGGAAATTGCTATGTTTGGATCAGATTTGGAAACTTTCAAAAACAAGCATTCATCCATAAATAGAAAGTGCTAAAATTAGAAACTAGTCCTCCCCTCCACATGGCCTAAGCGGAATAGACTTCTTGGACTTCCAAACTTTCCAAAACTTTGGGATTCCTCAAACTCTTTGGGCATCTCCAAAACTCTTTTGGTAATCTTCAGACTCTTTGATTAGGAGTCCAACTTCACTTTCCTTCTTCATCTCGGACATCGCCAGAATTTACATATTTAGAAAAATTACATAAATTCCTATGCCTCAATTATGAGACTTACATGGTAATCTAAACATGGAAATAAAAGGGCTGTAGGGAAATTCACCATGCGTTGCCCTTTCACGGGAAAACAAGAAAACCATGATGCCCTTTACACTTAGCCTCCAATAACCATAAAAGAAAGTAAAAGTCTTGTGGGCCACATGGAGAGGACATTATTACCTGCAAGTTAGTATCTCATACAACAAAGCATCTCACAAAACCAGGTTACCAAACCACAATGGAAAAATAAGATGCCAAAGGTTGCCACTTCTATAAAGCATACGCTTCGCAAAGGGGGTCTGGGGGTGTCCCCCAGCGGGGATCGAGCTTGGTTGCGACTTCTATAAAGCAGCGCCCCCAGACCAAAAAATTCAGATCAAAGAACAAAGTGTTCCTGTGTGCTCGGTCGACTGGCCCTACAGGCACCCGGTCAACCGAGCACGGGGCCAGGTCGACCGGCCTGATGAAGGCAGAAAATTGGGTTTTTTTCAATTCGAGTCCAAACAACTCCAAAACACTTCTAAAGGCTCTCAATGACTTTCTACCATCCTTCCATCATTATTAAACCCTTTTGTGACTATCCAAACATAGATTCACTAATAAACAAAGCAAATCCATCAAAAATTGATCCGTACATAGCCCTTGCTCTATCCTCTTCGCATCTCATGCAAAGATTAGAACAAGTTTATTGATCTAACAAGATTAGAGATGAGGTATGGCTCTGATACCAATTGTTGGAAGTAGGTGGGCCTCGTGAATAGGTTTTCAAAACTTTTTGACTCACTTGACTCAGGGATCAACTATCTAGAAGGCTATAAAACCCAATCCAGGATTTACGTCCTCAATCTCAGCCATCATGATCAGTAAATAAACCTATCAAATAGATAGAACAACACCCAACAAGCATCAATAAAATCTACAACATGCAAGGAAGTAGATTATACCTTAGGAGCTCGGTTGTGCTTTAATGGAGGAGTTGCGTCTTTCTTTGATGATGACACTCTTTCACATATCAAATAAGAATCTCCAAGACCTATTGATCTTCCACGCTATGACCCGTTTATTAGATCTCTTTTCTAAAAAAGATGGATGGGATCTCCAAGGAACTAGAAGAGAGCTAGAAGAGAGAAGAGAAGAAGGAGAGATGCACAACTCTTGCACATAGGGGGCTGGGCGTGTGTTTCTATATATTGGATGACCAAGGGGTTGATCCCCTTAAATAGCCCTCAAGTCTCCTCTTTCAACTGTCTTACTAATTTGTATTAGAAGTCTCACTTCCACACTAATTAGCAACATACTATTACCACTATTAGAAGTCACACTTCAAATAGAAATTGTAAGTTTCTAATTCCTTCCTTTTAGAGTTCAAGTAAGAATAAAATATTTCTAATAACTTCGGCTAGCGTGGGGACCACTAGGGATTCCTTAGAAAGCTGGCTCCAACTGGGACTCGTGACCCCACATCTTATGTGCAATTCGGGCCCACAGTTAATTGCAAATAACACCACTATATAAATGCAATTGCACTCCAGTCTTAGGAATAAATTACAATGAAGACTCTAAACTTCCCAATTACCACAAGTAGGCCCTTCCATCATTATCCATGGATCAATTGGAATAAATTTGTCCCATCCAATCTTAGATCCACATCTTATTATCCTTGAGCCTCAATTAATCACAATGCTCATCAGTACCATCCAATTAACTCTTAATCGAGATGGGTGCGCACTTACTAATGACAAATCCATTAATTGGCACAAGGAGATAATATGGATAGATTCCATCTTGACCATTGGATGTTCCCACAGTCCTACTACCACGTACCCAAGACCCCGAGGTGTTGACCTACAGTTGGCCTCACTCATTGATGACTCAAAGCAAATGAATAGACAGAAGCTTGAGTTCATCAATGTCTCAGGATTGAGAGCCTATTGCTAGGGAATTATGAGAGAAGACCTTAAAATCGAGACAGTATACATAAGGTGCTTCTCATGGTCCTTCAATACATCCAATGTACCTGTAATATGATCCATAATCTTACATTCTGATGATCGAGACAAATCACATTATCTCATAGGTGCTGCAACCTTATCAGATGAGATGCCCAGTCTCATCACTGGTTGTGTAGATATTTTTAAGTATAAGATTTGTGACACATGTCTCCCGTATGTGGATTTCATCCATATACATATATCACATCTAATATACTAATGGGACCCGATTCATCTATGAACCATTATGTCATATGTATTGGTTATGTGCATTGAGTAATAAAACACCATTCATCTCAAGAAAGGAAATCATGATTTTATTGATAAATAAAGAAATTAATCAATTTATTATATCTACTGATGGATTGAGACCATACAATCTAACATAGACATTAATCATAAACACATGTAAACGTCCACCATACGACAGAAGATTTATAGTGGTTCATCAAACGTGCCTACATCCACTCCCGGATTTTCCACTATCTTATCTTAAGGTTTAGTCTCATCTCTAACCTTACAACACAAATGCTTTTTCAAAGGCTGAGCATCAACCTTTACAACCACTTATGCTTTTCTAAGGCTTAGCAATAACCTTTACAACAAGATAGTTTTCTCTCAAATCTGTGACTTGGAATCAATAAGAGAGATGCAATTAAGTACATATTAATGCCTCTTAACACAGGCTCATGTAAAAGTGAAACCACAATTAAAGACATATGCATAATGAATGCAAAGATCCATAAATGATGCATATGCTTGTAACCCTCTATCTCCTTTTGAAATTGAATGCTCATAATTGATACAAAGGTAAAAGCCATAAATAAGAGATAGAGTGGTTAAATGATGCACATTGTTTTGAAATGATGAACAAACTAGTTTTAGAAAATCCAACCTAATTTTAACATGTTTGTTCAAAACATGATACTCAAATGTTGAAGTCAAATCAATATTCATGTTTAAAACCAAAGCATGTTAAGCAAACAACATTTGAACAAATTCATGTGAACATAAATCATGCCATTTAATGAAAACAAAGATTTAAAGACAAGCATGAATTAATTTTGAGAAAATTGAGTAAACCCATTTGAAGAATCAAAGGTTGAAAACCATAGATTTGCCCTCCTAGCCTTCCTCTAGCCGAGCTTTGATGCCCCACCTTCCTTGGCCTTCAAAAGTCTCAAAAGTGTTGGCTGAAATCCCAATAAAAGGCTCATTTATATAGAAAAAAATAGTGATACAAAGCATGTTTATTCATGAATTTCAATTTTTCATTTTATAAAACTTTTGAAACTAAATTGAAAAGATTAAATCATGCATAAAGATCAAGTCTTAACTTACATAATGCCAAACATGAAAACTTAAATAAAATTGCATTAAGATTCCAAGATTAAAAAGTATGAGTGCATGAGAGATTAAGCTATGATTAAAATGAATGCATCCAATCAAATTGCAACAAATGAAAACCCTAACAAGCACGAGAGAGCTCTTCTCTCTTCCTCTCTTCTTCTCCCGTGGCTTGGTGAAGAACACCATCTTAGAGTCTCTCCTTGTAAGATCGGGCCCGACCAATCGACTCCCTTTTATCCTCGACTCGGCATATTTTGTTTTAGGCAATTATTCCACCGTATCAGCCCCTCCATCCACTACTCTTCTTCTTCTGGGACTTCTAAGAGGTAGGTCCTCTTCTATCCTTGAATGATTTTTGAGCTACCTATCTTCTTCACCACTTGTGTTTACTGTTACGGGTTTGGACAGTGAGTGGATTTTATTTTAGGGAGATTTTAGGTGAGTTGTTTGAAGGAGAAAGCTCTTGGTTGGGAGCTTGGATTGACCTTGGATTAAGGCTTAGATTAATTCTGTTTTAGAGGCAAGTATTTGAATTAAATTACATAATATGTGTGGTTGCACTTGTTTCTAGTTAATCATGATATGTTAATCATGTTTAATAAATGATTGGTATTAATCACCGTGGTTTGTAAATAGTTATTGTTAAATTAGTGTTCTTTCCAAGGGTTTCAATTGGTTTTGTTAACCCTAATCTATTGTTGGATTAGAGTTAGAAATTGAAATAAATGATGGGATTAAACCTTACTTTTGGTGCAAAACATTAGTCGATCTACCCCTTTTAATCCCCATAAATAAGATATTTGGACCACACCTGAAAAATCCCCTTTGAGACCCAGCCAGTAACTAGTTTGCCCGCTGCCCGTAGCTACTCTGCAGCATTTGCCAGTGGCCACTCCGCAGCAGCTGCCAGTGGCCACTCTGCTACCAGCAGCTGGCAGCCACTCTGCACAAATATTGATTTCTTTCTTAAAAAGGGAATTCCAAAACTTAAATCATTGGTGGAACCCTGTACCTCGACCTTGGCCAACTTTATTTTCAACTTAATACTTAAACTCGAACAATTGTGAATGCATGTGGAGCGTGATGACTCGTATTTTTATCCAAAATTAGGGATTGGATATTCATACAATATCCATCCTTTGAGCATATAACTTTGAAAATCACCGTACTTGCATGTCTATGATTATTTTAACTAGACTTTTCATACTTTTATTATCTTTCATGCACCCTATTGTCGCGACCCCGGACCGGGTCTGCGGGCCTTGTCCGGGATCGGGACTCATTAATATGATGTGATGGTAAGGTGTGGAGATATGATGCACACATTTTCCCACAGGTATCCGCGGTGAGGATATCACAACAACATAATACATTTTTGTTTAAGTGCGGAAGCGTGTAGGAAATCAAATTGATAATTCAACTCTAGTCATAAGACAATAACACATGTATAAACCATGTATCAGAATGAGCAATGATCACTAGCACTTCCCAAAAGTAATGTTAAGTGTTTAAACAAAAAATCATTTGATTACATTTCCCATAAATAGAGGGCAACAAAGGCCAATATAAACAAAATATAAATCCCTAAAAGAATGGTTATCCACAACCCAAAATGTTACGAATCTCAGACTACCGAATGTCTAGATGACATCATCGGCACGCCACTCAACTAGACGTTGCGGTTCTCCGACCGCCTCCTCAAGCTTTGCCTCGGGGTAGAAAAAATCCAGACCTGAGTACCAAAGAAATGGATCAGGCATGACATTCTGGTAGGTGGGTGAAAAGATATAACAATTCAATAATAAATACATTTACCTTGGAAAACATTTAAACTTGTTTAAACCACAGTTTCATAAGAGAAAGAATCATTTACAAGAAAACAATTATGCAATTTAAATCATGTAAGGTATCCAAGGAAATCGGGAAACGAGCAAGGTGGCAACCACATGAAGCTAAGTCCTCTATCACCGAAGTGACAAGAGCATATCGGGGTGTTGATCTCAGTCACTGAAGTGAGGAGAAACAACGAAATATACATATACATAAAATATATGGGACATGACCACGATAGCGAGCCGAGCATCGGGAACCACGGTAGCAATCCGGGGTATCGAGACAAGACCACGGTAATAACCGGGCAGCGGGATCCAAACTGGAGCTGGAGGGACAAGAGGGGAATCTCCAGGTCGGTGGATTAGACCAACAAGGTTATCCAAGCTTAGTGGTGCCCGACTCATAAGTCAAATAACAAAATCAAAAAATGTATAAAATACATCAAGTGCAAGTATATAAACAAGCGGGACAGGGATGCTCAAAGGTACAACTGCATTTCATGTCGGGCAATCCATTTCTGGACTAGTAACTATTACAAGTACAATTTCAATGCTTTCGAGAATAACAAGTCATGTAGTATAAATCTCGGGAACAAGGAAATACAAATGAACCAATTAAGTTTCAGACAAATATCGGGTTCAAGATTTTTCCAAGGTGAATAGGGGTCCCGTATGTCGATTTTAATAACATCTTGGTACTCTTTGAGTTTGAAGACATTCCGGGCTCCTTATACACCTTAGGATATTTCAGAACTTCAAATGAATCTTCGTGATGTGGTTTCTTTCTCAAACTGATTTCAAATAATAAGAATGGTCTTCCCATCACAATAGGACACCAAACAAACCTCTCTCAATCATTTAAACATTTTATTTGTGCCCCCAAAATAGCCCCATATGAACAGTACCAATCGCTCGAGCGGACCTAGAGTTCGCTCGAGTGGTGAGCTCTCTGGAATGGTTTTCTGGGTGGGTTCGCTCTAGCGAAGTTGAGGTCGCTCAAGCAAACTCATCCAGCTCAGGTTGGCTCGAGCGAAGTTTCAGTTCGCTCGAGCTAACCATTCTTTGGAATGGGTTCTGGGAGGGTTCGCTCGATCAAACTATCCACTAGAATGGTTCAAACCCTTTTCTGGACACTTCACTCGAGCAACCTGTTAAGTTCGCTCGAGCGAACTGTCCAGAAACTGGTTCCGGGACAGTTCTGTTTCTCCTCTTTTCCTCTTCTTACAACTTCTTTGAGCCTCATTTCTACATCAAAATGAGAGGCTCAACACCCCCATGAAACTCCTCATAAACTTCCACCAATAATATATTCAATCATTTTCTTCTCAACCATATTCAACCACAAGAGAGATGAGAAAATCCACAATCACAAGGATTCATTTAAGTCATAAACAAGCAATAAATGAAGAGTCATAAATGTCAATATTTTTAAGAGTTAAACAAGCTAACAAGGTACAAGAATATTTATTTCAAAATCAATGCAAGTTAAGAATAAAAAGTGAAATCATATACATTTCTCATAAAAGCCATTCAATACTAATAGTATCGATTCATCCACTTGCCTTAGGTCCCTAACAATCAAATCAAGTCTCAAACACTCCTCCAAGTCAAGAATCCAAGCTACAAACAAACCCACCCCCCCCCTCCCCCTCCAAAAAAACAAAACCCTAAAAGGGTCAAAACAAGGAATAAGGAAAGGAAAGTTTCAATAATGAAAAGGGAGTTTCTTTTAGGCTAGAAAGACACATATAAAAGAAATGGAAGGGATTTCTTACTTGGAAGTTCTTCAAATGGACAAGGCTAGCTCAAAGAGGGTCTTGGAATGGAAGGTCTTCTCCAAAAATGGTATCAATGGAAAGCTTTAGTAGTGGGGAAGGAGATGGTGATACCCATTCTTCAAGTGATGCAAGGTTGATGGAGGTAATGGGATGGAAAAGCAAGAAGAAGAAGAGAAAGGGAAAAACCCTAGTTGGTGATTGGAGCTTGAGCTAGAAAAGGGAAAAGAGAAGGAGAGTTCTCATTTTGGGCTCCACCATTTGAAATCTTTGTGGGCTAAAATCATGGTTTCCGGAACTTCGAACGAATTCGACGAAGAAGGGAAAAATGATCACCGAAATATCTAGTTTTCGTATATGTTTCGCGGGTTTCGGGAATATCAAATCTTGGGTCCAGATTTAGTGTAAAAAGACTGTTTTGCCCTCAATGCTAGGAAAGTCGGGTTTCAAGATTCCGGACGGGGACGGGGTCAACATAAAAGTTGTAGGGATTAACGAGATAAGTAAAATGGGATTAAAACAATAAACACAAGAATCTCAGATAATCCTGTTAGGGATTTTGTAATTGCAATTTGATGGATGCATTTGCACTTTAGCATCATTTGATATTTCACACATGCATTGATTTAAAATACCTTGAAATCTAGTTTTATACATGCATTGGTTTTTAGATTTGGAAAAGTTTTTGGTTTATGCATGTTTTGGTCATAAACTTGGATGCATTGGTTTTAGAACCCAAAACTCTTTTGAAAACCTAATTCCTTGTGCATTATATTTGGAAAATCATCTTGTGATTTTAGGTTTGAGCTTTGCATACATTCATTACAAAAAGAATCATTTTTGTATGCATTTTCATTTGAAAAGAGTTTTATCAAATCAAGCTAGCCTTTGGTTTTAAACTTTTGAATCATTTTAGGCTTTGTGTTTTTCATGTTTTTAAACATCTTAGAATGTCTTAAAACATGTTTTTAAGCTTGATTTAGTGGCCCAAAGATCCCTCAAAGAAATACTTTGAAATGGAAAAAAGTTGGATTTTTGGCCCCAGGGACTCGCCCGGCAGTGTCGCCGGTCGACCGAGACCACTGCAGGGCGAATGGACAGTTTTTTGAACTGAAGCCCCAACGGTCAGAAATCTGACCGTTGTGCCTTCTCGGTCGACCGAGACCTCTTTGCCGGTCGACCGAGAACTAGCCGTTGGCAACTTTTTGGCTATAAAGTCCATTCATTTCCAACCTTTTTCAAGGCTTGACACATGAACTTTTGAGAGCATTTTGGAGCCAAAGAAAGGGGAAGAAGTTGGAAAGGCTAGGGGGCCATTTGGAAATCAAATACATGAGTTCTTAAAAAGGTACACTTTACTTGTATTTTGATTTTCATTAAAATGAAATCCATGCATGCTTAAATCTTTGTTTTTCACTTATGCATGATTTCAAGAGTTGTTTTGCAAACTCATTATCTTCATTGGTATATTAGAATGGTTTGCAATCACTCTCACCTAAATCACATGTGTTCTTAGACTTTTATATTCATACAACATGTTTTAGATCATTTCTTCAAGTTGTGTGAATCTTTCATGTGATTAGTATTTTTCTCTTCAATCATCATTTTATAAGCTTTGATTTTAAAATGCATCATGCATTCATTTAAGAGCTTCATTGTTAAAATAGATTGAAGTAGAGCATTCATACACTTGTGCACACACTTTAACTTAATTGAGTGTATGTTTGTTATTTGTATTAAACTTTCATATTAGCCTAGTCAAGAGGCAATTTCATATGAGCTTAAATTGTAATCTCTTAGAGTGATCTTTTGTAAAGACACTTTCTTAGAGAAAGCTTTATTTGTAAAGGTTATTGCTTAGCCTAAGAAAAGCATTGTATAAGGTTATTGCTTAGCCTAAGAAAAGCATATTGTAAGGTTATTGCTTAGCCTAAGAAAAGCATCTTGTAAGGTTGTTGTTTAGCCTTTGAAAAGCAACATTGTAGAGGTTATTGCTTAGCCTTTGAAAAAGCATAAATAGTGGAAATCCGGTGGGGTGATTGGATCACAAGCCGGTAGTGGATGTAGGCACGTTGGCCGAACCACTATAAATATTGTGTTGTGGTGATTGCTATGTGGTGATTGATTTTGTTTAGCTTCCGCATATTGATTGATCACTCATCACATGTGACTAGTTTTGTTTAAGAAATTAAAATTGGTTTAAATTGGTCACAATTGTAGCTCACCCTATTCACCCCCCCCCCCCCTCTAGGGTTAGGATCCTCGTGGACTTTCAAATCCCCCAAGTAAATGCAAAGTCATAAAAGGAACCCCCAAATGGCCCCATTAGTCACAAAGGCACTCAAAGTTCCCCAAAGTTATAATAAAAGCTATTCTAATCCCAACTTAACCACAAGACACTAATCACGCTAAAGACTAAAACACTACTTAGTTAATACTAATCGATGTCACTCGGGTCGAGGTCTTACACCTATTAACCGGGCCCTAGTATCCTGCTTTACGGACTCCTTGGGTCTTAGCTCACGATTCTCGCCTTGCTTGTCGATTGGATATACCCGAATCCATAGAGAGTTTTTCAGTTAGTGTGCGAGCATTCAGTTGCCATGCCTTCTGAGTTACCCATATCACTTTACCTTTCTACCACCCGTTCTAGGTCCCCTATTTATACCCGAAATGCTGCCCATTTTTCCATGGATCTCTCAAACTTAGAAAAATAATGTTTAAAAATCCGATTCTACCCAGTTTATTGTTTTAAGCTCAAATGACCTCGATTTACTATTTAAAGCCCGATTTAACTTGGTTTACTATTTTAAAAGCCGAATCAACATTGTTTTCTATTTTTAAGCATTCTTATTGCCTGTCAACCCCATACTTGCACATACTTCCCTTGAGTAACTGAAATACTCATTAATTCTTGACTAAGCCCCGAAACCCTGCACTTTGCATTGATTCTCGAGTCGGCACCACCAATTTGTTATTTTAGTACTTATTATATATGGATATATATATATTGCTTGCTGCAGTTTGAGTCTTGTATGTCACCGATGTCACTTAAGCACCCATGTTGTCTGGGGCAGACCAGGTACCCCTGTGATAAGGACTCCAGGACGAGTTCTGAGATGGCCCCAGCCAGCTCGTTAGGGGCTAGGAGTTGCACCCCCTTTTCGAGGAATTATGTGAAGTGGATGCCAATTAGTCGGCAGTCTGAATTAATTACTGTTTATGATTCCGTTAATCATATTTTCATGCATTAACCTACCCAGCTCACTGTCATTGATATACTGATTAATCACCTGTATTTATACTTGGCTTTGCACATGCAAACTATTCCTTTTATTTTGGATATTTGCCAGGCATTTGTGTGTGATCTACGCTTGGTGCCGTAGGTATGATTTACTGACCTGTATCCTGATATGGCTTCTGAGGAGGCGGTTGCTGAGCCGCAGGTTACGTGTGATTGAGGTGCATAGGCTGTCATGTAGACTCCGTCCCTTGCACATGAGACGCGAAATACCTAAGAGTATTATTTTGGGTTTTGTATTATGTTTTGCTGGCCTCTATTGGCCTTTTATTTTGGGGAATGGAATTAATACATCTTTTGTAATTTCTAACTTGAAATATGGAATGATTTATCTTGGTTACTTGTTTAGCATTTTTATCTCCTGCTTGTATCGTACCTGTCTGATGATTTATTGTACAGTAGTATTTAGTCAGTAAGATATTGTTGTGCAAGACGGAATCCAATGAGCTTCGGACTTCGGATTGCACCGCAATGCATGCTTCCGCTAAATATTCCATAACGATGATGGGTCTTGTAATTCTCATCCATGCGGATCTTGGGGAAAAAGTAAGATTAAGCTACAGTAATCCATGTAATCACGGCCCCTTAACCCTACATACTACATCCTGTAGTGTGTCCCCTATATACTATATCACATGGCACCTTAATCATACCCCCATTTTCAAGATTATACTATATCATGCAGTGTGTCCCCATGCTAGCTTACATGGGTTAAGACCCACCACAATAGAATGTGAATACCAGGGTTGACGTTGACCCTGGTGCATTATAGTCAGGGTCGACATCGACCCTCAGCACAAAAAATGAGGGTCGACGTCGACCCTCGAAAGAATGATTAAAAAGAGGGGTTTTTATGTGGTAAGGTCGATTTGATGCGGGTTTGGCTAAAGTGACCCTTTTGGTGCAATAGTCACCTAAAATGTTTTCTTTTTGATAAATCCCCTTACAAATATTAGAGACAATCTCTCCTATGTTTTTCTCATTTGATGAGATATTGGATTTACATGGATAACATAAATCCAATTTAAATTTCAAAATCAAAATAAATTGTCAATGACAAATATAGCCAAGTGGATTGCGAAGGGCCACAACCCAATTGGGCACAATGATCTAACAAGCCCGATGGACGGGGACCATTATATCCTAATAATATATACCTTTAAGAGGAATAGAGATCTTGAAAATGCAATCTTCTATAGGTAGTGGTTTTCAACATCATCATCAACAAAGCCTTGCATCAACTACGTTGGGTCGGCTCCATGAATCTTCTTATTTATCCATTCTGATCTATCTTATGCCAAACCCCCTAATGGGTTGCACTTCTTTAAATCTATTGTTGCCACTTCCATCTATAGCCTCTTAAATCTAACCATACCCTTTGGTGGGCCATCCACCTGCATGGAAAAAATAGTTCCTTACCGCGGCCTTTGTTGGCCTATGTTGGAAACGTCGAAATCATCTCAAATGAGTTTATCTTATTTTATCGCCTTTTGATGCTCACCTTAAATGTGAGGCCCCGCCTCTTAACTTATCTTAGTGGGATCCACTTATAGGTAATTATCCCTGATTTTCCAATTTAATAGGTGACTAGTGAGGGTAGTTGAGTAATTTTCTAGTAATTAGGCTTAGTTTATAGGTTTGGGGGACTTTCTGAGATTTCTAGGTTTGTCAAGGGTTTAGATGGTTTCCCTAGGATTAATTTATTGGTTAGCTAGAGGCCCTTAGGTGTAATTACAAGGTTTAGGAAGGGTTTTTCCTAGGAGAATGTGCAACAAACCCAAATACCCCTAGGTCTCGTCACTAACTAAACTACCAAGGAATGGCACTATAGTCAATAGAACCAAACTACCCTAATTAAATACCCTCATCCTTATCCTTAGCATACATAACCAAAGGAGGGCAATATGGACATTTGGCCCAAACCCAACCTTATATAAAAAAAAACACTGCCCTCCCACGACGTTCCCACCTCTCTCCCTCTTCCCCCATTTTCCCTCTCGTTTCTCTCTTCTTCCCTCTCTTCCATTCCATTTTCCCTCCAAAATTTCCTACAAGAATTCCTAGATCTAGGGTTTCCAACTCCAAGAAGGCAAGACTTCATCAAGCTAAAGCCATCTACAACCAAGAAGCCCTCCCTTATCTTCTTTCCCTCTCCAATCAAAGGTGAGTTTCATCTCCTCTCTCCAATTCTATGTAGATCTACCTATTTTGTCACGCCCCCGAACCCGGACTCTACAGCGACCCGACCTCGGGGAGCGTTAATGAGATAAAATAAAATTATATTTCTCCCATGATCCGTGTGTGTGAGGATGACAAATTCCCAACACAAATCCAAATATTTCGCGGAAGCTTACGTGGCGTTGCAACCCGGAGCTAGTAGCCATCAGTTTCTGCATCGCACTTAACCGCTAGCACATAGTTATAATGTCAAGGACCATATTAGATTGGAACAAATCATCATAATAAAATACAAAGTTGACAGTAACAGGATAATCATTCTCACATATGTTCAAGTTACAAATTATCAAAGTGTATTAATTAAAAACCCCGAAGAAAAGGCTAATAAAATCCATACAAATAACAAACTAAATAAACACTACCCTGAATATGACGTGGCTTCGATATCAAGCTCAATGTCGACATGACATAGCCGAAATTACAACCTACAAACTCATGGCTCCACAGCCAACACATGCACTCAATTCAGGGCGAAGAAACTGCTGTTGGAAATTTATACTAAAAACATACTTTATGTATGTCTTTGACTGATTCATTTTAGTATATTTTGTCTTCTCATCTAACTGAGATTTTGTATGGGCAAATGGTTGCATTATTATGCATGTGAGTGTCTTTTATTCTATAAAGTAGACAAGTTGGTGTGTAGAGTTTTACTTATACACGGAAGACTTATTTGTCGGTTCTTGTAGAATATAAGTTGTTGTTCACAATCTAGATGGATTTGGACACACCATTGGTACGATTGTGGCGTGATGTTTCAACAAGCTTGTCTTGGCTACGGGAAACGGTATAGTTTCGACTCATTATGCTAGTACACTATGTGTGTATTGAACATGACTGTGTTTTTGGGTTTAATGTCTTTATACTGACTATATAAGGTGATGAACACCTAAATGGTTATTATGAGTGCTTGTATTCTTAATCCCGACATAAATAATAGACACATACATTTAGTGTTTGGAATTTTGATTTATGAAGGAGTGAGATCTTTTATGGGTCAATAATATCAGTGAATTGGATGACTACACTACGTGTATGGTAGATATTAGTTTATTGACAGAATGCACATCCCATAATAGGGTTTGATGATATCCCCTTTATGAAGCTTTTAAGTTTTGATTATGTTAAACCCTATAGGTGGACTTTGTGTCCGACATATCAAATAAGTTAAGTGTAAGGTCTCGAGGAATTATAAAGATATCGATTAAATATAGATGTCAGTAATTATTTAATCGATGGATATCTGAAATCTTAATGTGGGGAGATTGATAAGCATTTAATGTCGCGACCCCGGACAGGGAATCCGAATCCGGGATCGGGACATTAGTGAATAATGATTTATGATGATTATCTACATCAACAATATATAACTTATTTAATTTCCCATAGGTGTCCGCGGTGAGGATATCACAACCATCAAGGAATATTTCTTTTGAGTGCGGAAGCGTGTAGCAAATCAAATAGTAGACTATCTCTAGTCATGCAAGCATTAACATCAAATATCAAAACTGTATCAGAATGAGCAATGATCTATAGCATGTTTCCCAAAAGTTGTTAAAGTTAGTCAAAATAACATTTAGTTACATTCCCCAAAATTAGAGGCCAACAAAGGCCAATATTACAAAATAATAACCCAAAAGAATGGTTAATAACTTCTCCCCAAAATGTTACGCCTCTTGTAGCAACCCGATGTCTACATGACATCGTCAGCACGCCACTCAACTAGAGGTTGCGGCTCACCTACCGCCTCCTCCGGCTCCTCCTCAAGGAAACCGGCAACGGGACCTGAGTACCAAAGCAAAGGATCAGACACGACGGTCTGGCAAGAGAGTGACAAGATACAACAACATATAATAGATGAAATATCTCGAAAAGCAAGGAGATCTGTTTAAGCAAGAACTCTCACAAAATAGATAAATCATTTGCTAGAAAACATGTAAATAAGATAAGACATATGAGGTAACCAAGGGATCGGGAGCTCACAAGATGGCAATCACATAAAGCTAAGTCCTCTGTCACTAAAGTGACAACAGTATCACGGGATGTTGTTCTCAGTCACACAAGGTGAGGAGAATCAACGCAAATCATATATACAAAATAAATATACGGGACGGGACCACGGTAGCGAACCGGGTATCGGGACGGGACCACGGTAATGACCGGGTATCGGGATCCAAACTGCAGCTGGCGGGACGGGAGAGGGATCTCCAAGTCGGTGGATCAAACCGACAAGGTATCCAAGCTTAGTGATGCCGACACATAGGTTAAATAACACATCGATACATATGCGAGTAAATCAAGTACAAGTAAATCAATGAATGGGCAAGAATATTCAAATGTATAACTTTCATTTCATATCAGACAATACTCTTCGGGACAAGTCAATGTTACTAGTGTAACCATCAAGCTTTCGGGAAAACAGATCATGTAAAGTAAATCTTGGAAATGAAGAAATAAAGTGAACTATTACAATTCCGGAAAAATATTGATTTCAAGCTTTCTTTCCATCTTTCTCTCTATGGCCAACCATCTTCTTTAGCTCCCAAGCTTTCTTTCTTCTTTCAACTCTCCACCTTTGACCATGCACTCTCTCTCCTTTTGGCAAGATATGCATTCTCTCCCCCTGTAGAAGATCATACAAAATCTCCCCTTAGGAAGCTTGGACATTCACTTCCCCTTTAGAGAACTTGAATGCTCTCTCCCCCTTTGACATTAAATTGCAAAGGTACCTACACACATGAAATAAGGAAAATACCTTTTAGTAGCACCTGTTAACAAAAGAAATCGAAAATTAAATACATAACAGGTTATCATGTATGGAAGTAATCTCTAAGGGTTCAAAGCTTATCCAAGGGTCAATTGGATCAAAACTAATACTTCCTATGAAGGTTTACACTCCCCCTCAATCAATTCTCTCCTTTTTTCAAACTTTTAACAAAGATTTAACTATTAGGTGCAAGAAGAAGATGGTTTACAATTGAGGGTCAACTTCAAGAGAAGGATTAGATTCGTTTAACTATAGAGCACAATTTGATCAAATTACCAAAAGAGAGCAAGGTCAATGAGAAAAGCGATCATGGGTACCAATTGGAAAAACTAAGAATACCAATTGAGATTCAAAGATAAGTCTATTAAAACAATCACTCTAAAATGGAGTTATAAAGAATATAACTATTAAGATAAATTCAAAATAGAGCTATCCATGATGAAATGGGGTTTACTTAAACATAGCATCAAATAATTTAACTATGAAAATCATATGCTATGAATGTTTTAAAAGCATTTCGTTCAATCAATAAATATGACAATTAAGTGCAAGATGAGTGAAATGAAATTCAAACATGAACCCAACCTCAACTAATAACCAATCAAGATTATGAATACATAAACATGGTGGTCATGAGATATACCAATATGAGCAAGAGAGGTGGCAAACATGAAAATTATGATGCTAATGGAGTGTGACATGGAACAAATATATTACTATCAAGTTCAATCCAATGTACATAAGTTCATCACATACTCAAGATAAGACATCAAATCAATCGATACTAATTGAAACCAATTGAATTTGAAAACATGATTAAGAGCAAGAATGTGACAAACACAAAATTCCATCAAGAATCATAAATGGATATTCATCACTTTTAAAGATATAACTAATGAGCATAGTGATGAACAAGATAAACTGCAATGCAAAAGGATATAACTTGGTAATGCATGCAATTTTCAAAGTGACAAAATCATATGAATTCAACATCTAAGATATCCATCAAACATATAGATATACGAGGAATGAATTTCAAAGAGTTTCATATGATCAAGATCACTACTATGAAGTTGAAACATGTATAAGGATGACATCACTTAGAGAATATACATGAATCAACATCATAACCATCCAAAAAAAAATGACTAGAAAGCATAAAGGATGGATTTGAGTTCTAGTATGGTTTCTACAAATATAACTAATATCACAACCATACATAGAACGATTTGACATTTGCATAGAGAGGATCAATCAACACTCAAGATCTAACTCATACCATATCATCAATAAAGAACATAACTATGCAAGCACAATAAGGTATGGAGTTAGAGGGACATCATGGATCGCATATAGATGAAGATGGATCACAGATATGGATATACCTATTAAGAGCAATGGTTTAATTCCAATTCATCTAAAATGATCCATTTAATCTATCATGCAACATCTCCACTCTTAGCAAATGTACTAAGCTTACAATGCAATAGAAAATGGATATGAGGTTTATACCAAATGAACTTAGCACATTAAATCACATATGTACTTAATAAGCTCAAATACAAGATTTTACTATAAAGCACATAAACAATCACCAATTTGCATTAATGAAAATATATATACCAAGTTAGGCACAAACATGCAAATCAATGACACCATATCCAACCAAGCAATGTAAGACATCAAAATCAATTTGCATAAAAAGAATGTAACTAAATGAGCAAAGATGCAAATCAATCACGATAATATTGCAATCAAAGGGTTTTTGAAAACCATGAGATATAACTTAAAAGTTCATGAAGACAAAATCAAATGATCACAAAGAAACATTGCATTTTAATAGATGTGACTATATAGAAAAAAAATGCAAATGTAACAATGACCAACAAAAAGATTTAACTATAAAGGATAGGTTGGTTTCACGCCCCCGAACCAGAACCTCGGGGGCGGGAATGGGATTAAGCATAAATGTATTTTACTTCTCCCAGGATCCGCGTGTGTGAAGACAACACATCCCAACACATTCTGAATATTTTGCGGAAGCATTTGTGGCGTTGCGACCCGAAGTCCGTGGCCATCGGATTCCGCGTCGCACTCAACCTTTAGCACATAGCTAATATATCAAGAATCATATCAGACTGGAGTAACCATCATAATAAATTACAGAGCTGACAGTAACAGGATATTACATTCCTAAATATGTTCAAGTTACAATTATCAATGTATATTAATTAAGAATCCCAAGAAAAAGGCTAATAAAAGCCATACAACAAAAGGCTATAAACTACTACCCAAATGTGACGTGGCTCCGATGTCAAGCTCAATGTCTACATGACATAGCCGACAAAACAACCTGCAAAACATGGCTCCACAGCCAACTCAAGCACTCAACTCGGGACGAAGAAATCTGAACCTGAGTACCAAAAGTAGTGGGTCAGACACGACGGTCTGGCAGGTGGATGAAAAGATAACAAATATACTGCAGAATAAAACATATGATAAATCATGCTATTCGATCAAATGCTGCATATAATTAAACGGGTGCAAAAGTCGGGAATCTCGGGGAAAACCTGTATTCATTTCAAGCATGGGTAAAACATGAATATCTAACAAAACATGTGTTCATTTACATCATCTATAAACATAGATATTTGACAATCGGGTGTTCGTCTAAAACATGTATAAATATAGTAGTTTGACCAAACAAACGATCATTTGAGACTTAGGTAAAAACATAAGTATACAACAAATCAGGTATTCATAGGAGTCTGGCAAAACCAATGTCCATTTGAAACATATGTGAAAATACGGATATTTAACAAACTGGGTGTTCATTTAAAACAGGTGTAATCAAAGAAATCTGACCAAAACTAATGTTCATTTATCCATAATTCAAAGTGTGGGTATTCAACAAATCGGGCATCATTTAAAAACAGGTATAAACATAGGACTTTGGCAAAACAAGTGTCAGTGTCATTTAAAACATATTTCAAAGCATGGATATTTCACAATTCGAGTAATCATTTAAAACAGGTATAAACATAGGAATCTGGAATACAAGTGTCATTTAAAAACATATTTCAAAGCATGGATATTTCACAATTCGAGTAATCATTTAAAACAGGTATAAACATAGGAATCTGGAATACAAGTGTCATTTAAAACAAAGCACGGGTATTTAACAATTCGGGTATTCATTTACAACATGTACAACCATATAAATCTAGCGAAACCGTTGATTGTTTGAAACATATGTAAAAGCATGGGTATTCACCCAACCGGCATTCATTTAAAACATATACGTGTACAAAGAACAGAAGGCAATATAATAATAACTGAATTTACATTGGAGAATATTAACACTTGTTTAAATAACAACTTTCATAAAAGAAACAAATCATTTATCGGAAAGCAAGTAAACAATATAAAGCATGTCGGGTATCCAAGGAATCGGGAACTGGCAAGATGGCAATCACAAGAAGCTAAGTCCTCTATCACCGAAGTGACAAGAGTATAACGGGACGTTGGTCTCAGTCACACAAGGTGAGGAGACTCAACGTAAATCATATATACAATATAAATATACGGGAACGGGACCACGGTAGCGAACCGGGCATCGGGACGGGACCACGGTAATAACCGGGTATCGGGATCCAAACTGCAGCTGGCGGGACGGGAGAGGGATTTCCAAGTCGGTGGATCAAACCGACAAGGTATCCAAGCTTAGTGATGCCGACTCATAGGTCAAATAACAAATCGGGACATATGCAAGTAAATCAAGTACAATAAATAAACGGGTAAAACGGGGGTGCTCAAGGGCACACTGTCACTTCATATCGGGCAATACATCTCGGGATAAATAACTGTTACTAGAGTAACTTCAATGCTTTCGGGAAAACAAGTCATGTAAAGTAAATCTTGGAAATGAAGAAATATAATGAACTATACCATTTCGGGAAAACTGTTGACTTCGAGATCTATATAAGTGGATAGGGGTCCCGTATGTCGATTATTGAAATGACTTGGTACTCCTTGAGTTTGAAGACATCCCGGGCTCCTTATACACTTTGGATTTTCAAAACTTCGAATGACATCCTTGTGATATGGTTTCTTTCTCGGATGGCCTCATACAATGCCTAGTGAATCTCCTTTGATCGTCAAAGCTCAGCGCTCGAACGAACCAGAGAGTTCGTTCGAGCGGGGAGCTTTTCGAAATCTGGGGAATTTCGGTTACCTGGCGGTTAGCCGCCGCTGGGGCAGGTGGCAAGCCGCTGGCTGACCGCGGCTGGGCTGCAGAAATGCAGCTTACTGGAAAGCTGACCGCCAAGTGCGGTTAGATGGCGGTTAGCCGCCGATGTGTTCGGCGGTTAGCCGCTGGCCAACCGTGGAGCTGACTGAATTTTTAGGTGGAGAAGGGTGCTCTCTGGAAAAGTAACCGTAACATTTCGGCTAGCTGGCGGTTAGCCGCCAGTCACCAGGCGGCTAGCCGCCGGGTGACCGCAGGCTGACTGCCAGGTACGGGAATCACCCACTGTGTTCAGATTTAAGCCCTTTCTCCTCCTCAAACCATTCTCCTCACTTCCACTTAATCCTTGCCACAAAACTGAGCTAAAAGCTCCTCCAATGCAACTATCTACACTTCTCCACAACTCCAATATGGGTTTATTCCATCACCTCATCCATCAATATCAAATCCAATGCAATTAAAGAAAGAAGGAAACCATTTCACAATAGGGTACATTTGATATAAGCAAGAAGAAATTAAATGACATTCACCAATACACTTATAAGACATAAATGCACTACCATGAATGCACTACCAAAGCTCTATCATGGGCATTTATTTCAAACCAATGTAATAATTAGACATGAGTGAAAAGCACCAAAAATCATGGAAAGCTTATAAAGATCTAAACATCCACTTGCATTTCTCTTCCAAAATCACTTCAAATCCTCATTAAACTCCAATGAACAATTAAATTCAAACACCTCTTTAAATGAGTATCAATTCAAGTCAATGTGAGTTATAACATAACCATGAATAGCCAATCCAACCTCATTCCTTATAAAACCATATGAACAAACTTGACTAAATAAAATGCATACATTCCCAAGAGTTCCAAGAGATTTAACAAGAGAGAAAAACCAATTCATATGCATTTCGAAATCAATAGAAATGTGACAAGAAGCATATGTGCAAACATGTATCCAATGATCAAGAACAAGTAATAAAACTTAAGATTTTCTCATAAAACTTAATAACATTCAAACCATCCATTCATCCACTTGCCTTTGACTCTAATCAAGCAAACCAAGCTCCTAATCACCTCTCAAGCTCAAGATCAACAATCTCTACAAAAACCCCCAAAACAAACCCTAAAATGGGTTAAATAATGAAATGACAAGGAAACCATTCAATAATCAAGGTGGAGCTTCTCTAAGGCTAGAAGATTACAAATCTAGAATATGAAGAAGAACACTTACTTGGATGACCTTCAAATGAGAAGAACAAGCTCAAGGGAGGTCTCTAGGTTGGGAGATTTCTCCAAAAATGGTATCAATAGGGAGCCATGGTGAAGAGGAAGAAGAAGATGGTCTCCATTTCTTGATTGATGAACTCTTGGTGTGGCTTGGAGATGAAGAAGCAAGAAGAAGAAGAAGAAGTTGCAAGAAAAGCCCTAGGCTCAATAGTTGTGCTGGAACAATGGAGAATGGGATGCAATGAAGGGGATGGGTTCCTCTTATAAGCAAGTGAGGTTTGGGTCCCACAACTTAAAGAACTTGGGTGGCTGAAATCATCTCTTTCGGGACCTCGGATGAATTCGACGAAGAAGGAAGAAATGATCGTCGAAATTTCTAGTTTCCAAAAAGTATATGTTTCACGGATTTCGAGAATATCGAGTTTTGGGTACAGATTTGGTGTGAAAAGACTATTTTGCCCTCAAGGCCAAGAAATCGGGTTTCGGGTTCTCAAATGGATACGGAATCAACATGAAAGTTGTAGGATTCCTCAAGATGAATGCAACGGGCCAAAAACACAATACGAAACCAATCGAAAAAATCTCACAAGAAAATGCAAAGCCGAAAAGGGAACCCCCAAAGGGCCCCACAAGCCACCAAAGCACTCAAAAGCCCAAAACAAGAAGAAAAACCATTCTAGCTCACAAACTCAACCCAACAAATACTAATCCCACTAAAAGAACTAATTCACAAATAAAACAACACTAATCCAAGAGATTAGGGGTCGGGTTCTCACAGTTGGTCTAGAGAGGTTCAAGACCTTAAGGTTAGTCTAAATGTGTACCTTTGAAGATTCACCTAAGGTCTTGAAAAGGTTGTTCTTGAGAGTTCACTTAGAGGACTCACCAACTCTTAGAGATATAACTCGAAAAAGACTTAGAGTGGTGAAAAGATACTACGGGGAAATTACATTTTCAATCATAGTGGAAATCATTAAAAAGATATGCAATAAAACACAACACTAGGGTTCTAATCTAGAAAGGATCACCTCCGGGTTGTTAAGCCCTAAAATGGAGTAACCTCGCTCTGATACCAATTGAAAGTCCTGGGATCCAAACCCTAGAGGGGGGGTGAATAGGGTGAGCTACAACTATTGACCAATTTAGACCAATTTTAGCTTCTTTAAATTAAACTAGTCACAAGTGGTGATTAAGTAAATAAATGCGGAAGCTTACAAAAACAATCACCACAAAGCATTCACCATCACTCAAGGATTTATAGTGGTTCGACCTCAATGCCTACATCCACTACCGGCTTGTGATCCAACACCCCACCAGATTTCCACTATTTATGCTTTTCAATAGGTTAAGCAATAACCTTTACAATATGCTTTTTAAGGCTAAGCAATAACCTCTACATTATGCTTTTCTTAGGCTAAGCAATAACCTTTACAAATGAAAGATTTCTCTAAGAAGGTGTCTATACAAAAACACTCTAAGAGATAGAATTTAAGCTCAATAGAATTGCCTCTTAATTAGGCAAATATGAAAGTGAAAATCTAATTCACACACACACACTATGGATGCAAAGATGAATGCACAATGTGTATGCATGATGTCCTCAATCAATTTGAAAATGAAAGCTCATAAATGTATGCCAAAGGCTTTTGAAAGTTTTAGCTCATAAAAACATTTATGATTGAGGAAAGAATGCTAACAACATGTTAAAAATAACTTGTAAAAGAAATACCTATGTATTCTAAACAAGTTGTGAAATTCTAAGAACAAAACATGTGATACATAGGGATGTCAATCAAACTAACAATGTAGCTCAATATGTGTATGCTATAAGCATAAAACATAAAAATAGATTTGATTGAAGTTAGGGGACAAATCATATGTAATTATAAATTCAACTTGAAAATGATATACCTATCAATGCTAAACAAGTTGTGAAACTTCAAAACAAAAGTACATATGATTTGTGAAGTTGTTGAATCCAAAACATAAGATAGATTTGAAAGAGATTTTCTTATGATGAAAACAACAGCCAAAGATTCAACCAAGTATAGGAATCATGTTACATATAATTTCAAAGATGTTTTCATTAACATGATTTACTTAGATATACCAATTTATGTACTACTTGGATTGAATCAAGGTGATGCATCCAAAACAATAAATCAATTCAATACATATACATGTTAAGAACACAACAAAAACATAGTTTATCATGCTAGAAATGATTTACCAATAATAAAGCAAAGCATGACAACATATGGTAAAGGAAAGTAAAGCTTAGTTAGTGATTTAACTCAATGAAACCAAGCTTTAGCTTTCCAAATGACCCCTTTCATCCCTTAGCTCATTCCCCTTTGATTGGCCTCAAAACATCTCAAGGAAGGCCTCTTGATCCTCTAATTTTTCAAAGGAATGAACCATTATTTATAGCCAAAAAGTGTCAAACGGCTCTTCCCCACTCGACCTGGACCCTTACCCGGTCGACCTGGTACACAACGGTAAAAAATCTTACCGTTTGAAAAAGGCACAACGGCTCTTTCCCGGTCGACCGACCACACTGCGGGTCGACCCGGGCTCGGGACCAAAATTCCCTAAAATTGTATTTTTCAAAGTATTTTCTTTAGGGAACTTTTGGGCCACTGAATCAAGCTTCGAATCATGATTTAAATCAAACTAAGAGGTTTAAAAACATGAAACATAAAAAGCCTAAAAAGATTTGAAAGATTTAAAACATAGGCTAGCTTGATTCATAAAACTTCTTTTCAAATTAAAATGCATCCAAGTTTAAAATCAAAACATGCATAATTCAATATTTTTACAAGTCTTAAAAACAATGCGTGTAGAAATCAAGATTTCAAGATTTTCTAAATCAATGCAAGTGTGAAAATTCAAATGATGCTAGAATAATAATGCATCCATCATATTGCAATACACAAAATTCCTAACAAAAACTTCCTAAAACTAATGAAAAGGCATTCTAACTCACAAACTCAACGAAACAACCATTAATCCCACTTAGAGAACTAATCCACAACTAAATCAACACTAATCCTGGAAATTAGGAGTCGGAGTCTCACATATTTCTTTTAAAATTCCCCCTTTCTCATGCACTTTCTCCTTAAGAATGGGTGTAGGAGCTATAGATCTGGCCATTGGAGAGATCCTAGAGGTTTTGGAGTGGAACCTAACTATTTGAGGAGTTTCTTCCCCAATTAAGCAAGTAGACATGTCCAGATTTCCTTTGATTGCTTGTTATTATGCTTGGATTGGTGATTGATGGCATGTATGCTTTCTTTTCATGGAATTTTGTAATTTGGTGATGATTAGATGATATGATGTGTGGATCTTCTCTTTCTAAGCCATTTTCTATATCTTTTGGCCGTTGATGGATGGGAGTCCCTCATTTGGAAGATCAATGGCCCATTTGTGATGGGATGATGATGTATGATGGGGTTTTCATCAATGGAGATGAATTGTTGATGGATGGGATGGAGTTAAGGGGTTTTGAATGGAAATTGGATGCAAAGGAAAAGATATAGAAACCTGAAATTTCGGAATATGCGTGTACTCGGTTGACCGGCCCTTCATAGGGTCGACCGGTGACACTGCAGACTCCTTCACCTGAGAGTTGTGTCTGTCGACCTGCTGAGGCAACAACAATGTAGCCAGTCGACCATTATACATTGCATAATCGAGGCGATCTGATCCATTGAAACCCATGCATTCCAATGTAGGCGGTCGATCGGCCCTTCATGGGGTCAATTGCGTACACTGCATAATTGAGATGACAAGCTGACACAGTTTCCAGGCCACTCAGTGTACCTGGTGTTAGATTGTGTGGTCTCAATCCATCAGTTGATGTAATAAATTGATTAATTTCTTTATTTATCAATAAAATCATGCTTTCCTTTCATGAGATGAATGGTGTTTATTACTTAATGAACATGACGAATACATATGACATAATGGTTCATGAGATGAACCGGGTCCCATTAGTATATTAGATGTGATGTATGTATGAGATCCACATACGGGAGACGTGTGTCACACATCTTATACTTAAAATATCTTCACAACCAGTGATGAGACTGGGCATCTCAACTGATAAGGTTGCAGCACTTTGATCACTATGAGATAGTGTGATTTATCTCGATCATTAGAATGAAAGATTCTGGATCATGGTGCTGGTACATTGGATGTATTGAAGGACCATGAGAAACACCTTATGAAATCCTGTCTCGATTTAAGGACTGCTCTCATAATTCCCTAGCAATAGGCTCTCAATCCTGAGACATTGATGAACTCAAGTTTTCGTCTATTCATTTGCTTTGAGTCACCAATGAGTGAGGCCAACTGTAGGTCAACACCTCGGTGTCTTGGGTACGTGTAAGTAGGACTGTGGGAACATATAATGATCAAGATGGAATCTATCTATATTATCCCCTTGTGCCAATTAATGGATTTATCATTAGTAAATGCGCACCCATCTCGATTAAGAGTTAATTGGATGGTGCTGATGATCACTGTGATTAATTGGGGCTCAAGGATAATAAGATGTGGATCTAAGATTGGATGGGACAGATTTATCCCAATTGATCCATGGATATTGATAGAGGGGCTTACTTGTGGTAATTGGGAAGTTTAGGATCTTCATTGTAATTTATTCCTAAGACTGGAGTGCAATTGCATTTATATAGTGGTGTTATTTGCAATTAACTATGGGTCCGGATTGCACATGAGATGTGGGGTTGCGTGTCCCAGTTGGAGACAGCTTTCTAAGGAATCCCTAGTGGTCCCCACGCTAGCCCAAGATATTAGAAAATTACTAATCTTACTTGAGCTCTAAAAGGAAGGAATTAGAAAGTTACTATTTCTATTTGAAATGGGACTTCTAATAGTGGTAATAGTAAGCTACTAATTTGTGTGGAAGTGTGACTTCTAATACAAATTAGTAAGAGAGTTAAAAGAGGAGTCCTGAGGGCTATAAATAAGGGAATAAACACCCTTGGACGTCCATGCAATATTCCATTATTGTGATTCACGCCCAGCCCATATTGTGCAAGAGTTGCACACCACTCTCTCTCTCTCTCCCTCTTCTGGTTCTCTTCTAGTTTCCTTTAGGGTTTTCTCTTGGAGATCCCGCCCATCTTCTTAAGAAAAGAGATCCGATAGAGGGTCATAGCGTGGAAGACAACAAGGTTTTGGAGATCTCTAATTGTTTCAAGAAGAGTTCTTAATCAAGTTAATTATTTTCTCCTCCATTAGAGCACTACCGGGCTCCAAAGGGATAATCTACTTCTATACTTGTTGTAGATTATTTTGTTTCATGTAGTTGTTGATTTCTATCTTCTAGATAGGTTATATTGCTATACATGATTGATGAGAATGAGGGATTGCATCCTGGATTGGGTTTTGTTGCCTTATGGATAGTTGATCCCTGAGTCTAGTGGGTCAAAAGTTTTGAAAATCTATCCACGAGGTCCACCTACTTCCAACACCCGGTTGACCTGCTCCTCACTTGGTCGACTGCGTACCTTGCCGGCAGTATTTTACATAAATTGATTATTTTGAGATCTAATCTCAATTGGGCCTCATTAACCTTCCATTTGGACTATAACGAGCATGCTAGACATGAGTCTAGGGCTGGGATTAACCTTGACCCATGTAGCCACCTAAAGTATGGTCTAGATTTATGAAATGGAACCCAAATCGGTGTCGATGGATTGTCATGGATGCCCTTTACCTACAGGAGCACCAAGAATTCTTAATTAAGCATCTAAGGCTTCCTTGTCTACTGTCTTGGATGAAGTGGGACCCTGAACCTGAAGAGGGGGCAAGGACTATGGCAGATTATGGCATATGGTGGCCTATATTGTTGATTATGGATGAACATTGTGGTTGGGTGGTATGGTCCGAACTAAGACAGTAAGGCCTTGGAGAGATGCCTCAATCAGAGCATGGCACTTGAAGCTCTGATCAACGATCACGGTCCAGATTTGTGTGGTAAGGTCAGGACATAGCACGAGAAGCTTTGATCATTGATTACTGAAATTCAAAGGTTAATGCATTAATGGATGGACCGTAGGATGAGATAATATTAATTAAGCGTATAGAGAAGTGGAGTATACGTGTCATTAACCTTGGGAGCTATGAGAAAGGAATAACGGCACCCCGGACCCCATGGATCATAACCCTTGACTAATATCGTCCCATATAAGCACAGTAAGGGGATCCTATTCGGAATACCCTCAACTAGTGCATTATGGATGGCATATGATGATGATATGCTAGTACCGTTGGTATCTTCAAATACTGAGAAGCTAGCACTCGGACTGGGTACACTTCGATGACTACAATGGATTACGATGGATAATATGACAAACACGGTAGGTATCTTTGGATACTGAGACATCTAGATGCGGGAGTTGGGTGCAACAGGTGTCTTCGGACACTAAGATGGATATGGATTGATGGATGTGGTTGTATGGTTCCATTCGATGGTACGGCGACGATGGGGTGGCCATGACCTCCCATTGTTGATGTCCATCGATTATATGATGTATGGTTATGGACTCCTTTGGATAAGTACGAGATGGTTATTATCACATTGCGAATATCATTGTCATTTACATATTTGAGGTGTAGCACTTCTAGCTTACCGATGATGCATAAATATATTGTAGTACATTGGATATGGACGTGGTAGGATTACTTCCATGTTATCATTGTTGTGATGTTACTTATATGCTTGATTATAATATTGATGATTTACCTGACAATAATACTTCTAGGCATGTATGTTGTAGAACCACTAACTGTAATTATGGGATGGTGTTGATACTGATGACTTCCTTTTTGATTCATACAACATGTTGTATTTAGCATCTATCATATTGTGTTATATTTGTCTATTGTATTGCTAATGTTTATTCGTACACTAGACTCCACACCGTTTTTCATAATGTAATCTAATGTATGGGGTTAGGATCATGATGTATGGGGTTAGGATCATGTATGACTTTATTTATCATTTTTATATATTGTAATGTAATATAATCTAAACATGTTTATTTTCTTGCCAAAATGAGCCTAACGGAATTCTTGGTGCTTTCAGGCGCCTGATCTCTTTCTTTGCTTGTTTGAGGGCTTGGCAGCTGTCCCGATACCGCAGGGTTGTGGAGAGACACGCGGTCGATGTACTGAGAGGCCTTCACATTAGAGTTTGATATTTTCATCTTGTGATCTTTTAGGAGACCATGTTGAAACTAGGCTTATATTAGTTCAACTGAAAATATTGCTGTAAATTCTTAAGTGAAACAAATTATAGGACATTGCCCTTATTCATGCTCATATGAGATCTTTATTTACTCATGTATTGTATTTATGATATTATTTTGGTACTTCTTGTAAGGTCTGCGACCTTACTGGGTCAGTTGGGCCCAATAACCAGCCCGTTGACCCATTTATTTTGATATTATTATAATTATTGTTTTATTAGATATTTAAGTGGGTTTAGATTGTCAGCGAGTTTCTTTTAGCGTTAGAATAGTACCTACAGAGTTTCGTGCGATTATGAGTTCGTTTGACCCTAGTAGGGGGTCGTTTGCAAATTAGGAAAAATTGAGTATTTTTCTGAAAAATTCCTATCACCGTGATTTTGGGTTCGTTGGAAAGGTCTCGTCGCGTTGAACAATTTTGTCTTCTGGCTCGTTGCGATCTGACGACCAGAAACCCTTCTAATAATTCATTTCTTCTCCGGACCCACTGTCACGCCCCCAATCCGAAACGTCAGGGGCGCGAATGGGATTAAGCATAAATATATATTTTCCTCCCAAGATCCGCGTGTGTGAAGACAACACATTCCAACACATTTTGAATATTTTTAGGAAGCTTTCGTGGCATTACGACCCGGAGTCCGTGGCTATCGGATTCCGCGTCGTACTCGACCTCTAGCACATAGCTATTATATCAAAAACCATATCAGACTGGAGTAAACCATTACCACAAAGTACAGAGCTGATAGTAACAGGATATTACATTCCCATATATGTTCAAGTTACAAATTATCAATGTACATTAATTAAGAATCCCAAGAAAAAGGCTGATAAAAGCCATACAATAACAAGTTAATAACCACTACCCAAATGTGACGCAACTCCGATGTCAAGCTCAATGTCTACATGACATAGCCGACAAAACAACTTGCAAAACATGGCTCCACAGCCAACAAAAGCACTCATCTCGGGACGAAGAAGTCTGGACCTGAGTACCAAAAGTAGTGGGTCAGACACGACGATCTGGCAGGTGGGTGAAAGGATAATAAATATACTGAAGAATAAAACATATGATAAATCATGTTATTTGATTAAATGATGCATATAATTAAACGGGTACAAAAATCGAGGGTCTCTGACAAAACATGTATTCGTTTAAAGCATGGGTAAAACATGAAGATCTAATAAAACATATGTTCATTTACATCATCTATAAAAGCATAGATACTTGACAATCGGGTGTTCGTCTAAAACATGTATAAATATAGTGGTCTGGCGAAACAAACATTCATTTGAGACTTAGGTAAAAGCATAAGTATTCAACAAACCGGGTATTCATTTAAAAAATGTGTAACCAAAGAAATCTGACAAAACTAATGTTCATTTAAACATATTTCAAAGCATGAATATTTAACAAATCGGGTATTCATTTAAAACAGGTATAAACATAGGGATTTGGCAAAACAAGTGTCATTTAAAACATATTTCAAAGCATGGATATTTAACCAATCGAGCATTCATTTAAAACATGCGCGTGTACAAGGAACGGAAAACAATATAACAATAACTTTCATAAAAGAAATGAATCATTTATCAGAAAACAAATAAGCAATATAAAACATGTCAGGTATCCAAGGAATCAGGAACTAACAAGATGGCAACCACAGAAAGCTAAGTCCTCTGTCACCAAAGTGACAAGAGTATAACGGGACGTTGGTCTCAGTCACACAAGGTGAGGATAATCAACGCAAATCATATATACAATATAAATATACGGGACGGGACCACGGTAGCGAACCGGGTATCGGGACGGGACCACGGTAAGAAACCGGGCATCGGGATCCAAGCAGCTGGCGGGACGGGAGGGGGATCTCCAAGTCAGTGGATCAGCCTGACAAGGTTATCCAAGCTTAGTGGTGCCGACTCATAGGTCAAATAACAAATCGAGACATATGCAAGTAAATCAAGTACAATAAATAAGCGAGCAAGACGGGGGTGCTCAAAGGCACACTATCGTTTCATGTCGGGCAATACATTTCGGGACAAATAACTGTTACTAGTGTAACTTCAATGCTTTCGGGAAAACGAGTCATGTAATGCAAATCTTGGAAATGAGGTGAAACAATGAACTATTACTATTTCTGGTAAAATATTGGTTTCAAGATCTATTTAAGTGAATAGGGGTCCCGTATGTCGATTATAATCATTACTTGGTACTCCTTGAATTTGAAGACATTCCGGGCTCCTTATGCACTTTATGATTTTTAAAACTTTAAATGAGCTTCTGGATAATACTAGATGCTATGATAGAAAAATCCAAACTATAAACAGTCCATCCTAAGTATGATGTTAGTCCTGAAGCATCGTACAATCTACTCATTCACCGAAAGGGATAGGATTCGCGATAACCAAGGAAATAAACCTCGCGTATGGATATAAGAAGGATATCGCGTTGTCCCATACCGTTCAAGATTGAAATGGATTGGACTCCGATGCAACCGAACCAACCGTGAGGAGTGTCGGCTCAAGACATCCTCACGTATAGTCCAATGAGTCCAAATAGGGTAGCCAAGGTCCCACCTAAGACAATTCGAAATCAGGGTAAAAATTCATTCCGGCAGGGATTTCCCAGTTGGCCAGGTCGACTTGGCCCAGGCCGGGTCGACCTAGTCCCTGTGTACCCAGTCGACCGACCATGGGCCAGGTCGACCGGGAGTTGTAAATTAAATGGGGCTGTGTTTTTTTGTCAGTGTGTCCCAGGTCGACCTGGCCCCTGCCAGGTCGATCGGGCACACTGCGGAACAGAACCCAGGTTCTGTTCTGCAGTGGCCTTGGTCCTCCTCTTTTTCCCTCCTTCCAACACATATACAACCACACAAATTTCTTCAACAATCACTTAAAACCCTCATCAAAACTCCAATGAACATTACATCTCAACACCTCCTTCTTCCCATTTAACACCAAACAAAGAGAATAATCTCCAACATACACTGTCGCGACCCCGGACCGAAAATCCGAATCCGGGATAGGGACATTAGTGAATGATGATTAATGATGATTATCTACACCAAGAAGATACAATTTATTTAATTTCCCACAGGTGTCCGCGGTGAGGATATCACAACCTTGCATGAATATTTCTTTTTAGTGCGGAAGCGTGTAGCAAATCAAATAGTAGACTATCCCTAATCATGCAAGCATTAACATCAAATATCAAAACTGTATCAGAATGAGCAATGATCTATAGCATGTTTCCCAAAAGTTGTTAAAGTTAGACAAAATATCGTTTAGTTACATTCCCCAAAATTAGAGGCCAACAAAGGCCAATATTACAAAATAATAACCCAAAAGAATGGTTAATAACTTCTCCCCAAAATGTTATGGCTCTTGTAGCAACCCGATGTCTACATGACATCGTCAGCACGCCACTCAACTAGAGGTTGCGGCTCACCTACCGCCTCCTCCGGCTCCTCCTCAAGGAAACCGGCAACGGGACCTGGGTACCAAAGCAAAGGATCAGACACGACGGTCTGGCAAGAGAGTGAGAAGATACAACAACATATAATAGATGAAATATCTCAAAAAGCAAGGAAATATGTTTAAGCGAGAACTCTCATAAAATAGATAAATCATTTGCTAGAAAACATGTAAATAAGATAAGACATATGAGGTAACCAAGGGATCGGGAACTCACAAGATGGCAATCACATAAAGCTAAGTCCTCTGTCACTAAAGTGACAACAGTATCACGGGATGTTGTTCTCAGTCACACAAGGTGAGGAGAAACAACGCAAATCATATATACAATATAAATATACGGGACGGGACCACGGTAGCGAACCGGGTATCGGGACGGGACCACGGTATTGACCGGGTATCGGGATCCAAACTGCAGCTGGCGGGACGGGAGAGGGATTTCCAAGTCGGTGGATCAAACCGACAAGGTATCCAAGCTTAGTGATGCCGACTCATAGGTTAAATAACACATCGATACATATGCAAGTAAATCAAGTACAAGTAAATCAATGAACGAGTAAGAATATTCAAATGTATAACTTTCATTTCATATCGGGCAATACTCTTCGGGACAAGTCCATGTTACTAGTGTAACCATCAAGCTTTCGGGAAAACAGATCATGTAAATTAAATCTTGGAAATGAAGAAATAAAACGAACTATTACAATTCCGGGAAAATATTGATTTCAAGATCTATTTAAGTGAATAGGGGTCCCGTATGTCGATTATTGAAATGATTTGGTACTCCTTGAGTTTGAAGACATTCCGGGCTCCTTATGCACTTTTACGATTTTTAAAACTTTAAATGAGCTTATGGATAGTACTAGATACTATGATAGAAAAATCAAGACTATAAACGGTCCATCCTAAGTATGATGTCAACCCGGAACCATCGAGCAACCTACTCAGTCACCGAAAGGAATAGAATTCGCGATACCCAAGGAAATAGACTTTGCATTTAGGTATGAAGAAGGTATCGTGTCGTTCCATCCCGTTCAAGATTGAAATAGATTGAACTTCGATGCCTCCGAACCAACCGTGAAGAGCATCGGCTCAAGACGTCCTCACATATGGTCAAATGAGTCCAAGGAGGGTAGCCAAGGTCCACAAAAAAAAATATATCAAAACCCACTGGACTCAAACTGAAGGTCCGATCGATCGGCCGAAATTTCTGTCCCAGTTATGCACAGAGTCCGATCGAAACGGCCGATCGATCGGCTCAAAAAGCCTTACAGTTAAAGACAGACCGATCGATCGGCCTGCACGTCCGATCGATCGGACCTGGATGTGCAGCAGGTCCGGGAACTTGATTTTTTTTCTTCCCTTTTTCCTTTCCTTCCAACACATCAACAACCACAAAGAACTATAATCAAGATGACTTAAACACATGTTTCCAAGACATTAAATGAGGCTATCAAGATGCATTAAGATCATTTATTCCAACCATGAAAAATCAATAAAGGCAATCAATGAAAGCATGAAAACCATAAATGCTTCACCAAACCATTTGAAACTTAAAAACATCCAATCTTTCACTTGCCTCAAGTCCAAGCTAGCCAAAAATCAAGCCTCTACTCACTTCTTAAGCTCACTTCCAAGCTACAATAAAAAACCCCCAAAACAAACCCTAAAATGGGTCAAACAATGAAATGACAAGGAAACCTTTCAATAATAAAGGTGGAGATTCTCTAAGGCTATAGGAACACAAACCTAGAAGATGAAGAAGAACACTTACTTGGAATGGGTTCTGGGAGGGTTCGCTCGAGCTAACCATTCAGTTCGCTCGAGCTAACCATTCTTTGGAATGGGTTCTGGGAGGGTTCGCTCGATCAAACTATCCACTAGAATGGTTCAAACCCTTTTCTGGACACTTCACTCGAGCAACCTGTTAAGTTCGCTCGAGCGAACTGTCCAGAAACTGGTTCCGGGACAGTTCTGTTTCTCCTCTTTTCCTCTTCTTACAACTTCTTTGAGCCTCATTTCTACATCAAAATGAGAGGCTCAACACCCCCATGAAACTCCTCATAAACTTCCACCAATAATATATTCAATCATTTTCTTCTCAACCATATTCAACCACAAGAGAGATGAGAAAATCCACAATCACAAGGATTCATTTAAGTCATAAACAAGCAATAAATGAAGAGTCATAAATGTCAATATTTTTAAGAGTTAAACAAGCTAACAAGGTACAAGAATATTTATTTCAAAATCAATGCAAGTTAAGAATAAAAAGTGAAATCATATACATTTCTCATAAAAGCCATTCAATACTAATAGTATCGATTCATCCACTTGCCTTAGGTCCCTAACAATCAAATCAAGTCTCAAACACTCCTCCAAGTCAAGAATCCAAGCTACAAACAAACCCACCCCCCCCCTCCCCCTCCAAAAAAACAAAACCCTAAAAGGGTCAAAACAAGGAATAAGGAAAGGAAAGTTTCAATAATGAAAAGGGAGTTTCTTTTAGGCTAGAAAGACACATATAAAAGAAATGGAAGGGATTTCTTACTTGGAAGTTCTTCAAATGGACAAGGCTAGCTCAAAGAGGGTCTTGGAATGGAAGGTCTTCTCCAAAAATGGTATCAATGGAAAGCTTTAGTAGTGGGGAAGGAGATGGTGATACCCATTCTTCAAGTGATGCAAGGTTGATGGAGGTAATGGGATGGAAAAGCAAGAAGAAGAAGAGAAAGGGAAAAACCCTAGTTGGTGATTGGAGCTTGAGCTAGAAAAGGGAAAAGAGAAGGAGAGTTCTCATTTTGGGCTCCACCATTTGAAATCTTTGTGGGCTAAAATCATGGTTTCCGGAACTTCGAACGAATTCGACGAAGAAGGGAAAAATGATCACCGAAATATCTAGTTTTCGTATATGTTTCGCGGGTTTCGGGAATATCAAATCTTGGGTCCAGATTTAGTGTAAAAAGACTGTTTTGCCCTCAATGCTAGGAAAGTCGGGTTTCAAGATTCCGGACGGGGACGGGGTCAACATAAAAGTTGTAGGGATTAACGAGATAAGTAAAATGGGATTAAAACAATAAACACAAGAATCTCAGATAATCCTGTTAGGGATTTTGTAATTGCAATTTGATGGATGCATTTGCACTTTAGCATCATTTGATATTTCACACATGCATTGATTTAAAATACCTTGAAATCTAGTTTTATACATGCATTGGTTTTTAGATTTGGAAAAGTTTTTGGTTTATGCATGTTTTGGTCATAAACTTGGATGCATTGGTTTTAGAACCCAAAACTCTTTTGAAAACCTAATTCCTTGTGCATTATATTTGGAAAATCATCTTGTGATTTTAGGTTTGAGCTTTGCATACATTCATTACAAAAAGAATCATTTTTGTATGCATTTTCATTTGAAAAGAGTTTTATCAAATCAAGCTAGCCTTTGGTTTTAAACTTTTGAATCATTTTAGGCTTTGTGTTTTTCATGTTTTTAAACATCTTAGAATGTCTTAAAACATGTTTTTAAGCTTGATTTAGTGGCCCAAAGATCCCTCAAAGAAATACTTTGAAATGGAAAAAAGTTGGATTTTTGGCCCCAGGGACTCGCCCGGCAGTGTCGCCGGTCGACCGAGACCACTGCAGGGCGAATGGACAGTTTTTTGAACTGAAGCCCCAACGGTCAGAAATCTGACCGTTGTGCCTTCTCGGTCGACCGAGACCTCTTTGCCGGTCGACCGAGAACTAGCCGTTGGCAACTTTTTGGCTATAAAGTCCATTCATTTCCAACCTTTTTCAAGGCTTGACACATGAACTTTTGAGAGCATTTTGGAGCCAAAGAAAGGGGAAGAAGTTGGAAAGGCTAGGGGGCCATTTGGAAATCAAATACATGAGTTCTTAAAAAGGTACACTTTACTTGTATTTTGATTTTCATTAAAATGAAATCCATGCATGCTTAAATCTTTGTTTTTCACTTATGCATGATTTCAAGAGTTGTTTTGCAAACTCATTATCTTCATTGGTATATTAGAATGGTTTGCAATCACTCTCACCTAAATCACATGTGTTCTTAGACTTTTATATTCATACAACATGTTTTAGATCATTTCTTCAAGTTGTGTGAATCTTTCATGTGATTAGTATTTTTCTCTTCAATCATCATTTTATAAGCTTTGATTTTAAAATGCATCATGCATTCATTTAAGAGCTTCATTGTTAAAATAGATTGAAGTAGAGCATTCATACACTTGTGCACACACTTTAACTTAATTGAGTGTATGTTTGTTATTTGTATTAAACTTTCATATTAGCCTAGTCAAGAGGCAATTTCATATGAGCTTAAATTGTAATCTCTTAGAGTGATCTTTTGTAAAGACACTTTCTTAGAGAAAGCTTTATTTGTAAAGGTTATTGCTTAGCCTAAGAAAAGCATTGTATAAGGTTATTGCTTAGCCTAAGAAAAGCATATTGTAAGGTTATTGCTTAGCCTAAGAAAAGCATCTTGTAAGGTTGTTGTTTAGCCTTTGAAAAGCAACATTGTAGAGGTTATTGCTTAGCCTTTGAAAAAGCATAAATAGTGGAAATCCGGTGGGGTGATTGGATCACAAGCCGGTAGTGGATGTAGGCACGTTGGCCGAACCACTATAAATATTGTGTTGTGGTGATTGCTATGTGGTGATTGATTTTGTTTAGCTTCCGCATATTGATTGATCACTCATCACATGTGACTAGTTTTGTTTAAGAAATTAAAATTGGTTTAAATTGGTCACAATTGTAGCTCACCCTATTCACCCCCCCCCCTCTAGGGTTAGGATCCTCGTGGACTTTCAAATCCCCCAAGTAAATGCAAAGTCATAAAAGGAACCCCCAAATGGCCCCATTAGTCACAAAGGCACTCAAAGTTCCCCAAAGTTATAATAAAAGCTATTCTAATCCCAACTTAACCACAAGACACTAATCACGCTAAAGACTAAAACACTACTTAGTTAATACTAATCGATGTCACTCGGGTCGAGGTCTTACACCTATTAACCGGGCCCTAGTATCCTGCTTTACGGACTCCTTGGGTCTTAGCTCACGATTCTCGCCTTGCTTGTCGATTGGATATACCCGAATCCATAGAGAGTTTTTCAGTTAGTGTGCGAGCATTCAGTTGCCATGCCTTCTGAGTTACCCATATCACTTTACCTTTCTACCACCCGTTCTAGGTCCCCTATTTATACCCGAAATGCTGCCCATTTTTCCATGGATCTCTCAAACTTAGAAAAATAATGTTTAAAAATCCGATTCTACCCAGTTTATTGTTTTAAGCTCAAATGACCTCGATTTACTATTTAAAGCCCGATTTAACTTGGTTTACTATTTTAAAAGCCGAATCAACATTGTTTTCTATTTTTAAGCATTCTTATTGCCTGTCAACCCCATACTTGCACATACTTCCCTTGAGTAACTGAAATACTCATTAATTCTTGACTAAGCCCCGAAACCCTGCACTTTGCATTGATTCTCGAGTCGGCACCACCAATTTGTTATTTTAGTACTTATTATATATGGATATATATATATTGCTTGCTGCAGTTTGAGTCTTGTATGTCACCGATGTCACTTAAGCACCCATGTTGTCTGGGGCAGACCAGGTACCCCTGTGATAAGGACTCCAGGACGAGTTCTGAGATGGCCCCAGCCAGCTCGTTAGGGGCTAGGAGTTGCACCCCCTTTTCGAGGAATTATGTGAAGTGGATGCCAATTAGTCGGCAGTCTGAATTAATTACTGTTTATGATTCCGTTAATCATATTTTCATGCATTAACCTACCCAGCTCACTGTCATTGATATACTGATTAATCACCTGTATTTATACTTGGCTTTGCACATGCAAACTATTCCTTTTATTTTGGATATTTGCCAGGCATTTGTGTGTGATCTACGCTTGGTGCCGTAGGTATGATTTACTGACCTGTATCCTGATATGGCTTCTGAGGAGGCGGTTGCTGAGCCGCAGGTTACGTGTGATTGAGGTGCATAGGCTGTCATGTAGACTCCGTCCCTTGCACATGAGACGCGAAATACCTAAGAGTATTATTTTGGGTTTTGTATTATGTTTTGCTGGCCTCTATTGGCCTTTTATTTTGGGGAATGGAATTAATACATCTTTTGTAATTTCTAACTTGAAATATGGAATGATTTATCTTGGTTACTTGTTTAGCATTTTTATCTCCTGCTTGTATCGTACCTGTCTGATGATTTATTGTACAGTAGTATTTAGTCAGTAAGATATTGTTGTGCAAGACGGAATCCAATGAGCTTCGGACTTCGGATTGCACCGCAATGCATGCTTCCGCTAAATATTCCATAACGATGATGGGTCTTGTAATTCTCATCCATGCGGATCTTGGGGAAAAAGTAAGATTAAGCTACAGTAATCCATGTAATCACGGCCCCTTAACCCTACATACTACATCCTGTAGTGTGTCCCCTATATACTATATCACATGGCACCTTAATCATACCCCCATTTTCAAGATTATACTATATCATGCAGTGTGTCCCCATGCTAGCTTACATGGGTTAAGACCCACCACAATAGAATGTGAATACCAGGGTTGACGTTGACCCTGGTGCATTATAGTCAGGGTCGACATCGACCCTCAGCACAAAAAATGAGGGTCGACGTCGACCCTCGAAAGAATGATTAAAAAGAGGGGTTTTTATGTGGTAAGGTCGATTTGATGCGGGTTTGGCTAAAGTGACCCTTTTGGTGCAATAGTCACCTAAAATGTTTTCTTTTTGATAAATCCCCTTACAAATATTAGAGACAATCTCTCCTATGTTTTTCTCATTTGATGAGATATTGGATTTACATGGATAACATAAATCCAATTTAAATTTCAAAATCAAAATAAATTGTCAATGACAAATATAGCCAAGTGGATTGCGAAGGGCCACAACCCAATTGGGCACAATGATCTAACAAGCCCGATGGACGGGGACCATTATATCCTAATAATATATACCTTTAAGAGGAATAGAGATCTTGAAAATGCAATCTTCTATAGGTAGTGGTTTTCAACATCATCATCAACAAAGCCTTGCATCAACTACGTTGGGTCGGCTCCATGAATCTTCTTATTTATCCATTCTGATCTATCTTATGCCAAACCCCCTAATGGGTTGCACTTCTTTAAATCTATTGTTGCCACTTCCATCTATAGCCTCTTAAATCTAACCATACCCTTTGGTGGGCCATCCACCTGCATGGAAAAAATAGTTCCTTACCGCGGCCTTTGTTGGCCTATGTTGGAAACGTCGAAATCATCTCAAATGAGTTTATCTTATTTTATCGCCTTTTGATGCTCACCTTAAATGTGAGGCCCCGCCTCTTAACTTATCTTAGTGGGATCCACTTATAGGTAATTATCCCTGATTTTCCAATTTAATAGGTGACTAGTGAGGGTAGTTGAGTAATTTTCTAGTAATTAGGCTTAGTTTATAGGTTTGGGGGACTTTCTGAGATTTCTAGGTTTGTCAAGGGTTTAGATGGTTTCCCTAGGATTAATTTATTGGTTAGCTAGAGGCCCTTAGGTGTAATTACAAGGTTTAGGAAGGGTTTTTCCTAGGAGAATGTGCAACAAACCCAAATACCCCTAGGTCTCGTCACTAACTAAACTACCAAGGAATGGCACTATAGTCAATAGAACCAAACTACCCTAATTAAATACCCTCATCCTTATCCTTAGCATACATAACCAAAGGAGGGCAATATGGACATTTGGCCCAAACCCAACCTTATATAAAAAAAAACACTGCCCTCCCACGACGTTCCCACCTCTCTCCCTCTTCCCCCATTTTCCCTCTCGTTTCTCTCTTCTTCCCTCTCTTCCATTCCATTTTCCCTCCAAAATTTCCTACAAGAATTCCTAGATCTAGGGTTTCCAACTCCAAGAAGGCAAGACTTCATCAAGCTAAAGCCATCTACAACCAAGAAGCCCTCCCTTATCTTCTTTCCCTCTCCAATCAAAGGTGAGTTTCATCTCCTCTCTCCAATTCTATGTAGATCTACCTATTTTGTCACGCCCCCGAACCCGGACTCTACAGCGACCCGACCTCGGGGAGCGTTAATGAGATAAAATAAAATTATATTTCTCCCATGATCCGTGTGTGTGAGGATGACAAATTCCCAACACAAATCCAAATATTTCGCGGAAGCTTACGTGGCGTTGCAACCCGGAGCTAGTAGCCATCAGTTTCTGCATCGCACTTAACCGCTAGCACATAGTTATAATGTCAAGGACCATATTAGATTGGAACAAATCATCATAATAAAATACAAAGTTGACAGTAACAGGATAATCATTCTCACATATGTTCAAGTTACAAATTATCAAAGTGTATTAATTAAAAACCCCGAAGAAAAGGCTAATAAAATCCATACAAATAACAAACTAAATAAACACTACCCTGAATATGACGTGGCTTCGATATCAAGCTCAATGTCGACATGACATAGCCGAAATTACAACCTACAAACTCATGGCTCCACAGCCAACACATGCACTCAATTCAGGGCGAAGAAACTGCTGTTGGAAATTTATACTAAAAACATACTTTATGTATGTCTTTGACTGATTCATTTTAGTATATTTTGTCTTCTCATCTAACTGAGATTTTGTATGGGCAAATGGTTGCATTATTATGCATGTGAGTGTCTTTTATTCTATAAAGTAGACAAGTTGGTGTGTAGAGTTTTACTTATACACGGAAGACTTATTTGTCGGTTCTTGTAGAATATAAGTTGTTGTTCACAATCTAGATGGATTTGGACACACCATTGGTACGATTGTGGCGTGATGTTTCAACAAGCTTGTCTTGGCTACGGGAAACGGTATAGTTTCGACTCATTATGCTAGTACACTATGTGTGTATTGAACATGACTGTGTTTTTGGGTTTAATGTCTTTATACTGACTATATAAGGTGATGAACACCTAAATGGTTATTATGAGTGCTTGTATTCTTAATCCCGACATAAATAATAGACACATACATTTAGTGTTTGGAATTTTGATTTATGAAGGAGTGAGATCTTTTATGGGTCAATAATATCAGTGAATTGGATGACTACACTACGTGTATGGTAGATATTAGTTTATTGACAGAATGCACATCCCATAATAGGGTTTGATGATATCCCCTTTATGAAGCTTTTAAGTTTTGATTATGTTAAACCCTATAGGTGGACTTTGTGTCCGACATATCAAATAAGTTAAGTGTAAGGTCTCGAGGAATTATAAAGATATCGATTAAATATAGATGTCAGTAATTATTTAATCGATGGATATCTGAAATCTTAATGTGGGGAGATTGATAAGCATTTAATGTCGCGACCCCGGACAGGGAATCCGAATCCGGGATCGGGACATTAGTGAATAATGATTTATGATGATTATCTACATCAACAATATATAACTTATTTAATTTCCCATAGGTGTCCGCGGTGAGGATATCACAACCATCAAGGAATATTTCTTTTGAGTGCGGAAGCGTGTAGCAAATCAAATAGTAGACTATCTCTAGTCATGCAAGCATTAACATCAAATATCAAAACTGTATCAGAATGAGCAATGATCTATAGCATGTTTCCCAAAAGTTGTTAAAGTTAGTCAAAATAACATTTAGTTACATTCCCCAAAATTAGAGGCCAACAAAGGCCAATATTACAAAATAATAACCCAAAAGAATGGTTAATAACTTCTCCCCAAAATGTTACGCCTCTTGTAGCAACCCGATGTCTACATGACATCGTCAGCACGCCACTCAACTAGAGGTTGCGGCTCACCTACCGCCTCCTCCGGCTCCTCCTCAAGGAAACCGGCAACGGGACCTGAGTACCAAAGCAAAGGATCAGACACGACGGTCTGGCAAGAGAGTGACAAGATACAACAACATATAATAGATGAAATATCTCGAAAAGCAAGGAGATCTGTTTAAGCAAGAACTCTCACAAAATAGATAAATCATTTGCTAGAAAACATGTAAATAAGATAAGACATATGAGGTAACCAAGGGATCGGGAGCTCACAAGATGGCAATCACATAAAGCTAAGTCCTCTGTCACTAAAGTGACAACAGTATCACGGGATGTTGTTCTCAGTCACACAAGGTGAGGAGAATCAACGCAAATCATATATACAAAATAAATATACGGGACGGGACCACGGTAGCGAACCGGGTATCGGGACGGGACCACGGTAATGACCGGGTATCGGGATCCAAACTGCAGCTGGCGGGACGGGAGAGGGATCTCCAAGTCGGTGGATCAAACCGACAAGGTATCCAAGCTTAGTGATGCCGACACATAGGTTAAATAACACATCGATACATATGCGAGTAAATCAAGTACAAGTAAATCAATGAATGGGCAAGAATATTCAAATGTATAACTTTCATTTCATATCAGACAATACTCTTCGGGACAAGTCAATGTTACTAGTGTAACCATCAAGCTTTCGGGAAAACAGATCATGTAAAGTAAATCTTGGAAATGAAGAAATAAAGTGAACTATTACAATTCCGGAAAAATATTGATTTCAAGCTTTCTTTCCATCTTTCTCTCTATGGCCAACCATCTTCTTTAGCTCCCAAGCTTTCTTTCTTCTTTCAACTCTCCACCTTTGACCATGCACTCTCTCTCCTTTTGGCAAGATATGCATTCTCTCCCCCTGTAGAAGATCATACAAAATCTCCCCTTAGGAAGCTTGGACATTCACTTCCCCTTTAGAGAACTTGAATGCTCTCTCCCCCTTTGACATTAAATTGCAAAGGTACCTACACACATGAAATAAGGAAAATACCTTTTAGTAGCACCTGTTAACAAAAGAAATCGAAAATTAAATACATAACAGGTTATCATGTATGGAAGTAATCTCTAAGGGTTCAAAGCTTATCCAAGGGTCAATTGGATCAAAACTAATACTTCCTATGAAGGTTTACACTCCCCCTCAATCAATTCTCTCCTTTTTTCAAACTTTTAACAAAGATTTAACTATTAGGTGCAAGAAGAAGATGGTTTACAATTGAGGGTCAACTTCAAGAGAAGGATTAGATTCGTTTAACTATAGAGCACAATTTGATCAAATTACCAAAAGAGAGCAAGGTCAATGAGAAAAGCGATCATGGGTACCAATTGGAAAAACTAAGAATACCAATTGAGATTCAAAGATAAGTCTATTAAAACAATCACTCTAAAATGGAGTTATAAAGAATATAACTATTAAGATAAATTCAAAATAGAGCTATCCATGATGAAATGGGGTTTACTTAAACATAGCATCAAATAATTTAACTATGAAAATCATATGCTATGAATGTTTTAAAAGCATTTCGTTCAATCAATAAATATGACAATTAAGTGCAAGATGAGTGAAATGAAATTCAAACATGAACCCAACCTCAACTAATAACCAATCAAGATTATGAATACATAAACATGGTGGTCATGAGATATACCAATATGAGCAAGAGAGGTGGCAAACATGAAAATTATGATGCTAATGGAGTGTGACATGGAACAAATATATTACTATCAAGTTCAATCCAATGTACATAAGTTCATCACATACTCAAGATAAGACATCAAATCAATCGATACTAATTGAAACCAATTGAATTTGAAAACATGATTAAGAGCAAGAATGTGACAAACACAAAATTCCATCAAGAATCATAAATGGATATTCATCACTTTTAAAGATATAACTAATGAGCATAGTGATGAACAAGATAAACTGCAATGCAAAAGGATATAACTTGGTAATGCATGCAATTTTCAAAGTGACAAAATCATATGAATTCAACATCTAAGATATCCATCAAACATATAGATATACGAGGAATGAATTTCAAAGAGTTTCATATGATCAAGATCACTACTATGAAGTTGAAACATGTATAAGGATGACATCACTTAGAGAATATACATGAATCAACATCATAACCATCCAAAAAAAAATGACTAGAAAGCATAAAGGATGGATTTGAGTTCTAGTATGGTTTCTACAAATATAACTAATATCACAACCATACATAGAACGATTTGACATTTGCATAGAGAGGATCAATCAACACTCAAGATCTAACTCATACCATATCATCAATAAAGAACATAACTATGCAAGCACAATAAGGTATGGAGTTAGAGGGACATCATGGATCGCATATAGATGAAGATGGATCACAGATATGGATATACCTATTAAGAGCAATGGTTTAATTCCAATTCATCTAAAATGATCCATTTAATCTATCATGCAACATCTCCACTCTTAGCAAATGTACTAAGCTTACAATGCAATAGAAAATGGATATGAGGTTTATACCAAATGAACTTAGCACATTAAATCACATATGTACTTAATAAGCTCAAATACAAGATTTTACTATAAAGCACATAAACAATCACCAATTTGCATTAATGAAAATATATATACCAAGTTAGGCACAAACATGCAAATCAATGACACCATATCCAACCAAGCAATGTAAGACATCAAAATCAATTTGCATAAAAAGAATGTAACTAAATGAGCAAAGATGCAAATCAATCACGATAATATTGCAATCAAAGGGTTTTTGAAAACCATGAGATATAACTTAAAAGTTCATGAAGACAAAATCAAATGATCACAAAGAAACATTGCATTTTAATAGATGTGACTATATAGAAAAAAAATGCAAATGTAACAATGACCAACAAAAAGATTTAACTATAAAGGATAGGTTGGTTTCACGCCCCCGAACCAGAACCTCGGGGGCGGGAATGGGATTAAGCATAAATGTATTTTACTTCTCCCAGGATCCGCGTGTGTGAAGACAACACATCCCAACACATTCTGAATATTTTGCGGAAGCATTTGTGGCGTTGCGACCCGAAGTCCGTGGCCATCGGATTCCGCGTCGCACTCAACCTTTAGCACATAGCTAATATATCAAGAATCATATCAGACTGGAGTAACCATCATAATAAATTACAGAGCTGACAGTAACAGGATATTACATTCCTAAATATGTTCAAGTTACAATTATCAATGTATATTAATTAAGAATCCCAAGAAAAAGGCTAATAAAAGCCATACAACAAAAGGCTATAAACTACTACCCAAATGTGACGTGGCTCCGATGTCAAGCTCAATGTCTACATGACATAGCCGACAAAACAACCTGCAAAACATGGCTCCACAGCCAACTCAAGCACTCAACTCGGGACGAAGAAATCTGAACCTGAGTACCAAAAGTAGTGGGTCAGACACGACGGTCTGGCAGGTGGATGAAAAGATAACAAATATACTGCAGAATAAAACATATGATAAATCATGCTATTCGATCAAATGCTGCATATAATTAAACGGGTGCAAAAGTCGGGAATCTCGGGGAAAACCTGTATTCATTTCAAGCATGGGTAAAACATGAATATCTAACAAAACATGTGTTCATTTACATCATCTATAAACATAGATATTTGACAATCGGGTGTTCGTCTAAAACATGTATAAATATAGTAGTTTGACCAAACAAACGATCATTTGAGACTTAGGTAAAAACATAAGTATACAACAAATCAGGTATTCATAGGAGTCTGGCAAAACCAATGTCCATTTGAAACATATGTGAAAATACGGATATTTAACAAACTGGGTGTTCATTTAAAACAGGTGTAATCAAAGAAATCTGACCAAAACTAATGTTCATTTATCCATAATTCAAAGTGTGGGTATTCAACAAATCGGGCATCATTTAAAAACAGGTATAAACATAGGACTTTGGCAAAACAAGTGTCAGTGTCATTTAAAACATATTTCAAAGCATGGATATTTCACAATTCGAGTAATCATTTAAAACAGGTATAAACATAGGAATCTGGAATACAAGTGTCATTTAAAAACATATTTCAAAGCATGGATATTTCACAATTCGAGTAATCATTTAAAACAGGTATAAACATAGGAATCTGGAATACAAGTGTCATTTAAAACAAAGCACGGGTATTTAACAATTCGGGTATTCATTTACAACATGTACAACCATATAAATCTAGCGAAACCGTTGATTGTTTGAAACATATGTAAAAGCATGGGTATTCACCCAACCGGCATTCATTTAAAACATATACGTGTACAAAGAACAGAAGGCAATATAATAATAACTGAATTTACATTGGAGAATATTAACACTTGTTTAAATAACAACTTTCATAAAAGAAACAAATCATTTATCGGAAAGCAAGTAAACAATATAAAGCATGTCGGGTATCCAAGGAATCGGGAACTGGCAAGATGGCAATCACAAGAAGCTAAGTCCTCTATCACCGAAGTGACAAGAGTATAACGGGACGTTGGTCTCAGTCACACAAGGTGAGGAGACTCAACGTAAATCATATATACAATATAAATATACGGGAACGGGACCACGGTAGCGAACCGGGCATCGGGACGGGACCACGGTAATAACCGGGTATCGGGATCCAAACTGCAGCTGGCGGGACGGGAGAGGGATTTCCAAGTCGGTGGATCAAACCGACAAGGTATCCAAGCTTAGTGATGCCGACTCATAGGTCAAATAACAAATCGGGACATATGCAAGTAAATCAAGTACAATAAATAAACGGGTAAAACGGGGGTGCTCAAGGGCACACTGTCACTTCATATCGGGCAATACATCTCGGGATAAATAACTGTTACTAGAGTAACTTCAATGCTTTCGGGAAAACAAGTCATGTAAAGTAAATCTTGGAAATGAAGAAATATAATGAACTATACCATTTCGGGAAAACTGTTGACTTCGAGATCTATATAAGTGGATAGGGGTCCCGTATGTCGATTATTGAAATGACTTGGTACTCCTTGAGTTTGAAGACATCCCGGGCTCCTTATACACTTTGGATTTTCAAAACTTCGAATGACATCCTTGTGATATGGTTTCTTTCTCGGATGGCCTCATACAATGCCTAGTGAATCTCCTTTGATCGTCAAAGCTCAGCGCTCGAACGAACCAGAGAGTTCGTTCGAGCGGGGAGCTTTTCGAAATCTGGGGAATTTCGGTTACCTGGCGGTTAGCCGCCGCTGGGGCAGGTGGCAAGCCGCTGGCTGACCGCGGCTGGGCTGCAGAAATGCAGCTTACTGGAAAGCTGACCGCCAAGTGCGGTTAGATGGCGGTTAGCCGCCGATGTGTTCGGCGGTTAGCCGCTGGCCAACCGTGGAGCTGACTGAATTTTTAGGTGGAGAAGGGTGCTCTCTGGAAAAGTAACCGTAACATTTCGGCTAGCTGGCGGTTAGCCGCCAGTCACCAGGCGGCTAGCCGCCGGGTGACCGCAGGCTGACTGCCAGGTACGGGAATCACCCACTGTGTTCAGATTTAAGCCCTTTCTCCTCCTCAAACCATTCTCCTCACTTCCACTTAATCCTTGCCACAAAACTGAGCTAAAAGCTCCTCCAATGCAACTATCTACACTTCTCCACAACTCCAATATGGGTTTATTCCATCACCTCATCCATCAATATCAAATCCAATGCAATTAAAGAAAGAAGGAAACCATTTCACAATAGGGTACATTTGATATAAGCAAGAAGAAATTAAATGACATTCACCAATACACTTATAAGACATAAATGCACTACCATGAATGCACTACCAAAGCTCTATCATGGGCATTTATTTCAAACCAATGTAATAATTAGACATGAGTGAAAAGCACCAAAAATCATGGAAAGCTTATAAAGATCTAAACATCCACTTGCATTTCTCTTCCAAAATCACTTCAAATCCTCATTAAACTCCAATGAACAATTAAATTCAAACACCTCTTTAAATGAGTATCAATTCAAGTCAATGTGAGTTATAACATAACCATGAATAGCCAATCCAACCTCATTCCTTATAAAACCATATGAACAAACTTGACTAAATAAAATGCATACATTCCCAAGAGTTCCAAGAGATTTAACAAGAGAGAAAAACCAATTCATATGCATTTCGAAATCAATAGAAATGTGACAAGAAGCATATGTGCAAACATGTATCCAATGATCAAGAACAAGTAATAAAACTTAAGATTTTCTCATAAAACTTAATAACATTCAAACCATCCATTCATCCACTTGCCTTTGACTCTAATCAAGCAAACCAAGCTCCTAATCACCTCTCAAGCTCAAGATCAACAATCTCTACAAAAACCCCCAAAACAAACCCTAAAATGGGTTAAATAATGAAATGACAAGGAAACCATTCAATAATCAAGGTGGAGCTTCTCTAAGGCTAGAAGATTACAAATCTAGAATATGAAGAAGAACACTTACTTGGATGACCTTCAAATGAGAAGAACAAGCTCAAGGGAGGTCTCTAGGTTGGGAGATTTCTCCAAAAATGGTATCAATAGGGAGCCATGGTGAAGAGGAAGAAGAAGATGGTCTCCATTTCTTGATTGATGAACTCTTGGTGTGGCTTGGAGATGAAGAAGCAAGAAGAAGAAGAAGAAGTTGCAAGAAAAGCCCTAGGCTCAATAGTTGTGCTGGAACAATGGAGAATGGGATGCAATGAAGGGGATGGGTTCCTCTTATAAGCAAGTGAGGTTTGGGTCCCACAACTTAAAGAACTTGGGTGGCTGAAATCATCTCTTTCGGGACCTCGGATGAATTCGACGAAGAAGGAAGAAATGATCGTCGAAATTTCTAGTTTCCAAAAAGTATATGTTTCACGGATTTCGAGAATATCGAGTTTTGGGTACAGATTTGGTGTGAAAAGACTATTTTGCCCTCAAGGCCAAGAAATCGGGTTTCGGGTTCTCAAATGGATACGGAATCAACATGAAAGTTGTAGGATTCCTCAAGATGAATGCAACGGGCCAAAAACACAATACGAAACCAATCGAAAAAATCTCACAAGAAAATGCAAAGCCGAAAAGGGAACCCCCAAAGGGCCCCACAAGCCACCAAAGCACTCAAAAGCCCAAAACAAGAAGAAAAACCATTCTAGCTCACAAACTCAACCCAACAAATACTAATCCCACTAAAAGAACTAATTCACAAATAAAACAACACTAATCCAAGAGATTAGGGGTCGGGTTCTCACAGTTGGTCTAGAGAGGTTCAAGACCTTAAGGTTAGTCTAAATGTGTACCTTTGAAGATTCACCTAAGGTCTTGAAAAGGTTGTTCTTGAGAGTTCACTTAGAGGACTCACCAACTCTTAGAGATATAACTCGAAAAAGACTTAGAGTGGTGAAAAGATACTACGGGGAAATTACATTTTCAATCATAGTGGAAATCATTAAAAAGATATGCAATAAAACACAACACTAGGGTTCTAATCTAGAAAGGATCACCTCCGGGTTGTTAAGCCCTAAAATGGAGTAACCTCGCTCTGATACCAATTGAAAGTCCTGGGATCCAAACCCTAGAGGGGGGGTGAATAGGGTGAGCTACAACTATTGACCAATTTAGACCAATTTTAGCTTCTTTAAATTAAACTAGTCACAAGTGGTGATTAAGTAAATAAATGCGGAAGCTTACAAAAACAATCACCACAAAGCATTCACCATCACTCAAGGATTTATAGTGGTTCGACCTCAATGCCTACATCCACTACCGGCTTGTGATCCAACACCCCACCAGATTTCCACTATTTATGCTTTTCAATAGGTTAAGCAATAACCTTTACAATATGCTTTTTAAGGCTAAGCAATAACCTCTACATTATGCTTTTCTTAGGCTAAGCAATAACCTTTACAAATGAAAGATTTCTCTAAGAAGGTGTCTATACAAAAACACTCTAAGAGATAGAATTTAAGCTCAATAGAATTGCCTCTTAATTAGGCAAATATGAAAGTGAAAATCTAATTCACACACACACACTATGGATGCAAAGATGAATGCACAATGTGTATGCATGATGTCCTCAATCAATTTGAAAATGAAAGCTCATAAATGTATGCCAAAGGCTTTTGAAAGTTTTAGCTCATAAAAACATTTATGATTGAGGAAAGAATGCTAACAACATGTTAAAAATAACTTGTAAAAGAAATACCTATGTATTCTAAACAAGTTGTGAAATTCTAAGAACAAAACATGTGATACATAGGGATGTCAATCAAACTAACAATGTAGCTCAATATGTGTATGCTATAAGCATAAAACATAAAAATAGATTTGATTGAAGTTAGGGGACAAATCATATGTAATTATAAATTCAACTTGAAAATGATATACCTATCAATGCTAAACAAGTTGTGAAACTTCAAAACAAAAGTACATATGATTTGTGAAGTTGTTGAATCCAAAACATAAGATAGATTTGAAAGAGATTTTCTTATGATGAAAACAACAGCCAAAGATTCAACCAAGTATAGGAATCATGTTACATATAATTTCAAAGATGTTTTCATTAACATGATTTACTTAGATATACCAATTTATGTACTACTTGGATTGAATCAAGGTGATGCATCCAAAACAATAAATCAATTCAATACATATACATGTTAAGAACACAACAAAAACATAGTTTATCATGCTAGAAATGATTTACCAATAATAAAGCAAAGCATGACAACATATGGTAAAGGAAAGTAAAGCTTAGTTAGTGATTTAACTCAATGAAACCAAGCTTTAGCTTTCCAAATGACCCCTTTCATCCCTTAGCTCATTCCCCTTTGATTGGCCTCAAAACATCTCAAGGAAGGCCTCTTGATCCTCTAATTTTTCAAAGGAATGAACCATTATTTATAGCCAAAAAGTGTCAAACGGCTCTTCCCCACTCGACCTGGACCCTTACCCGGTCGACCTGGTACACAACGGTAAAAAATCTTACCGTTTGAAAAAGGCACAACGGCTCTTTCCCGGTCGACCGACCACACTGCGGGTCGACCCGGGCTCGGGACCAAAATTCCCTAAAATTGTATTTTTCAAAGTATTTTCTTTAGGGAACTTTTGGGCCACTGAATCAAGCTTCGAATCATGATTTAAATCAAACTAAGAGGTTTAAAAACATGAAACATAAAAAGCCTAAAAAGATTTGAAAGATTTAAAACATAGGCTAGCTTGATTCATAAAACTTCTTTTCAAATTAAAATGCATCCAAGTTTAAAATCAAAACATGCATAATTCAATATTTTTACAAGTCTTAAAAACAATGCGTGTAGAAATCAAGATTTCAAGATTTTCTAAATCAATGCAAGTGTGAAAATTCAAATGATGCTAGAATAATAATGCATCCATCATATTGCAATACACAAAATTCCTAACAAAAACTTCCTAAAACTAATGAAAAGGCATTCTAACTCACAAACTCAACGAAACAACCATTAATCCCACTTAGAGAACTAATCCACAACTAAATCAACACTAATCCTGGAAATTAGGAGTCGGAGTCTCACATATTTCTTTTAAAATTCCCCCTTTCTCATGCACTTTCTCCTTAAGAATGGGTGTAGGAGCTATAGATCTGGCCATTGGAGAGATCCTAGAGGTTTTGGAGTGGAACCTAACTATTTGAGGAGTTTCTTCCCCAATTAAGCAAGTAGACATGTCCAGATTTCCTTTGATTGCTTGTTATTATGCTTGGATTGGTGATTGATGGCATGTATGCTTTCTTTTCATGGAATTTTGTAATTTGGTGATGATTAGATGATATGATGTGTGGATCTTCTCTTTCTAAGCCATTTTCTATATCTTTTGGCCGTTGATGGATGGGAGTCCCTCATTTGGAAGATCAATGGCCCATTTGTGATGGGATGATGATGTATGATGGGGTTTTCATCAATGGAGATGAATTGTTGATGGATGGGATGGAGTTAAGGGGTTTTGAATGGAAATTGGATGCAAAGGAAAAGATATAGAAACCTGAAATTTCGGAATATGCGTGTACTCGGTTGACCGGCCCTTCATAGGGTCGACCGGTGACACTGCAGACTCCTTCACCTGAGAGTTGTGTCTGTCGACCTGCTGAGGCAACAACAATGTAGCCAGTCGACCATTATACATTGCATAATCGAGGCGATCTGATCCATTGAAACCCATGCATTCCAATGTAGGCGGTCGATCGGCCCTTCATGGGGTCAATTGCGTACACTGCATAATTGAGATGACAAGCTGACACAGTTTCCAGGCCACTCAGTGTACCTGGTGTTAGATTGTGTGGTCTCAATCCATCAGTTGATGTAATAAATTGATTAATTTCTTTATTTATCAATAAAATCATGCTTTCCTTTCATGAGATGAATGGTGTTTATTACTTAATGAACATGACGAATACATATGACATAATGGTTCATGAGATGAACCGGGTCCCATTAGTATATTAGATGTGATGTATGTATGAGATCCACATACGGGAGACGTGTGTCACACATCTTATACTTAAAATATCTTCACAACCAGTGATGAGACTGGGCATCTCAACTGATAAGGTTGCAGCACTTTGATCACTATGAGATAGTGTGATTTATCTCGATCATTAGAATGAAAGATTCTGGATCATGGTGCTGGTACATTGGATGTATTGAAGGACCATGAGAAACACCTTATGAAATCCTGTCTCGATTTAAGGACTGCTCTCATAATTCCCTAGCAATAGGCTCTCAATCCTGAGACATTGATGAACTCAAGTTTTCGTCTATTCATTTGCTTTGAGTCACCAATGAGTGAGGCCAACTGTAGGTCAACACCTCGGTGTCTTGGGTACGTGTAAGTAGGACTGTGGGAACATATAATGATCAAGATGGAATCTATCTATATTATCCCCTTGTGCCAATTAATGGATTTATCATTAGTAAATGCGCACCCATCTCGATTAAGAGTTAATTGGATGGTGCTGATGATCACTGTGATTAATTGGGGCTCAAGGATAATAAGATGTGGATCTAAGATTGGATGGGACAGATTTATCCCAATTGATCCATGGATATTGATAGAGGGGCTTACTTGTGGTAATTGGGAAGTTTAGGATCTTCATTGTAATTTATTCCTAAGACTGGAGTGCAATTGCATTTATATAGTGGTGTTATTTGCAATTAACTATGGGTCCGGATTGCACATGAGATGTGGGGTTGCGTGTCCCAGTTGGAGACAGCTTTCTAAGGAATCCCTAGTGGTCCCCACGCTAGCCCAAGATATTAGAAAATTACTAATCTTACTTGAGCTCTAAAAGGAAGGAATTAGAAAGTTACTATTTCTATTTGAAATGGGACTTCTAATAGTGGTAATAGTAAGCTACTAATTTGTGTGGAAGTGTGACTTCTAATACAAATTAGTAAGAGAGTTAAAAGAGGAGTCCTGAGGGCTATAAATAAGGGAATAAACACCCTTGGACGTCCATGCAATATTCCATTATTGTGATTCACGCCCAGCCCATATTGTGCAAGAGTTGCACACCACTCTCTCTCTCTCTCCCTCTTCTGGTTCTCTTCTAGTTTCCTTTAGGGTTTTCTCTTGGAGATCCCGCCCATCTTCTTAAGAAAAGAGATCCGATAGAGGGTCATAGCGTGGAAGACAACAAGGTTTTGGAGATCTCTAATTGTTTCAAGAAGAGTTCTTAATCAAGTTAATTATTTTCTCCTCCATTAGAGCACTACCGGGCTCCAAAGGGATAATCTACTTCTATACTTGTTGTAGATTATTTTGTTTCATGTAGTTGTTGATTTCTATCTTCTAGATAGGTTATATTGCTATACATGATTGATGAGAATGAGGGATTGCATCCTGGATTGGGTTTTGTTGCCTTATGGATAGTTGATCCCTGAGTCTAGTGGGTCAAAAGTTTTGAAAATCTATCCACGAGGTCCACCTACTTCCAACACCCGGTTGACCTGCTCCTCACTTGGTCGACTGCGTACCTTGCCGGCAGTATTTTACATAAATTGATTATTTTGAGATCTAATCTCAATTGGGCCTCATTAACCTTCCATTTGGACTATAACGAGCATGCTAGACATGAGTCTAGGGCTGGGATTAACCTTGACCCATGTAGCCACCTAAAGTATGGTCTAGATTTATGAAATGGAACCCAAATCGGTGTCGATGGATTGTCATGGATGCCCTTTACCTACAGGAGCACCAAGAATTCTTAATTAAGCATCTAAGGCTTCCTTGTCTACTGTCTTGGATGAAGTGGGACCCTGAACCTGAAGAGGGGGCAAGGACTATGGCAGATTATGGCATATGGTGGCCTATATTGTTGATTATGGATGAACATTGTGGTTGGGTGGTATGGTCCGAACTAAGACAGTAAGGCCTTGGAGAGATGCCTCAATCAGAGCATGGCACTTGAAGCTCTGATCAACGATCACGGTCCAGATTTGTGTGGTAAGGTCAGGACATAGCACGAGAAGCTTTGATCATTGATTACTGAAATTCAAAGGTTAATGCATTAATGGATGGACCGTAGGATGAGATAATATTAATTAAGCGTATAGAGAAGTGGAGTATACGTGTCATTAACCTTGGGAGCTATGAGAAAGGAATAACGGCACCCCGGACCCCATGGATCATAACCCTTGACTAATATCGTCCCATATAAGCACAGTAAGGGGATCCTATTCGGAATACCCTCAACTAGTGCATTATGGATGGCATATGATGATGATATGCTAGTACCGTTGGTATCTTCAAATACTGAGAAGCTAGCACTCGGACTGGGTACACTTCGATGACTACAATGGATTACGATGGATAATATGACAAACACGGTAGGTATCTTTGGATACTGAGACATCTAGATGCGGGAGTTGGGTGCAACAGGTGTCTTCGGACACTAAGATGGATATGGATTGATGGATGTGGTTGTATGGTTCCATTCGATGGTACGGCGACGATGGGGTGGCCATGACCTCCCATTGTTGATGTCCATCGATTATATGATGTATGGTTATGGACTCCTTTGGATAAGTACGAGATGGTTATTATCACATTGCGAATATCATTGTCATTTACATATTTGAGGTGTAGCACTTCTAGCTTACCGATGATGCATAAATATATTGTAGTACATTGGATATGGACGTGGTAGGATTACTTCCATGTTATCATTGTTGTGATGTTACTTATATGCTTGATTATAATATTGATGATTTACCTGACAATAATACTTCTAGGCATGTATGTTGTAGAACCACTAACTGTAATTATGGGATGGTGTTGATACTGATGACTTCCTTTTTGATTCATACAACATGTTGTATTTAGCATCTATCATATTGTGTTATATTTGTCTATTGTATTGCTAATGTTTATTCGTACACTAGACTCCACACCGTTTTTCATAATGTAATCTAATGTATGGGGTTAGGATCATGATGTATGGGGTTAGGATCATGTATGACTTTATTTATCATTTTTATATATTGTAATGTAATATAATCTAAACATGTTTATTTTCTTGCCAAAATGAGCCTAACGGAATTCTTGGTGCTTTCAGGCGCCTGATCTCTTTCTTTGCTTGTTTGAGGGCTTGGCAGCTGTCCCGATACCGCAGGGTTGTGGAGAGACACGCGGTCGATGTACTGAGAGGCCTTCACATTAGAGTTTGATATTTTCATCTTGTGATCTTTTAGGAGACCATGTTGAAACTAGGCTTATATTAGTTCAACTGAAAATATTGCTGTAAATTCTTAAGTGAAACAAATTATAGGACATTGCCCTTATTCATGCTCATATGAGATCTTTATTTACTCATGTATTGTATTTATGATATTATTTTGGTACTTCTTGTAAGGTCTGCGACCTTACTGGGTCAGTTGGGCCCAATAACCAGCCCGTTGACCCATTTATTTTGATATTATTATAATTATTGTTTTATTAGATATTTAAGTGGGTTTAGATTGTCAGCGAGTTTCTTTTAGCGTTAGAATAGTACCTACAGAGTTTCGTGCGATTATGAGTTCGTTTGACCCTAGTAGGGGGTCGTTTGCAAATTAGGAAAAATTGAGTATTTTTCTGAAAAATTCCTATCACCGTGATTTTGGGTTCGTTGGAAAGGTCTCGTCGCGTTGAACAATTTTGTCTTCTGGCTCGTTGCGATCTGACGACCAGAAACCCTTCTAATAATTCATTTCTTCTCCGGACCCACTGTCACGCCCCCAATCCGAAACGTCAGGGGCGCGAATGGGATTAAGCATAAATATATATTTTCCTCCCAAGATCCGCGTGTGTGAAGACAACACATTCCAACACATTTTGAATATTTTTAGGAAGCTTTCGTGGCATTACGACCCGGAGTCCGTGGCTATCGGATTCCGCGTCGTACTCGACCTCTAGCACATAGCTATTATATCAAAAACCATATCAGACTGGAGTAAACCATTACCACAAAGTACAGAGCTGATAGTAACAGGATATTACATTCCCATATATGTTCAAGTTACAAATTATCAATGTACATTAATTAAGAATCCCAAGAAAAAGGCTGATAAAAGCCATACAATAACAAGTTAATAACCACTACCCAAATGTGACGCAACTCCGATGTCAAGCTCAATGTCTACATGACATAGCCGACAAAACAACTTGCAAAACATGGCTCCACAGCCAACAAAAGCACTCATCTCGGGACGAAGAAGTCTGGACCTGAGTACCAAAAGTAGTGGGTCAGACACGACGATCTGGCAGGTGGGTGAAAGGATAATAAATATACTGAAGAATAAAACATATGATAAATCATGTTATTTGATTAAATGATGCATATAATTAAACGGGTACAAAAATCGAGGGTCTCTGACAAAACATGTATTCGTTTAAAGCATGGGTAAAACATGAAGATCTAATAAAACATATGTTCATTTACATCATCTATAAAAGCATAGATACTTGACAATCGGGTGTTCGTCTAAAACATGTATAAATATAGTGGTCTGGCGAAACAAACATTCATTTGAGACTTAGGTAAAAGCATAAGTATTCAACAAACCGGGTATTCATTTAAAAAATGTGTAACCAAAGAAATCTGACAAAACTAATGTTCATTTAAACATATTTCAAAGCATGAATATTTAACAAATCGGGTATTCATTTAAAACAGGTATAAACATAGGGATTTGGCAAAACAAGTGTCATTTAAAACATATTTCAAAGCATGGATATTTAACCAATCGAGCATTCATTTAAAACATGCGCGTGTACAAGGAACGGAAAACAATATAACAATAACTTTCATAAAAGAAATGAATCATTTATCAGAAAACAAATAAGCAATATAAAACATGTCAGGTATCCAAGGAATCAGGAACTAACAAGATGGCAACCACAGAAAGCTAAGTCCTCTGTCACCAAAGTGACAAGAGTATAACGGGACGTTGGTCTCAGTCACACAAGGTGAGGATAATCAACGCAAATCATATATACAATATAAATATACGGGACGGGACCACGGTAGCGAACCGGGTATCGGGACGGGACCACGGTAAGAAACCGGGCATCGGGATCCAAGCAGCTGGCGGGACGGGAGGGGGATCTCCAAGTCAGTGGATCAGCCTGACAAGGTTATCCAAGCTTAGTGGTGCCGACTCATAGGTCAAATAACAAATCGAGACATATGCAAGTAAATCAAGTACAATAAATAAGCGAGCAAGACGGGGGTGCTCAAAGGCACACTATCGTTTCATGTCGGGCAATACATTTCGGGACAAATAACTGTTACTAGTGTAACTTCAATGCTTTCGGGAAAACGAGTCATGTAATGCAAATCTTGGAAATGAGGTGAAACAATGAACTATTACTATTTCTGGTAAAATATTGGTTTCAAGATCTATTTAAGTGAATAGGGGTCCCGTATGTCGATTATAATCATTACTTGGTACTCCTTGAATTTGAAGACATTCCGGGCTCCTTATGCACTTTATGATTTTTAAAACTTTAAATGAGCTTCTGGATAATACTAGATGCTATGATAGAAAAATCCAAACTATAAACAGTCCATCCTAAGTATGATGTTAGTCCTGAAGCATCGTACAATCTACTCATTCACCGAAAGGGATAGGATTCGCGATAACCAAGGAAATAAACCTCGCGTATGGATATAAGAAGGATATCGCGTTGTCCCATACCGTTCAAGATTGAAATGGATTGGACTCCGATGCAACCGAACCAACCGTGAGGAGTGTCGGCTCAAGACATCCTCACGTATAGTCCAATGAGTCCAAATAGGGTAGCCAAGGTCCCACCTAAGACAATTCGAAATCAGGGTAAAAATTCATTCCGGCAGGGATTTCCCAGTTGGCCAGGTCGACTTGGCCCAGGCCGGGTCGACCTAGTCCCTGTGTACCCAGTCGACCGACCATGGGCCAGGTCGACCGGGAGTTGTAAATTAAATGGGGCTGTGTTTTTTTGTCAGTGTGTCCCAGGTCGACCTGGCCCCTGCCAGGTCGATCGGGCACACTGCGGAACAGAACCCAGGTTCTGTTCTGCAGTGGCCTTGGTCCTCCTCTTTTTCCCTCCTTCCAACACATATACAACCACACAAATTTCTTCAACAATCACTTAAAACCCTCATCAAAACTCCAATGAACATTACATCTCAACACCTCCTTCTTCCCATTTAACACCAAACAAAGAGAATAATCTCCAACATACACTGTCGCGACCCCGGACCGGAAATCCGAATCCGGGATAGGGACATTAGTGAATGATGATTAATGATGATTATCTACACCAAGAAGATACAATTTATTTAATTTCCCACAGGTGTCCGCGGTGAGGATATCACAACCTTGCATGAATATTTCTTTTTAGTGCGGAAGCGTGTAGCAAATCAAATAGTAGACTATCCCTAATCATGCAAGCATTAACATCAAATATCAAAACTGTATCAGAATGAGCAATGATCTATAGCATGTTTCCCAAAAGTTGTTAAAGTTAGACAAAATATCGTTTAGTTACATTCCCCAAAATTAGAGGCCAACAAAGGCCAATATTACAAAATAATAACCCAAAAGAATGGTTAATAACTTCTCCCCAAAATGTTATGGCTCTTGTAGCAACCCGATGTCTACATGACATCGTCAGCACGCCACTCAACTAGAGGTTGCGGCTCACCTACCGCCTCCTCCGGCTCCTCCTCAAGGAAACCGGCAACGGGACCTGGGTACCAAAGCAAAGGATCAGACACGACGGTCTGGCAAGAGAGTGAGAAGATACAACAACATATAATAGATGAAATATCTCAAAAAGCAAGGAAATATGTTTAAGCGAGAACTCTCATAAAATAGATAAATCATTTGCTAGAAAACATGTAAATAAGATAAGACATATGAGGTAACCAAGGGATCGGGAACTCACAAGATGGCAATCACATAAAGCTAAGTCCTCTGTCACTAAAGTGACAACAGTATCACGGGATGTTGTTCTCAGTCACACAAGGTGAGGAGAAACAACGCAAATCATATATACAATATAAATATACGGGACGGGACCACGGTAGCGAACCGGGTATCGGGACGGGACCACGGTATTGACCGGGTATCGGGATCCAAACTGCAGCTGGCGGGACGGGAGAGGGATTTCCAAGTCGGTGGATCAAACCGACAAGGTATCCAAGCTTAGTGATGCCGACTCATAGGTTAAATAACACATCGATACATATGCAAGTAAATCAAGTACAAGTAAATCAATGAACGAGTAAGAATATTCAAATGTATAACTTTCATTTCATATCGGGCAATACTCTTCGGGACAAGTCCATGTTACTAGTGTAACCATCAAGCTTTCGGGAAAACAGATCATGTAAATTAAATCTTGGAAATGAAGAAATAAAACGAACTATTACAATTCCGGGAAAATATTGATTTCAAGATCTATTTAAGTGAATAGGGGTCCCGTATGTCGATTATTGAAATGATTTGGTACTCCTTGAGTTTGAAGACATTCCGGGCTCCTTATGCACTTTTACGATTTTTAAAACTTTAAATGAGCTTATGGATAGTACTAGATACTATGATAGAAAAATCAAGACTATAAACGGTCCATCCTAAGTATGATGTCAACCCGGAACCATCGAGCAACCTACTCAGTCACCGAAAGGAATAGAATTCGCGATACCCAAGGAAATAGACTTTGCATTTAGGTATGAAGAAGGTATCGTGTCGTTCCATCCCGTTCAAGATTGAAATAGATTGAACTTCGATGCCTCCGAACCAACCGTGAAGAGCATCGGCTCAAGACGTCCTCACATATGGTCAAATGAGTCCAAGGAGGGTAGCCAAGGTCCACAAAAAAAAATATATCAAAACCCACTGGACTCAAACTGAAGGTCCGATCGATCGGCCGAAATTTCTGTCCCAGTTATGCACAGAGTCCGATCGAAACGGCCGATCGATCGGCTCAAAAAGCCTTACAGTTAAAGACAGACCGATCGATCGGCCTGCACGTCCGATCGATCGGACCTGGATGTGCAGCAGGTCCGGGAACTTGATTTTTTTTCTTCCCTTTTTCCTTTCCTTCCAACACATCAACAACCACAAAGAACTATAATCAAGATGACTTAAACACATGTTTCCAAGACATTAAATGAGGCTATCAAGATGCATTAAGATCATTTATTCCAACCATGAAAAATCAATAAAGGCAATCAATGAAAGCATGAAAACCATAAATGCTTCACCAAACCATTTGAAACTTAAAAACATCCAATCTTTCACTTGCCTCAAGTCCAAGCTAGCCAAAAATCAAGCCTCTACTCACTTCTTAAGCTCACTTCCAAGCTACAATAAAAAACCCCCAAAACAAACCCTAAAATGGGTCAAACAATGAAATGACAAGGAAACCTTTCAATAATAAAGGTGGAGATTCTCTAAGGCTATAGGAACACAAACCTAGAAGATGAAGAAGAACACTTACTTGGATGACCTTCAAATGAAGAGGGCTATCTCAAAGGGAGTCTCAAAGTTGATGGATTCTTCTACAAAAAGTATCAAAGTGAAGCTTGCTAGATGAGGAAGAGATTGGTGATCTCCATTTCAGGTTTGGTGCAAGATTGGTGAGGATTGGAGAAGGAGAAGCAAGAAGAAGAAGAAGAAGTTGCAAGAAAAACCCTAGGCTCAATAGTTGTGCTGGAACATGAAAATGGAGAAGGAAGGGAAGGGTCTCCTTTGTTAACAAATGAGAGGTTGGGTCCCACAACTTAAGGAACTAGTTTGGCTGAAATCATCTCTCTCGGGTCCTCGGATGAATTCGACGAAGAAGGAAGAAATGTTCGTCGAATTATCTAGTTTCCAAAAAGTATATGTTTCGCGGGTTTCGAGAATACTAAGTTTTGGGTACAGATTTGGTGTGCAATGACTGTTTTACCCTCAAGGCTATGAAATCGGGTTTCGGGATCTCAAACGAGGACGGGATCAACATGAAAGTTGTAGGATTCCTCAAGATGAATGCAACGGGCCAAAAACACAATTCACAACAAATCGGAAAAATTTCTCAAGAAACGCAAAGCCGAAAAGGGAACCCCCAAAGGGCCCCACTAGCCATCAAAACACTCAAAGTAGCCCAAAAACTAGAATCAAGGTTATTCTAAACCCAACTTAACCAAAAACACTAATCAAGCTTAGCACTAACACGCAACTTAATTAGCACTAATCGGGTTCACTCGGGTCGGGGTCTTACATACACAAAGGTCCATTTGAGCCATAATCAAGAGATAAATAAAAACTATTGATCACATTTCCATAACAATAGATTGGTTAGCAAAACTCTTTAAATGAGCATTTATTTCAAATCAATGCAAGCTAGTAAACATAAATATGAATGGCAAAACCAACCCCATTCTTTATAAAACCATATGAACAAACTTTGACCAAATGAAGTGCATACATTTCCAAGAGATTTAACAAGAGAGAAACAACCATTAATATGCATTTTCGAAATCAATAGAAATGTGGCAAGAAGCATATGTGAAAACATGTATCAAATTACCCAGAGCAAGTAATAAAATTTAGGATTTTCTCATAAAACTTAATGACATTCAAACCATCTATTCATCCACTTGCCTTAGGTCCAAGCTAGCAAACCAATCCTCTAATCACCTCTTAAGCTCAAGATCAACAATCTCTACAAAAACCCCCAAAACAAACCCTAAAATGGGTCAAACAATGAAAGACAAGGAATGAGCTCAAACCAAACTAGGAAATAGAACCTAAGGGAAAGCCATTGCACATAAAAGGAAAATGGGAAGGAGTCTTTACCTCTAGGGCCATCAATCAACAAGAATAAGCTTGAAATAGGGGCTGCCCACCTTGGTTTTGCACAAAAATAGCATCCATGGAAAGCTAGAGAGATGGGGAAGAAGATGGCATGGTGGGGTTTCCAAATGGCAAGGTTTCCTCCATGAATGGGGAGGAGAAAACAAGAAGAAATGGAAGGAGAAGCTCAGTTGCAGAGCTCCCCTTTTGGCTGCAACGAATGAGTGAGGGGAGAGGGGAGAGGGGAGAGGGGAGAGTCATCTATTAACATGGGTGGGTGTGGGCCCCACAACACTCAAAACTTGCCAAGGGTAAAACATCTATTTGTGGGCCTCGGATGCGATCGACGAAGAAGAGAAAAATGCTTCTCATAAAATCTAGTTTTCAAAAAGTATAATTTTGGCATGGTTCTGAGATCTCGAAATTTGGGTCCAGATTCAATGTGAAAAGACCAATTTTGCACTCCGGGCTGGAAAAACTGATTTTCGGAGCTTCGAATGGGTACGGAGTGAACACGAAAGTTGTAGAGGTTAACAAAATAAGTCAAATGAGGCTAAAACAAGAATTATTGGGAATTTTGAATAATCTCCCAATCTCGCGCAAAGTCACTAAAAGAACCCCCAAAGGGTCCCACTAATCACAAAGGCACTCAAAATTCCCCAAAACTAGAGAAAAACCAATCTCGCTCACAAACTCAACCAAACAAATACTGATCCCACTAAAAGAAACTAATCCACAAATGAAACAACACTAATCCAGGAAATCAGGGGTCGGGTTCTCACATCCACTTAAGGGCATCTTAGTCTTTTCCCCTCCCTTTCTTCTTAAACAAGAGATTAACCCAAATCTCTTTCCTTCCTATGCAACGAACGATAATGTACCGCAGCCTCTTCTTCTTCCTCATTCTTCCAAGGCTCTAGAACTCCTTCCCTGAAGGATCACTTCCGCCATCCGAGCCGCTCATCTTATTCCTCGCAATCTCCTCTTTCCATTGACATCAGTTTGGTAAGATTTCCCTCTCTTTCATCTTTTCAATCAATTCTCATTGATTTAGATTTAGGTTAGATCTTGATCTTTTCCTCTATTTTCTTCTCTTTTGCGCGATAGATTGCGTTTGGTCGGAGTAGATTGAGGTTTCCGCGGTAGTAGGGCTTCTCTTCAGATTTCCCCGATTTGAATCTTCTTCTTGGTTGAGGCAAGTAGATCTGCATTTTATAATTAAGCATGTGTGTATGTCTTCCATTGATTGGATGTATGTGTTTTCTTGTTAGGTTTCCCTAATTCCAAGCATGTTCTGTTATTAATTTGGGTTTATTTAATTTAATTGTTAAGTTCAGTTTGTTTATTAATGTAAGTGGAAATGATGATGGATGGAATGAATTATTGGGAGAGCATGGTGGCTCAGTTATGTGCAGGTCACAACCTTTGAAAATGTTTGAAATTCGTGGGAAATGTTTGGAAGGAAGGAGGTCAGAAAACCAGCAAAACAGGGGATTCCCGGGAGGTTTCTACCTCCGGGCTTCCAGACGCCAAGGTTCGGGCGTCCGGACCCTAGAAGGCAGAGCCTTCGGGCGCCCTTACTAGTTCCGGAAGTCCAGACGCCAGGTTTCGGGCGTCCGGACGCCGGAAACCCATAGAGGCATATAAGCAGACTAATTTTGTAACGCTCATAACTTTTAATCCGTCCGTCGGAATTTTACATATAATATATCGTTGGAAAGCTCTTGAAATGTAATGGTTTTAGTTTCATAACGATCGGAGATCAGGAAGTGGGATGATTACTCCGATTAATAATTCAGGCCATGTTTTATTGGAAATGAGACTTGTTAACCTAGGTTTGGGCCTTAAATATTAGAAAACATGAACCTCGCCTAACTTGACCATTAATGGGGTTTTGAAGTCGTAGCACGTGGCTTGGTGTGCTTCGATGGGTTGTCTAGGTATTCCTGTAATGTGTATAGTTTAACCGAAGGCATATGGAATTGAATCAATCGATGCTCAACATGATTGTACACCAAGGAAATTCTTTATAAGCATTGATGATTCGAATTCCCCACGCACTCCGTTAAACCACATATGGTACATGGATGACAACACTTGCCTAGGATTGGATTGTAATCTCTCCTTGATTTGTTAATAGTATCCGTCGATTTTGTATCCTTGTACACTCTCTTGGCATAAAACACCTAATTAATTATGAAACATAAACTCTTGTAGAATTAGAACAAGGACCTGACTTAGAGTGTACCATAGGAACCTTGTATCGTGTATTGATAAACATGATCTACTAGAATGTAAGGGATTATCGTGAGGATGGTCCATCTTGTATTGTTTTGAATGAGATAATCCCTAAGAACATGCTTTGTTTGCTGAGCTAGCTAGACTTGCTTGTCTTGGTTTGCCCTGCGTGTCAACGCCGCTTTATTATTATTTTTATTTGCATATCATGGCCACCTGCAGTTTGAGGTTTATTGATGGGCCGGTTACTCCGGCATCGGGGTGGGCAGTAGGCTTCGGACGACATCCATGGCGTTGAATAGTTGGGAGCGGGCATGGACCGTGCTACTATTTCCAGGATCGGGAGCTTGGATCTCCCTGAAGCGGGACTTTGGTATCAGTAGTCCGGATAGGATTGTTACTGTTACCCCGTGCGGTGGCTTGGGCATCAATGGAGTCTCTCTCTTGTGCATTGCATTACATTGGTAGTGGTGATTGTTATATTGCTAAGATTCTTGTTATTGATTCTAATGATATTTACTCATGCTACATGCCTAGTATTGTTCCTTGCATTCCAACGATCTTATACTTGTCATTACTCTTACATTTGATGCTTGTTATGTTATAATTATATCTTGTTTATCTATTGCTCAACATGTCGTTGACTCTGTTCCCTGGTTTGCAGACTCCTCAGGTGAGTACTACTACGAGGAGCAGGCCAGTGAGGAGATCCCAGAGGACCTCCAACTAGCAGAGGAGGCACAGGAGTGGAGTGCCGATGACGTAGAGTAGCGTCATCATTACCAGGCACATGAGAGACTCACTTTGGGATAAACATTAGATTATATTTAATTCATTGTTATTCTTCGTTAAACTTTCTTTCATTGACTCTATGTTGTTTAATGGTCTTAGTTTATGGGATGGCCATGGTAATTAAATTAATTTCCTCTTTAGCTTTAATTGTTGCTTGCAGCTTTAAATTTAATTGAGATTTATTATGTATTGTTGATATCAATGTATGAATTCCACTATTGTTTTATGTTTTGAGGTTGGCATACGTTATCCTCACATCGGACTTACGATCCATGGGCCAAAAAGGGCAAACAAAATTTAATTGGCCCAAAATTTCACTCCGATGTAAGGTCTGCGACCTTACTGGGTCAGTTGGGCCCAATAACCGGCCCGTTACCCATTTATTTTGATATTATTATAATTATTGTTTTATTAGATATTTAGTTGGGTTTATATGGTCAGCGAGTTTCTTTTAGTGTTAGAATAGTGCCTGCGGAGTTTCGTGTGATTCTGAGTTCGTCTGACCCTAGTACGGGGTAGTTTACAAATTAGGAAAAATTGAGTGTTTTCCGAAAAATTCCTATCGCCGTGATTTTGGGTTTGTTGGAAAGGTCTTGTCGCGTTGATCAATTTTGTCTTCTGGGTTGTCGCGATCCGAGGATCAAAAACCCTTCTAATAATTCATTTCTTCTCCGGACCCACTTATGGGTATCTTAGTTTATTCCCTTCCCTTTCTTCTTAAACAAGAGATTAACCCTAATCTCTTTCCTTTCTTTGCAACGAACGATAACCTACCACAGCCTCTTCTTCTTTCTCATTCTTCCAAGGCTCTAGAACTCCTTCCCTGAAGGATCACTCCCGCGATCCAAGCCGCTCATCTTCTTCCTCTCGATCTCCTTTTTCCAATGACATCAGTTTGGTAAGATTTCCCTCTCTTTCATCTTTTCAATCAATTCTCTTTGGTTTAGACTTAGGTTAGATCTTGATCTTTTCCTCTCTTTTCTTCTCCTTTGAGTGATAGATTGCGATTGGTCGGGGTAGATTGAGGTTTCCGTAGTAGTAGGGTTTCTCTTCAGATTTCCCCGATTCCAATCTTCTTCTTGGTTGAGGCAAGTAGATCTGTATTTTATAATTAACCATGTGTGTATGTCTTTCATTGATTGGATGTATGCGTTTTCTTGTTAGGTTTCCCTAATTCCTAGCATGTTCTGTTATTAATTTGGGTTTATTTAATTTAATTGTTAATTTCAGCTGGTTAATTGATGTAAGTGGAAATGATGATGGATGAAATGAATTATTAGGAGAGCATGGTGGCTCAGTTTTGTGCAGGTTACAACCTTTGGAAATGTTTGAAATTCGTGGGGAATGGTTTGGAAGGAAGGAGGTCAGAAAACCAGCAAAACAAGGGATTCCCGAGAGGTTTCTGCCTCCGGGCGTCCAGACGCAAGGGTTCGGGCGTCTGGCAGCCAGAAGGCAGTGCCTTCAGGCGCCATTAGTAGTTCCGAGCTTCCAGACGCCAGGTTTCGGGCGTCTGGACACTAGAAACCCGCAGAAGCATATATGCAGACTAATTTGGAACGTCCATAACTTTTGATCCGCCCGTCGGAATTTTAAATATAATATACCGTTGGAAAGCTCTTGAAATGTAGAATCCAATGGTTCTAGTTTCAAAAAGATCAGAGATCAGAAAGTGGCATGATTACTCAGATTAATGATTCAGTCCGTTCCGTGTTTTATTGGAAATGAGACTTGATAACCTAGGTTTGGGCCTTAGATATTGGAAAACATAAACCTAGCCTCACGTGACCATTAATGGGGTTTTGAAATCGTAGCACGTGGCTTGGTGTGCTTCGATGGGTTGTCTAGGTATTCGTGTATTGTGTATGGTTTAACTGAATGTGTATGGAATTGAATCAATCGATGCTCAACATGATTGTACACTAAGGAAATTCTTTATAAGCATTGATGATTCGAATTCCCCACGCACTTCATTAAACCACATATGGTACATGGATGACAACACTTGCCTAGGATTGGATTATAATCTCTCCTTGATTTGTAAATCGTATTCATCGATTTTGTATCCTTGTACACTCTCTTGGCCTAAAACACCTAATTAATTATGAAACATAAACTCTTGTAGTATTAGAACAAGGACCTGACTTAGAGTGTACCTTAGGAACCTTGTATTGTGTATTGATAAACATGACTGGTTAGAATGTAAGGGATTATCATATGGGTGGTCCATCTTGTATTGTTTTGAATGAGATAATCCCTAAGAACATGCTTTGTTTGCTGAGTTAGCTAGACTTGCTTGTCTTGGTTTTCCCTGCGTGTCAACACCACTTTATTATTATTATTATTATTATTATTATTATTTGCATATCATGGCCTGCTGCAGTTTGGGGTTTATTGATGGGCCGGTTACTCGAACAGCGGGGTGGGCAGTCGGCTTTGGACGGAGTCCATGGCGTTGAATAGTTGGGAGCGGGCTTGGACCGTGCTACTATTCCCGGGACCGAGAACTTGGATCCCCCTGGAGCCGGACTTTGGTATCAGTAGTCCGGATAGGATCGTTACTGGTACCCTGTGAGGTGGCTTGGACATCCATGGAGTCTCCCTCTTGTGCATTGCATTACATTGGTAGTGGTGATTGTTATATTGCTAGGATTCTTGTTATTGATTCAAATGATATTTACTCATGCTACATGCCTAGTATTGTTCCTTGAATTCCTACAATCTTGTACTTGTCATTACTCTTACATTTGATGCAGTTATGTTATAATTATATTTTGCTTATCTATTTCTCAACATGTCATTGACTCTGTTCCTTTGTGTGAGTACTACTACGAGGAGCAGGCCGGTGAGGAGATCCTCAACCAGCAAAGGAGGCATGGGAGTGGAGTGCCGATGACGTAGAGTAGCGTCATCATTACCATTCTTTCATTGACTCTATGTTGTTTAATGGTCTTAGTTTATGGGATGGCCATAGTAATTAAATTAACTTCCTCTTTAGATTTAATTGTTGCTTGCAACTTTAAATTTAATTGAGATTTATTATCCATTGTTGATATCAATGTATGAATTCCACTATTGTTTTATGTTTTGAGGTTGAAATACATTATCCTCACAGCGGACTTACGATCCTTGGGCCAAAAAGGGTAAATTTTTTTTAATTGGCTCAAAACTTCACTCTCCGGATCCGGTTTATTCTCTAATCGGGTTCAGGGGACGTGACACTTCTCACTAACGTCACGGGATTCGAGGCTCCCAGATCTTGGGGAGTTACACTAATTGCTTTTGAAAACGCTCATTTGTTATTCTATCTTTTCTAATTTCTCCACAAATCCACCTCAACATCGTCATCTCTACTACATTTCTTTACCATGCGTCCAATTAGTGACTTTATTAGCCAAATTCCAACCAAACTTTATTAGAGTTGGCTTTAGAAGATTATTCAATCAAAATGAAGGAAAAAAAGTTTGTAGAAAACTTATACCAAAATTCTGTTATGTAAGAAAGCTAAGAATCTAATTGTGTACCCCAATTCTAGGAAATGAAGATGTTTTGGTGAAATGCTAAAACATAAATGTGTTTGGACAGGTTTTTGTTAGGGATTTTGTGTGTTGAAATTTGACGGATGCATTATCATGTTATCATCATTTGAATTTTCACATGAGCATTGTTTTTGAAATACTTGAAATCTTAATTTTCACATGCGTTGTTTTTAAGACTTTTAAAATTTATGTTACATGCATGTTTTGAATTTTAAACTTAAATGAATTAATTTTTAAAAGAAGAATTTCGAATCATGCTAGCCTTTGATTTTAGTCTTTCAAATCATCTTAGGCATTTTTAATTCATGTTTTGATTTATTTAAACATGGAACCTAGCATGACTTCGATGGCCAAAATTCCCACTTAGAAAATCATTAAAAAAAATTGGGAAATGGCAGTTTTACGGTTACTGTCACGCCCCCAAACCGAAACCTCGGGGGTGCGAATGGGATTAAGGATAATTATATTTTTCTCCCAAGATCCGCGTGTGTGAAGACAACACATTCCAACACACTATGAATATTTTTGCGGAAGCTTTCGTGGCGTTGCGACCCGGAGTCCGTGGCCATCGGATTCCATGTCGCATTCAACCGCTAGCATATAGCTATTATATCAAGAACTATATCAGACTGGAGTAAACCAACACAACAAAGTACAAAGCTGACAGTAACAGGATAAGCATTCCCACATATGTTCAAGTTACAAATTATCAATGTACATTAATTAAGAATCCCAAGAAAGGGCTAATAAAAGCCATACTATAACAAGCTAATAACCACTACCCATATGAGACACAACTCCGATTTCAAGCTCAATGTTTACATGACATAGCCGACAAAACAACCTTCAACTCATGGTTCCACAGCCAACAAAAGCACTCATCTCGGGACGAAGAAGTCTGGACCTGAGTACCAAAAATAGTGGGTCAGACACGACGGTCTGGCAGGTGGATGAAAAGATAATAAATGTATTGAAAAATAAAACATGTGATAATTCATATTATTTGATCAAAGACTGCATATAATTAAAACGGGTGGAAAATCATAGATCTCTGACAAAACATACATGTAGTCATTTAAAGCATGAGTAAAACATGGAGATCTAACAAAACATGTGTTCGTTTAAAACATATGTAAAAGCATGGATATTTGACAAATCGGGCATTCATTTGAAACATGTAAGTGCACCAAGGAATGGGATACAATATAACAATAGCTGAATTTACCCTAGAGAACATTAAAACCTGTTAAAACAATAATTTCCATGAAAGAGGATGCATTATCTGTTAGAAAAACACATGTGCTGTATAAAACATGAAAGGTACCAAGGAAACAAGAAACTGGCAAGATGGCAACCACACTGAGCTAAATCCTCCATCACTAATGTGATGAGAGCACGCTAGAGGCGTTGGTCTCGGACACTCGAGGTGGCTAGAACCAACTAAATATATAAATACATATAGCTAAACAAGACCACGGCCGCAGAACCGGGTAACGGGACAGGCAGGATCCAGACTGCAGCTGGTAGGAGCAAGATGGGGACGCCAATTCGGTAGATCAAGCCGACAAGGTTGTCCAAGCTTAGTGGTGCCGACTTATAGTTTACAAGAAAGAAATCATGACATATACATACATATATATATATATACAGGAAGGTGTGTAACACCTTAGCAGGCGGAACATGGTGCACATAGGCACAAAAATCACGTTGATGTCAGGTCATGCATATACAGGCTAGCAGGACACTCAAAGCACACATTTCAATGGTTTTAAAGTAAAGTTGGTGTCAACACGTGAAAACAAGGAGTTACATTAGTAGTCAGTGGTTTTAAAGTAAAACTGGTGTCAACACGTTAAAACAAAACTTACATTAGTAATCAGTGGGTTTAAAGTAAAACTGGTGTCAACACGTGAAAACATAACTTACATTAGTTATCAGTGGTTTTAAAGTAAAACTGGCATCAACACGTGAAAATAGAAAGTTATATTAGTAATCAGTGGTTTTAAAGTAAAACTGGTGTCAACACGTGAAAACAGAAAGTTACATTAGTAATTAGTTAAAAGGGGTCACACATGGATATATTTCCACAAAATGCCGGTCCATACATTGAGGATTCAAGATTTAAATCAATGTGGACAGGGGTTCCGTATGTCGGTTTAGTTATTCATTTGATACTCCTTAAGATTGAAGACATTCCGAGCTCCCCATACACATTAACAAGTCCATAAATCCTCAATAATTCTCCGTGATGGGGTTTCTTTCTCAACCGGGCTCCAAACATCATTCCCTAGATATCACCCTTGCATTGGGCTCCAAACATACCTCTCCCAAGCATAAAGAAACAAGTTTTAAGCTCCATGAATAGACACAGGCAAAACCTTGCTTGGGTTAACCTAGAATTCCCTTGGTTAACCCAAGCAGCCTGCTGCCTGGGTTGTCCTGGGCAGAACCCAGCTTGGGTTAACCCAAAATTTCCTCGGTTAACCCAAGCAGCCTGCTGCCTGGGCTGTCCCACTGCGGGTTTTTGGCTCCATTTCTCAATCTTTTGACATAGTTCCTTCCTCCCTTTGCAACCCACCTTTGAGCCACCCATTTATCACCAAAATAGGGTCTCCTTATCATTTCAAAACCTTACATAATCCTCCTCCAAACATCCACAAAATGCATCAAATCCATCACATTCATTCTCATTTCATCAAAGAAAACCCAACATATATGAAGATCCATATGTAACATAAATCAAGATTTAACCAAACAAGTTAAATATATTTCCAAGAGATTAAGCAAGAGTGGAAATGACTTAGTTCGAAATCAATGAGAAATCATAAGAAAGGGCATAATAAATCATGTAATGAAATCCACATTTCTCATAAAACATGTTAGTATCCAAAACAATCCATTCATCCACTTGCCTTTGGGTCCAAGCTAGCAAATCAAGCCTCTACACACTCTTAAGCTCAAATCACCAATCTACACAAAAGACCCCCAAATACAACCCATTAAAAACCCTAAAAGACCAAAACAATGGAATAAAAGGAGAGAGTTTTCAATAATGGAGATGGAGCTTCTCTAGGGTCATAAGAACACAAATCTAGAAGATGGAGAAGATTGCTTACTTGGAAGGTCCTCTAATGGAAAGGGTTAGCTCAAGGAGAGTCTCAATGTTGGTGGATTTCTCTTCTAATGGCATCCATGGAAAGCTTGCAAGGTGGGGAAGAAGAAGATGAAGTCCATTTCTTGATTGGTACAAGGTTGGTGGTGGATTGAGGAGGAAAAACAAGAAGAAGAAGAAGAAAAGGGCAAAAGCCCTAAAGGAGCTGAAACTCCTCTCCCTTAAGTGTGCTAGAACAAATGGGAGAAGAAGAGAGGGGTTGGTCCCTTTTATAGAAAATGAAGGTGGGTCCCATAATTAACATGACTTGTCTGGCTAGAAAAATGTTTCTTGGGGTCTCGGATGAGTTCGACGAAGAAGGAAGAAATGATCTTCAAAATATCTAGTTTCCAAAAAGTATATGTTTCGAGGGTTTTCGGGATATCAATTTTTGTGTCCAGATTTTCATGTAAAAAGACTGTTTTGCCCCTAACATTGAAAAAGTAGGGTTTCGAGGTCTCGAACGGGGATGGGATCAACACGAAAGTTGTAGAGTTTAACAAGATAAGTCAAACAGAGTCAAAATTGGAATTTTTGGGAATCATGAAGAACCTCTCCAAGCTGATCATGTAAAACAAGTAGGACCATACGGTCACTTTCTAGGTTCACTGGCTCTCAAAACTCCCCAAAACTAGTGAAAAACCATTTTAACTCACAAACTCAACCAAACAACCACTAATCCCACTTAGAGGAACTAATCCATAAATAAAACAACACTAATCTAGGAAATTAGGGGTCGGGGTCTCACAGTTACCTCACAACTAACCGTGCAGTATCCTAAGGCTAGCCGTTGAGCAAAATATGACAATTGTAAACTAGCCGTTTTCTGACCGTTGGAGGTACTGTTAGCCGTGAACTAGCCGTTAGAACTGATTTTTTTTTATATAAAAGGACCATTCCAAAGGCCAATGATGAATCCTTTTGAGGTGTTTTGAGCCAAACAAACGGGAATGAGCTAAGGAAGACTAGTTGGTCAAAAGTGTCGCGACCCCGGACCGGGCCCGCGGGACTGATCCGAGATCGGGACTAATGTGATGAGTGTGGTGTGATGAGATGCACATATCTGCTTAATTTCCCACAGGTGTCCACGGTGAGGATATCACAACCATATATGAACATTTCTTTTAAGCACGGAAGCATGTAGCAAATGAAATATTCAAACCATCTCTAGTCATAAGGACAAAATCATATGTATAAACTTTGTATCAGAATGAGTAATGATCATTAGCATGTTCCCAAAAGTAAGTTAAACTTTATACAAAAGATCATTTAATTACATTCCCCAAAAATAGAGGCCAACAAAGGCCAATACAACTCGAACCAATAACCCAAAAGAATGGTTAAACAGTTTCCCAAAATGTTACGCCTCTCGTAGCAACCAAATGTCTAAATGACATCATCAGCATGCCACTCCACTAAGCGTTGCGGTTCACAGACCGCCTCCTCTGGCTCCTCCTCAAGGTAACCGACAACGTGACCTAAGTACCAAGGAAAATGGGTCAGACACGACGGTCTGGCAAGAGGGTGAAAAGATATAACAACATATGATAAAAGAAATACCTTGGAAAACATTAAAATCTGTTTAAGCAATAACTTTCATAAACGAAATAAATCATTTACTAGAAAACAAATGAGTAATATAAAACATGTAACGTATCCAAGGAATCGGGAAGATGGCAATCACATGAAGCTAAGTCCTCTATCACCGAAGTGACGAGGGCATATCGGGGCATTGGTTTCAGTCACACAAGGTGAGGAGACTCAATGAAACATACATATACAATATAAATATACAGGACGAGACCACGGTAGTGAACCGGGTATCGGGACGGGACCACTGTAATAAACTGGGCATTGGAATCCATTCTGTAGCTGGCGGGACGGGAGGGGGATCTCCAAGTTGGTGGATCAAACCGGCAAGGTAATCCAAGCTTAGTGGTGCCGACTCATAGGTCAAATAACAAAATCAAAACATGTATAAAACACATCATGTACAAGTATATAAACGAGCGGGATGGGCGTGCTCAAGGCACAACTTTCCTTTCAATTCGGGCAATGTATAAACGGGCTAGCAAAATGCTAAATTACGATTTCAATGCTTTCGGGAATGATAAATCATAATTCCTGAATTTTCGGGACCACATGTGACAATTCGGAATAACCAAAAACACAGTTGATCTTTTGAAATTTCGGGACAAGTATCGGGATTCTAAACTAGTCCAAGGTGAATAGGGGTCCCGTATGTCGATTTCGATATAAACTTGGTACTCGTTGAATTTAGGGACATTTGGAGCTCCTTACACACCTTGGTGATTATTAAGACTTCGATGAGTCTTTGTGATGTGGTTTCTTTCTCAAATAGGCTTCATACATTGCCTAATAATTCTCCCCGATGTTAAGGGGTTCCCTTAGAAACCTCTCCCGAGCTCCAAAAGTGATCCATACCCGAGAGGGGGTGCTCTCAAGTGGACCAAGGTGCGCTCGGGTGGACCTGGGCGGCGCAGAAAGACGGGCAGACAGAACGTCTGCGCGCTCGAGCGGCCAATCGTCCTCTCGAGTAGGCAGTCAATTTGTTGCCCGAGCTGCAGTCAGAATGAGTGCGCGCTCGAGCGGGCAGTCATTTCTGCTACCCGGGAATGACCATTCTGGCCTTTTTCTCCTCCATCTCCAAGACATTTTTCTTTCAACAAAAAGGCCTCCATGCCTCCCAATAACAACCATTAAATCTCTTCAAACAACACTTAAAAACCTTCTTCAAAACTCCAATAAACATTAAATCTAAACACCTTCTGCTTCACATTCTTCTTCACATTCAACACCAAAGAAAGAGAAGAAACCCCAACATTCACAAAGGTTCATTTGAGCCATAATCAAGAGATAAAATAAAGGGCAATAAACCACATTTCCATGACAATAAATGAGCTAACAAAAATCCTTTCATGAGCATTTATTTCACAATGAATGCAAGCTAATAAATATGGACATGAATAGTAAAACCAACCACATTCTTCATAAAACCATTAAATGTTTAAGCTATCATTTCATCCACTTGCTTTTGGTCTCTAATCAAGTAAATCCAAGTCTCTAATCAACTCTCAAGCTCAAAATCCAAGCTACAAGCAAAAACCCCCAAAACAAACCCTAAAATGGGTCAAACCATGAACGAAGAAGATAGAACTCGCAATAATGAAAATGGAGCTTCTCAAGGACTAGAAGAATACAAATCTAGAAGATAGAGAATATTCCTTACTTGGATGACCTTCAAATGGGAAGAGTTAGCTCAAAGGGAGTCTCAAAGTTGGTGGATTTCTCTACAAATGGTATCAAAAGGAAGCTTGCAAGGTGAAAAAGAGAATGATGAAGTCCATTTTGATGTTGGTGCAAGTTTGGTGGGAGATTGAGATTAAAAGAGCAAGAAGAAGAAGAGAAAAGGGAAAAGAAACACTAGGTTGAAGTGTTGTACTGGAAAAGGGAAATGGAAGATGGGTTCTCCTTATATAAGCAATGAGAATGGGTCCCACCACTTAAGAAACTCTTTGGGCTGAAATCATGTCTTTCGAGATCTCGGATGAATTCGACGAAGAAGGAAGAAATGATCGCCGAAATATCTATTTTCTAAAAAGTATATGTTTCACGGGTTTCGGGGATATCAAGTTTTGGGTACAGATTTAGTATAGAAAGACTGTTTTGACCTCAATGTTAGGAAGGTCGGGTTTCGGGATCTCGAATGTGAACGGGATCAACATGAAAGTTGTCAGGATTAACGAGACAAATGAAACAGGATAAAAACACAAATCAAAACAATTCCGGAAGATCCCCCAAGTAAACATAAAGTCATATAAGGAACCCCCAAAGGGCCCCTCTAGTCACTAAGGCACTCAAAATTTCCCCAAAACTATTTCAAAAGCTGCTCCAAACCCAACTTAGCCAAAATGACTAATCATGCTTAGAACTTATACACGACTTAATTAACACTAATCGGGTTCACTCGGGTCGGGGTCTTACTGTAAGACCCCGACCCGAGTGAGCCCGATTATTACTAATTAAGTTGCGTGTTAGTGCTAAGCTTGATTAGTGTTTTTGGCTAAGATGGGTTTGGAATAGCTTCTGATATAGTTTTGGGGATTTTGATTGGCTTTGTGTTAGTAGGGCCCTTTGAGGGTTCCTTTTCATGACATTGCATATGTTTGAGGATTTATCGGAGCTTTTTACATTCATGATTTTAATCCCGTTTTACTCGCTTTGACGATCCCTACAACTTTTATGTTGATCCCGTTTTCGTTTGAGATCCCGAAACCCGAATTCTTGGCCTTGAGGGCAAAACAGTCATTGCACACCAAATCTGTACCCAAAACTTGATATTCCCGAAACCCGTGAAACATATACTTTTTAGAAACTAGATATTTTGACGATCACTTCTTCCTTCTTCGTCGAATTCATCCGAGGTTCCGATAGAGATGATTTCAGCCCATTTAGTTCCTTTAGTAGTGGGACCCAATTCATTGTTAACAAAGGGGAAGCCATTAACCCATTCACTTCATTTCCATTTTTCCAGCACAAGAGGTGAGAGCTAGGGTTTTCTTCATCTTCTTCTTGCTCTTGCCTTTTATCACTCAATCCACTCTCAAGCTTGCACCAAGAGAAGATTAGAGATCATCATCTTCTTCCTCATCACCTTAACTCTCCATTGACACCATTGCTAGAGAAAAGCATTCATCACAAGACCTTCCTTGAGCTCACCATTGCCATTAGAGGACCTTGCAAGTAAGTAACCCCCTTCATCTCCTAGATTGGTGTTCCTCTAACCCTATAGGAGCTTCACCTTCATTATTGGAAGGTTTCTTGGTGATTTCATTGCTTGACCATGTTAGGGTTTTATTTGGGAATTTTGCCTTGTAGCTTGGATTCTTTGTCTTGGAAGACTTGATAGAGCTTGATTTCTTTGTTAGAAGACCTAAGGCAAGTGAATAAATGATTTCCTAAGCTTTTTATTGATTTTTGGACATTTTCCATTAATGTGCATTTATTGCTTTAATTTGAAATGAATGCTCATGATAAGTATTAATGACACATTTATAATCTTGGAGAAGTAGTGGTTTATGGCAATGAATGTCTTCTTGTTTTGTTGCAAAGGTATATATAGATTGTGAAATGGTTCCCTTCTCCTTTTTCCTTGTGTTGGATGTATGGTTGATGGAGGAGAATGTGATTGATTAAATGGAGGATTTGTTGTAGTTTGGAGGGAGAAATAGGCTCCTCATTTGATGTGTAAGAAGGGCTAAAAGAAGGTTGTAAAAAGGAAGAGAAAGAGAGGAACTGAACTGCCCGGAATTCAGTTTCTGGACAGTTCGCTCGAGCGACCTTGACAGTTCGTTCGAGCGACCTGTCCAGAAAGGGATACGGGTTTTCCAGTAGCTTGGTTGCTCGAACGCATTTTAATAACCGCTCGACTGATGGGTTCGCTCGAGCGAACCCTTCGATTCGCTCGAGCGATGCGGTCTGCCTGAACTGTTTTAATGCACTAGTTCAGTTTGAGTCCAGTGAATTTTGAGATTTTTTTATGTTTCTTGGTTCTAGGTGGGACCTTGGCTACCCTCCTTGGACTCACTTGACTATATGTGAGGACGTCTTGAGCCGATGCTCCTCACGGTTGGTTTGGTAACATCGATGTTCACTTCATTCAATCATGAACGGGACAGAATGACGCGATATCTCCTTTATATATCTAAATACAAGACTTTTCCTTAGTTATCGCGAATTCTATTCCTTTCGATGACTGAGTAGGTTGCTCGATGTCTCCGAATTAACATCGTACCTAGGACGGACCGTTTATAGTATTGATTTTCTATCATAACATCTAGTTATAACCATAAGCTCATTTTAAGTTTTGAAAATTGTAAAAGTGCATAAGGAGCCCGGAATGTCTTCAAACTCAAAGAGTACCAAGTCATATCTATGATCGACATACGGGACCCCTATTCACTCAAATAGATCTTAAAACATCTATCTTTCCCGAATTGGTATAGTTCATCATATTTCTCTATTTCCAAGATTTACATGTCATGAGTTGTTTTCCCGAAAGCATGATAGTAGCATTGACTTGTCTCGAAATGTATTGCCCGACATGAAATGATAGCGTGCCCTTGAGCACCCCCGTTTTACCCGTTTATTTACTGTACTCGATTTACTTGCATATGTCTCGATGTGTTATTTATCCTATGAGTCGGCATCACTAAGCTTGGATACCTTGTCGGTTTGATCCACCGACTTGGAAATCCCTCTCCCGTCCCGCCAGCTGCAGTTTGGATCCCGATGCCCGGTTTATTACCGTGGTCCCGTCCCGATACCCGGTTCGCTACCGTGGTCCCGTTCCCGTATAATTATATTGTATATATGTATACGTTGTTTCTCCTCACCTTGCGTGACTGAGATCGACGTCCCGTGATACTGTTGTCACTTTAGTGACAGAGGACTTAGCTTTATGTGATTGCCACCTTGTTATTCCCGATTCCTTGGATACCTCATATATTTTATCCTGTTTACTTGTTTTATAGCAAATGATTTACCTGTTTTATGAGAGTTCTTGTTTAAACAGATTTCTATGCTTTTCAAGAGATTTCATCTATTATATGTTGTTGCATCTTTTCATTCTCTTGCTAGACCGTCGTGTCTGATCCTTTGCTTTGGTACTCAGGTCCCGTTGCCGGTTTCCTTGAGGAGGAGCCGGAGGAGGCGGTAGGTGAGCTGCAGCCTCTAGTTGAGTGGCGTGCTGACGATGTCATGTAGACATCGGGTTGCCAAGAGGCGTAACATTTTGTGGAGGACTTATTAACCATTCTTTTGGGTTATTCTTTTGTAGTATTGGCCTTTGTTGGCCTCTAATTTTGGGGAATGTAACTAAATGATATTTTGTCTAACTTTAACAACTTTTGGGAAACTTGCTATAGATCATTGCTCATTCTGATCCAGTGTTGATATTTAATATTAATGCTTGCATGATTAGAGATAGTCTACTATTTGATTTGCTACACGCTTCCGCACTCAACAGAAATATTCATGCAAGGTTGTGATATCCTCACCGCGGACACCTGTGGGAAATTGAATAAATTGTATATTGTGGAGGTAGATAATCATCATCCACTACTTCTAATTAGTCCCGATCCCGGATCAGTCCTGCGGGCCCGGTCCGGGGTCGCGACACTTACAAAAAGGAAAGCAAAAGCATGGAATCAAGAGTTAAATCATCTTAGTTAGCTTAGTCTTCCTTGTCTTATGTTTTCATGCTTTGCTTAAGTTATTGGTAAATCTATTTAGGCATGTTAACTATGAGTCCTTAACATGAATATGATTTGAATTGATTTATTGTTATGGATGCATCACCTTGATTCACACCAAGTTGGACTCAAATTGGTATATCTAAGTGAATCATGTTTTGGAATTACCTTTGGAATCATATGTAACATGATTCATGTACTTGGTTGAATCTTTGGTTGTTGTTTTCTATCACAAGAAAATCACTTTCAATCTGTTAAACCCCGGCCCTGTCTAACCCAATTAGTGTGTGCATAATCTTAAGTGGGTTTAGTTACCGTTGGGTTAGAAAATAATTAGTTTTAGTCATGGACATAGCTTTGGGAATTTTGAGAATGTTTAGTGTTAGTTAGACACGCTTAGTGAGGACTGAGTGTACGTGCAAGCTTGAGAAGATCTTTTTTATTTCCGTTTTAATTATGATTTTTATTTCATTTGAATGGTTTTATTATTCGTTATAACTTTCATTTTCAGCCCGTCCGTATTTGAAGCCCAAAAGCCTAAGTTTTGGCCTAAAAAGGGTAAAATTGTCTTTTTATACCCAAATCTGGACACAAACTTTGAAATCTCAAAAGCATGTCAAATTTATACCTTTTGGAAACGAGATTTTTCAAGGATCATTTTATCCTTCTTCGTCTAGTTCGTTCGGGGCCCGCAAGACCATGTTTTCGTCGACGCAAGAATTAAACCTAATGGGCCCCATTTTCAAAGTACTTAAGTCGCCCTTCTTCTCTCTCTTGTTCATCCTCATTTTTCCTGCAACCCTAGAGAACCAAAGCTCAAGGGAAAACCCTCTTTTCTTCTACCTTCCCCATCTTGTATACTCTAGCTAGGAGTCTCCAAATGAAATTCTAAGACCACCATTTTCTTCCTCTCATCCCAAGCTTTCTATTGATGCTATTTTTTTTTAAAGTTAAAGTTAAGCAAGCTCTCCATTTTCTTCATCTCTTCTTTTTTAGGCATCTCTAGATGAGAACTTCAGCCCATCTTTTCCATGGAGTCTTTTTAGCTCCTAAAGAACTTATTTTTCTAGCATACAACACCCATTCGAAATGGGTTCTTTGTTTTCAATTTGGTTGAGTTTTGAATGTATTTTCATGGGGTTTTTGTAGTGTTTGGCTTAGCTCTTGAGTAGGAGTGCTTGAAGAAAATTTGTGTGGCATTTGAGCAAAAAGGCAAGTGATCTTTATAGGAATAAGGATGCATGTTTGATATGGATTTCATCTTTGCTTCTAAATATTCTTCTAGTTATGTTATTGAGTTTTCAAATAAGATGTTTCAGACTCATTCATTTGGATTTTATTTATCTTCATGAAATTGTGTTAACCATTCTACAAGCTTCTCCAATTTTTGCTTTGAATTGTAAGCATGTGTTTTGCCTAGAAATCTTGTTTTGATTTTGATGGAGAATGGAAATTTAATGGTATGGATTGTTATGTGAATGGGTTTAAAATGTGAAATTGACCCTTTGGAGAGCATGGAGGCTCAAGGGATTGCAGGTGGTCTAATGATGTGAATAGGGGAAGAAATAAATTAGAAATCACACAAGAGAAGGATAGTTTCTGCACTCAGTGAGCACAGGCAGAATCCTGTTCGCTCGAGCGGCCCCTGGGTTCGCTCGAGCGACCAGGCCACTGCCTGGTCCGGACATAGACAGAAGTCTGTTCGCTCGAGCGACCCTTGGGTTTGCTCGAGCGAACAGTCCATTGCTGGCCTGAGCAGAACAGAGACCTGTCCGCTCGAGCGAACCTGCTAGATTCAGGAATGAGTTTTGTTTCCATTTGTGTATTTTTTTTTATTGAAAACTAGACTATGTTAAGGGTTTTAACTTGACATTGTGTAAATGAAACTTTGAAATGTAATCCAACTTCGGGGACACCAATTCGTATTATTTTCTGACATTTAGGTTTCTATTACACAAAGGTCAATGAATGGTCTCCACATATGCTTGATGGATTTCGTGTTCAAACTTCAGTTTTGGTATGATAAGTACCATCGTGTACTCGTTTTGAATTTCAAGTATAAGCTCGTTTGAAGATTTATTTCAAGTATTAAAAAGGGGGTCACTTTTATAGTTCGTGTGCATATATAATTGTGCCTTTTGCTAGTTGTGCCTTGTCTTGTTTTGATAAGTGATTTTCCTCCCTTTTATCTCGGCGTGCTTAGATCGTGTTTCGTGTGTTTTATGCATTCATAAATTCAAGTGAACACCACTGAGCTTGAACTGCCCCTTCAGTCCGATCCACTGTTCGGGGGTCCTTAAACATTTGGACTATTTGCAGATTGGTCGTGTATTTTATTACACATTGTGCGTGTCTGGTTCCGCGGCCGGAATCCCCATATATGTGGGAATCATGTCTTTTTTATATTATGGATATCATGCTCGTCGTGCGTGCTTACTCCTGTCATCATGTATGATGGAGAAAGGATGTGCTCAATGTTGATTTACTATTCATGATATTATAAGTATTCATGCTAGTTTGCTTTAGTATCTTGGCTTTGTTTTGTATCCTCGAAAATGTACCTCAGTTAAGTAATTGTTTCAAATTCAGTAATTTGTTTATTATGATTTTCTTAAAACATCTATTGTTCCATGCTCATACTTAAATTGATTACCTGCCAAACAGTCGTGTTTGATGTTCGTTATTTTGGTGCTCAGGTGCAGGAGATGTTGCCTTTGAAGAGGAGCGTCCGGAGGAGGCTATTGAGCCACCCCCAGACAGAGAGTGGCAACCCGACGATGTCAACTAGAAGTCGGGCGGGATCTTGAGTTTCACTTCATTTTTTCATGGGTTCATTTTGTTATTTTAGGCATTTTATTGGCCTTTATTGGCCTCTTATTGGGGTGTAACAAACTCAACTTACTTTTGATTAACTTTCAAACTTGAATTATGATGGGAATGCCACGTTATATTCCTCTTTCTGACATCTTGGTCTTTAATCTGTTTTACTTATGCACTTGGAAGGTTATATTCATGGTTTGTCATGATGTGACTTGCTGCACGACTCTGCAAACTTGATCGTGTGAACTAGATTCCATGTGTCTCGGAATCCTCACCGCGGGAACCTGTGGGAAATTAAATAAAATTCCAATTAGATCAACGCATCACCGTTGCGGGCCTGGTCCTCAGTCTGGGGTCAGAACACAATCTATCTTATGTTTTGGACTCAACAACACTCACAAATCACATGTATTTAGTTTTAAAGTTTCACACAACTTGCTTAGCATTGATAGGTATATCATTTTCAAGTTGGTTTTAAAAAAATTACATGTGATCCGTCATTTTACTTCAATCAAATACACTTTCAAATGCTTTTTGCATATATTTATCGATCTACATTTTTTAAGTTGATTAAAGTCCTTATGCATCACATATTTTGTTCTTAAATTTACACATCTTGCTTGAACTAGATATGTATATCTTTTACAAGTTGTTTTTAACTTGTGCTTTGCATTATTACCTAAATCATAATGTTTTTATGAGATAAAACTTCTAAAAGCATTGAGGCCGAGTCACTATAAATCATTGTGTTATGGTGAATGTTTTGTGGTGATTGTTTTTATTAGCTTTCGTACTTTAGTTCTATATCATTACTTGTGATTAATTGATTTAAAGAAATTAAAATTTGGCATAATTAAGCTCACGCTATTCAGCCCCTTTCTAGGGTTCGGAACCCGGACTTTCAATTAGTATCCGAGCTTAGGTGCTCAAAATTAGGATCAAGTGCATTGGAACTCTTGATTAGGTGTAAAAACCTAGAGTTAGAAACCTAGTGTTGTGTTTTTGTCACGACTCCGGACCGAGGCCCAACCAACCAAGGCCCTAATTCGGAGCCCCGCACGTGCTGTTTTTCCCGCAGGTTTCATCGGTAAGGATTCCACGATCCATCATAACCTGACAATCAAATTTACAACGAACATATGTGCGGAAGCATGTAGCAAACACACAAACACAATCAAAGGCATATAAAGATATTTAAGCCTCATGTCAAAGTGAGAAACATATACAAAAGCAAACCCAAAGTTAGTGTTAAGTTATACAAAATCACAAAAGAAAATTTAAAGTTATACATCCTAATAAAAAGCCAACAGGGGCCAGCGACACAAATTCCCAAAAAAATAACAACATCAAACACCCCCCCCCCCAAAAAAAATATGTGATACGTGTCTCATCACCCAACCCGATGTATAGATGACATCGTCGGGCGGCCAGTCTCTAGCAACCAGCGGCTCAACCCCCTCCTCATCATGTTTCACCTTGTAGGCAACGGGGTCGACATCTAGTACCAAACAAATGAGTATCAGACATGACGGTCTGGCAAGCAAATAAGACAGATAATAGTACGACAAGTGTTTGCAAAGATATTTATAATAATAGAGGTACAATTGAAAGTCTAATAATAAGTAACTATAATTTAGGAAAACAAATATTACTAAATTCAGAGGTTAGCATTGAGAACATTTAAAGGAATATTGCGAAACGAGTAAAACAATGGCAACCCACATTGAGCTATATTCTCATATTACCGAAGTAACAAGAGCAATCAAAATAACTGTCGCCATATAAAATGGCCAGAACAAACACATAATACATAATGGCCCAATATAGATGGGTAACAAACAGAGTTTGCCGCGGAACAGATAACAAACAAAAAAAGTATCCAAGTTACAGTTGCCGAAAGTATTTGAGGATCCCAAGTCGGGTGATCAGCTCGACTAGGCGACCCAACTTAGTGGTGCCGACCAAAATTCCGAATCGATACAAATCAATTCACCGAAACAGATTTCAAATGATAAAAGGACCACTCTGAACAAAGTACAAACGAACAAATACAGAGTGAAAAAAATGAGTAGTCTTACCGAGATTTTCCAACGTGGCGAACCACTCAAAGCTATTTCAAATTGATTCACAATAAAAGTGTATAAATCCTCTAACTTGAAATGGGGTAATTGGTAGTGCTTGATTGGCTTACCTAGGGCTGTCCCGTTATACACTTAGTATCCAAATGTCGGTTTATAAATGAAGAATTTGGTGCCTTCGAAGGTCTCCAACATTTGAGAACACAGAGTGTATTTCGAGACATGAAATAATTCCCCGGTAATTCAAATGTCGATCATTCCTCCTATTTCCCTCTGAATTTCCACGTTGCAAAGTGTTATGGATTCAACATTCACATTCCCAGTCATCCATGAGTCCTTAGGGGAGGTCTGCACCTCAAACAAGGAAAATAGTGTGTAGAACACAACCCCAGGACCGAACCAGGTCCGCTTGAGCGGAGCTACCAGAAACTAGCTCGCTCGAGAGGGCCCAAGCTTACTCGAGCGGGCAAAGTTTCTGCCTGCTCCTTCGCCAGATAGTGGCCTGGCTCGCTTGAGTGGGATAGACTGGTGCCTGCTGCTCAAGTCCTGCAGATTTTCTCTACTTTCTCACACCTTCAATTCCCCCTTTCTCCTTCATTCCTTCCCACCTCCCTTCATACACAATCTGAGCTTCCATTAGCTCTAACTAAGTTCCACTCAACCCCAAACATTTACATTCATTCATATACAAACTTGATGTAAATTTAGGAAAAAACTTAAAGAACACATCATTCCACAATTGAGTTTCCAACATTATTAAACCATAGTACCAGAATCTCCATGCTCCTAAAACAAAACCTTGTAAAACGTTGAGCATAGACTTAAACACTAAAACCATTCTGAAATCACAACTTCCATAACCAAACCAGCCATTTAATGAACTAGCATTTTCAAATCGAAAATTTAGGAAGGAACTAAAACTTTCATAGCATGCATTCTCCTAAATAGGTTATTCACTTGCCATGACTCCAAATGGGTTCTAAAAACACTCCAAGAACTCCTCTAACACAGCAAGCCTCCAATCTACAAAAACCCCCAAGAAGAACACCTTAAAAATCACTACAAGAAACTGCACTTTTAGCGACGGAATGTTTCGTCGCCAAAAGTCACTAAAACGTCGGTAAAAAACTTTACCGACGAAAATAATTTCGTTGGCCAGACGTCGGCAACAAATGGTGGACAAAACCTTTTACCGACGAAATATTTTTTCGTCGGCAAAAAATTATATTTTTAACGACGCTTATTTGACTTTTCCCAACGTTTTTTTCGTCGGCAAAAATATTTTATTTTTTACAAAAAAATAAATTTATTTTCAATATACTTTTACCGACGAAAAAAAACGTCGATAAAAGTCTTTTGAAAAAAATAAATAAAATACTTTTGCTGACGAAAAAAAAACGTCGGTAAAAGTATTTTATTTATTTTTATTTTTTTCAAAAGACTTTTACCGACGTTTTTTTTCGTCGGCAAAAATATTTTATTTTTTATAAAAAAATAAATTTATTTTCTATATACTTTTACCGTCGAAAAAAAATGTCGGTAAAAGTATTTTGAAAAAAATAAATAAAATAATTTTGCCGACGAAAAAAAACGTCGGTAAAAGTATTTTATTTATTTTTTTTTCAAAATACTTTTACCGACGTTTTTTTTCGTCGGCAACAGTATTTTATTTTTTAAAAAAATATATTTGTTTTTTAAAATACTTTTACCGAAGAAAAAAAAACGTCGGTAAAAGTATTTTGAAAAAAATAAAAGTATTTTTTCGTCAGTAAAAGTATTTTATTTTTTAAAAGAAACTTTTTTTCTCAATATAATTTTCCTGCAAACCTGTTTATGTACCTGTATCAAAAGATAAACATGTTCATACACCTATATTCAATATAAAAAATGCATGCAAAAAACCATCGCCATTTTTCATCAAATCATTCATCTCATTAAACAAATATTACAATCAATAATGATACAGTCCCATATAAATGTCCAATATATATATACAAATAAACTAAAAAGAATAAAACACATTTAGCTAGTTAAAAAAAATATGTTAGGAATTAAACATGGGAATCAAAAGCAAAGTGAGACAAAATAAAAGCCTGAGAAAATTAAAAAATAAAAGTGAACTTGAAGCAAAACATGTAGATTCAAGATCACAAAGCTAAATCACTATCCTAACAGTTAATATGAGCATGTGATGTCCATGGTGAAATGGAAGTTATACCGATGCAATGCCCACAAAGTAAGAAGAACCTAGAAATCCAAACACCAAACAACACAACATAAAAAAAATAAAAAAAAAAGCCTCAAGAGAGTTTACTCTGATCTAATAACAGAACTCTCAAGAGAAAATGATGGCCTCTCTACTAACCCATTTTACACAGAATAAAAGGTAACTAGTTCAAATAGCCCACAAAATTATCACACAGTTTCATACAAGTTCGGCCATGCCGTGTCCTGTTTGAAATCAGTTCTCTGCATTGTTTCCAGTCCCAATCTGTGGTAAAAAAAATAAAAAATTTGTTAGGATTTGAGTGCAAAGTATGTTAGCACGAAACTATTAATAGTTTGCTTGTGGTACATTCTTTGTATCATAACCAACAAATGAAACTATTAAAGCTTAAGAATATAGCAACTGGGTATGAGCAATATAAAACACAAGATGTAAAGTTCATGGGCTTGTTTTTGGGCCTAGAAAAATTGGAGCTAACCATTACACCGAGCACCCTGGAATACTAGTATTGGCTATGGTTTGTTGTCTCACTGACACAACATTTGAGTGCAGGAAATGTTTGCAAGAGCCGTGGCGCACTAGGAATATTTGGTCAGTGGGGGCACCTCTCTGCGCCAAATATGTAAAATGGTTAACACAACTAAAGGCGACAAACAATTGTATTGACCAACCAGGGGACATGAATGGGAGTTGATCAAGCCAGGTGCAGGTTGATATCCAGAGTTTGTCATGATGAAAAATGGTCCCTGTATGACATCAATGATACACTTGAGTGGTTATGATCTTGACTGTATCAAATCGATGATACACTTGAGTATATTTGATTAGCTCTGTGTTTTTGTGTGTGCTAACTGCTAAACCTTTAACTGGTTCTTAAAAATAACCTTGGTGAAGATGATACGGGAGATAATATAAAATAGCCATGAGATAGGAAACTTAGTGTGAAGCAGAAGATACCTGTAAGCATGACAAAAGAGAAGCATGAAGCACCTTATTCTCCACAACACACCTGCAACAAACATCCAAATCCAAAAGGATTATCCATGTAAAAAGGAGAAGTACAAAAAATTAGAAGCCACATCTCTTCTACAAATGTGTTTACCCTAATATTTCTTTACCCCCATATCTTGCATTGTATCTTGTGTGTCCTAATCCAGTGTAATAATCCCAGACCTGCAAAAAGTAACAAATGGAGAAAGAAAACTGGTTAAAAGAACCTCTAAATCATTTCACCTATTATGGTACAACTAATCTCTCTCTCCAAGGGGACAACCTATCCAACCCCCTGTCTGGCTAGGGTGTAAGCCATGCATTCATTGATCTTAACTCATGATGAAAAACCATTTCTATGATTTCAGCATAAAGGTTCCATGATTTCCCGAGAAAGTGACAAACGATGCAGTGTGTTTGATATAGAGATCAAATCCCAAGCTGAAACTTAAAGATAACCTAGATTTCTGCACCTAAGGTCAAGCAAAAGAGCACATGCATCGAATGGCATGAGAGAACACACAGATATATAGGGGAGGGAGGGTTCTTTCTGTTGTGGTTTCATATTTCTGCTCAACTCCAAACAATGAGTGGATAACAATCCATTCTCTGCCCCCAATATTCAAAGGTGGGCACCATAGAGTTGTACTCCACATGTAGTCCTATTGTAAGAGAACATTTTCCTAGATTGAGTTATAATAGGATGAGGGGTGTTTAGTCTAGTATTGAGCTTTTGTATCAAGCTCATTTGATGATTGTAACCTTTGGTTTAAGGCCTAAAAGGTTGCAATCACCAAGTACTGATTGCTAATCGTGATATCTTCAGCAGCTGCAAGTTCAAGAACACAATCTAAATTAAAACAAAAAATTAAAAAAAAATGTACATAAACAATACAACGATCATTCAACGAAACTTGATATTAAGCCCATACTAACCCATGTCCAAATCTATTCCAACACAACCCCAAAGCAAACCACCCCCACCCCAAACCCACATTATATTGTTAAGATTAGGAATTTCAAATGGATGTACTACAAGAATTGTGTTAGGACTCTTGCACTGTTCCAAATGCCCAACATCATGAAAACCAAATAGGGCCCACTTAAATATAATTTGGACAAACTGAACAGATTCCAAATGAAATGATCATACAGTTCATGCATTTGTGAATTGTAATTGGCCAAACAGAGTGTCATGTGTCACTAATGAGGTAATGTCAAGCAACACATCACAAAACCATGGATGTTGGATGGAAGTTCGAAAGGAAACACATACCTTTCCCGCCTAAGGGATAATTAATAACTTATAGTTGGATTCGAACAAAGGCTTTGTTAGAAATAATTCAACCTTGAATCCTTGATGAAGTACAAAGGATATTCATGAGCCGATGGAGGAATCCTCAGGCCTTAGGAAAGTAAAAGTGAGAACCATGTTCCAATCATCAGCACCTATGATATCATGGTAGTCTGGATTCAAACAACAATCTCATTTGGAAATCCAAGCCCAAGTTCAACATAGAACAACCATTTTTAGTATAAAATGAAAAAATCCACATTCTTTTTAATATAAAAAGAACTACCAGAGGGTTTGATCCCTTTTCTAATAGAAAATTGACCATCCATTCGAATCCTTCTAATGACTCCATGTCTCTTTTTCACTGACCTTTAAGATCTCAGCCCTCCAAAATATCAGGTGGGAATGATCAAGCACAAACAATGAAGAAAAACTCAGAAGCAGTGAGAGTTTTATTACGCTTCAGGTGCTAGGTTCTTCTTTCTCTTCCCATCAGCATCTTTCAATGGTGGCTTCCCTTTCTTAGCCCTACTCAAATCCACTTTCAGGCTCTCCAATACACCATGCTGATACCATGAGACCAATCACTAATACAAGCACTAAAGATCTAACACAAAACAAAATTACAGCCCTTTTCCCCCAACAGAGAGAAACAAGCACTGTAGTTAGAAAATAATTTATTAAACACATGTTCTCTCCACATGGCAGCACATGCCAAGATGACAGGTGTATGCAAGATCCAAAACATCAAGAGACCAATCAAGATGACAGGCGTATGCAGACACATGAGACCAATCAAAGTTATACATTGAGACTCCACCAACCATTAAATTAAAACATCAAGCAAATAGATGAATATGTTGAATTCTTGTTTGTATATAAAACTGAGACAATATAAAGCAACAACAAATGTAACATTTACCAAAAAAAAAAAAAAATTTCTTACAAATGTAACAATTCAATTCATGGAAAGGGCGTTTGTTTTGAAAGCTGCTCCAATTTTCAAAAACCAGCCCCCATTGTGGAGATACAGAAATTGGAAAATACACACCTGCAAGATCCTCAGCAGTCCAAAGGATTATTAAATCCATAGAAGCTTCAAAACTCCTAATTGATTAAATCCCACAAGAAGACTAGCTTCTGGTCTTGGTCTTTAAAATATCATGGCAACCACATTAACACGCTTTAGTGTAACATTTCATTACTCACACTCGCCCATATTGGTCTCAGGATACTGCATAGTTTCACCAAGTAATTGGTTAGACTCTATATTCTATACCAGCATAGGAGGTTTGATCTTCAATTTTGTTATTACAATATTAAAGAGATGAATCACTAGCTAACGAGCCCCACAATCACACTCATGTCATTATTAGAGAATATGAAGTGCTTCCCTGTACAATTCCCCCCTGCAAAAGGACAAACCTCATAAAATTGCCAAGTCTGGCAAGTTTTCTAAAATTACTTTGGATGAGTGATTCTCAATTTTGTTATGCTTTTTTCATGATGGTTCAAAATTAAAAGGTTTGAGGGGGGAAAAGGCACAATTAGAATTTAGAGAATTTAGTAAAAAGATTGGGTTATCGTTATTTTAACCTATGAATACCTTTTTTTTCTTTTTTTTTTTTCAGGCATTGCCCCTTTCCATGTAATCTGATAAAGAGGAAGGTAAGCAGCTTAGAATTTCAATCTACATTTACATAAATTAAAAAAAAAAATCATACCTTGGATGGTTGCAGAAATCATGAGCAAAGACCGAGCAGAGAGAGGATTGCAATCCTGAGGGAGAAAAAATAAAAAATAACAAGGTCTTTTTTGAGTTCATAAGAAAATACAGGGCCCTTTCAATATAAATTGATTTCTCTCCATTGAGGATGTGTGGTTAATACATGCACAAGTGGGTCTTGGATGCTGAATTGCAGATCTAATCAAGCATAGGCATAGGATTTGCCCATCAGAATTGAATCCAATGGATCGTCCATGATGGCCAAATCTTGCATTAATTAGTTTGGATTGAACATAGATGAAGATTGTAATTGCATGACCTATTAAATTATATAATTGCACATGCAAGATAGTAGACCACCATCAACTAATGGTCTCCTGGTCCAAGGTACATCTAACGATCAAAGCCCCTCTCCTGATCATAATCATACCACTGATCTTGATAACCTCTTATAGGACCCTGATCATATATAGTGTAGTTCTTGACACCCACTTTGTTCATGTCGGATCCTGCAGTGTCCAATAGGCCATCAATTTATTCCATTAATCACCCATGGTGAATGCCTTGGATGGATACTTGATGTGAATTCAGAAATAAATATGACCCATTGCTAATCCTATGACTATAGTTAAGAGGTTTTAATCCACTTCTTTCTAATATAAATCTCAATCAATCCTGTGCCTATATTTAAGAAGTTTTAATCCACTTCTTTTTAATCAAATCTCAATCAGGGTTGAGGTATCAATATACCATCTTATTGATTTGTGTAAGTTCTCTCTGCTTGTCTAGTCATTTTCTTGAATCTTTTTTGACTGATCTTATAAATAAGCCCTAGGGGATGTCATCACTAATAACAAAAGCCCTTACAGGTTGTGATCCCTCATACCCCGGGTTTGAAAAATCTGCCAAGTCTGAGTCCAACAACCAACGCAATTCGGACTCGGCACATACCTAGTCGGGTTGAGCTTGACTTGCCTGAGATGCACCAAAAGAGATTAAAACCTTTTGTGTACCCTAAAAAAAGAAACGGGTAAATAGAAGTGACTCGGCCGAGTCAAGTTTCTAGATTTTTAAACCCTAGCGTACCATCATCTTTCGATTCTAATTTAAGAAAAGAAACAGTATCAAGAGATCTATGACATCCATAGTAAAACTACTGATCAATTTATCCCAATCAGAATTCTGTGTGTGCATAGCTCAAACTAGCAGGTGTTGTGAATCACAGTACAATATTCAAGCAACTGTTATGACATTAAAAAAATTAATAATAATTCCTAATGAGGAAAATACTCATATGTGATTTCTGAGAAAATAACCTCATATAATTCAAAGACAAGGCAATCAATCACCTTTGATGGGAATAAACACCAGTCCCTGGCCACTGCTGAGATTCTTCCCCTGATTGTACCTCTCCACCAATTCAATAGAAGGGGCACCCAATTTGACAAGAACATCTGCCATATTCTCATCCGGGCGAAGCGGGTAAGTCAAGAAATACCCATAATCCTTGGAAATACTACTGTCACCACAAGAACAGTTCACGGTGACATTCAGCGCCACACTGGTTAGAATTGCGCTGTCGCTGTAGCTGTTAAACTTGCGCAGATCATTGACAGTGGTGAGGTTCTTGTAAGTAGCATTGGCAATATTGAAATAGGTATCTTCGCTTCGGAGGGTGTTGATGAAATTATGGGCTAAGATGTTGTCATTCAAGCAATTGCAGGAGAAGGGGATATTCAATCGCTTACCGGCGAGAATGTTATCTCTAGTAGTGACTTCGGGATTGTAGGGAAGGATCATTAGGTGACGATTATTTACAGGTATGTCGAAGAGCTGAGCTATGTAAGTGAGATTCTCCCCTTGGGTTATGTAGAAGGATGCAATGGAGTCGCAGGCCCGACTGCACTTGGCTTCTGCTCTTTCCCACAAAAGGAAGAAGAATAAGACACAAAAGAGCCCAAATTCCACTCTCTCTCTCAGTATTTCTGAGAAAATACTCATGTGCTCCTTCAGATGATTTTGCTGTGACACTCCGGACAATCCTAACATGCCTTTTGCAATTAGACATGAATCCTTATGAGATGAATATCAGAGAGAGATAGAGAGAGAAAGAGCAGAGAGCGAGACAGAGAGAGAGACAGAGAGAACGAGCGAGAGAGAGCGCAGAGATCGAGTCAGGGAGAGAGATAAATAGCAGAGAGAACAGAGAGAGCAAAGAAAGCAAGACAGAGCGAGAGAGAGAAAAGAAGGAGAGGGACAGAGATAAAAGAGGGCTTTTGGAGGTGGGAGGCGGGAGAGGGGAAAATAGGATCTTTACCGAACATTTTTTTTTCGTCGCGAAAAAGAAATTTTCATCGCTAAAAATTAATAAAAAATAAGTTAAAAGTCAACAACTTTTACCGTTGTTTTTTGATAAACGTCAGTAAAACATTTATCGACGCTAAGTTTCGTCGGTAAAACATTAATTTCGTCGGCAAAATAAAAAATATAAATAAAAAATAAATTACTTTTGCCGACGTTTTATTTTTCTTCGGCAAATGAAAGATAAAAATAAATAAAAAATGAAAAAACTTTTACTCACGTTTTTTTTCGTCGGCAAAATAAAATAGAAAAATCAATAAAAAATGTAAAGACTTTTACCGACGTTTTTATTTTCGTCGGCAAAAGAAAATAGAAAAATAAATAAAAAATAAAAAGACTTTTGCCAACGTTTTTTATCGTCGGTAAAAAAAATAAAACGTCGCTAAAAGTCATTTTACCGACGTTTTCTAATTCGTCGGTAATAATCTCTCATTTTCACCTCCCTATATTCCAAGATTGAACTTTGCCGACGTTTTTATGGAAAACGACGGTGAAAGTCATACTTTTACCGACGTTTTTGTATAAACGTCGGTAAAAGTATGACTTTTACCGACGATTTATAAAAGCGTCGCCGAAATTCGTAGCTAAAACTGCAACTTGTTGTAGTGAATCCAACATTTTGAAAGAGAAAAAGGCTTCTCCAAAGAAGACCTTGCATGCATGAACTAGAGGTTCTAAAGGATTAAACAAAACCAAGGTTGCAAGAGGGAAGCCATTGCTTACCTTTAGAATCTCTAAACAAGAAGAGAAGCTTGAAGAAGAAGGTTGTCCAGCAGAAATCCCTTGAAAAAGGTGATCACTTGGATTTATGAATGGGCCGCTTGGATTTATCCATGGTTTATTTCTTATTTCTAAAATCCTATTTCTTCATTCATTTCGGATCCAACCAAAATAGGACTGGATTTGTATATATTATATATGTATATGTAATTTCTTCCTTTTCCTTGCAAGAGTGGCACCTGTGTTTCGTTTGATTTATTTCTTTATCTCCCCATGCATCCTATGTTTGTAACAATAAAGGCATAACCATAGACATATTTTAGTTAATGGTCGTGTAGTAGATATCCCAAGTTATCCCTGCAAACTCCGAGATATTTTTACAGGGATGAACAAAGATCTAGAGCTCTGATTCAAAATTATCTTGATTCATCGCCCCGCGAGGATTTGGACAAACATTTGACATTTGACTCATTGAGATAGGTAAACCAAGGGGACTCCCCCTCTAAGAACCGTATATGAGAATTTCATCACGTACGGCTCAAGCAGAAACACCCAAATACTAATTACAATGGATATGTAATAGAAAATTTGAAATTTCTTATTTATCCACTTGATTCAATCGTCTCTGAACATACGAAGGAACCAAAATCCAATTCAATGATCTGATCAAACAATAATATTAGTATGGTTCGAGAAAAAGTAGCAGTATCCACTCGAACACTACAGTGGAAGTGTGTTGAATCAAGAATAGACAATAAGCGTCTTTATTATGGCTGTTCTTCATTCCTTCTGGGGGTCGTAGACCCTATGTATGGTCCTTACAATACCTAATTGTAGGTATGAGAGATCATTTTGTTAACGAAAGAATCAAAATCTTATTACAAATTAATTCCTGCAAATTCCTTATGTTTTCTAGAAATCGCTTCTTTTCTTGGTGTCAAAACGGAACCCCTTGTTTCTCGAGAAGAGATCGGAAACATGTTCAATCTCGTTTGATTGAATAGTCGCCTCAACTAGCAAGGAGGAGAAGAGAGTGGAGAGCTTAGATCTCCACTTTGCACCAAGGAAAAGGGACATGCAGTGAGGGAAATTCGCTGGGGGAGGAGAAGAAGATGAACTCCTCTTAGTTCTGAACTGAAATAGGAAAAGAAAATGAAGGGGAGGACACACACGTGAGTTAAGTTGGGTTTCAAATGGGTTCTGGGCCCCACTGGCACCTACAGTTCAAATGGCTAAAAACCTCACTTGTGGGTCCCGGATGAGATCGACGAAGAAGAGTAAATTGATCATCGAAAAATCTAGTTTTCAAAAGTATATTTTAGTCAAGGTTCGCAAATATCGAAATTCATGCACAGATTTGATGTGAAAGGTTTGTTTTGCCCTTTTTCTCGAAAAAAGGGATTTCTAGTGTTCGAACACAGATGGAGCAAATATAAAAGTTGTAGAATATGCCATGACACATCAAAAGGAGTAAAAATCAAATTAAAAAAAAGGATAAATCTCCCCAAATGAACACGCGTCACACGGGCCACTTATGAGTTCACAAAAGATACACTTTCATAGCATTATTTTATGAGTTTTCAAACATAAAAGAATTCAAAACACTATTTTTAGCATAAAAATCATAAATTTCCTCCCCATCATGCTTTGCTCATATCTTTCCATTATCGATGGCCATTTGTATGCACTTATATGAGTTCCAGTGGCTTCCATAAAAAAATATGTTCGAAAATACTCTCAATTATGTTAATTTCTCTTTGTAGGTGTTAATTGAAAATTAATTTGAAGATTAAAGTTGAGATTCAAGAGTTAAAGAGAGTAAGGATAAGTTTGGAAGACAATTGGATGAGGAAATGACAAAGTTAAGCCAATAATAAGAAGAAAAATGAAAGACCTGGCTTGGTATTTTGAACATATCTTTTTACTCGCGTGTCCAATTGAGGTGATCTCAGAAGCATTGGAAATCTTGTTCTAAGATCTACAAATCATATTTCATAACATTTTTCCCAATTCAGAAGTTTCGGGGGTCAAAATCACATATTAATTTGTGGACTATTTTCTAACACGGGAATCACATTCATATGTTCATATTTCCATTATTGTATAGTCCCACATTGGAAAGAAACCAAAAGAGAGAAAGGCAAATGTTTCTATAGAAGGAAGGGAGCTCTATGTATTAAACACACAAGAAAAGAGAGCCTCCTCCTCTTTACTTAAGCTATTCATGTAATTGAGAGCAATTGTAGAGAGAAAGTGAGGAAAGCTTTGTAAAAATTGAAGATTTGGAATGAAAGCTTTGTCTTCTCCAATGGGTGGCTAATCTCTTTGATTGGATCTTCTTAATGAAGCTAAGTTAGTTCTATTTCTTTTTCTTATACTCTTAATTCCCTTTGTTTATGTCCTTAACAAGCAAGAATAGATTTTTTTTTCATTGCAATTTGCTACCTTCCATGCTTATTTTCTATCTTAGCATTATTTTTACTATCTGTGCTTAGGTTTGATAAATCATGCTTAGGAGTTAATATCTTTTGATGGTTTATGCTTACTTTTGATAGATAATCCTTAGTAATCTTTTCTTTTGTGAAGGGAAGAAAGTCTTAGCTATTTAGATTGTTAATTTCTATCTTAGAGCTTTAAAGTTATATTTTCCAAATCTATGCATTGATTGTCATTTGATTTGAGTGTTTGTTTAGGAAAAGAGAAGAGCATTAGTGTTGGATTAGTGTCACTTAGTGGATCCTAGATGGTTCAATCTATCCATTAGTATTGATTGTTGTTTATTTTACTTACTTTAGTTTGATTCTATTCACATTCTCACATACTTATTCACTTGTTTTAATTTTCACACTCCATTTCTCTATCCACACCATCATACCCATTAGCTTATTTGTTCTTACCTTCTATGTGTTTGTTTTTATTCTCCCTTTGATTTTACACTATTTTAGCACACTTATTTTCATCTCCATCCATTCATTCCCTATCTTACTCACTTATTATTACCTCATTTCCATGGAGGTTTTTATTTTCTTTTTATCTTAATATTTCACTTGTTGTTTTCACACACTTACTCATTTGATCTATCTAACAATTCTCATTTGTTCTTGTTATTAACCTTGTTATATTTCTTTTGTCATTAACTTTGTTACTAACTTTGTTCTCACTTGAGTTCTTCTATTTGTACTAATATCTCTTTGTTATCTAGTTTCTTGTTTTATTTTAGTTTTCATTTTTTATTTCCCTTGTTATTATCTTGTTTCTTGTTTTCATTATTTTTGTTATCTCCATTTGCATTTGTTAGCTATATTTGAGTTGATACTCCTTTTCATTGATAAATGTTATTTTCCTTGTAACAATCCTCGTGGGAACGATATTCGGACTTCCATAGTCTATATTACTTGAGAGAACCGTATACTTGCGGGAATCGCATCAAGTTTTTGGCGCCGTTACCGGGGATCGGCATACATAGGAATCCTTGATTTTAAGGATTTTCAACTCTCATATAGCTTAGTTGCATTTTTATTCTTTCTTTTAGTTTTTATTGTGGATTCAATACATTTTCCTTGTTTGTATTTTCAGGGATTCCGCGGTTGGAGTAAGGAAAGAAGAAAAGAGCAACCAAAGAACTCTAACTTAGGAATTTAATTTTCTTTCTTAGAAAATCTTGTATTAGGATTCATTTCAAGTCTGTAATAATTTTTAAGTTCATTTAAGCTTTCAAAGCATTGTAATAATTAAGGAAGGAGGATGGTTGGACGATACTGTCGTGGCCCCCCAAGTTCGTACATTGAAATTGGTGTCGGTGGCTTGGGTCGACTTCAACCGATCTTCCCCCAATTTAGTTTGGGAGGTGCGTATTTCGATACACCCACGCATCCCCCGTTAGTCGGTCAATTTTGTTGGTTGTTCGATTGTTTAATTGCTTTGTAGTGCTTAATCATTTTCAAATACACAAAGTAATTAGGAAAGCACACACTTATTAAGGGCAATCATACCCCCAACAAGATAAGGATTGGATTTCATCACCATTTCCTTGCCCATGAGAACTCATTTTCCTCACTACTTAGGAATCCTTAGACTTTAATAAAATTTGAGTAGAAACGTGATCATAGGACACGAGCTCATTAGGAGAAGACCATCAGAGGTTGTACCATTTGCGCTCCTTGACGGAAATCGGTGCCTAGAATTGCCTTGTCCCTTAAGGGAGACGGTTCATCTATTCTAGGAGTTTGGTATTTAAGCGGAACCTTTGCCACACACATCGTGATCCCACCAATCCCCTGGAGGCTTGCCTGGCTGACTACATTTCATAGGACCGGATTAGAGGCCTAGGTGTACTCTTCACAGTTAGGAGCTGTCTAGTTTAATCTTAGGTAGCCTTAGTTAAGCATAGTTTGGTTTGTTTTTCAAAATCATTTTGTTTTGCTTGTTTATATTTAAGCATTAATCCTCGTTCATCATCACTTGAGCGGACCATCACTTTTGGAGTTGAACAATAGTTTATGCACAATTGGTTACGTGTGCAGGATCGTTTAGAGAGCTTCGATTTATTCGATATCCTTGTTGAGAATTTCGCTGACCCCATTGCCATTTAGGAAATGGCTGACGCAAACCCACCAACCCAACCCATGACTCTTAGGGAGTACATGTACCCAACCCGATCTACCCAGCCCTCATGCATCGTCATACCCACCACAAATGCCTCATTTGAGCTGAAATCCAGCTTAATCCAGATGTTACCAATTTTTCGAATGGTGGAAAATGAGAACCCATATTAGCATGTGAGAGAGTTTGAGGAAATATGTGGGACCATGAAGTATAACCATATGTCTGAAGAAGCCCTTAAGCTTAGGTTGTTCCCATTCTCGCTGAAGGAGAAGGTGAAAGCATGACTTTGCGCCCTACAGACTAATTCCATAAACACATGGGAGGGACTAGTCGAGGCCTTTTATAAAAAGTTTTATTCAAAACAGAAAACATCCTTCATTAGACATACCTTGAACAACTTCCACCAACTGGAGGGAGAAACCATGTATGAGTACATGGAAAGGTTCAAAGACTCATTGTTACAATGCCCGCATCATGGATTCAAAAAGATCCGGCTAGTCCAAATCCTTTATGAAGGACTGGACTATCCTACCAGGACCATGGTGGAGTCTTTCTGCAACGGAGTATTCACTCTAAAGACAGCTGACCAAGCCTGGACTTACCTTGAGGAAGTCGCTGAGAACACTCTCCAATGGGAACCTATCAGAGAGGATCCCAAAAGACACATTGTTGTAGAAAGAAGGGGCATGCATAGAGTGGAACCCAAATTTGAGGTCGGGGCCAAGTTGGCCACGTTGACAAGGAGATTAGAAACCCTTGAAATGAACCAGACCTGTCAGTAGACCACCCCAAAGACCCTGGAATCATTAAAGATGAGCGAAGCAGTTAGTGACCCCACTGCCCCACCTTGCACCAATTGTGGAGATTTTACACATCCTGGATCCCAATGTAAAGCATTGTTTGATCAAAGTCAAAGTATGGAGGAGGTGAGTGCACTTTACCAGAATACCAGATATGAGCGGCAGAGGTATGATTCGTATTCGAATACATACAATCCTGGTTGGAAGGATAATCCTAATTTTTCATGGACCAAAGGACGGCACCAAGGGAATCCTTCTCAGGCAATGGTCCAGCATATGCCACCTCCGGGATACCAAAAACCTCAAGTATGCAGAGTGTCACAAGGACCACCCATGGTCCAAGGTTATCAGAATCTTAATCCCCAGAATCAATAGATAAGTTCTCTAGAGGACACAATGAAAATGTTGGCCCAAAATACCCTCAAATTCCATCAAAGCACTACTCAGAATTTGAATGCCAATACCGAGTCCATTGCCAAGCTGGAATACACTATTAGCCAGCTGGCCAGGTCAATTGCTCAAAGAGACAAGGGTACCATTCCAAGTCAGCCCGAAGCCAACCCCAAAAGCCAAACTTCAACGGGCCAATTTGTTGTCCATGATGACTAGGGCAAAGTCCATGAGCAAGTCAATGCAGTGCATGCAGTTAGCATCCGTAGAATGGCCTTAAGGGAGGCTGACACACCAGAAGAGGACCTTAGGCAATCTGAGCGGACCCAAGTGAGGAGGGAGTATGTAGTTTTGGAAGAAGAACCCGAGGAACCAAAGAAGGACCTAGAGCCTACTAAAGAACATAAGAAACCAATAGGAGCTACCTCACCGAGTGAGCCCCTCGTAGAATCTTTGCTCCCAAGGCCCCATACCCTCAGAGGCTAGGTCAAATGAAAAATAATGTCCAGTTGGATAGGATCCTTGAAGTGGTCAAGCAAGTGAGAATTAACATCCCACTCTTAGAAGCCATCCAACAGATCTCGAAAAGGCCTTTCTAGCGCTGGAATGCAATTCCATCATTACCACTTCAACCCCAATCAAATACAAGGACCTTGGGTGTCTTACAATTTCTTGTCAAATAGGGGATCATCATATAGAACAGGCTTTGTCGGACTTGGGTGCGAGTGTCAACCTGCTCTCGTATTTGATATACAAGGAGTTAGGTTTGGGGGAGCGGAAACCAACAAAGGTGAACTTACAACTTGTTGATGCTTTAGTTCGGTATCCCAAAGGTGTTGTTGAGGATGTTTTGATCGAGGTAGGTGAGTTTGTTTTTCCCGTGGACTTTGTAGTCCTTGATACCCGACCACCAATCAGAAATGTCATGAAGGTCCCGGTAATTTTAGGGAGACAATTCCTTGCCACTTCCAATGTCCTGATTAATCGTCGAAATGGTGTGATGCACCTATTGTTTGGGAATATGACCGTCCGGATAAACATTTTCAATGTTGGCAAGCAACCTAGAGATGATAGTGATTATAAAATTTGTGAGGTGAGTTACCTAGAGGAGCTTATTGAGAGTGTATGATCACAGTTAGTTTGTGAGGACCCACTAGAGGCATGTCTTGCACATTTTGGAGGTAACATTGATGTTGAGAATATCCTTAAAGAAGTAAATGAGTTTCTGAATTCTGCTATGCTTTTGAGAGGAGTCAATGGCAACCTAAGTCAGAGATCTTGACTCCATTGGCTGTCCCACCTGTTCCATCAATTGAGGAACTGCCTAAGTTTGACCTAAAACCACTATCTGACACCCTCAAGTATGTGTTTTTGGGCCCAGCTGAGACCCTTCCTGTCATTGTAGCCTCGGAGCTGGAAAAAGTTATGGAACAACAATTGATTGAGATCCTGAAGGATCACAAAGAGGCTATAGGCTGGACAATTGTAGATATAAAAGGAATAAGCCCATATGTGGTTCAACATCAGATCCATTTGGAAGAAAATGCCAAAACTTCCGGAGAACCATAGAGGCGTCTTAATCCATCAATGAAGGATGTCGTAAGAGTGGAGGTTCTGAAACAGTTGGATTCAGGTATCATAGACCCTATTTCGGATAGCTCATGGGTGAGCCCAGTCTACGTTGTGCCAAAGAAGTCCGGAACAACTGTTGTGAAGAATGAGGGGAACGAGTTAGTGCCCTTAAGGATCTAGATGGGTTGGCGAGTATGCATTGACTACAGAAAACTGAACTTGGCCACCCGTAAAGACCATTTTCTCCTCCCATTTATGGCCCAGATGCTTGAGAGACTAGCCGGACATGCCTTTTATTGTTTCCTTGATGGATACTCCGGCTATAATTAGATACCCACAGCACCCAAGGACCAGGACAAGACAACTTTTACATGTCCTTTCAGTACATTCGCCTACCAGCGCATGCCTTTTGGGCTATGCAATACACTTGCGACATTTCAAAGGTGTATGATGAGCATATTTTCGGACATGGTCGAGCGATTCTTAGAGGTGTTTATGGATGAATTTTCGGTCCATGAGAGTAGTTTCCAAGAATGTTTGCAGCACCTGAACCTTCTTTTAGTGAGATGTCAAGCGAAGAATATTGTTTTGAATTGGGAGAAGTGTCATTTCATGGTGAAAAGAGGAATTGTCCTGAGCCATGTTATTTATGAGAATGGCATTGAGGTCGACAAGGCCAAAATTGATCTCATTTCCAACCTGCCACTGCAAAAAAATGGTGAAGAATATCATATCTTTCTTGGGCCATGTAGGTTTTTATAGACGGTTCATTAAGAATTTTAGCAAGATAGCTGCACCCTTGTGCAATCTGCTATCTAAGGATGTACCTTTTATCCTCAATGAACCCTGCCTACTAGCATTTGAACAATTGAAAACGGAGTTGACCTCTACCCAGATAATAAAGTCACTTGATTGGACAATTCCCTTCGAACTCATGTGTGACGCTTTTCACCATGCTCTTGGGGCTGTGTTAGGACAGAGAGTGAACAAATTGCCCCATGTCATATATTATGCCAGTAGGACCTTGAATGACGCTCAGCTGAATTACACAGCCATAGAGAAAGAGGTGCTAGCTGTTGTCTTTGCCCTGAAGAAGTTTAGACCCTACCTATTGGGTCTAAGGTCATAGTTTACACCGATCATTCGGCCCTTAGGTACCTGTTGATGAAAAAAGATGCGAAGCGCGTCTGATTAGGTGGGTTCTGTTGCTACAAGAGTTTGACCTTAATATTCGGGACAAAAAAGGTTCTGAAAATATTGTAGCTGACCATCTCTCTTGATTACCTACTGACCTCGAGCATGAGTGCATCCCATTGAGTGAGAGTTTCCCAGATGAGTAGTTGCTGAGTGTCTCCTATTTCCCTTGGTTTGCGGATATCGTTAAGTACCTGGTCACTGGACAAATGCCTGATCACTAGTCCAAATGGGATAGGTCCAAGTTTTTGTCTGAGGTTAAGCATTTCTTCTTTGATGACCCATACTTGTTCGAGTACTATCCAGACCAGATCATTAGGAGATGCATTTTGGAAGAAGACTATTTAAGTGTGATATTCTTCTGCCATGACCACGCCTGTGCTGGGTATTTTAGTTCTAGAAAGACCGCAACAAAGGTGTTGCAGTGCGGATTTTACTGGCCCACCCTTTTCAAGGATTGTCACACCTTTTGTTTGCATTGTGAGCATTGCCAGAAATTAGGTAGAATTATGCAGAGGATCATGATGCCTTTAAATCAGATGCTTATTGTGAGAATTTTTTATGTTTGGGGCATAGACTTCATGGGTCCATTTCCGAGTTCATTCGACAACTTATACAATTTGCTTGCTATAGATTATGTCTCCAAATGGATAGAGGTGATTCTAACCAAAACAAATGATCGTCACGTGGTTATCAAATTTAAAAAAAAATCTTTTCTAGATTTGGTACCCCTAGGGCGATTATCAGTGATGGTGGGAGTCTTTTTTGTAATAGCACCTTTGAGAATCCGATGAAAAAATATTCTATTACTCATAAGGTTGCTACTCCATATCACCCACAAACTAGCGGGCAGGTGGAAGTGTCCAGTAGGTAAATAAAGCAAATTCTGGAAAAGACAGTCAGCCTTACCCGAAAAGACAGGTCTTCAAGATTGACAGATGCTTTATGAGCTTATTGGATTTCATATAAGACCCGATCGGAATGTCTCCATATCGATTGGTCTTTGGGAAAGCATGTCATCTGCCGGTAGAATTGGAGCATAGTGCTTACTGGGTTATCAAAATGTTCAATTTTGATTTAGCTAAAGCCGATAACCTATGCAAGTTGCATCTCAATGAGTTGGAGGAACTTAGAAATGACACCTATGAGAATGCCAAGATTTATAAGAATCGGATGAAGAAAAACCACAATCAATCTATTTTGAGGAAATCCTTTGAACCGGGCATGAAAGTTCTTCTGTAGAATTCTCTCCTACATCTCTTTCCAGGAAAACTAAGATCCCGTTGGACTGAACCCTTCATTGTGCGCACTGTCTATTTTCATGGGGCAGTTGAGATTGAGAACCCCAAGAATGTGGATGTTTTTAAAGTCAATGGCTAGAGGTTGGAACCTTTTCTGGAGCTTAAGGACAAAGATGTTGAAGAGACCCTTGTTCAGGGCTTTGTGTATGTTGCATAAGTAATTTTCAGGGTCACATCGGGCTGACAACAAGAAACTTAGCGCTGGTTGGTGTTAGACCCCGACCCAAATTAGCCCAATTAGTGTGTATTTAATGTGTTCTTAGTCTTAAGAGGGTTTAGTGACCGTTGGTTAGAATATAATTTGTGTTAGTCCTGGACATAGCTTTGGAAAATTTGGGAGCGTTTAGTGTTAGTCAGACACGCTCAGGGATGCCCTAAGTGCACGTGCAAGCATGGGAGGATGATTATGGTTTCCTATTTAATTGTAGTTTTGATTTCATTCAAATGGTTTTATTATTCTCTACAACTTTCATTTTCAGCCCGTCTACGTTTGAAGCCCAAAAACCAAAGTTTTGGCCCAAAAGGGTAAAATTGACTTTTCACACTCAAATCTGGACACGAATTTCGAAATCTCAAAACCTTGTCAAATTTATACTTTTTGGAAACTAGATTTTTCAAGGATCGTTGTATCCTTCTTCGTCGATCTCGTCCGGGGCTCGCAAGACCATGTTTTTGTCAGCGCAAGGTTTAGACCTGTTGGGCCCCACTTCCAGGCCACTTAAGTCACCTTCTCCTCCCTCACGTTCATTTCAGAAATCACTGTAACTCTTTTCCAAAAACTTGAGCTGAGAGGAGAGCTCCTTCTCCTCCATTTTCTCCACTTGCATGCCATAGCTAGGGACCTTAGATTGCAAATCTGAGACCATCATCTTCTTCCTCTCTTTCCAAGCTTTCCATTTCTGCAATTTTCTTGGAGTTTCCAGCCAGTCAACTACTTCATCTCCTTCCTTGCTTCTTGTTTGGGCATTTCTAGGGAGGAGCTTCAACCCATCTCTTCCATGGAGTCTTTTGAACTCCTAATGATCTTGTTTTACGTACATGCAAACCCATTGTTGAAATGGGGGTTTTTTTTTTCAAATTTGTAGCATTTTGGATGGTTTTTCATGCAATTTTTGTAGAGTTTGGCTCAGCTCTTGAGTTGGATTGCTTGAGGAAGATTTGTGTGGCATTTGGGCTAAGGCAAGTAACCAATCTAGGAATGTTGCTTGCATGTTGGATTTGGAATCTCATTCCTACCTTTAAAATGCATTATGGGTGTGCTTAAGTGACAAACTATGTCACTATTAGACTCTTCTTACTTGTTGTCATTTCTCTATTGCATTAATGTTAATTACACTCCAATCTTGTGAAATTCTGTTTTGAATTTGAAAACTATGCTTTGTTTTAGATTGTTGGGATTGGTTATGATGAAGAATGGAAATTGAATGGCTTAGATTATGATGTGAATGGTTTGAAAATGTTGGATTGATCCATTGGAGAGCATGGAGGATCAAGGAATTGCAGATGGTTCAATTATGAGAGGATGGGAGAAAGAGATCAGAAAAATTTGAAGGAAGAAGTGCATTTCTGCACTTAGCGGGCACAGGCAGAAGCCTGTCCGCTCGAGCGGCTAGGCCACTTCTTGGCAAGGGACAGGCCAGACTTGCCCGCTCGAGCGGACAAGCCTCATTGTCATGTCCGCTCGAGTGAATGCTTGACCACTCGAGCGGACCTGGGCAGATTTCCAGGACTGAGTTTTGCGCATTCGTGATTTTTTGGGGATTGAAAAACTAGACTATGCTGAGGGTTTTAAATTGACATTGTGCAATTGGAAATCCAAAATGTATTCTAACTTCGGGGACACCAATTCATTTTATCCTCTGACATTTGGGTTTCAATTATACAAAAGTCAATGAATGGCCTTAGCGTATGCTTGATGGACTTCGTGTTAGAAATTTAGTTTTGATACAATAAATAATATCATTATGTGTTAGTTTTAAATCACAAGTACAAACTCGTTTGAAGATTTGTTTCAAGAATCAAAGGGGATCACTTCTTAAGCTTGTTATGCATATAATCTATGCCTTTTTGCTAGCTATGTCTTGTCTCGTTTTGACAAGTGATTTTCCCCCTTAATCTCGATTGGTTTAGAATGTGTGTCACTGTGTTTTATGCATTCATGAATCCAAGTGAACACCTATTGACACCAAAAAAGTCACCTTGCCTCCCCAACATCAAGAAGCCGCATCCTACCACAAACAGGCAATGCCACTTCAAGCAACAAATCTTGTCAGAATAAGATAAAAACTGCAAGATTCTTCAAGACAACCAAAAAAGGGGTACACCTGAAGTTGCTGGCCATTCCAACATCATTTGGCCTAACTTCACTCCTCTAGCAACTGAGAAAGAGCTCTCGGTGACGGTGAAGCCACATACCCTGACACATAAAACAGAGGCCTCAAGATGCCACTAGGAGGCTCTACTTCAAGTTTCAGGCCATTCCGACATCATTTGGCCTAACTTCACTCCCCCGGCAGCTAAACAAGCGCTCTCGGCAGCGACAGTGTCGAAGACATCAAAACTTCGATCAGAGCCTACAGATGGTTCCAAAATAGCCCTGAAAGGCTCAATGTGAAATTTCAAGACAAACCGACAACGTTTGACCCTCCATCAACCCTCGAGCAGTAAAATCAAGCCTCTCGGCGGTGAGAACCATCGAGGCCATCACTCATCAAACAGAGCACATGGGTGGCTTCAACATGCTTCCAAATGGCTGCACATCATATTTCAGGTCATTCCGATAACATTTGACCCGAGTTTGACGCTCTGAAATAAAATCAAGCCTCTCTGCAGTGGAGCACCCCAGGACCATGACATCCAAATCGGAGCTAATGGATCGTCTCAAAATGACTCCAATAGGCTCCCTGTCAAATTTCAGGACAATGGACATCGGTTGACCGTACATCAAAGCGTGGCATCTTCCTTGCGGCAAAATCAAGTCTACTGGCGACGGGACCCCACACGGCTTCAAAACTCAAACAAAAGCCCATGGTTCGTCCTATCTACTGCTCAGGAGGCTTCGCCTCAAATTTCAAGTCATTCCAACATCGTTTGACCTAGTTTTGACTCTTAATGGAAAATCGACTACAAAGTCTTCGGCTCCTCCAAAAAAATATGAAACTTTGTGCTCCGATTTACACAGTTTCTCGTCAGGTTTTCTTCAGGAGAATCAAGCAAAATGTCAAGAAAAATATAGGAGAAAAAAGAAACAAAAAAGATCGAAAAATGGCCGAGAAATGGCGACCGGAAGGGGAAAATTCCCCATGGTCGCCGGCGACCTTGGCCCATGGTCGTTGGCGACGACCCAGCCCATGGTCATCGGTGACCCTGGAAGTTCGGGTAGCTGGATTTCCACCGTGTGGCCCATTTTCCGCCCCTTTTTTCATTTCGGGAATTCCATCCCTTATGGTCTTCTGAAAATCTGATTCTTGATGCTTGAAATCAACTGATCTTCATCAACATTTCGGTTCCACCATCAAGAGCAAGAAATCATCATTGATCGCTCCAAGATCGCCAACCGGCTGACCAAGAAAGTACACTTTCTGTCTGACTGATTGAGAAACCGACAAGATAGATGTCACCGGCCCACTGGCACCAATCAATGTCTAAAGTTGCATCGCCATCCGACATCAAACAACATGTGGATCCATTGGCGATCGTCACAAGAAGAATTTCAAAAGATGTGGCACGGCTTGCGACTCTTCAAATGCCCTGGCGACTACTTAATGCTGTTAATTGACCTGTTTTATGACAACTTAATGCGGTCATTAACCCATTATTTTGGACGGCCCAATCGAAATCAAGCGAATGGGAGTTACAAATCCAAGCAATCATGGCATTAAAACCATGAAACTCCTCTCATCATGGAGATTAAAGGCGATTAAATGCCCATCATTCTCCATAGGCCAATCACAAGCCAAGAAAAAAGTGTTACAAAATAAAAGAATTAAAACTTGTAACTCCTCTCATCATGGACATCAATGTCATCAATTCTCTCATCATGGGTCATCAATCCCCTGGCTGCTAAGAGCCTATAGAAAGGGGTCATTCCAAGAGATCCACACACATATAGACAAACACAGAGAGAGAGAGAAAGATTCATACACACAAGCAAGAAAGAAAAACTCTAAAGAAACCCTGTACTCTGCTGCAGAAACCACAAAGTGATCGAAGTCCCTTGGGGGGCCAACCCCCTGATGGACCTTGTCACGACCCCGGGCCCGCGACGTTGATTCTGTTTGTTTTCCCACAGGTTCCCGCGGTGAGGATTCCCGAGACACGCGGAATCTGTCTCACATGATCAAGTTTGTGGAAACGTGTAGCAAATCACATCAAGATAAGCACCAATAAATTTTTAAGTGCTACGACAAATAATAACAAGACATAGTATTCAAAAGAAAGGAGTTAACATGGCATTCTGATCATAATTCAAGTTATGAGACTAACACAAAAGTAAGTTAAGTTTAGTTACATCCCATAAGAGGCCAACAAAGGCCAATACAATTCTCAAAATAATAAAATAACCCCCTAACAAAATGTAGCGAAACTCAAGAACCCGCCCGACGTCTAGTTGACATCATCGGGTTGCCACTCTCTGACCGGGGGTGGCTCAAGAGCCTCCTTCGGACGCTCCTCCTCAAAGGTAACGTCACCTGCATCTGGGCACCAACATATAAGGGTCAAACACAATGGTTTGGCAGGTAATCAATTCAAGCATGAGCATATAAGTAGTAAATGTTTAAAGAAATGTATAAAGACATTTTGCTGAATTGTAAACAGTTACAGGACTAAGGTACATTTCAAAATACGAGCAAAACTGACATGAATACTTATAATATCATAAATAGTTACATTCCACAATGAGCCCATCCTTTCTCTATCATTTATAATGAAAAGAGCAAGCACGCACGACAAGCACGATATACATAATATAATCACGACACAATTCCCACATATACGGGGATTCCGGCCGCGGAATCGGACACACACGATGTGTAATAAAATACACGACTAGTCTGCAGACAATCCATATGTTTAAGGACCCCCAGACAGTGGATCAAACTGAAAGGGTAGTCCAAGCTTAGCGGTGTTCACTTAAATTCATGAATGCACAAAAAATGCGAAACACTGTCTAAATATGTTTAGATAAAAGGGGAAAATCACTTATCAAAACACGACAAACACAACTCGCAAAAGGCATATTTAATATGCATAACACGCTTAGGAAGTGACCCCTTTTTCTTGAAACAAATCTTCAAAATGAGCTTGTACTTAAACTTCAAAACGAGTACACAGTGATATTCATTGTATCAATACCAAAGTACGAACACAAAGCCTATCAAGCACATATAAGGACCTTTGGTTGATCTTTGTGTAAACAAAGCCCAAATGTTGGAATTTTAAAAGAGAATCGGTGCCCCGGAAGTTCAAAGACATATTAGGTTTCGAGTGCACAATATCAGGCTAAAGGTCACTTAACATGTTCTAGTTTTCATGCTTACAAATATTCTTCAAAATGGCAATGGTGTCAAATTCGGTCAGCTCGCGGTCAGATGTCGGCTAGCCGAACTAGGATCTGGCTGCTAGCCGCTAGCTGACCGACAGGTTGACCGCTGGAAATCCAGGTCCAAACACAACTCTCTGGAAAAAGGAATCGAACTGACTTCGGTTGGCTTACGATTAGCCGAAATGGAACCTGGCGGCTAGCCGTAAGCTGACCGCTGAACCCTGATGCACAAGCCAGCTTCTGGAAAAAGAACCACCGAGCTCGGTCAGGTCGTGGTTAGCCGAAATGGGGATTTTGGCTAGCCGCCAGATGACCAGCGGCTGACCGAAACTACACGGGAAGTGCATTTCAAGTCAGATTTTCACATTTTCTTTTTCCCGTTCTTCTTATTTCTCATTCAACCTGCACCTCCCTGAGCCTACATGCTCTCCAAGGGATAAAACACACATTGCATAGCACAAGTTGAGACATTACATTCCCATTCTCCAATCTAACACAAAATCCCCAAATTTTCCATTCAAGATATAAATTTTCAATGAAAGGAGAAGAATGAAAAGAAAACAAATCAAATGCACACATGCTATCATCCATCCTAGATTGGTTACTTGCCTTAGTCAAAGATGTCACAAACTTTCTCCAAGCACTTCCACTCAAGCTAATCCAAAGACTACAAAACCCATGAAAACCAAACAACTCACTCAATCTTGAAAACAAAGAACTCATTTTCACAAAAAGGGTTTGCAATATGAAAAACAAGATCTTAAGGAACCAAAAAGGCTCCATTAAAAGGATGGGTTGGAGTTCTTACCTAGAAGTACACAAACAAGAGAGAAGGAAGAAAATGGAGCTCTTGCCCAACTAGAAACTTTAAGAAATTTGCATCAATAGAAAGCTTAGGATGAGAGGAAGAAGATGATGGTCTTGGAATTCCATTTGGAGTCTTCTAGCTTGATCATTCAAGAGAAATAAAGTGGAGAGAAAAGGTTTCTCCTCTTGGCTGCTCTAGGGTTAGGGTTTGAGAGTGAAAGAGGGAAAGAAGGAAAGAGTTGACTTAAAACCTTAGCAAATGGGGCCCAATGGCTAAATCTTGCATCAATGAAAACATGATCTTGCGGGCCTCGAATGAACTTGACGAAGAAGGATAAAATGATCCTCGAAATATCTAGTTTCGAAAAAGTATATTTTTGACATGGTTTTGAGATTTTGAAATTTGTGTCCAGATTTGTGTATAAAAGACAACTTTACACTTTTTGGGTCAGAACTTGAGTTTTTGGGTTTCAAACATGAACGGGCTGAAAACGAAAGTTGTAACACATAGTAAAATCATTCAAATGAAATCAAAATCACAATTAGAAATGAAAACCGATATGATCCTCCTAAGCTTACACGTGTACTCAAGCCTTCCTGAGTGTGTCTAACTAACACTAAACGTCCTCAAAATTCCCAAAGCTATATCTAGGACTAAACTAATTATTTCTAACCCAACGACAACTAAACCCACACACTAATCGCACACTGATCGAATTAGTCTGGGTCGGGGTCTAACAGACCCGGCCTTTTGTCTTCTCCTTCCAACCCGGGGCCACCGGGGTCCGGCAGAGGAGCAAAGTGGGCATCAACAAATTTTTTTGTATGGGTATGCCAGATTTTCTATTCTACTTGAAATTTGAAGTGGTGGTCCGGAGATTCACCTTCACAAGTAGAAAGGAAATCAACTTTTTTTTCTAACTTTCCATTGCACATATATCTTTAAGAAAGAGACATAATTTCTTTTTAAATGTCGTGAGAGGCGATTTCATTTTGTTTGCCGTGAAAGGCGTTTTTGTTTGTTTGCCGTGAAAGGTGGTTTTTGTTTGTTTGTTGTGAAAGGCGATTTTCGCAGTGAAAGGCGATTTACAAATCTCATCAATAATGAGAGACAAGAGATGTGATTTTTTGTTTCTTTAAAAAGAATACAAAATACAATAGAAAAGTAAGAAAAGGAATCTGACTTCTCAAGAGATTGTGGGGACACGTTCAGATCGACGGTCGCAAGTCATGTATGGACTTGGCCATCATCCTTCAGATGAGAACACATGATGCTTTGATTCTTTGGCTTGGCTTGGACCTCAGTTTTTAAGAGGATAAAGACCATGGGGAGGTCCTATATCCAATAAAAAACCGAGTGAATGGGCTAAAAAACCACGGTTAGGCCATGTTGGATAGAAGGAGAGAGGACCTTGGGGGGCCAACCCCCCAAGGGGCTTCAATCACCTTGTGGTGTTTCTGTAGCAGAGTAGCAAGACTTCTTTAGAATTTCTCTCTCTTGCTTGTGCTTGGGTGTATGTGTATGGATCTCTACCTATGTGTATCTCTGTGTGGGTCTGTTGGAATGACCCCTTTTTATAGGCTCTTGGTAGTCATGGGGTGATTTATGGCATTGATGACCCATGATGAGAGAGTTGATGGTATTGATGCTCCATGATGGGAGGAGTTACAAGTTTTAATTCTTTTATTTTGTAACTCCTTTTTCTTGGCTTGTGATTGGGCGATGGAGAATGATGGGCATTTAATCGCCTTTAATCTCCATGATGAGAGGAGTTTCGGGGTTTTGATATCATGATTTTGCTTTGATTTGTAACTCCCATTTGCTTGATTTTGATTGGGACGTCCAAAATAATGGGTTAATGGCCTCATTAAGTTGTCATAAAATGGGTAAATTAACAGCATTAAGTGGTCGCCAGGGCATTTGAAGAGTTGCGGGCCGTGCCTTGTCTTTTGGAATTCTTCTCGTGACGATCGCTGATGGATCCACATGTTGTTTGATGTCGGATGGCGATGCAACTTCAGACATTGATTGGTGCCAGTGGGCCAATGACATCTGTCTTGTCGATTTCTCGATCGGTCGGATAGAAAGTGTACTTTTTTGGTCAGCCGGTTGGCGATCTTGAAACGATCAATGATGATTTCATGCTATTGATGGCGGATCCGAAATGTTGACGAAGATCAGTCGATTTCAAGCAGCAAGAATCAGATTTTCGGCAAACCACAGGGGCTGGAATTTTCAAAAAACGAAAAGGGTCGGAAAATGGGCCACCCGGCGGAAATCCGGCAACCCGAATTTCCATGGTCGCAGGCGACAATGGGCTGGGGTCGCCGGCGACCATGGATGGGGATTTTTCCCCCTCCGGTCGCCATTTCTTGGTCGTTTTTTGATCTTTTTTATTTCTTTTTTTCTCCTGTATTTTTCTTGACATTTTTCCTCATTTATTGACTTGATTCTCCTGAAGAGAACCTGACGAGAAGCCGTGTAAATCGGAGCACAAAGTTTCCTATTTTTTGGAAGAGTCGAAGACTTTGTAGCCGATTTTCAGTCAAGAGTCAAAACTAGGTCAAACGACGTCAGAATGACCCGAAATTTGAGGTGAAGCCTCATGAGCAGTAGATAGGACCAACCATGGCTTTTAATTGAGTTTTGAAGCTTTGTTGGGTCTCATCGCCAGTAGACCTGATTTTGCCGCGAGGAAGATGTCGCGCTTTCATGTACGGTCAACCGATGTCCGATCGACTTAAAATTTGATAGGGAGCCTATTGGAGTAATTTTGAGACGATCCATTAGCTCCGATTTGGATGTCATGGTTCTGGGAAGCTTCGCCGTCGGTAGGCTTGATTTTGTTTCGGAGCGTCAAAGTCGGGTCAAACGTTGTCGGAATGACCTGAAATTTTGACGTGCAGCCCTTTGGAAGCATGTTGTAGCCACCCATGTGCTCTGTTTGATGAGTGATGGCCTTGGTGGTTCTCGCCGCCGGGAGGCTTGATTTTACTGTTCGAGGGTTGGTGGAAGGTCAAACGTTGTCGGTTTGATTTGAAATTTGACATAGAGCCTTTTGAGGGTATTTTGGAACTATCCGTAGACTCTGATCGAAGTTTTGATGTCCTCAACATTGTCGCCGCCGGAAGCGCCTGTTTAGGTGCCGGAGTGGGGTTAGCCAAATGATGTCGGAATGACCTAAAACTTGATGTAGAGCCTCCTAGTAGCATCTTGGGACCAGCTATGTGCTCTGTTTTGTGTGTCAGGGTCTCTGGCTTTACTGCCACCGAGAGCTCCTTTTCAGCTGCTGGAGGAGTGAAGTTGGGTCAAATGATATTGAAATGGCCTGAAACTTCAGGCATACCCCTCTTTTGGCTGTCTTGAAGAATCTTACAGTTTCTGTCTGGTTCTGACAAGATTTGATGCTTGAAGTGGATGTGCCTAGAAGAGAAACTTGAAGGAGAGATTCTGACTTGACCCAGAGTCTTTGAGCATCATTTCATTTTTTTTAATAGCCTTTTGAGTTTCCAAGGGGATTTTATGGTAGTGAGAGGGATCACGTACCGTCTCAAGGCAAAGTTTTGAAAATGACATGGGGGGATTGGATTTTTGGATTTTGGATTTTGGGTTTTCCTTTTGACCTTGTGAACCTAAAGGTTGTATGTGGTGCATTAGGCGGTCAAGATGTTTTTGGGTTTTTTTTTTTTTGACCTTGGGACCTAACAAGCTGTTATGTGGCAGGTTAGGGAGTCGGGGTTTGATTTTTGATTTTGACCTTGTGACCCAACAAGCTGCATGTGGCAAATTGGGGGGTCAGATTTGGTTTTGACCATGTGACCTAACAAGCTGTATATGGCGAGCTAGGGGGTCAGGATTTGTTTTTTTTTTTTTTTTGGTTTCGGCCTTGTGACCTAATAAGTTGTATGTGACAAGTTAGGGGGACCAGAGTTTGGTTTTTTGTGGAATGTCAATTTCAAGATTTTGGCTTAATTTGGTTCATGAGATTGGATGGTTTGGATTTTTGGAAACTCATGAGGCTTTCTTTGTTTTTTTTCTTTTGAATGGTTCAATCAACTCAAAAGAGGCATGGAATGATTTCGTATGCTCTTGATAAAGGAGATTTTTGATAAGAAGCCCCTTTTAGTGCCTAGGTGGTCAAACTGGGCTCATGTGGGCTAACCCATGGGATCTTAAGCTTTAGAAGATGGCTTAGATCTCATATGGTGTCATTTTGTAAAGAATATCTAAAAATATCCTTACTTGGAGATAATCTCTCATGTTTCCTTGTTTTTGGGAGAGATTTTCTCAAAGTATCTTTCTTTGGGAGAGAACATTTCTCATTCCCTTTCTTTTTGGAGAGAATTTCTCAAAGAATCTTCCCTTTAGGAGAGAATATCTCAAATCTCCTTTCTTTTGGGAAAGTTGCTAATTTTTAGCACTTACCTCCTTTCTTTTCTCCTTGTTTCCTCTTTTGGTTTGCTCTCCTCTATAAAAGCAAAGGAGGTTGGATCTCTTGCCCTTATTGCTTTCTTTTTGCAAAAGTCTTCAAGAGTGCTCCAAAATCAAGAACTTCTCTTCTTCTTCAAGAATCTTCAAGTTCTCTTTCTTCTTCTCCATCAATGGCTTCAAGTAAGTTATCTTCCTTCACAAAACTCCATGTAGAAGTAGAAAAAGTTTCTTTCATTTCTTTTCTTTTCTTTTTCTCATTTTCTTTTCTCTTTTTTTTTCCATGGAGCTCGTAGAAATGTTGAGCCCTTTCTTAGTCTTGCGGGATTTTGAGGAGCTTTGCAAGTTTTGGAGTTTGGAGCTCCCAGCAATGTGGAGCCGTTTTCCAATTTTGCAGAAATTTGATAAGATTGACTTGATCTCGCAGCAATGTTTGAGTTCAAACCTTCTTTGTGGATGCTTCATTGACTATGAACTTGCAGTGGTGTTGAGCTCATTTTCAAGCGTCCTATCTTTTTCTGAGTGTTTCCCTTTTCTTTGAAATTTCCCCGAAACCATGCCAAAATTTTGCTAGAATTTTTTTAGCAAAATTATGTTATGTTGGTGATGGTTGATCTTTTCTTTTCCATCCTTTGCAGGTAGTTCCTCCAGAACGAACAAGGGCAAAGAGCCTGTTACTGATGCACCTCGTCGGTCTACCAGGTCTCCTAATGTGGCCGTCCAGCAGGCCTGGGAGAAGGTCTAGTTTGTGGAGAGAAACTTCGAAGAGTGTGACTCCCTCAACCGTGATGAGATGAGACAACGATTGATTGCTCTCAAGGATGAGGAGTTTTACAAGATCATGGTAAGCAATTGTCCTTGGGTGATGGACGATCAGAGCATTATGCCCAAGCCTACCTTTTTCTTTGGTGACGCAGTCCCTGACAACTTGACATACCAAAGGAGATGTTTTCAGTTCTCTAACATGGCAAATGGTGAGGAGAGAACTATTTCTACCCGGTCGACTTTTGATCGCACTATCTCGATCATGAGCCTTTCTCCCACATGCCCTAAAAGGAAAGATCCTCCGAGCTGGGTGAAGAGGACAAATGTGATCAAGACCAGGGTTTTTATGGGTGGCCCTTCCGGATATGCAGAGAAGTCGCCTGTCCACATGGACATGTTGATGCCAACCAGCGGCTACCAAGGCTCTGATCATCCATCGGTCGATTTGAGACCGATGGGCCTTGGCATTTTTCAGGGTGACGACAGCAATTGGGTGAAGCATTTTCGACTTTGTGGCCATTTCAGCGCTGACTCAAGTTGGGAGTCATGGACTGATCACATCCTGCAGATTGGAGAGGCCATTCTGAAGGAGGCCGAGATCTTTGACATGGTTTGTGCTTTTCGGCAAACCGTGGTTTTCTCCGATGAAGCCTTCATTGCCATTTTGGAGTCATCCCTTCCACAAACCAACACCTTCATTGTCACGAATGGTGAGATTGGTTTTTCTTTGAAGGAATTGAGCACCATCACCGGGCTGCTTGTCCTCGGTAAACTTTATGAGGAGTTCATGCCTATTGATAGCATCCTTGAGGAGTAGTCTGAGGAGTTTAGGCTTTTGTACTTTCATCTTGTTGCCTTCTATGATGTTTTGAAGGAGAAGGAGGGCTCGAAAGTCAGGTCTTGCAGTTGGAGGAGTTTTGGTTCTTTGTTCCCCAACTTCTTTGATAGTAGAGAGTCTTCTGATAGCACGACCTGGGAAGCCAGAGCTAAGACTCCGGGTTCGAAGAAGACTTCTGTCATGCGAGAAGACTTGAAAGACTTCTTCTTGAGCACAGGTGCCATTTATTCTGACATTGCGCTGCAGAGAGATCTCGTAAAGTAAGGCTATTTTTGCTGGAGGAGATGGAACACACATTAGGCCGCATTGTATCTTTCCGGCTTATCAGATGGCATTAGGAGAGTGACTTGCTTTGGTGCATGCTCTTTACTCATATATGTGCACCGAACTACAGGCTACTGCTTTCTTGGTTCAGCTTGGGCTCCCTATGAACAGGGTATTCTCAACCCATATATTTTATTCGTGGTATGTATACCACTATCCCGACTTCCATCGATTAGGAGTTGCACAGGATGATGACCCTTTTATGATTCGATTGGCTAGAGGGACAGCCGTTTCTGAATCACTTTTGTCTGCCCGTTTGAGAATCCGACTGTTCAGGGACGTCAAGATTGGGCAGTCTTCAATGAAGCTTTCTCCAGATCTACGGAAGAAGGCTTTTGATTTTGGTGTCTCCCGTGATTCCACCAGGACAGGGTCAGGAGGACACTATTCTTTGACCAACGCAGAGAAGAGGTGGCTTTTCAACATACGAGTTGGTACGATGGTGTACCGTAGACATATTTTTGTCAACATCCAGCTGTATGTCCCATCGCATTTTGCGTTGCAGTTGCGCTTCTCTCAAGGCGTTGTTGGAGCGCCTTCGAGCATGGTGAAGCGTTTTGGAGGTTTGCAGGACGGGAGGAATGCATGGGCCTTTTACAGTGCAGAGGACACTACCACCATGATTTCCTATCTTGAGTTGCCCACTTTCCGAACTGTTGTCTTTACGAAATGGTTCGTAGAGAGCTTTTCGGTGTACCGGGGGCTTTCCAAGAAGGAGCTCGATGTCAAGCAATCTTCTGGGAAGGGTCTTGGCAAATCAGATGGAGTCCGACGAGAGGAAGTTCTGGCTTTCCTTTCTGGAGAGAAGCACAAGATAGGCTTTCTCGGTGAGCAGAACATCATCAGATCAGGAGTTGTACAAAAGATACCAAGTGAGGTCTTAGAACAGCTAGACGAGGAGGAGGTCGAGATCAACGCTTGGATGCAAGTGGAACGAACGAAGGCTTCCATGAAGCCCACTAGGAAGAGCAGACCATCCGGCGAGGAGTCAAGTGAAGGTCTTGACATTGATGACGGGGTGGGTACTTCAAGTAAACCGGCCCATAGAAGCAAGAGGAAGAGAGGGCAGCGCTGTGAATAGAGACGACACAATGACTCTCCTAATTCAGAAGTCCCTCCCGCCATTGCTGAAGAGATGTTAGGGGACCCTGATGAGCCTCCGGAAAGGAGGAGTCGAGAGGAAGAGACCGTTAATGAGGGTATGATTCCTCCTCTTTCTCTTTTTCGTTTCTTTCATTGAGATTTTCTTGTTTTTGATTTTATTTCTCTCCCTTTCAGTGGGAGATGATAATTTGGTGATGCCTGAGGTTCCGGCTGATGAAGCAGTGATGGATCCGATTGCGGCATCTGAATAAGAACCGAGGGACTCTGGAGTGATTCCAGAATCTTCACCTGGTATGACTTCTTTATGTTTTCTTTCTTCTCTTTTTTTTTGTCTGTGTTGTCATTTGCTAACATGTAACTTGCTTTCTTGTCAGTTGACTTGCTACAGGATTCGGACGATTTCGAGCCATCCATGGACGCGACCTTTGACAATGCTTCAGATGAACTTATGGAGGCAGAAAGTATTCCGCCGGTCGTCGAAGAAGGTATTTGTAGCAATAACCCTAAAGATAATGATTTTTTTTTCAACGGGATCATATTCATACCTTTTTTGTTTTGTTTTGTTGGCAGGTTGTGAAGTAACAGGAGAAGTTCCCCCATCTTTCTCAGGGCCAGAGCAGGGGATGCCTACAGTTGAACCAGGAGTAGGGACTTCTTCTTCCAGTTTCAATGCGGTAGGGGTGAAATCTTCTGAGCAAATTCCTTCGCCAGTGTTTACGATTAAAAGGAGTCTGATGATCACTCCTCTCACAGGCCATGACATGGGAAGTCGACTAATGGAAAGGGGTGAGCCTTCAACCGGGCTATCTCTTCAGTATGAGAAGAAAGTGCTAAAGAGCGTTTTGAGCTCATGGGTCGAAACTCTGTCTTCTGGCCATTTGGAAGCTGGCTTTGGTATGATCAAGCATGTACAAGACATCTTTGCTGATAGCGAAGAGGTCGGTCTGGACATTGCAAGTGCGAAGGCTTTTGTTGATGAAGTCATTGAAAGTGTAGGCTAGGGCCAATGACTAAGTCCTAGAGGGGAGGGGGGGAATAGGACTAAGGGAATCAATTACCAATTTTAAACTTTGTAGGGAACTTTTAATAAAACCAGAACATATAACATAACAAACATAAGAGAGAAAGACTTAAGTAGCATATGTGTTCATCAAGACAGCTTAAGCAATAACGAAGAGATACAATGAGAGTAGATAAGCACAAGTGTGTGTGTCTATTGAATCTTAGTGATGACCTATCAAACATAACAAATCCCACAATATAAATATAGAAATGAAAATCATGCCACAAAGAATAGACACAGGAAAATTATAGTTGTTCAGTCACAAAGACCTACATCCACTCTCAAAGGTCACACAGACCCTTGGTTCCAATAAGAAGAATCACACTACACAAGCACTGATTCAACTATAATTTTGTTATCGAGGTTCGATCACTCAGATCTACTCCCCCTCACACAATTACAAGGTGATTTACTCACACAGATCTGAATCACCATCATTGATTGTAGAAGTTTAAAGAAGGGTGAACACTTGCCTTTGATGAAGATGGAAAGAGTTCTAAGGAGCTTTGACAGTAGTCAAAGCTTTCACCTCTTGACGACGCCTTGAAGTTGAGAAGGAAGCTTCCATAGTGTAGCACAACCAAGGTTCAGAGGTCTGGTCCTCAAGGGTAACATGGATATGCCTTTCATGCACAATAAAGGATCCTAGAGAAACTCTTCTCACACAACACACTCATCTTGGAGCTAATGGAGCTCTGGGATTTTCCTAAATGTACTACATGAGTGTTTGGAAGAAGATTTGAGAGCTTAGATATGTTGGGAAGAAAATAGCAGGCAAAAGCTCTCTCAAAAGAGTCATCAGGAAAGGAGAAAGAAGCTCCAGATATATAGAAAACATTCAACGGCTATATTAGCGGCTAGCCCCTTTAGACCAGCGGCTAGCCGCTTTCAAATAACGGTCATAAAATTCAAATCAAGTTGGCTCACGGCTAGCCGTAGGAATAGCTGGGGGTTAGCCGTGAGGCAACCGTAGGGGTAACCGCATGAGGGTTCTGACAAATCTGGTCTCTGGAAAACAGACCGAAATCCCACGGTTAGCATTGCGGCTAGCCGTAGGTGCACTGGCGGTTAGCCGCAGGAAGCACAGAAAAACATCCTAAGAAAAACATGCTTACTGGAAAGCTAACCGTGGGTTTGGCGGCTAGCCCCCTTGCAAGGGGCGGCTAGCCGCCAGTTGACCGTAGGGTCACCTGACCCTTTTCAGAGGGACTATTTAACAAGGATAGAAAACATGAATTTAAAACACATCTTTTTCCCAGGGATTTAAGGGTTTGGTCTGGGTATGAAATACCTGAAAAGGTTGTCAAACACAAATGGAGACTTTCTTTGATGAATCGGGACTTTCCCACAGCTTGAAAATCCTTCTGAATGTGATCTTCCTTGAGGCACTTTGAGAGGCAAGGACTTTGGACCACATTGGCACGGAATTGACAAAACAAACTCAATGCTCACAGACATGTGACACTTACAATCATTACTCTGGGCAACAAATGGAATGAGACCAAGAGCTTCCCAAGTGGTGACTTTTTTAATGAGATGTTTTTGAAGCGTTTTGGTGAGGTCAAGTCTGAACTGAACGAGATCTCGCGGACTTAGAAGCAATTCGTCCGGGAGAGGAAAGTCACCGTGTTGGCCATCATTGAGCTAACAGAAGACCTGCGCCGTCTTGATAGGGAGGTCATTGAGACTAGGCAACTGTTAGGGATTTTGTGTTTTGCAATTTGATGGATGCATTATCATTTTAGCATCATTCGAATTTTCACACATGCATTGTTTTTTGAAATACTTGAAATCTTGATTTACTCATGCATTGTTTTTAAGACTTCTAAAACTTATGGTTCATATATGTTTTGATTTTAAACTTGGATGCATTTATTTTTGAATAAAGCATGTCTATGAGTTTAAACCATTCAAATAAACTTAGGCATTTTAGGCTTCATGTTTTCAAAACTCTTAAATTAATTTAAAACATGTTTCCAGGATTGATTCTATGGCCCAGAACTCCCTATAGTAAAATACTTTGGAGTAGCGTTTTACTTAATCGTTTAAGAAGGCAAACCTTTTTTTTTGTGCTACAGTACTTGCTATAGTAATTTTGCTACAATGTTTTGCTATAGTGTTTTGCTAAAGTATTTTTGTTGCAGTGTTTTCAGTCAACCGAACTGGATGTTGGTCGACTGAACTCAAGATGTCGGACGATCGACACTTGACCGAACCCACTTCGGTTCACATTCCAGAATGGTCAAAACTAGCCGTTTTATCACCGTTGGGAGTTCGGTTGACCAACAATAGAGCCGTTGGACAATTTTCTCTACATAAAAAGATCATTCTTAGGACAAATGTGAAGATCAAAGGGATACTCCTTGAGGTATTTTGAGACCAAACAAAGGGGAATGGGCTAAGGGAGGCTAGTTGGTGAAGAAGGGAAGCTAAAACTTGGAATCATAAGTAAGTCTTCTATGTAAGCTTAGTTTTCCTTTTCATATGTTTTCATGCTTTGCTTAAATTATTAGTAAATTATATGTGTGTGTTGAATTGATTTACTGTTTTGGATACATCAACTTGATTCAAACCAAGTAGGACTCAAATTAGTATATCTAAGTGAATAGTTTTTTGGAATCATCTTTGAAATTATATATAACACGATTCCTATACTTGGTTGAATCTTTGGTTGTTGTTTTTCATCATAAGATAATAACTTTCAAGTCTATCTTATGTTTTGGATTCAACAACTTCGCAAATCACATGTATTTTGTTTTAAAGTTTCACACAACTTGCTTAGCATTGATATACATCATTTCCAAGTTGGTTTTTAAATTACATGTGAATTGTTCCTTCACTTCAATCAAATCTATTTTTGTGTTTTACACTTTCAAAAGCTTTAAGCTTGCATTCATTGAGCTATCATTTTTAACTTGATTGAAGTTTTTCACACACACACCATGTGCATTCATCTTTGTATTTCTTAAAGTGTTGTGTGAGTTTGTTTTAATTTTCATATCATCCTAATTAAGAGGCAAATGTAATGAGGTTTAATTGTATCTCTTAAAGTGTTTGTACGTGTAGACACTTCTTTGAAAAAATTATCTTGTAAAGGTTATTGCTTAGCCTAAGAAAAGCATAGAGTAGAGGTTATTGCTTAGCCTAGGAAAAGCATCTTGTAAAGGTTATTACTTAGCCTAGAAAAGCACATTGGTAGGTTGTTGTTTAGCCTAGAAAAACATCATTGTAAAGGTTATTGCTTAGCCAATTGAAAAGCATAGATAGTGGAAATCCGGTGGGGCGTTGGATCACAAGCCGGTAGTGGATGTAGGCATTGAGGCCGAACCACTATAAATCATTGTGTGATGGTGCATGCTTTGTGGTGACTGTTTTTGTTAGCTTCCGCATTTAGTTTGATAATCATCACTAGTGGCTAATTTGAGTTAAAGAAGTTAAAATTAGTCATAATTTATCACTAATTTGAAGCTCACCCTATTCACCTCCCCCCTTTTGGGTTAAGGTTCTCGGACTTTCAGCAGCGTCTTGAGTTATTGGAGGAACAGGCTGCTGCTAAATGGACCACCATTGTGGAAGCTCGTGCTAGAGAAGGGACTCTGATTCGCCAGGTCAAGGAGACTGAGAGCAATCTCCAGAGGAAGACTCAAGAGTACGAGTAATGGCAGATTCTTTGGGAAGAACTTCCCCGTGCGGCAGATGGGTCGAGGCATTCTACAGTATTTTATGGAAAGATTTTGAAGAAGCGTGGCTTGGAAGCTTTAGAGGCTAAGGCCAAGAGTCTGCTTGAGGAGTTGAATCTTTGGTTGAATACCATGTTAGACTAAGCTCCTGATTTGTAACAAACTCTTTTCCTATTTCTCTTTTGGTACCTTTATGTAAAAACATTTTTGGTACTCTATATACCTTTTACTCAAATTCTTTTTGATGAAAATGAGCAAAAGTTGGATGACAATGTTTGTTTGAAAATTTGCCCAAAAGGTTGTTATTTTGTGAAAATCTTTTGTCAAAGGGTTGTTGTTAGACCCCGACCAAGACCATTTCGATTAGAGTGCGATTAGTATGTGTTTAGTCCTAAGTGGGTTTAGTCGTTGTTAGGTTAGAAATGATTAGTTTTAGTCTTGGACATAACTTTGGGAATTTTTGAGAACGTTTAGTATTAGTCAGACACACTCAGGAAGGCCTAAGTGCGCGTGTAAGCTTTGGGAGATCGTATCATTTCCGTGTGATTGTGATTTTGATTTCACTTGAATGATGTTTCGACGTGTTACAACTTTCGTTTTAAGCCCAGTTGTGTTTGAAGCCCAAAAACCCAAGTTTTGACCCAAAGAGGGTAAAATTGTCTTTCTTGCACAAATCTGGACACAATTTTTGAGGTCTCAAAACCATGTAAAAAATATACTTTTTGGAAACTAGATATTTCGGTGATCGTTTTATCCTTCTTCGTCGAAATCATCCGAGGCCCACAAGTTAGTGTTTTGGCCTTTCAAAGTTCAGGTTATTTGGGGCCCATTTCCTCACTAAAGCCCCATCTCCCTCTCTTTTCATTCACTTTACCAAACCTCTGCAACTTCTTGACCTAGAGCTGGAAAACCCTATCTTCCTTCCATCTTCCTCACCTTGTTTGATCTAGCTAGAAGGCTCCAAAGAAGATTTCAAGGTTACCATTTTCTCCCTCTCCTTGCTAGCTTTCCATTGGTGAAAATGTCTTGAAGTTCCAAGTTGGGCAAGAGCTCCTTTCCCTCCCATCTCTCTTGTTTGACCATTCTAGGTAAGAACTCCAACTCATATTCTCCATTGAGTCATTTTAGCTCCCTAAGATCATGTTTTACATGTTTTCAAACCCTATTGGTAAAATGGGTTCTTTGTTTCTATTTTGAGTGAGTTTGTGCGTTTTCTTTGGGTTGTCTTGTAGTGTTGGTTAGCTTGATTGAAGTGCTTGGAGAAGATTTAGCATTTGGGCAAGGCAAGTAATCTTTATAGGTTCAATGTGCATGTGTATTTTGATTACATTGTTATTTTTTAGAAGTTGTGCATCGATTTGTTTACAAGCTTCATGATTGTGTTTTTAGTAGATTTGGATGTGTGTTTTACACTTGGAGAGCATGTAGGCTCGGGGAATGCAGGTGGACTGAGAATGAAAGGAAAGAAAGAAGGAAAAATGTGAAAGTCTGCACTGAACCGCACTTCCCGTGCAATGGCGGTCAGCTCGCGGCTAGCCACCTGTGTCCACTTCGGCTAACCGCAGGCTGACCGAACTCAGCGGTTACCTTTCCAGTAGCTAACCTTGCATCATGGATCAGCGGTCAGCCATGCGGTCAGCTCATGGCCAACCGCCAACCTTCCCTGCTGTTAACCGTAAGCCAACCGCGCAATGCGGTTCCTTTTCCCGAGAGCTAAGTCCAGACCTGGATTCCAGCGGTCAGCCTGGCGGTCACCTGGCGGCTAGCCGCCAGACCCTAATTCGGCTAGCCGACACCTGACCGTGAGGTGACCGAAATTCCCTGTTTGCTTATTTTGAAGAGTTATTGCAAGAATGAAAACTAGAACATGTTAAGTGACCTTTAGCCTGAAATTGTGCACTCGAAACCCAAGATGTCTTTGAACTTCCGGGGTGCCAATTCCTTCCTAAATTTCCAACAATTGGGTCTCAATTGCACAAGGATCAATCAAAGGTCCTTACATGTGCTTGATAGGCTTTGTGCTCGTACTTTGGTTTTGATATAATGAATATCAACGTGAACTTGTTTTGGAGTGTTAGTACAAGCTCATTTTGAAGATTTATTTCAAGGAAAAGGGGACCACTTCATAAGCGTGTTATGCATATTAATTATGCCCTTTGCTAGTCGTGCTCGTCGTGTTTGGTTAAGTGATCTTCCCCTTTTTGCCTCGTCGTGGTTTGATAAGTATTCCGCGTGTTTTGTGCATTCATGAATTAAGTAAACACCACTGAGCTTAGACTGCCCTTTCAGTTTGATCCACTGTCTGGGGGTCTTTAAACATGTGGACTGTCTGCAGACTGGTCGTGTATTTATTACACAGCGTACGTGTCCGGTTCCGCGGCCGGAATTCCCGTCTTTGTGGGAAATCGTGTCGTGCTTATATTATGTATATCGTGCTTGTCGTGCGTGCTTGCTCTTTTCATTATATAAATGATAGAGAAAGGATGGGCTCTTTGTGGATTGTAACTATTCATGATATATTATGTATTCATGCTAGTTTGTTTTGGTATCTCAGCTTTGTTCGTATTCTTGAAAATGTACCTCAGTTTTAATGGTATTTCATATCAAAGATTTGCTTACATGGTTTCTTTAAATGTTATTGTTCATGTTCATGCCTAAATTGATTTCCTGCCAAACCGTCGTGTTTGACCCTTGTTTGTGGGTGCCCAGGTGCAGGAGACGTTACCTTTGAGGAGGAGTGTCAGGAGGAGGCTAGTGAGCCAATCCCTGTGAGAGAGTGGCAGTCCGACGATGTCATCTAGACGTCGGGCGGGTTCTTGAGTCCCGTCACCTTTTGTCATGGGGTTTCTTTTGGTTATATTTTTGAGAAGTGTATTAGCCTCTGTTGGCTTCTTATGGAATTGTAACAAAACTTATCTTGTTTTAGTGTTAGTCCTATAACTTGAATATTAATGGGAATGCCATGTTAGCTCCTTCCTTTGATACTATACCTTGTTTATTATTGTCAGCGCACTTAAATATGTTATTGGTGCTCATCGTGATGTGTTTTGCTACACGCTTCCGCATACTTGATCATGTGAGCCAGATTCCGCGTGCCTTTGGGAATCCTCACCGCGGGAACCTGTGGGAAAGTATCTTCTACTTTCGTCGCGGGCCCGGGACCCTTTTCCGGGGTCGCGACAGGACTGGTATCAGAGCGAGACATGTTTCAGGCACTTAAAAGAAACTAGAAAGGTCTTAGGAACGTGGCGAGGATTCGTGAGTTCGATAGATTCGTTCGTATAGGATCTTAGAAACCCTTGTACCATGATTTTGTGTTCTAACTCTTTGTTTTACAGCAATATGCCTTCAAGAAAAGCTCCAAATCATCATGCTCCAGGCAGTAATCAGAATGAGTCAGATGCATCTGATACCCCAACAGCCACACAATTTCAGGAACTTATGCAAGCCATGATAGCACAACAAAGGCAGGCTAATGAGAACCAAGCAAGATTTCAAGAACAGTTAGCAAAGAAGGATGATGAAATGGCACAAGTTCAGAGGCAGTTGTTAGAAGTTCTCCAGAACAGGAATGTAGCACCACCCGTGGGTCCACAGATTGTTATTCAGAATAGGGATCCTGACCCTAATGCTCTATTTGAGAAGTTTAGAAAGAGGGCACCGAAGGAGTTTTCGGGCAATGAGGACCCGTTAGTGGCAGATGACTGGCTAGTCAATACGGAGAAGATCTTTGATGTCTTCATGTGCACGGGTGTACAGAAGGTCAACCTCACAGCTTCATTATTTTATGGGCTTGCAGATAGGTGGTGGCAAACAGTCAAGGACCCATATGCAGTGATGGCTGATGATGAGGCATGGGCAGCCTTCAAGACACAGTTTCAGGATAAATACATTCCCTCTCATGTCAAGAGGCAGAAGGCTATTGAGTTCCAGCAGCTTAAGCAGGGTAGCATGACGGTGCTAGATTATGTCACCAAGTTTGAAAGATTGGCTAGGTATGCCACTGAGTTGATTGACACTGAAAGGAAGAAGATAACTAAGTTTTTGGAAGGGCTGAATCCGATCATCATGAGAGATGTCATAGGAGTAGTTCCTCCAGCTACATATGATGAAGCAGTCAAGCGGGCATATACGTTCGAGGATATCAACAACATGATTGTTCAAGATAGGAAGCAGCAATATCAGCAGCATAATCAGAGGCAACAGCAGAGCAAGAAGCCAAGGCAAGAACAAGGCCAAGTGAGGCAAGGGTGTGGACATTGTGGCAAGAATCACGAAACCCACGAATGTTGTAAGGCTATGGGTGCCTGTTTCAAGTGTGGGGCTATGAACCATGCAATCAAGGATTGCCCACTACTTCAGAATCAAGGGAACAGAAACCAGCAACAGAGGCAAGTAGCTCCTCAGAATCAAGCACCAGTGCAGAATCAGATGAGACCACCTCAGCAGCAGCAGCAGGCTAGGCCACCAGCGCAGAATCAGAATGCTCGTCCTCCTCAGCAGATTAGGCATGGCCAGGGAAGGCAGAACCAAATACCGAACAGACTACAGATGCATGGACAGTTGTATTATCTCAATCGTGCAGATGCTGAAGCTGCAGGAGACGTAGTAGAAGGTAAACTTCTTGTTTGTGGGGTAGAAGCCCAGATTTTATTTGATCCCGGATCCACACATTCTTTTTCATCTCCTAGTTTTGCTAAGTTGATTGATGCACCATGTAGTGAGTTGGATTACATTTTGGTAGTGACCACTCCAGTAGGGAAACAAGTCGTGTGTAGAAACCATTACCCTAGTTGTACAGTGTTGTTAGGAGATGTTAATCTACCGGCCAACCTCATAGTTTTGGACATGCATGATTTTGATGTCATTTTAGGCATGGATTGGTTAGAAGCATATCATGCCACCATGGATTGTTTTAGTAAGACCATCACATTCAGATTCCAAGGACCACAGGCAGAGTTGATATTTCAGGGGAACAGGAGAAAATCTCAGGCAGGGTTTATTTCAGTGTTGAAGGCAGCAGATTAGTGCAGAGTGGGTGCCAGGCATTTATTGCGTTCATCACGGAGGATAAACAGTCCCAAGGGGTGGAGGATATCCCCATTGTGTGTGAATTTCCGGACGTTTTTCCAGAAGAAATCCCGGGTTTACCACCAATTAGAGAAGTTGAGTTTACAATTGAGCTCCTTCCAGGGACGGTTCCAATCTCGATTGCACTATATAGGATGGCTCCAGCAGAAATGGGTGAGCTAAAGCTCCAATTGCAAGATTTGTTGAGCAAAGGTTTTATTAGGCCAAGTGTTTCACCGTGGGGAGCACCGGTGTTGTTTGTGAAGAAGAAGGATGGAAGTTTGAGAATGTGTATAGACTACCGGAAGTTAAATCATGTGACTGTGAAGAACAAAGACCCTTTGCCAAGGATAGATGAATTGTTTGACCAATTGCAAGGAGCAACCTATTTTTCCAAGATAGACTTGAGGTCAGGGTACCATCAGTTGAGAGTTAGAGACTCAGATGTTCAGAAGACAGCCTTTAGAACAAGATATGGGCACTATGAGTTCTTAGTGATGCCCTTTGGTTTGACGAATGCACCAGCAGTCTTTATGGCTTTGATGAACAAGGTCTTTGCACCTCATTTGGATCACTCTACAGTAGTGTTCATTGATGATGTCCTTGTGTATTCTAAGTGTAAGAGAGAGCATGAAGAACATTTGAGGACAGCGTTGCAGCTCTTGAGGGACAACCAGTTATATGCAAAACTCAGTAAGTGTGAATTCTGGTTAGAGCAAGTTGCTTTTCTAGGCCACATCATCTCCAGAGAAGGTTTAGCAGTTGATCCAGCCAAGATAGAGGCAGTTGTTAGTTGGGCAAGGCCAAGCAGTGTGATAGAAATTAGAAGCTTTTTGGGGTTAGCAGGCTACTATAGAAGATTTGTCCAAGGTTTTTCGTCCATCGCAACCCCTTTGACAAAATTGACTAGGAAGAATGTTCCATTTGTTTGGACCGATCAGTGTGAAACCAGTTTCCAAGAGTTGAAAGGAAGGTTAACCACAGCCCCAATCCTTACATTACCCTCGGGCAACGGCGGATTTATTGTTTAAACAGATGCTTCGAATGTGGGACTGGGTTGTGTATTGATGCAAGATGGCAAGGTGATTGCTTATGGCTCGAGACAGTTGAAGGACCATGAGAAGAACTATGCGACTCACGACTTGGAGTTGGCAGCGGTTGTTTTCGCATTGAAGATGTGGAGACACTATCTCTATGGAGAGAAGTTTGAAGTTCATTCCGACCACCGAAGTTTGCAATATTTGTTCTCGCAGAAGGATTTGAATATGAGGCAAAGAAGGTGGATGGAGTATATCAAAGATTATGACTTTCCCATCAAGTATCATCCAGGCAAAGTGAACGTTGTAGCAGATGCTTTGAGTAGGAAATCAATGGCTATGGCCAATTTGAGAGGAATGGGTGTGTTACAACAAATTGAAGAGTTGGGTGTAGAGGTACAAACCCTAAGATTGGGTGCGATGTTAGCAAACATGACAGTTTCAGAACCTACCTTCATCCAGAAGATCAAGGAAAATCAGTTGCAAGACCCAGACTTGGCCAAGATAGTAGATGTTATTGCAGAACGCCTCGATTTCAAGATGGTGAATGGAATACTGTATTTCCGTGACCGGTTGTGTGTGCCAAATGTGGATGATTTGAAGGATGAGATAATGAATGAAGCTCATAGCACGAGATATTCTATGCATCCGGGTAGCACGAAGATGTACCACAATCTGAAGAATCGATTTTGGTGGAACAACATGAAGAGAGAGATAGCAGCTTTTGTGTCTCGTTGCCTAACTTGTCAGTTGATCAAGGCAGAGCATCAGAGGCCTCCAGGCTTGTTACAACCTTTGGAAATCCCAGAGTGGAAATGGGAGCACATTACGATGGATTTCGTTTCCGGTTTGCCAAATACCAAGAAGGGGAACAATGCAATTTGGATCATTGTAGACTGTCTGACAAAGTCTGCTCACTTCATTCCGATGAAGACAGGGAACATGATGCACATGGCACCGCTTGCGAAGTTGTTTGTTGATGAGATTGTTAGTAAGCATGGTCAACCCGTCTCCATTACTTCAGATAGAGACAGTAGATTTGTTTCAAAGTTTTGGAAGACTCTTCATGAGTCGATGGGTACCAAGCTCCAGTTTAGCACAGCTTATCATCCTCAGACAGATGGTCAGTCGGAAAGGACGATACAGACTCTCGAAGACATGTTGCGCGCTTGTGTATTGGATTTTAAGATTCAGTGGGATGAGTGCTTACCTCTTTGTGAATTTGCCTATAACAATAGTTACCACTCTAGCATCGGTATGGCACCTTTTGAGGCACTTTATGGTAGAAGATGTAGAACTCCGGTTTGCTGGGAAGAAGTCGGTGAACGTAGTTTCCATGGACCGACGATAGTTGAAGAGACAAGTGGCAAGGTCAAACTGATACAGGAACGATTGAAGATCGCTCGAAGTAGGCAGAAGAGTTATGCAGATACTCGCAGAAGAGTTATGCAGATACTCGCAGAAGAGAATTGCAGTTTCAGGTGGGTGACAAAGTGTTTTTGAAAGTCTCGCCAACTAGAGGGACCTTGAGATTTGGACAGAAGGGCAAGTTTTCTAGAAGGTTTATTGGCCCGTATGAGATTTTGAGCAAGATTGGAGATGTTGCTTATAGACTTGGGTTACCGCCGGAATTCTCCGCGGTACACAATGTTTTTCATGTTTCGATGCTCAAGAAGTATGTCTCTAGTCCTGCACAGATTCTACAGCAAGAACCTTTAGAGATTCGGGAAGATGCCTCGTATGTGGAAAGACCGATCAAGATCATTGACACCAAAGAGCAAGAATTGAGAAACCGGACTATTCATTGAGTCAAGGTACTTTGGGAAAATCACGAGCCAGAGGAAGCCACCTGGGAACTAAAAGAGCAAGTGTGAGAACCCGACCCCTAATCTCTTGGATTAGTGTTGTTTTATTTGTGGATTAGTTCTTTTAGTGGGATTAGTATTTGTTGGGTTGAGTTTGTGAGCTAGATTGAGTTTTCTTCTAGTTTTGGGCTTTTGAGTGCTTTGGCAGCTTGTGGGGCCCTTTGGGGGTTCCCTTTTCGGCTTTGCTTTTACTTGTGAGATTTTCCCGATTTGCTTCGTATTGTGTTTTTGGTCCATTGCATTCATCTTGAGGAATCCTACAACTTTCATGTTGATCCCATATCCATTTGAGAACCCAAAAACCGATTTCTTGGCCTTGAGGGCAAAACAATCTTTTCACACCAAATCTGTCCATTAATTTCGAAAATTTCAGAATTTGGCAAAATTAGACTTTTTGGAAAGTAGATTTTTCGCTGATGAATTTTGTCTTCTTCGTCGTTTTCATCCGGGGCCCAGAAACTTGTGTTTTTCCCTTGAGAAGTTTAAGTGAGGTGGGGCCCACACCCACCCCTTTATAAATGGGTTCCTTCTCCTTCCTCTTCATCCATTTCCCTGCAACGGTTCCAGCAAGAGCTGGAACCACTCCTCTCTCAGCCACTCTCTCTCTCCTCTCTCCCTTGGCTTCTCTTGATTGTAAATGGAGATTTGATCTCCTCATCATCTTCCATACCTTCCAAGCTTTCCAAAGATGTTATTTCCATGGATTTTGAGCAAAGGCAACTTCTCTTTTCAAGCTCTTCTTCTTGGTTCAAGGCTTTAAAGGTTAGCATTTGGTTTCTTTCTTTTAATCTTTGTTTTCCCAAACCATTTGGAGTATTTTTATCTTCCATTCATGGATTTTCATTGAGGTTTGCAATGGATTGGATTTTCTAGGGTTTTCATGGGAAAATTTGGGGGTTTTGGTGGGTTTGGAGCTAGAGACTTCTTTGAGGCTTTTGTGGAGTGATTTGTGCATCTTCTTAACCCAAGGCAAGTGGTTGATTGGATCGTTTTGATTATTAACATGTTTTGGTGAAAATCTTGATTTCATTGATGGTTTTGGTAATTTTAATAGTTGTTTTTGATATGATAAATATTGATTATGAGATGTGCTTATTGATGAGTTATTCTTTCTTGTTAAGCTCTTGAAAGTGCATGCATCCTATTGTCAAGAATTTCAAATGGTTTCACATGAATGAGTTTTCTCCACCTTGAGTTTTATTGTGGATGGAATAGATGGAAAGGATGGAAATGGAGGAACTTGAAATGAGGAGCTCTTTAGCTCATTTTAATGTCTTGGAAACATGTGTTTAAGCCCCCTTGTTTATAGTTTTATGTGATTGATTATATGTTGGAAGGAAAGGAAAGAAAAAGAGAAAAATCAGAATTCCCGGACCTGCACTGCGCCCAGGTCCGATCGATCGGACGTTCAGGCCGATCGATCGGACTGAGTTTTAACTATAAGCCTTTTTCAGCAGATCGATCGACCGATCGATCGGACCCTGTGCAGAAATTTTGGCCGATCGATCGGACCTTCGGTCCGATCGATCGGAGGACTCAGTTTGAGTCCGGTGAATTTTGAGATTTTTATTTTTTCTTGGTTCTAGGTGGGACCTTGGCTACCCCTTTTGGACTAATTGGACTATGTGTGAGATGTCTTGAGCCGACACTCCTCACGGTTGATTCGGTTGCATCGAAGTCCAATCGATTTCAATCTTGAACGGGATGGAACGACGCGATATCTTCCTAATATCTAAACACAAGTCTTTTTCCTTAGTTATCGCAAATTCCATTCCTTTCGATGACTGAATAGGTCGGTCGATGTTTCCGAAGTAACGTCATGCTTAGGATGGACCCTTTATAATCTTGATTTTTCTATTGTAACATCTAGTACTACCTATAAGCTCATTTTAAGTTTTGAAAACCGTCAAGTGCATAAGGAGCCCGGAATGTCTTCAAACTCAAGGAGTACCAAGTAATGATGATAATCGACATACGGGACCCCTATTCACTTAAATAGATCTTGAAGCTAATACTTTTCCCGAAATTGTTACAGTTCGTTGTTTCACCTCATTTCCAAGATTTGCATCATATGACTCGTTTTCCCGAAATCATTGAAGTTACATTAGTAACAGTTACTTGTCCCGAAATGTATTGCCCGATATGATATGTCAGTGTGCCCTTGAGCACCCCCGTCTTGCCCGTTTGATTATGCATTTGTACTTGATTTACTTGTATTGTCTCGATTGGTTTTAACCTATGAGTCGGCACCACTAAGCTTGGATAACCCTGTTGGTCTGATCAACCGACTTGGAGATCCCCCTCTCGTCCCGCCAGCTGCAGCTTGGATCCCGATACCCGGTTACTACCGTGGTCCCGTCCCGATACCCGGTTATTACCGTGGTCTTGTCCCGATACCGCAGATTGCTACTGTAGTCCCCGATGCCCGGCTCGCTACCGTGGTCCCGTATAGTATATGTATATGCATTCATGAGATCCCCTGTTTCTCCTCACCTCGAGTGACTGAGATCAGGGCCTAGTATATGTATATGTATTGATATGAGATCCCCTGTTTCTCCTCACCTCGAGTGATTGAGATCAGGGCCTAGTTATTGCTCTATCGCTTTAGTGATAGAGGACTTAGCTTCGTGTGGTTGCCATCTTGCCAGTTCCCGTTTCCTTGGACACCCGACATGGTTTATATTGCTTACTTGTTTTCAGATAAATGATTCATTGCTTTTATGAAAGTTGTTATTTAGATAAGTGTTAATGCTCTCTATTGTAAATTCAGTTACTATTATATTGTTTTATGTCCTTTGCACACGTACATGTTTTACATGAATGCCGGTTGGGTGAATACCCATGCTTTTACATATGGTTCCAACGATCGATGGTTTTGCTAGAGTTATATGATTACACATGTTTTAAAATGAATACCCGAGTTATTAAATGTCCATGCTTTGGAATGCGTTTTAAACGACACTCGTTTTGTTAGATCCCGATGTTTATACATGTTTTAAGTGAATACCCGGATTGCTAAACATTCGTGCTTTGTTTTAAATGATACTTGTTCTGCCAGGTCACTATGTTTATACCGATTTCAAATGAATACCCGATTTGTTAATTATCCCTGTTTTGAAATATGTTTTAGATGACACTTGTTTTGCCAGATTCCTATGTTTATACCTATTCTTACATGATACCCGATTTGTTTAAATATCCATACTTTGGAATAGGTTTAAATGAACATTAGTCTTGTCAGATTTCCTTGGTTACACCTGTTTTAAATGAACACCCGGTTTGTTAAATATCCGTATTTTTACATATGTTTCAAATGGACTTTGGTTTTGCTAGACTGCTATGAATACTTGATTTGTTGTATACTTGTGTTTTACTTAAGTTTCAAATGAACGTCTGTTTTGTCAAACCACTATGTTTATACATGTTTTGAGTGAATACCCGATTGTCAAATATCTATGTTTATAGATGATGTAAACGAATACATGTTTTATTAGATATTCATGTTTTACCGTGCTTGAAATGAATACAGGTTTTTCCCCGAGATTCCCGACTTTGCACCCGTTTAATTATATGTAGCATTTGATCGAATAGCATGATGTATCTTATGTTTTATTCTTCAGTATATTTGTGTTCTTTTCATCCACCTGCCAGACCGTCGTGTCTGACCCACTGCTTTTGGTACTCAGGTTCAGATTTCTTCGCCCCGAGTTGAGTGTTTTGTTGGCTGTGGAGCCATGCCTTGCAGGTTGTTCTGTCGGCTATGTCATGTAGACATTGAGCTTGACATCGGAGCTACGTCACATTTGGGTAGTAGTTTATAGCTTATTGTTGTATGGCTTTTATTAGCCTTTTTCTTGGGTTTCTTAATTAATGTACATTGATAATTGTAACTTGAACATATATGGGAATGTAATATCCTGTTACGGTCAGCTCTGTAATGTATTGTGTTGGTTACTCCAGTCTGATATGATTCTTGATATAATAGCTATGGGCTAAAGGTTGAGTGCGACGCGGAATCCGATGGCCACAGACTTCGGGTCGCAACGCCACAAATGCTTCCGCAAAATATTCAGAATGCGTTGTCTTCACACACGCGGATCTTGGGAGAAGTAAAATACATTTATGCTTAATCCCATCTCCCGCCCCCGAGGTTTCGGTTCGGGGGCGTGACAGCAAGTGCAAAGGAAATATCCACAGCTTTTACCAGAGGTAATTGTTTGATTTATTTGGTGGACCAAATATCCTAAGGGGTGGAGGATGTTAGACCCCGACCCAGACCATTTCGATTAGTGTACGATTAGTATGTGTTTAGTCCTAAGTGGGTTTAGTCGTTGTTGGGTTAGAAATGATTAGTTTTAGTCTTGGACATAACTTTGGGAATTTTTGAGAACGTTTAGTATTAGTCAGACACACTCAGGAAGGCCTAAGTGCGCGTGTAAGCTTTGGGAGATCGTATCGATTTCCGTGTGATTGTGATTTTGATTTCACTTGAATGATGTTTCGACGTGTTACAACTTTCGTTTTAAGCCCAGTTGTGTTTGAAGCCCAAAAACCCAAGTTTTGACCCAAAGAGGGTAAAATTGTCTTTCTTGCACAAATCTGGACACAATTTTTGAGGTCTCAAAACCATGTAAAAAATATACTTTTTGGAAACTAGATATTTCGGTGATCGTTTTATCCTTCTTCGTCGAAATCATCCGAGGCCCACAAGTTAGTGTTTTGGCCTTTCAAAGTTCAGGTTATTTGGGGTCCATTTCCTCACTAAAGCCCCATCTCCCTCTCTTTTCATTCACTTTACCAAACCTCTGCAACTTCTTGACCTAGAGCTGGAAAACCCTATCTTCCTTCCATCTTCCTCACCTTGTTTGATCTAGCTAGAAGGCTCCAAAGAAGATTTCAAGGTTACCATTTTCTCCCTCTCCTTGCTAGCTTTCCATTGGTGCAAATGTCTTGAAGTTCCAAGTTGGGCAAGAGATCCTTTCCCTCCCATCTCTCTTGTTTGACCATTCTAGGTAAGAACTCCAACTCATATTCTCCATTGAGTCATTTTAGCTCCCTAAGATCATGTTTTACATGTTTTCAAACCCTATTGGTAAAATGGGTTCTTTGTTTCTATTTTGAGTGAATTTGTGCGTTTTCTTTGGGTTGTCTTGTAGTGTTGGTTAGCTTGAGTGAAGTGCTTGGAGAAGATTTAGCATTTGGGCAAGGCAAGTAATCTTTATAGGTTCAATGTGCATGTGTATTTTCATTACATTGTTATTTTTTAGAAGTTGTGCATCGATTTGTTTAAAGCTTCATGATTGTGTTTTTAGTAGATTTGGATGTGTGTTTTACCCTTGGAGAGCATGTAGGCTCGGGGAATGCAGGTGGACTGAGAATGAAAGGAAAGAAAGAAGGAAAAATGTGAAAGTCTGCACTGAACCGCACTTCCCGTGCATGGGTGGTCAGCTCGCGGCTAGCCGCCTGTGTCCACTTCGGCTAACCGCAGGCTGACCGAACTCAGTGGTTACCTTTCCAGTAGCTAACCTTGCATCAGGGATCAACGATCAGCCATGCGGTCAGCTCACGGCCAACCGCCAACCTTCCCTGCGGTTAACCGTAAGCCAACCGAGCAATGCGGTTCCTTTTCCCGAGAGCTAAGTCCAGACCTGGATTCCAGCGGTCAGCCTGGCGGTGACCTGGCGGCTAGCCGCCAGACCCTAATTCGGCTAGCCGACACCTGACCGTGAGGTGACCGAAATTCCCTGTTTGCTTATTTTGAAGAGTTATTGCAAGAATGAAAACTAGAACATGTTAAGTGACCTTTAGCCTGAAATTGTGCACTCGAAACCCAAGATGTCTTTGAACTTCCGGGGTGCCAATTCCTTCCTAAATTTCCAACAATTGGGTCTCAATTGCACAAGGATCAATCAAAGGTCCTTACATGTGCTTGATAGGCTTTGTGCTCGTACTTTGGTTTTGATATAATGAATATCAACGTGAACTTGTTTTGGAGTGTTAGTACAAGCTCATTTTGAAGATTTATTTCAGGGAAAAGGGGACCACTTCATAAGCGTGTTATGCATATTAATTATGCCCTTTGCTAGTCGTGCTCGTCGTGTTTGGTTAAGTGATCTTCCCCTTTTTGCCTCGTCGTGGTTTGATAAGTATTCCGCGTGTTTTGTGCATTCATGAATTAAGTAAACACCACTGAGCTTAGACTGCCCTTTCAGTTTGATCCACTGTCTGGGGGTCTTTAAACATGTGGACTGTCTGCAGACTGGTCGTGTATTTATTATACATCGTGCGTGTCCGGTTCCGCGACCGGAATTCCCGTCTTTGTGGGAAATCGTGTCGTGCTTATATTTTGTATATCGTGCTTGTCGTGCGTGCTTGCTCTTTTCAATATATAAATGATAGAGAAAGGATGGGCTCTTTGTGGATTGTAACTATTCATGATATATTATGTATTCATGCTAGTTTGTTTTGGTATCTCAGCTTTGTTCGTATTCTTGAAAATGTACCTCAGTTTTAATGGTATTTCATATCAAAGTTTTGCTTACATGGTTTCTTTAAATGTTATTGTTCATGTTCATGCCTAAATTGATTTCCTGCCAAACCGTCGTGTTTGACCCTTGTTTGTTGGTGCCCAGGTGCAGGAGACGTTACCTTTGAGGAGGAGCGTCATGAGGAGGCTTGTGAGCCAATCCCTGTGAGAGAGTGGCAGCCCGACGATGTCATCTAGACGTCGGGCGGGTTCTTGAGTCCCGTCACCTTTTGTCATGGGGTTTCTTTTGGTTATATTTTTGAGAAGTGTATTAGCCTCTGTTGGCTTCTTATGGAATTGTAACAAAACTTATCTTGTTTTAGTGTTAGTCCTATAACTTGAATATTAATGGGAATGCCATGTTAGCTCCTTCCTTTGATACTATACCTTGTTTATTATTGTCAGCGCACTTAAATATGTTATTGGTGCTCAACGTGATGTGTTTTGCTACACGCTTCCGCATACTTGATCGTGTGAGCCAGATTCACGTGCCTTTGGGAATCCTCACCGCGGGAACCTGTGGGAAAGTATCATCTACTTTCGTCGCGGGCCCGAGACCTGTTCCGGGGTCGCGACAGTTGTTTTGGGCATAAAAGCCAGACTTTGTGGCAAAAAGCTTGGGCTTTTTTTTTTTTTTATGGCTTGAAAGCCGAGTTTTGAGATGGCATGAAAGCCGAATTTTAAAATGGCATAAAAGCCGAATTTTTGGGATGGCATGAAAGCCAAATTTTTGGGGTGGCATGAAAGCCAAATTTTTTGGATGACATGAAAGCCGAATTTTGCTTTTGGCATGGAAGCCAAAATTTGTCTTTGGCATGGAAGCCGAAGTTTGTTTTTGGCATAAAAGGCAGGTTTTTGAAAACCAAGTTTTGTTTTGTTGACATGAAAGCCAAATTTTAGATTTTTGGCGTAAAGCCGGGTTTTGGTTTTGGCGTGAAAGCCGATTTTTGTTTTTTTGGCGTAGAAGCCGATTTTTGTTTTTGGCACAGAAGCCAGGTTTTTGTTTTTAAAAAAATGCAAGTATAGACTAAAAGTCGCCTCCCTATTGAATGGTGTTGCAAGTATCGATGGAATGTCGCCTCCTTGTTCATTCGGTTTGCGAGTATCGATGGAATGTCGCCTCGTCGCGAATTGGGGTGCAAGTATCGACTGAACGTCGCTTCCTTGGTTTTTTCAAAAAATTTGGTTTTGTGGGTATCGAATGAATGTCGCTTCCCAACGATTTTTGAAATTTGAGGTTTTTTTCCTTTTTTTTTTTGTAAATTTGGATTGTGGATATCAGCTGGAATGTTGCGTCTCCACGATTTTTGAAGTTTGAAAATTTGGGTTGTGGATGTCAACTGGAATGTTGCGTCTCCACGATTTTTTAAAACTTTGCAAGTATCAACAAGGTGTTACTTCCTTGCGATTTTGAAATTTTGTAAGTATCAAATGGGATTCGCATCCTTCCAATTTTTGGGTTTTGCAAGTATCGACCGAGTGTCGCTTCCTCGCGGTTTCTAAAAAAAAACTTTTTGTTTAAAGACACAAGGGTCGTAAGTTTTGACTCAAAACCATTAGCCACTAGTGATGATTATCAAACTAAATGTGGAAGCTAATAAAAACAATCACCACAAAGCATGAACCATCACACAATAGTGGAAATTCCTGAGTCCTGATTTTGTTTCAAACCATCAATTTTAGGTTCAAGGGTTAAAAATTTGGTCAAGTTAGGAAAAGGTTCCAAAACTTGGATTTTTTGGATTTTTTTTTTAACAATGAAACACGAAAGTAAACATTGTTTTTAGATTTTTAGAAATTTCAACATAAGGATGAAAATTCCAAAAGGAATGGGTTTGGTGAGCAAGTACCTAGGAATAGGCTTTGGCCACATAGGCATCGCTCTGACCCGGTGGCGTAAGTCTTCAACGGTAGTACCGCTTCAAGAATTTGTCGTTGATGGGCAGCATACATCTGTCACCTTCCATGTTTAGAAGAGTGTATGCGCCGTTGGAGAAGACTTTGTGGATGACGAAGGATCCCTTCCATTTTGGTTCGAATTTGCCTTTACATTTGTTAGCAAAAACCATTGGCCTTTTTACTGCAAGAACCAAGTCACCCTTTTTATAGGCGTGTTGCCTGACCTTCTTGTCGAAAGATCCTACCATGCGTGCTTGGTATACCTCGATGCTTTGTAGAGCTTCAAGTAGTCTTTCATCAAGATTATCCAGCTCTTGGAGTCTCAATTTGACATTGCTTTCTTGCATCATGTAATTTTGCAAAGATACCCTTAAGGAAGGAATTTGTATTTCCAAAGGGACAACAACTTTGCATCCATAGACCAAAGAGAATGGTGTGCTATGGGTTGGTCCTCGAACAGTGGTTCGATAAGCCAGGTTGTTGAGAATTTTGTAGAGTGTCTTCTTGAAAGCTTTTGCTAGTCTGTTCGCTGCTGTATTATATGGAGTCGAAGGACAACTTTGGATTTTATACTTATCGCAAAACCTGTCGATTTTGTGATCCCGGAATTGTGGTACGTTATCATGGACGAATCTTTTAGGTATGCTGAAGCGACAAATAATGTTGGTGCACAAAGACTGAAGGACTGATGAGGTCTTAATTTTGTTGAGCGCAAATGCTTTTGACCACTTGGAGAAATAATCTGTAGCGGCGAAGATGAAGCAATGTCCTTTACTTGATGGGGGAGAGATAGGACCTACGATGTCCATACCCCAGGCTTCGAAAGACCATGAGATTGATGTAGGATGTAACAATTCTGGAGGCATGTGGACATAATCTCCATAAATTTGGCATTGTTGGCAGCGTTTAGCAAATTGCATTGCATCCGCTACCATGGTAGGCCAATAATAACCTAACATTTTTATTTGATCGTAGAGCTTAGGACCAGCCTGATGAGCTCCACAAAGACCGGCATGTACTTCTTTGAGAGTTTCCTCTGCCTTTTGTTGTGACAAGCAGCGTAGAAGTACTCCGTTGAAGGATTTTCTGTAAAACTTTTTTGAAGGATTATCCAAATGAAAGTTTGGGGCTCGCCTTTGAATGCTTACCCGCTCTTTTGGATCTTCAGGTAGGATTATGAACATAATGTAATCAATGAACGGATCCCTCTAGTCTCCAATTGGAGGTTTGAGGATGGACATCCGACTTCCAACCACTTGGTGGCATTCAACAACTACTTGGTGTGTGTTAAAAGGAGAGAGAATCCTTCTTTCACACACTGGAATTTGCATGTTTTCCCCTTCTTGGATTGCCATAGACGCAGCAAGTCCAACTAGGGCATCTGTACGAATATTTTCACCTCTGAGGATGTGGGTGATGTGACAGATGTCAAAATTTTGCTGAAGTGATTGTGCCTTGTTCTAGTAAGGCAATAGATCAGGCTTCCTAACTTCAAATTTCTGATTCATCTGGTTGACAATCAATTAAGAGTCCCCAAAGGCTTCCAGTACGGTGATGCCGGATTTGAGGGCAAGTTCCAATCCTACAATCAGTGCTTGGTATTCAGCTGCATTGTTTGAACATGGTTCAAGTAGCGAGAAAGCATGTGGAATCATGTATTTTTCGGGACTAACAAAGAGAATGCCAATTCCCGATATTTGCTTTCCTGTTTCATTTGTCATGGTTGCGCCGTCAAAGTACATGTCCTAGGAGCCATTAGACGGGGAAATCTCCACAGTGTAGACAGGTTCGTCTGGGATATCATCCCTGAGTGGAGAATCTTTAGGCAATGAGTGCTTTGCAAGAAAGTCTGCTAAAGCTTGGCCTTTGATTGCTTTTTGTGGTACATACCTAATATTGAATTGCGATAGAAGGATGGACCATTTTGCCAATCGGGCATTGGGAGAACCTGCTTTTGTGACAATGACCTTTACAAGATTTATCCTCGAAATCAGGTATACTGTGTTGGACAACAGATAGTGACGCAGCTTTTGTACGGCGAACATCATTGCAAAGCATTCTTTTTCGACTAGAGAGTAGCAATGCTCTGCACCTACCAACATGTGGCTGAGGTAATATAGAGCAGTTTTTTTCCTTCGTTGTTTTCTTGTGCCCGCAAAGGGAGTCCGAGGGTGTCCCCCGGCGGGGGTCGAACTGCTGGCAAGGTCTTCTTTTCTTCTGCTTTTGACGGCGATGTCATCAACGTACCATTCAACTGTCTTGTGCTGCATATCTTGGAATATTTTCATCATAGCCCTCTGATATGCTGCACCTACATTTTTCAGACCGAATGACATGACTATGTAGGAATACACGCCAAATGGAGTCTGAAATGATGTGTGTCTTTCATCTTCAGGATGCATCTTTATCTGATTGTAGCCAGAGAAACCATCCATGAATGTCATTCGCTCGAATCCGCAAGTGTTGTCGATCATCACCTCCGGTATAGGGAGCGTAAATTCATCTTTAGGGCATGCATTATTTAGGTCTCTATAATCAATACAGACCTTTATCTGCCCATTTTTCTTTGTCACGGGGACAATGTTGGCCAACCATGTTAGGAATTTTCTAGATTGCAATTTGATGGATGCATTATCATTCAAAGCATCATTTGATTTACACACTTGCATTGGTTTTAAATAAACTTGAAATCTTGTTTTATTCATGCATTGCTTTTAAGATTTGTAAAAGTATTGATTTATGCATGATTTGTTTTTTCATCTTGGATGCATTTGATTTAGAAAAGAGTTTTCAAGAAATCAAGCAAGCCTTTGTTTTAAAAGTTTTGAATCTTTTTAGGCTTTTTATGTCATGTTTTAAAAACCATTAGAATCTTTAAAACATGTTTTCCAAGCTTGATTTAGTGGCCAAAAGGTCCCCCAAAGAAATAACTTTGAAATGACAAAAGTTGGATTTTTTGTCAAAAGGGGGGTTGTCCCGGCAGTGTCGTCGGTCGACCGAGAGGCAGGTCTCGGTCGACCGAGACAACTGCAGGCAAAAATTGCCTGGGAGCACCAACGGTCAGAAATATGACCGTTGTGTGTTCTCGGTCGACCGAGGCCTGTTTCTCGGTCGACCGAGAACTAGCCGTTGGCCACTTTTCCCTATAAATATGAGTTCTTTCCCTTGCCAAAAGTTGGGAATTTTTAACCCCTCCTTGAGAGGATTTGAGGCATATCAAAAGGGAAGAGAACCAAGGGATGAAGGGGAAGATTAGGAAAGCTAAAGCTTGGATTAATGAAGTTAAACCACCAAGTAGGCTCTTCCTTTCTTAATCATATGTTTGCATGCTCTTGTTTTATTTTTGGTAAATCATTTCTAGCATGTTAAACTATGTTTGTGTTGTGTCCTTAACATATTTTATGTTTTGAGTTGATTTATTGTTTTGGATATAACATCACATGATTCAATCCAAGTAGTACTTGAATTGGTAAATCAAAGTAGATCATGTTAATGAAAGAACTTTGGTAAATCATATGTAACATGATCCATATACTTGGTTGAATCTTTGGTTGCTGTTTTCCATCATAAGAACATCTCTCTCAAAACTAACTTATGTTTTGGATTCAACTTCTTTACAAATCATATGTTTTCATGTTTTGTTTTATCATTGGTAAATCTTTGTAACATGTTAATCTATGATTTGTTGTATCCTTAGCATATTCTATATTTTGAATAGATCTATTGTTTTGGATACATCACCATTGATTCATCAAAGTAGTACTTAACTTTGGAAAATCTAAGTAGATCATGTTAATGAAATATGTAACATGATTCATATACTTTGTTGAATCTTTGGATGTTGTTCTTCCATCATAAGAAAATCTTTTTCAAATGTATCTTATGTTTTGGATTCAACATGTTTACAAATCATATGTGTATTATTGTTTTAATGCTTCACAACTTGCCTTACTTTGATTGGTAAATCATTTTCAAGTTGTCTTTATAATTACATATGATTTGTCCCCTAATTTCAATCAAATCTATTTTTATGTTTTGAGCTTCATTGGTGATTTGATTGACATCCCTATGCATCACATGTTTAGAGCTAATCCATTTCATACAACTTGTGTAACTTTGATATCATTAACAAGTTGTTACTTTTAACATGTGATTGCATCATATCCTCAATCATAAATGTGTTATGAGCTAAAACTTTCAAAAGCCTTAGGCTTACATTTATGAGCTTTCATTTTCAAAATGATTGAGGACCACACACACACACTTCATTTGTTTTCATCTTTGCATTCATAGTGTGAGTGTGTATTAGATTTTCACTTCCATATCCGCCTATTTAAGAGGCATTGTAATGAGCTAAATTGAATCTCCATCAAGTGTATGTTAGACACTAATTAGTGAGATAACCAACCTTGTGGTTGAAGAGGTTATTGCTTAGCCTTTAAAAGCATCTTGTATAGGTTGATGTTAAGCCTTGAAAAACATCATTGTAAGGTTATTGCTTAGCCTTGGAAAGCATATTGTAAAGGTTATTGCTTAGCCTATTGAAAAGCATAAATAGTGGAAATCCGGTGGGGTGTTGGATCACAAGCCGGTAGTGGATGTAGGCATTGAGGCCGAACCACTATAAATACTTGTGTGATGGTGCTTGCTTTGTGGTGATTGTTTTCCTTAAGCTTCCGCATATTGTTTGATAATCATCACTTGTGACTAGTTTGTTTTAAAGAAGTTAAAATTGTTAAAATTGGTCATAAAAGGAGCTCACCCTATTCACCCCCCCTCTAGGGTTCGGATCCCCATGGACTTACAAGTGGTATCAGAGCGGGTTACTCCATTTTAGGGCTTAACAACCCGGAGTTGATCCTTGCTAGATTTGAACCCTAGTGTTGTGTTTTTAATGCATATCTTTTTGTTGATTTCCACTATGTTTGAAAATATTTTCCCTAGCCTCATTGCACCACTCTAAGACTTTTCCAAGTTATATCTTCTAGAGTTGGTGAGTCCTCAAAGTGTTCTCTCAAGGACATCCTTTTCAAGACCTTAGGTGAATCTTCATTGGTACTCATTTGGAGTAACCTTTAGGCCTTGATACCCCTAGACCAACCTATGCTTTTTAGTTATATCTATTTGTTGGTCATGTTACATTTGCATTTTGTTTCTTTAAAGTCACATCTTTTAAAATGCAATGTTTCTTTGTGATCATTTGATTTTGTCTTCATGAACTTTTATAGTTATATCTCATGGTTTTCAAAATCCTTGATTGCAACCTTTTCATGATGGATTTGCATTTTGATCATATAGTTATATCTCTTGTAGTGCATATCTATTCATGATCAATTGATTGTGATTACAATTGCTTTTATAGCTAGTTTTTCATGATCAATTGATGTTGGAAAATCATTTGATGTTTGTCATAGTTAGATCCTTTTTGCATATCAAATGATTTGAAGCTATTTAAGTTTTCCATTGATTTACAAGTTATATCTTTTGATATGGAAAATTTGTAAGTGTCTATTGTTTTTACAAATTGAAAACTTTACAATAGTACACTTCTTGTTTTTCAAAATCACTTGCTCTTAATTCTATAAATGATTCTTTGTTGGAGTTTCATACATTGAAGTGATTTGAGAAACTTTGGAAAATGTTCTAAGCTTTATTAGTTATATTTATAGAAGCATTTTCCTTGAATTTATTTCCTTGTGCCTTATTATGATTGTATCTTTTGAAAGGAAATAATGTTTACAAACAATTTGCATCTTTGCTCATTGAGTTACATTCTTTATGCAAATTGATTTTGATATCTTACTTTGCTTGGTTGGATATGATTTCATTGATTTGCATGTTTGTGCCTATTATGGTATATAGTTTCTTTAATGCAAATTAATGAGTGTTTATGTGCTTTATAGTAAAATCTTGTATTTGAGCTTTTTAAGTACATATGTGATTTTATGTGCTAAGTTCATTTGATATAAACCTCATATCTTTTTCCATTGCATTGTAAGCTTAGTGCATTTGCTAAGAGTGGAGATGTTACATGATAACTTAATGAATCATTTTAGATGAATTGGAATTAAACCATTGTTCTTAATAGGTATATCCATTTATGTGGTCCATCTTCATCTTTATGTGATCCATGATGTCTCTCTAACTTCATACCTTCTTGTGCTTACATAGTTATATTCTTTATTGATGATATGGTATGAGTTAGATCTTGAGTGTTGATTGATCCTCTCTATGCAAATGTCAAAGTGTTCTATGTATGGTTGTGTTATTTATTACATTTGTACAAACCATACTAGAACTAAAATCCATCCTCTATGCTTTTATAGTCATTTCTATTTGGATGGTTATGATGTTGATTCATGTGTATTTTCTAAGTGTTTTCATTCTTATACATGTTTCAACTTCATAGTAGTGATCTTGATCATATGAAACTCTTTGAAATCCATTCCTCATATTTCTATATGTTTGATGGACATCTTAGATGTTGAATTCATATGATTTTGACACTTTGAAAATTGCATGCATTACCAAGTAATATCTTTTTGCATTGCAATTTATCTTGTTCATCACTATGCTCAATAGTCATATCCTTAAAAGTGATGAATATGCATTTATGATGATTGATGGAATTTTTGTCACATTCTTGCTTTTTATAATGTTATCAAATTCAATTAGTTTCAATTGGTATAATGTTTGATTGATTTGATTTCTTGTGAATGTGATAAATCTTGTGTGCATTGGATTGAACTTGATAAGTAATATGGTTGTTCCATGTCACACACCATTAGCATCATTATGCTCTTGTTGCCACCTCTCTTTGCTCATATAGGTATATCTCATGACCACCATGTTCATGTGTTCATAATATTGGTTGGTTATTAGTTGAGGTTGGCTTCATGTTTGAATTTCATTTCACTCTTTCATGCACCTTAATAAGTCATATTTATTGATTGAATGAAATGATTTTCAAAATCTTACATAGCATATGATTTTCATAAGTAATATTGATTGATGCTATGTTTGAGTAAACCCCATATCATGGATAGCTCTAATTTGGATTTTTCCTAATAGGTATATTTTTAAATCCATTTTAGAGTGATTGATTTAAATAGTCATATCCTAAATCTCAATTGGTATTCTTTGTCTTTCCAATTGATATCCATGATGGCTTTTCCCATAGACCTTGCTTTCTTTTGGCAATTTGATCATATGAGCTTGATAGTTAAATGAATCTAATCCTTTCTTTGAAGTTGACCCTCACTTGGTTAAACCATCTTCTTCTTGTACCTAATAGTTAAATCTTTGTCAAAAGTTTGACAAAAGAAGAGAATGGATTGAGGGGGAGTGTAAACCTTCATAGGAAGTATTAGTTGTGATCAAATTGACCCTAGGATTGCCTTTGAACCCTTAGAGACTACTACCTCTCATGATAGCCTGTTATGGATTTCATCTTCGATTTCATTTGTTAACAGGTGCTACTAATGGTATTTTCCTTGTTTCATGTGTGTAGGTACCTTTGCAATTTAATGGCAAAGGGGGAGAAATTATGCAAGTTCTCAAAAGGGTGAAGAGAAAGTCCAAGCTTCCAAAGGGGAGAGTTATGTATGATCTTCTACAAAGGGAGAGAATGCATACCTTGCCAAAGGGAGAAAGAGGCATGGTCAAAGGGGGAGAGCTAATAGAAGAAAGAAGCTTGGAGCTAAAGAAGATGCTTGGATAAAGAAAGAAAGAAGAAAGAAAGCTTGAAGGTTGATCAAGCTCCAAGCATCATGAAGATTGAAGTCCAAGAGCCCAAGCTATGAGAAGAAGCATCCAAGAAGATTTCAAGCCTTGTCCAGCTGAGGGGGAGCTGAAGACTAAGTGTGTATTGTCAGTGGTGAGTGTGTTTGCCATCAAATTGCAAAGGGGGAGATTGTTAGGAATTTTCTAGATTGCAATTTGATGGATGCATTATCATTCAAAGCATCATTTGATTTACACACTTGCATTGGTTTTAAATAAACTTGAAATCTTGTTTTATTCATGCATTGCTTTTAAGATTTGTAAAAGTATTGATTTATGCATGATTTGTTTTTTCATCTTGGATGCATTTGATTTAGAAAAGAGTTTTCAAGAAATCAAGCAAGCCTTTGTTTTAAAAGTTTTGAATCTTTTTAGGCTTTTTATGTCATGTTTTAAAAACCATTAGAATCTTTAAAACATGTTTTCCAAGCTTGATTTAGTGGCCAAAAGGTCCCCCAAAGAAATAACTTTGAAATGACAAAAGTTGGATTTTTTGTCAAAAGGGGGGTTGTCCCGGCAGTGTCGTCGGTCGACCGAGAGGCAGGTCTCGGTCGACCGAGACAACTGCAGGCAAAAATTGCCTGGGAGCACCAACGGTCAGAAATATGACCGTTGTGTGTTCTCGGTCGACCGAGGCCTGTTTCTCGGTCGACCGAGAACTAGCCGTTGGCCACTTTTCCCTATAAATATGAGTTCTTTCCCTTGCCAAAAGTTGGGAATTTTTAACCCCTCCTTGAGAGGATTTGAGGCATATCAAAAGGGAAGAGAACCAAGGGATGAAGGGGAAGATTAGGAAAGCTAAAGCTTGGATTAATGAAGTTAAACCACCAAGTAGGCTCTTCCTTTCTTAATCATATGTTTGCATGCTCTTGTTTTATTTTTGGTAAATCATTTCTAGCATGTTAAACTATGTTTGTGTTGTGTCCTTAACATATTTTATGTTTTGAGTTGATTTATTGTTTTGGATATAACATCACATGATTCAATCCAAGTAGTACTTGAATTGGTAAATCAAAGTAGATCATGTTAATGAAAGAACTTTGGTAAATCATATGTAACATGATCCATATACTTGGTTGAATCTTTGGTTGCTGTTTTCCATCATAAGAACATCTCTCTCAAAACTAACTTATGTTTTGGATTCAACTTCTTTACAAATCATATGTTTTCATGTTTTGTTTTATCATTGGTAAATCTTTGTAACATGTTAATCTATGATTTGTTGTATCCTTAGCATATTCTATATTTTGAATAGATCTATTGTTTTGGATACATCACCATTGATTCATCAAAGTAGTACTTAACTTTGGAAAATCTAAGTAGATCATGTTAATGAAATATGTAACATGATTCATATACTTTGTTGAATCTTTGGATGTTGTTCTTCCATCATAAGAAAATCTTTTTCAAATGTATCTTATGTTTTGGATTCAACATGTTTACAAATCATATGTGTATTATTGTTTTAATGCTTCACAACTTGCCTTACTTTGATTGGTAAATCATTTTCAAGTTGTCTTTATAATTACATATGATTTGTCCCCTAATTTCAATCAAATCTATTTTTATGTTTTGAGCTTCATTGGTGATTTGATTGACATCCCTATGCATCACATGTTTAGAGCTAATCCATTTCATACAACTTGTGTAACTTTGATATCATTAACAAGTTGTTACTTTTAACATGTGATTGCATCATATCCTCAATCATAAATGTGTTATGAGCTAAAACTTTCAAAAGCCTTAGGCTTACATTTATGAGCTTTCATTTTCAAAATGATTGAGGACCACACACACACACTTCATTTGTTTTCATCTTTGCATTCATAGTGTGAGTGTGTATTAGATTTTCACTTCCATATCCGCCTATTTAAGAGGCATTGTAATGAGCTAAATTGAATCTCCATCAAGTGTATGTTAGACACTAATTAGTGAGATAACCAACCTTGTGGTTGAAGAGGTTATTGCTTAGCCTTTAAAAGCATCTTGTATAGGTTGATGTTAAGCCTTGAAAAACATCATTGTAAGGTTATTGCTTAGCCTTGGAAAGCATATTGTAAAGGTTATTGCTTAGCCTATTGAAAAGCATAAATAGTGGAAATCCGGTGGGGTGTTGGATCACAAGCCGGTAGTGGATGTAGGCATTGAGGCCGAACCACTATAAATACTTGTGTGATGGTGCTTGCTTTGTGGTGATTGTTTTCCTTAAGCTTCCGCATATTGTTTGATAATCATCACTTGTGACTAGTTTGTTTTAAAGAAGTTAAAATTGTTAAAATTGGTCATAAAAGGAGCTCACCCTATTCACCCCCCCTCTAGGGTTCGGATCCCCATGGACTTACAAACCACTCAGGATGTTTTTCCTCGCAGATGAAGCCAACACTTTTGAGTCTCTAAACTTCTTGTTCAATTTTGTCCATCACATCAGGACGGAATCTTCTTTGGCCTTGTTTGACTTCTTACTTATGAATACAGGACGTGGGTTGTTAGGTGTCCCCAAGTCTATCTTTTGAACATGATCTTCTGTTGGAAGGTTTGAAAGTGGTTCCTCCACAATGTTTTTGGAGGCTTCCAACTCAACAAGACTTTCTGGAGTTCCAAAGGCATTTACAGACCAAGGCTTTGCTTTTGACCATGTGTCTTCTTGATCGGTACTCTTCTCAAGACTTGCAATGAGATGATCCCAATCACCTGTTGAAACTGGGTCGAAGTAGGGTACTTTTTTTGGAGACAATGGTTCTTCTCGGTCAGAAAACCGCATGTCTTCATTTTGGAAAGGTTCAAGATAAGAATTTGATGAAGAGCCTTTCGATCTGTGAAAAAAGATTGTATTTTCTTCTGCCGAAGTTGCCAGAACGATGAAGGAGACAGACATAGGTTCTTCTACGTCAGCAGGTGTCTCCAATGGAGTGAGAGCGGGCTAAACTTTCTGAGTATCAACTTGGCTTGACGCTGTGTCGTCTTCTGGCTCTGAATCCGAATCTGTGTCATGCATAATAGACACGAAGGAAACAACGAACTTGCCCCCAGCCTATTGTTTTGTCTTCTTTCCTTTGGTGGTGATTACCAAAGGCTTTGAAGATTTGAGAGAGACAACGAAGGGAGAATGACAGCTCACTTTGGATTTGCTGGAAGGTTTGTTTTTTTCCTATGATTGTTGAAGAGCCTTGCTCTTATCTTTCTGGAGATTTTCGGCAAAGGGTGTTGTTTCTTCCTCCTTTTCTTCTTTTTTATCCTTGTACATCTTAGCATCTGTAAAATGAACATCTTTTCCTTTAAAGGGCCTTTTGTCTCTAAACACTCAAAGTATCAAGCCTTCATTACCAACAAACTTGATGCATTGATGTAAAGTTGAAGGGACGACACCATTCTCATGTATCCAGGGGCGTCCAAGAAGGATGTTGTAGCATGAAGGGGTTCTTATTACATACATAGTGACTTCAAAAATAAGATCACCGATTTACAACTTGAACCTGATTTTTCCGATAGGCCTTTGAGCGCTCCCATCGTATCCAAAGATGGGTACAAACGTGTGACTCAGTTTGCTAGGTGGAATACCCAGCTTTTCGAGTGCCGAAGTAGAGATGAGATTGAGTGCAGAACCTGGGTCAATCTGGACTCTGTGTATTGACGTTTCTTTGACATACCCTGTGAAGTACAGGGGTCGGTTGTGCTTTGTCTCGCCTAGCAGAAGGTCATCCTTATCGATGTTGGAAATAGGTGGGCCTAGTGGATAGTTTCAAAACTTTTGACCCACTTGACGCAAGGATCAACTATCCAGAAGGCTATAAAACTCAATCCAGGATCCATATCCTCAATCTCAGCCATCATGATCAGTAAATAAACCTATCTATAAGATAGAACAACAGCCAACAAGCATCCATAAAAATTTACAACATGCACGGAAGTAGATTATACCTTAGGAGCCCGGTTGTGCTCTAATGGAGAAGTTGCGTCTTTCTTTGATGATGAAACTCTTTCACGTATCAAACAAGAATCTCCAAGACCTTTTGATCTTCCACGCTATGACCCGTTTATCAGATCTCTTTTCTCAAGAAGATAGGTGGGATTTCCTCTACTAGAAACTGCAAGGAACTAGAAGGGAACCAGAAGAGAAAGAGGAGAAGAAGAATTGTGCAACAACTTGCACAAAGGAGGGTTAGGCGTGCAATAAAGGTGGTGGACGTCCAAGGGGTTTCTTCCCTTATTTATAGCCCTCAAATGTCTTCTTAAGACTCTCTTACTAATTGTATTAGAATTCACACTTCCACACAAACTAGTAGCTTACTATGACCACTATTAGAAGTCTCACTTCAAATAGAAATAGTAACTTTCTAATTCCTTCCTTTTAGAGTTCAAGTAAGATTAGTAACTTTCTAATATCTTGGGCTAGCGTGAGGACCACTGGGATTCTTTAGAAAGCTGGCTCCAACTGGGAGTCGCGACCCCACATCTCATGTGCAATCCGGGCCCACAGTTAATTGCAAATAATACCACTATATATAAATGCAATTGCACTCCAGTCTTAGGAATAAATTACAATGAAGACCCTAAACTTCCCAATTACCACAAGTAGGCCCCTCTATCCTTATCCATGGATCAATTGGAATAAATCTATCCCATCCAATCCTAGATCCACATCTTATTATCCTTGAGCCCCAATTAATCACAGTGATCATCAGTACCATCCAATTAACTCTTAATCGAGATGGGCGCGCACTTACTAATAACAAATCCATTAATTGGCACAAGGGGATAATATAGATAGATTCCATCTTGACTATTGGATGTTCCCACAGTCCTACTACCATGTACAGAAGACACCTAGGTGTTGACCTACCGTTGGCCTCACTCATTGGTGACTCAAAGCAAATGAATAGATAGAAGCTTGAGTTCATCAACGTCTCAGGATTGAGAGCCTATTGCTAGGGACATATGAGAGCAATCTTTAAAATCGAAACAGTATTTCATAAGGTGCTTCTCATGGTCCTTTAATACATCCAATGTACCAGCACTATGATCTAGAATCTTACATTCTGATGATCGAGACAAATCACACTATCTCATAGTGATCAAAGTGCTGTAACCTTATCAAATGAAATGCCCGGAAACATAAAAGGGCGCCCAGGTCTCTGTCTCCTAGCGTCCGGACGCCCGAAACCTGGCATCCGGACGCCATGAGGCAGAAACCTCCCAGGCATCCAAATTTTTTCGATTTTCTGATATATTTTCCCTCCTTTCTCTTCCACTTGCACTCTTATACAAACTGAGCTTTTACTTGCTTCAACAAACATCCAAACTAAAATAAAAACTCCCATCAAAACTTCAATGAACATTAAATCCAAACACCTTCTTCTTCACATTCAAACATCAAAGAAAAGAAAACCACTATCCATAAGATTCATCTACACTTTAACAACATAATGGATACATTTATCAAGATGTATAATAGAGAAATCAACTCATCAATATGGATTTCAAAAGTAATAGAAATCAAGGCAAGGAAAACTTTGAAAACACATGTAAAAATCGTTAAGAACCAATAGTGTAAAACAAGAGATTTCCATGAAACATGTAAATGTTCAAAAACTTATCCATTCATCCACTTGCCTTGGGTCTTCTAATCAAGGAAATCAAGCTCTAATACTCTTCCAAGCCAAAGATTCAAGCTATGAACAAAATCCCCAAAACAAGCCCTAAAATGGTCAAACAATGAAATAGAAAGGGAAACCTTACAATAATGATAATGAGACCTCTTCAAGATCAAAGAAGCATAAATCTAAGAGATGGGGAAGGTTTCTTACTTGTAAGGTTCTCTAATGGCAAGATGAGCTCCAAAGGGAGTCTCAAAGTTGATAGGTTTCTTAACAAATGGTATCAAAAAGAAGCTTGCAAGGTGGGGAAGAGAATGATAACCTCCATTTCTTGATTGGTGTAAGTTTGGTGTGGATTGGAGATGGAGAGAGCAAGAAGAAGAAGAGAAGGTTGCAAGAGAAAACCCTAGGCTGCCTTTTGTGCTGGAAAATGGAGATGGAAAAGAAGGGAGATGGGTTCCTCTTATAAGCAAGTGAGAATGGGTCCCACCACTAGAAAATCTCTTTGGCTGAAATCATGGTTTTCGGGATCTTGGATGAATTCGATGAAAAAGGAAGAAATGATCGCCGAAATATCAAGTTTCCACAAAGTATATGTTTCACGGGTTTCGGGGATATCAAGTCTTGGGTACAGATTTAGTGTAAAATGACTGTTTTGCCCTCAAGGCTAGGAAAGTCAAGTTTCGGGGTCTCGAATGGGCACGGGATCAACATAAAAGTTGTAAGGATTAACAATAAAAATAAAACGGGATTAAAACAACGAATGTAAAATCTCCGATAAATCCTCAAGCACATGTAAAGTCATGAAAAGGAACCCCCAAAGGGCCCCACTATCACAAAGCAATCCAAATTCCCCAAAACTATGTCAAAAGCTATTCCAAACCCAACTTAGTCAAGAACTACTAATCACGCTTAAGTCTAACACAAAACTCAATTAACACTGATCAAATTCACTCGGGTTGGGGTCTCACACAAAAGTTGGTACTTGTTCTCATCGAAGGTGATGGTCAATGAAGCTGCCATTGTTAGTTTGGAAAACTTCTGAAACAAGACCAAATCCATTAGTAATCACAAGAATATGGTGATCATAAATGGAAAATAACTATGGTTTTGTCTTTCCAAATCGCTCGAGGGGACATGGTCCTGCCCAAGCAAGATGAAGAAGGCAAAAAGCCATAGAGGGTACAATTTTTCTAAATGCAAGTATGGTAGGCTCAGGGCGAGCGTTCCAGTGACTGCTAGAAGCAATTATAAACCTTAATTCAAATTACCGAGAAGCAAGGCTCACTCGAGGTAAGATGATATAAGGTTGGAGATACAAATGTGTCGGTCACAAATACAGTAGACCTAAAAGGGCGTACTAGCACTGCTAGGCACAAATGTTGTAAATCGGATCCTTGGAAAGGACACAAGATGAGATTTTTTGAAAGGTCAAGATTGGATTCATAAAGGAGAGCAAATAGTATTCCAATCCGAATAAGGCTCAATCATTTCTGCGAGAACTAAGTCCGAAAGGGAGGGAACCAGAGTTTTTCAAATCTGAACCCGAAAGTGACGAATTTTTTTGAAAGGTCAAGATTGAATTCATCAAAGAGAGCAAATGGTGTTTCGATCCGAATAAAGGCTCAAACAGTTCTACGAGCACTAAATCCGAAAAGGAGAGAGCCAAAATTTCTCAAATGTGAATTCAAAAATGACAGAAGTTTTTTTGTTTTTTGAAGAGATTTTTTTTAAAGATTTTTTTTGAAGGGTACACATAAGTTTCCAATTCGGTCTTATGAAACCTTAGTAGATAGATCAACCCCCAAGTAAGGGTAGGATTACTTAATGAACCCGTTTGGAGGACCTTTCCCTCGAACAGTCTAGCTGCCTCCATACTCTGGACAAGGCTTTTCTTAGATCCACTTTGGTCAAAGAACGCAATTGGTGCAGCCTTAGTGGGTTTTGAACTTTTTTTTGGAGATTTCTAATGGATTAATCAAAGAGAGCGAATGGTCCATTCAAATTCAAATGCTGGATGGCTACAAGCAATTTCCGCGAGCCATTGTCCGAAAAGGAAGAAACCAAAGTTTCTCAAATTTGAATCCAAAAGAGAAAAAAAATGATTTTTTAAAGAGTTTGAAATGAGGTTTTTTTTTGTTTTTGAAAATCCCGATCTGATTCATTAAAAAGAAAGAGATGGCACATTCCCCGATACGAACAATAGCTGCAAACATTTCTGTGAGCTATCAAACTCGAAGAGGAGACGATCAAAGTTTTCTCAAAATTGAATCCAAGAAAGAGAAATCAAATTTCTTTTTTTTTTTGCGAAATGAGAAAGAATGGAAATGAACTCAAAATAGAAATTTCCAAAAAAAAATCCCATCTCATGTTTTTTTTTTTTTTAGATGCAAGATCCAACATAGGCCACCAACTAGATAAGAGCCAAAGAATCTAAGCATCATGTTCTCAAATGAACATGTCCCACCGGGTGTGCCAACTTGATGGGCCTGGCCTTTCGTCCTCTCCTTCCGCCCCGGGGCCGCCGGAGTCTGGCGGAGGAGAAAAGCGGGCATCAACAATTTTTTTGTACGGGTATGCCAGATTTTCTATTCTACTTGGAATTTGAACTGGTGGTCCGGAGATTCACCTTCACAAGTAGAAAGGAAATCAACTCTTTTTTCTAACTTTCCATTGCACATATTATTAAGAAAGAGACAATTTTTTTTAAAAGCTGTGAGAGGCGATTTCATTTTGTTTACCATAAAAGGCGGTTTTTGCTTGTTTGCCACTGAAAGGCGATTTACAAATCTCATCAATAATGAGAGACAAGAAATGTGATTTTTTGTCTCTTTAAAAAGAATACAAAATACAATAGAAAAGTAAGAAAAGGAATCTGACTTCTCAAGAGATTGTGGGGACACGTTCAGATCGACGGTTGCAAGTCATGTATGGACTTCGCCGTCGTCCTTCAGATAAGAACACATGATGCTTTGATTCTTTGGCTTGGCTTGGACCTCAGTTTTTTAGAGGATAAAGACCAAAGGGAGGTCCTATATCCAATAAAAAACCGAGTGAACGGGCTGAAAAGCCGCGTTTAAGCCAAGATGGATAGAATGAGAGAGGACCTTTGTGGGCCAACCCCCCAAGGGGCTTCGATCACTTTGTGGTGTTTCTGCAGCAAAGTAGCAGGACTTCTTCAAAATTTCTCTCTCTTGCTTGTGCTTGGGTGTATGTGTGTATGGATCTCTGCCTCTGTGTATCTCTGTGTGGGTCGGTTGGAATGACCCTTTTTTATAGGCTCTTGGTAGCCTTGGGGTGATTTATGGCATTGATGACCCGTGATGAGAGAGTTGATGGCATTGATGCTCCATGATGGGAGGAGTTACAAGTTTTAATTCTTTTATTTTGTAACTCCTTTTTCTTGGCTTGTGATTGGCCGATGGAGAATGATAGGCATTTTATCACCTTTAATCTCCATGATGAGAGGGGTTTCATGGTTTTAATACCATGATTGCTTGGATTTGTAACTCCCATTTGCTTGATTCAAATTGGGCCGTCCAAAATAATGGGTTAATGACCTCATTAAGTCGTCATAAAATGGGTCAATTAACAGCATTAAGTGGTCGCCAGGGCATTTAAAGAGTTGTGGGTCGTGCCCTATCTTTTGGAATTCTTCTTGTGACGATTGCCGATGGATCCTCATGTTGTTTGATGTCGGATGGCGATGCAACTTCAGATATTGATTGGTGCCAGTGGGTCGGTGACATTTGTCTTATCGATTTCTCGATCGGTCAGACAGAAAGTGTACTTTCTTGGTCGGCCGGTTGGCGATCTTGGAGCGATCAATGATGATTTCATGCTTTTGATGGTGAATCCGAAATGTTGATGAAGATCAGTCGATTTCAAGCATCAAGAATCAGATTTTCGGAAAACCACAGGGGCTGGAATTCCCAAAAGCCGAAAAGGGTCAAAAAACGGGCCACCCGGCGGAAATCTGGCAACCCAGATTTCCAATGTCACTGGCGACCATGGATGGGGATTTTTCCCCTTTCGGTCGCCATTTCTCGGTCGTTTTTTTATCTTTTTTGTTTCTTTTTTTCTCCTTTATTTTTCTTGGCATTTTTCCTCATTTATTGGCTTGATTCTCCTGAAGAAAACCTGACGAGAAGCCATGCAAATTGGAGCACAAAGTTTCCTATTTTTTGAAAGAGCAGAAGACTTTGTAGGCAATTTTCGGTCAAGAGTCAAAACTTGGTCAAACGATGTCGGAATGACCCGAAATTTGAGGTGAAGCCTCCTGAGCAGTTGATAGGACCAACCATTGGCTTTTATTTGAGTTTTGAAGCCGTGTTGGGTCCCATCGCCAGATGACCTGATTTTGCCGCAAGGAAGATGCCGCGCTTTGATGTACGATCAACCGATGTCCGATCGACTTAAAATTTGATAGGGAGACTATTGGAGTCATTTTGAGACGACCCATTAGCTTCGATTTGGATGTCATGGTCCCAGGAAGCTCCACCGCCGGGAGGCTTGATTTTGTTTCGGAGTGTCGAAGTCAGGCCAAACATTGTCGGAATGACCTGAAATTTGACGTGCAGCCCTTTGGAAGCATGTTGAAGCCACCTATGTGCTCTGTTTGATGAGTGATGGCCTCGGTGGTTCTCGCCTCCGAGAGGCTTGATTTTACTGCTCGAGGGTTGATGGAGGGTCAATCGTTGTCAGTTTGACTTGAAATTTGACATAGAGCCTTTTGGGGGTATTTTGGAACCATCCGTAGACTCTGATCGAAGTTTTAATGTCCTCAACACTGTCGCCGCCGGAAGCGCCTGTTTAGCTACCGAAGGAGTGAAGTTAGGCCAAATGATGTCGGAATGGCTTGAAACTTGATGTAGAGCCTCCTAGTAGCATCTTGGGGCCAATTGTGTGCTCTATTTTGTGTGTCAGGGTCTCTATCTTTACCGCCACCGAGAGCTCCTTCTCAGCTACTAGAGGAGTGAAGTTGGGTCAAATGATATTGAATCGCGCGAAACTTCAGGTATACCCCTCTTTTGGTTGTCTTGAAGAATCTTACAGTTTTTGTCTGGTTCTGACAAGATTTGACGCTTGAAGTGGCATTGCCTATTTGTAGTAGGATGCGACTTCATGTGGGTTCTTGATGTTAAGGAGGCAAGGTGACTTTTTTGGTGTCAACACCCCCAAGGTTCCCTCTCATTCTTTCTAACATGGTTTAAACGCGGCTTTTCAGCCCATTTACTCAGTTTTTTATTGGATATAGGACCTCCCCTTGGTCTTTACCCTCTTAAAAACTGAGGTCCAAGCGAAACGAAAGAATCAAAGCATCATGTGTTCTCATCTGAAGGACAATGGTGAAGCCCATACATGACTTACGACCGTCGATCTAAACGTGTCCCCACAATCTCTTGAGAAGTCAGATTCCTTTTCTTACTTTTCTACTATATTTTGTATTATTTGTAAAGAGACAAAAAAAAATCACATTTCTTGTCTTTCATTATTGATGAGATTTGTAAATCGCCTTTCACAGCAAACAAAATGAAAGCGCCACTCACGACATTTAAAAAAAATCGTATATCTTTCTTAAAATATATGTTCAATGGAAAGTTAGAAAGAAGAGTTGATTTCCTTTCTACTTGTGAAGGTGAATCTCCGAATCACCACTTCAAATTCCAAGTAGAATAGAAAATCTGGCATACCCGTGCAAAAGAATGTTGATGACTCGCATTTCTCCTCCGCCGAACCCCAGCAGCCCCCGAGGCGGAAGGAGAGGACGAAAGCTAGGCCCATCAAGCTGGCACGCCCGATGAGACTCGTTCATTTGAGAACGTGATGCCTAGATTCTTAGGCTCCTTTTTAGTTGGTGGCCTATGTTGGATCTTGCAACTAAAAAAAAAACATGAGATGGGATTTTTGGAAATTTCTATTTTGAGTTTATTTCCACTCTTTCTCATTTCCCAAAAAAAAGAAATCTGATTTCTCTTTCTTGGATTCAATTTTGAGAAACTTTGATCCTCTCCTCTTCGAATTTGATAGCTCACAGAAACGTTTGTAGCTATTGTTCATATCGGGGAGTGGGTCATCTTTTCTCTTTGATGAGTCCGATAGGGAATTTCAAAAACAAAAAAAAAATGTCATTTCAAACTCTAAAAAAATAAATTTTCTTTCTTTTGGATTCAAATTTGAGAAACTTTGGTTTCCTCCTTTTTGGACAATGGCTCGCAGAAATAGTTTGTAGCCAGCATTTGGATTTGGAGGGGACCATTCGCTCTCTTTGATGAGTCCATTAGAAATCTTCCAAAAAAAAGTTCAAAACCCACTAAAGTTGTACCAATTCCGTTCTTTGACCAAAGTGGATCTAAGAAAAGCCTTGTCCAGAGTGTGGAGGTAGCTAGACCGTTCAAGGCAAGGGTCCTCCAAATGGGTTCATTAAGTAATCCTACCCTTACTTGGGGGTTGATCTATCTCCTAAGGTTTCATAAGACCGAGTTGGAAACCTATGTGTACCCTTTAAAAAAATCTTCAAGAAAAAATCTTTTCAAAGCAAATTTTTTTTTGTCACTTTTGAATTCAGATTTGAGAAATCTTAGTTCTCCCCTTTTCAGAATTAGTGCTCGCATAAATGTTTGATCCTACGTTCGAATTGGAACACCATTTGCTCTCTTTGATGAATTCAATCTTGACCTTTCAAAAAAAAAACTTCTGTCACTTTTGGGTTTAGATTCGAGAAATTCTGGTTCTTTCCCTTTCGGACTCAATGTTCGCAAAAATGTTTGAGCCTGTGTTCGGATTGGAATACCATTTGCTCTCCTTTATGAATCCAGTCTTGACCTTTCAAAAAGAAAACCCCATCTCGTGTCCTTCCCAAAGGGTGCTATTTACAACATTTGTGCCTAGCGGCACTAGTACACTCTTTCGGGCTTACTATATTCACGACCGACACATTTGTATCTCCAACCTTATATCATCTTACCTCGAGTGAGCCTTGCTTCTCTGTAATTTGAATTAAAGTTTTCAATTGCTTCCAGCAGTCACTGGAATGCTCACCTAGAGCCTACCATACGTGCATTTAGAAAATTTGTACCCTCACGGCTTTTTGCCTTCTTCATCTTGCTTGGGCTGGGTTATGTCCCCTCGAGCGATTTGGAAAGAAAAAATCATAGTTATCTTTCATTTATGATCACCATATTCTTGTGATTACTAATGAATGTGGTCTTGTTTTAGAAGTTTTCCAAAACTAACAATGGCAGCTTCATTGACCATCACCTTCGATGAGAACAAGTACCAACTTCAGCTACAAGAAAAGCAGAACAAGCGCACTCACAAGAGCCCTGGAAGCTGCCGAAGCGTCATCTCCCTCAGCAACTCTCGAAACATCGGGTTGACCTCTACTCCCCGGACTATCGTCTTCGGGTCGCTGGGACCATTCCCACTCCCCGTAGAAAAAACTGTACCTACCAAGAAGCAGAAAACCGCCCCTGAGCGTGTCACTATCATGACATACCACCAGATGGTCTCGTATCCTCTCAATCAATGCTTCATTGTGAGGGAAAAGATCAACCATTTGATATCTGTTTGAGAAAGAAACCACATCATAAAGATTTCATTTAAAGTTTTGAGGATCCTAAGGTGTGTAAGGAGCCTGGATTGTCCCCAAACTCAAAGAGTACCAATTTGTTATTAAATCGACATATGGAACCCCTATTCACCTTAAATGAATCTTGAACCTGATATTTTACTAGAAACTTCAATGGTTTATTGTATTTACTGTTCCCGAGATTTATACTACATGACTTGTTATTCCCGAAAGCAATGAAATTGTATTTGATATAGTTATTAGTCCAGAAATACATTGTCCGGATTGATACGACAGTTGTGCCTTTGAGCACCCCCGTCCCGCTTGTTTATGTACTTGTACTTAATTTATTTTATACATGTTTTAATCTTGTCATTCATGTTTTAATCTTGTCATTTGACCTATGAGTCGGCACCACTAAGCTTGGATAACCCTATTGGTTTGATCCACTGACTTAGAGATCTCCCTCTTGTCCCGCCAACTGCAGTTTGGATCCCGTTACCCGGTTATTACCATGGTCTTTTCCCGATACCCCGGATTGCAACCATGGTTCCCGATGCCGGGCTCGCTACCGTGGTCATGTCCCGTATATTATTTGTATATGTCTTTATTTCGTTGTTTCTCGTCACCTCGTGTGACTAAGGTCAACGCCTTGATATGCTCTGTCACTTCGGTGACAGAGGACTTAGCTTCGTGTGGTTGCCATCTTACTTGTTTCCCATTTCCTTGGTTACCTTTACATGTTTTACAACGCATACTTGTATTTGAATTAAGGATTTATCTCTTTTATGAAAATTGTTATTTAAACAGGTTTAAATGCTTTTGAAGGTAAATTCACTTATTATCATATTGTCATGTCTTTTCACCACCTTCCAAACCGTCGTGTTTGACCCACTCTTTGGTACTCAGGTCCGGACATTGTCTATCCCGAGGCGGAGCTTGAGGACGCGGTCAGTGAACTGCAAACCCCTAGTTGAGTGGCATGCTGATGATGTCGTTTAGACATTTGGTTGCTATGAGAGACGTAACATTTTGGGAAACATTTAACCATTCTTTTGGGGATTGTTATTTTGTTTATAATTGCCTTTGTTGGCCTCTATTTTTGGGAAATGTAACTAAATGATCTTTTGTATAAACTTTAACTTTTCTTTTGGGAAAGCACTTATGATCATCGCTCATTCTGATACTTGGTTTATACATGTGTTTTTATCTTGTGACTAGAATGGAATGTTTGATTTGCTACACGCTTCTGTACTTAACAAAAATGTACCACATTGTTGTGATATCCTCACCACGGACACCTGTGGGAAATTAAATAAATGTGGCACATATGCACATTAATTAGTCCCGATCCTAGATTAGTCTTGCGGGCCAGGTCCGGGGTCACGACAGAACTTGCCCCACCAAAGTCAAGGCTATCTTAGACCCTAAGAGAACTAAAAGGGCTCCAAGGAAGATTGGCATACATCCGACGATTCATCTCCAATCTGTCAGGGAAGTGTTGGCTGCCCCCACAACTGGAAAACCATTCATCTTGTACACATGAGCTCTCGATTACTCTATGGGCACTTTACTAGCACAAGAAAACGATGAGGGAAAAGAAGTTGCTCTATATTACCTCAGCCGCATGTTGGTAGGTGCAGAGAATCGCTACTCTCCAGTCGAAAAAAAATGCCTTGCAGTGATGTTCGCCTATCAAAAGCTCCGCCACTATCTGTTGTCTAACACAGTATACCTGATTTCGAGGATCAATCTCTTAAAGGTCCTTGTCACAAAAGCAGGTTCTCTCAATGCCCGATTGGCAAAATGGTCCATCCTTCTGTCGCAATTCGATATTAGGAATGTACCAGAAAAAGCAATCAAAGGCCAAGATCTAGCAGACTTTCTTGCAGAGCAACCATTGCCTAAAGATTCTCCACTCAGTGATGATCTCTCATACGAACCTGTCTACACTATGGAGATTTCCCCATCTAATGCTTCCTGGGACATGTACTTTGACGGTGCAACTAGGACAAATGAAAAAGGAAAGCAAATATCGGGAATTGGAATTCTCTTTGTTAGCCCCGAAAAATACATGATTCGACACGCTTTCTCGCTGCTGGAACCGTGTTCAAACAATGCAGCTGAGTACCAAGCCCTGATTGTGGGATTGGAACTTGCCCTCGAATCTTGCATCACCATGCTGGAAGCTTTTGGAGACTCTCAATTGATTGTCAACCAGATGAATGAGAAAATTGAAGTCAGGAGGCCTGATCTATTGCCTTACTACAACAAGGGGCAATCACTTCGACAAAAGTTTGACATCTGTCACATCACCCACATCCTCAGAGGTGCAAACATCCATGCAAATGCTCTGGCCGGACTCGCCGCATCTATGGCAATCCAAGAAGGGGAAAACATGCAAATCACAGTGTGTCAAAGAAGGATTCTCCCTCCCCTTAACACACACCAAGCAGTTGCTAAATGCCACCAAGTGGTTGGAAGTCGGATGACCATCCTCAAACCTCCGATTGGTGACTGGAGGGATCTGTTCATTGATTACATTATGTTCAGAATCCTACCTGAGGATCCAAAAGAGCGGGTAAGCATTCAAAGACGAGCCCCAAACTTTCATTTGGATATTCCTACAAAAATGCTTTACAGAAAATCCTTCAACTGAGTACTTCTATGCTGCTTGTCACAACAAGAGGCCGAGGAAACTCTCAAAGAATTACATGCTGGTCTTTGTGGAGCTCATCAAGCTGGTCCTAGCTCTACGATCAGATAAAAATGTTAGGTTATTACTGGCCTACAATGGTAGTTGACGCAATGCAATTTGCTAAACGCTGCCAGCAATGCCAAATTAATGGAGATTATGTCCACATGCCTCCGGAATGGTAACATCCTACAACGATCTCAAGGCCTTTCGAAGCCTGGGGTATGGACATCATAGGTCCTATCTCTCCCCCATCAAGCAAAGGTCATCGCTTCATCTTCGCCGCTACGGATTATTTCTCCAAGTGGTCAGAAGCATTTACGCTCAGCGAAATGAAGACCTCATCAATCCTTCAATTATTGCGCACCAACATTATCTGTTGATTCGGCATACGTAAAAGATTCATCAATGATAATAGACTACAATTCCGGGATCACAGATTCTACAAGTTCTGCGACAAGTACAAAATCCAAAGTTATCCTTTGACTCCATATAATCCGGCAGCGAACGGACTAGCAGAAGCCCTCTATAAGACACTCTGCAAAAGAAAATGGTCTTTAGTCACAAAAGAGATTGGGGCGACAAACTACCTGAAGCTTTGTGGCCTTATCGAACCACCGTTTGTGGAGTAACCCATAGCACACCATTCTCTTTGGTCTATGGATGCGAAGCTGTTGTCCCTTTGGAAGTACAAATTCCTTCCATAAGGGTATCTTTGCAAAATGAGATGACGCAAGAAAGCAATGTCAAATTGAGATTCCAAGAGCTAGATAATCTCGATGAGAGACGGCTTGAAGCTCTACAATGCATTGAGTTGTACCAAGCACACAAGGGAGGATCTTTCGACAATAAGGTCAGGCAACGTGCCTATAAAAAGGGTGACTTGGTTCTTGCAGTAAAAAGGCCAATAGTTCTTGCTAACAAATTCAAAGACAAATTCGAACCAAAATGAGAGGGACCCTTCGTTATCGAGAAAGTCTTCTCCAACGGCGCATACGCTATTCTAAACATGGAAGGCGAAAGATGTTTGCTTCCCATCAACAGTAAATTCTTGAAACGGTACTACCCTTGAAGACTTATGCCACCGGGTCAGAGAAATGCTTGTACGGTCAAAGCCTATTTCCAGGTACTTGCTTGTCAAACCCACCCCTTTTGGAATTTTCATCCTTATATTGAAATTTCTAAAAAAAAAACTCTCAAAACAATGCTTACTTTCATAGTTTCATTGTTAAAAAAAAAATCCAAAAAATCCAAGTTTAGGAGCCTCTTCATGGACTTGACCAAAATTTTCGATCCTTATACCCAAAATTCATGGTTTGAAACAAAAATCAGGACTCAGGAATTTCCAACCTAGTCCGCCCCGACTTTTACAACCAAAAATGGGTTTGAGTCAAAATTTACGATCCTCGTGTCTTTAAACAAAAATGGGTTTTTAGAAACCGCGGGGAAGCGACGCTCAGTCGATACTTGCAATACCCAAAAATCGGAAGGATGCGAACCCTATTCGATGCTTCCAAAATTTCAAAATTGCAAGGAAGCGACACCTTGTCGATACTTACAAAATTTCGAAAATCGTGGAGACACAACATTCCAGTTGATATCTACAACCCAAATTTTCAAAAAAAAAAAACTCAAAAATTGTGGGGAGGCGACATTCAGTCATACCCATAAAACCAAAGTTTTTGAAAAAGCAAGGAAGCGATGTTCAGTCGATACTTGCCTCCTAATCCGTGAGGAGGCGACATTCCATCGATACTTGCCAGACCATTTAGCAGGGAGGCCACTTTAGTCAATACTTGCATTTTTGAAAACCAAAACCTGGCTTTTATGCCAAAAACAAAACCTGGCTTTTACACAAAAAAAAAAAATTTCGGCTTTCATGCCAAAAACAAAAATCGGCTTTCACGCCAAAAACAAAACTTGGCTTTTACACCAAAAACAAAAATTGGATTTCACGCCAAAAACAAAACCTAGCTTTTACGCCAAAAACAAAAACCCGATTTCACGCCAAAACCGAAAACCTGGCTTTTATGCCGAAAACAAAAATATCAGCTTTTACGCCAAAAAATCAAAAACCCGGCTTTTACACCAAAAATCTAAAATTTGGCTTTCACGCAAACAAAACAAAACTTGGTTTTCAAAAAAATATGGCTCCTATGCCACAAACAAACTTCAGCTTCCATGCCAAAAAGAAACAAACTTCGGCTTCCATGCCAAAAACAAACAAATTTTGGCTTCCATGCCAAAAGAACAAAAAAAACTTTGGCTTCCATGCCAAAAACAAATTTTGGCTTTCATGACACAAACAAAACCGGCTTCCATGCCCTCCCAAATTTCGGCTCTCATGCCATAAATCCAAATTCGGCTTTTACGCCACAAAATTTTGGCTTTCATGCCATCCCAAAAATTCGGTTTTCATGCCATTTCAAAATTCGGCTTTCATGCCATTTCAAAATTCGGCTTTCATGCCATTTCAAAATTCGGCTTCCATGCCATCTCAAAACTCGGTTTTCAAGCCATCAAAAAAATAAAAATAAAATAAAACCAGGCTTTTTGCCACAGAATCTGGTTTCATGCCAAAACAATCATTTGACAAAAGATTTTCACAAAATGACAATCTTTTGGTCAAACTTTCAAAACAAACATTCCCATTCAGCTCTTGCTTAAATTTGTTTTCATCAAAAAATAATTTAAGTGAAAGGAGGGAATACCAAAATATAGAGTACCAAAAATGTTTTAGCATGGAGGTACTAAAGAGAAGAAGAAAAAGAGTTTGTTACAAAAAATCAGGAGTTCATTCTAACATGGTATTCAACCAAAGTTTTAATTCCTCAAGCAGACTCTTGGCCTTAGTCTCTAAAGCTTCCAAGCCACGCTTCTTCAAAATTTTTCCATAAAATGCAGCAGAACGCCGCGACCCATCTTTAGCACGAGGAAGTTCTTCCTAGAGAATTTGTCATTGCTCGTATTCCCGAGTCTTCCTCCGAAGATTGCTGTCAGCCTCCTCAACCTGGCGAATTAGAGTCCCCTCTCTAGCACGAGCTTCCACGATGGCGGTCCACTTGGCAGCAGCTTATTCTTCCAATAGCTCGAGACACTGCCTGGCGTCAACGACCTCTCTATCAAGACGGTGCAAGTCTTTTGTTAGCTCAATGATAGCCAACTCGATGACATTCCTCTCCCGAACAAATTGTTTCCGAGTCTGCGAGATCTCGTTCAATTCAGACTTGACCTCGCCAGAAGGCTTCAAAAACATCTTATTGAAAAAGTCACCGTTTGGGAAGCTCTTGGTCTCATTCCATTTGTTTCCAGAGTAATGACTTCATCAACAAAAGCCTTCACACCTGCAATGTCCAGACCAACCTCTTTGTTATCAACAAAGATGTCCTGCACATGCTTGATCATGCCAAAGCCAACTTCCAAATGGCCAGAAGAAAGAGTTTTGACCCATGAGTTCAAGACGCTCTTCAAAACTTTCTTCGCAGACTGAAGAGACGGCCCGGATGAAGGCTCGCCCCTCTCCATCGGTCGACCGCCAGTGTTATGCCCTGTTGGAGGAGTGATCATCAAACACTTTCTAATTGGAGACACCAGCGTAGGAATCTCTTCAGACGGTTTCACCCCTGCCCATTGAAACTGGATGAAGAAGTCCCTACTTCTGGATCAACTTCAAGCATCTCCTACTCTGGCACTGAGAAAGACGGAGGAACTTCTCTTGTTACCTCACAACCTGCCAGCAAGACAAAAAAAGGTATAAATATGATCCTATTGAAAAAATTATTTTCATGAGGGTTATTGCTACAAATACCTTCTTCGACGATCGGCAGAATACTTTCTGCCTCCATTAGTTCATCTGAAGCATCGTCAAAGGTTGCATCCATGGATGGTTCAAAATCGTCGGAATCCTATAGCAAGTCAGCTGACAAGAAAATAAGCAATATGTTAGCAAATGACAGTACAGAAAAAAAAAAAAAAAAAAAAAAACACAAAGAAGTCATACCAGGTGAAGATTCTGGAATCACTCCAGAGTCCATCGGTTCTTTTTCAGATGCCACAATCGGATCCGTCACTGCCTCTTCGGCTGGAACCTCAGGCATCACCAAATCATCGTCCCCCACTGAAAAAGGGAGAGAAGACAAATCAAAAAAAGAAAATCTGAATGAAAGAAACGGAAAGAGAGAGAGGAAGAATCATACCTTCACTAACGGTCTTTTCCTCTCGGGTCCTCTTTTCCGGAGGCTCATCAACATCCCCTGACATCTCTTTAGCAATGGTGGGAGGGATTTCTGGATCAGGAGAGTCTAGTCGCCTCTTATTATGGTGCCGCCATCTCTTCCTCTTACTTCTATGGATCAGTTTGCTTGAAGTACCCACCCCATCGTCAAAGTCAGGACCTTTGTCTGCCTCCTCACTAGATGGTCTGCTCTTCTCAGTGGACTCCATGGAAGCCTTCATTCATTCCCCTTGCATCCAAGCGTCGATCTCGGCATCCTCCTCATCTAGCTGCTTCAAGACCTCACCAGGTATCTCCTGTACAACTCTTGATCTAATGATGTACTGTTCACCGAGAAAGCCTATCTTGTGCTTCTCTCCATAAAGGAAATCTAGAACTTCCTCTCGTCAGACTCATCCTGATTTGCCAAGACCCTTCCCAGAAGACTGCTTGACATCAAGCTCCTTCTTGGAAAGCCCCCAGTACACCAATAAGCTCTCTACGAACCATTTCGTAAAGCCAGCAATCCGAAAAGTGGGCAACTCAGGATAGGAAATCATGGCGGTAGTGTCCTCGGCACTGTAAAAAGCCTATGCATTCCTCCATCCTACAAACCTCCAAAACGCTTCACCATGCTCGAAGGCACTCCAACAACGCCTTGAGAGAAGCCCAACTACAACGCAAAATGCAAGGGGACATAAGGCTGGATATCAACAAAAAGATGTCTACGGTACACCATCGTACCAACACGTTTGTTAAAAAGCCACCTCTTCTCTGCGTTGGTCAAAGAATAGTGCCTTCCCGACCCTGCCCTGGTGGAATCACGAGAGACACCAAAGTCAAAAGTCTTCTTCTGCAGACTTGGAGAAAGCTTCACTGAAGATTGCCCAATCTCGACGTCCCTAAATCGTCGGATCCTCAAGCGGGCAGACAAACGTGATTCAAAAACGGCTGTCTTTCTAGCCAATCGAATCATAAAAGGGTCATCATTATGTACAACTCCTAATCGATGGAAGCAGGGACAGTGGTACACATACCACGAATAAAATATATGGGTTGAAAATACCTTGTTCATAAGGAGCCCAAGCCGAACCAGGAAAGCAGCAGCCTGCAGTTCGGTGTATAAATAGGAGTAAAGAGCAGGCACCAAAGCAAGCCGCTCTCCAAATGCCATCTGAGAAGCCGGAAAGATACAATGCGGCCTGATGTGCGTTCCATCTCCTCCAAAAAAAACAGCCTCACTCAGCCAGTAAGTAAGGTAAACAGCAAGATCCCTCCGCAGCACAATGTCAAAACAAATGGCACCTGTGCTCATGAAGAAGTCCATTAAGTCTTCTCGCATGACTGAAGTCTGTTAGGGATTTTGTATTTGCAATTTGATGGATGCATTAACATATTCACATCATTTGAATTTTCACACATGCATTGTTTTAGAAAATCTTGAAATCTGGTTTTATACATGCATTAGTTTTTAGACTTGTAGAATTAATGATTTATGCATGTTTTGTTTCTAATCTTGGATGCATTGGTTTTATAATCCAAACTCTTTTGAAAACCTAATTCTTTGTGCATTCCTTTTGAGAAATCAAATTGAGGATTTAGGTTTGTGCCTTGCATACTTTCTTCATTTTCAGAATCATTTTTGTATGCATTTAAATGTGAAAAGAGTTTTTAGAAATCAAGCAAGCCATTGGGTTTAAAGTTTCGAATCATTTTAGGCTTTTTGTGTTTCATGTTTTTAAACCACTTAGTTTGATTTAAAACATGTTTCCAAGATTGATTTAATGTCCCAAAAATTCCCACTTGAAAAGACTTTGAAATATGCAATTTTGGGAATTTTGGTCCCGGGCCAGAAACGCTGTGTATGGGGTCGACCGGGCCCTGTCATGGGGTCGACCGGGTACACTACCGTTGGCCATTTTTCAAACGGTTACTTTTTTTACCGTTGTGAAGGCTAGGTCGACCGGGGTTAGGGCTGGTCGACCGGGGGCACGCAGAAACTCAACTTTTTGAGTATAAAATGAAGTTCTTTCCTTTTCAAAAGTTAGAGATTTTGAAGACTCTTTTGAGGAGCTTTGAGACAAAGAAAAGGGGATAAACTAAGAGAGACCAAAGAGTCATTTGGAGAGCTAAAGCTTGGATTAATGAAGTTAAATCTCTAAGTAAGCTCTACCTCTCTTAATCATAGTTTACATGCTTTGTTTAAGTTATTGGTAAATGATTTAGAACATGATATCTATGATGTGATGAATCCATTCTTCTCTTAATCTTTGATGTAATTAAGATTGGATTCTTCACTTTGTTTTCATCCAAGTTGTTTTTAAAACGTTCTTAATCATGCTTAGCCTAAATCTTTGATTTCTTTTATATAGCATGATTCATTTTCTTGGTTGAAACATTACTTGTTGTTTTCATTCATTTAAACTTTAGAAAAATTTATTTGGTTTTGAAAACAACATTGGACATGCATCACATGGTCTAAGTTAGTCATTTTCATACAACTTGTTAGTCTTTGATTTTCATATCATTAACAAGTTGATTTTCATACATGTGATTTGCATTAAACTTCAATCAAATCTTTTATGTGCATTAAACTTTGAAATGCTTTAAGCATATAGATGATTGAGCTTTCTTTTTATACTTGATTGAAGTTATCACACACTCACATCATGAGCATACACATTTGCATTCTTTTAGTGTTTGTGTGAGTTTGTTATTCACTTTCATATTAGCCTATTTAATAGGCAATTTCATTATGCTTAAATTGTATCTCTTAGAGTGATCTTTTGTAAAGACACCTTCTTTGAGAAATCTCTTTTGTAAAGGTTATTGCTTAGCCTAAGAAAAGCATTGTGTAAAGGTTATTGCTTAGCCTAAGAAAAACATCTTGTAAAGGTTATTGCTTAGCCTAGAAAAGCACATTGAGAGGTTGTTGTTTAGCCTAGAAAAACAACATTGTAAGGGTTATTGCTTAGCCTAGTAAAAAGCATAAATAGTGGAAATCCGGTGGGGTGATTGGTTCACAAGCCGGTAGTGGACGTAGGCATTGAGGCCGAACCACTATAAACCTTTGTGTTGTGGTGCATGCTTTTGTGGTGATTGTTTATATTAGCTTCCGCAAATTGTTTGATTAATCATCACATGTGACTAGTTTATGTTAAGAAAGTAAAATTGGTCATAGTTGAAGCACACCCTATTCAACCCCCCCCCCCCTCTAGGGTTAGGATCCTCAGGACTTTTCAATTGGTATCCGAGCATTGTGCTCTATCTTTTAGGATCAAGTGGTTGGAACACTTGATTAGGTGTAAAAACCTAGAGTCAAAAACCCTAGAGTTGTCCTTACATGAAAATCATTAGGATGGACTCCACTATGCTAGATTTTGTAAATTCTCCTAGACCTCTCATTCTTCCATCTTTTGGAGATTTAAACATTCAATTAAAAGAATCTCAATGTGAATTAAATGAAGAAGAAGAATATAATGAAGATGAACTTCAACAAGCATATGAAGAATTATATACATTATCTTTAAAGCTTGATAAGAATAACAAAAGTTTAAGAGAACAATCAAAAAATCTAAACAAAGAGCTAGTCTCTTCAAAAGATGAACTTAGAGAAAAAGAAGAAGTAATAAATTGTGTAGAATCTAAGTTTATGATCTCTTTGCATAACCTATATATTATTCAAGATGAACTAAAAGAATTAAAGATGGGTTATGATAATATCAATAAGGAAAATTTAAATCTAAGAGATCAAATAAAAAGGCAAGATGAAGACATTAACAATTTAGAATCCAAGTTAACCATTTCTAAGGAAAATTTATCTAATTCTCAAAATAAGATAAAACTCTAGAACTTGGATCTAATGTCATTAATGAACTTAAATTTGAATTAAAACTTGCCAATGAAGAGCTAAGCAACTATAAGGAAATTGAAAATGAACTTTCAAAAGTCAAAAATGAAAATTCAATCCTTATAACCAAAGTCACTCAACTTGAAAGCTATAAACAAAAGTATGAGTGTAAATTTACCCAAGGAGAAGATAAATTTGAAAAATTATTTAGATTGGGTAAATCTAAAGGAGATAGGACGGATCTTGGATTTAATAGGAATATGTCACATGACCCTAAATTCACCAACACTTTTGTGAAAGGTGAGTCCTCTTTCTCTAGCACTCTTTCTCCTTTGCCCAAAACCAAATGTAATTATTGTGGCATTGAAGGGCATTTTAGGTTTGAGTGCAAACTAAGAAGAAGAAGCCATGTGTCTAAACCTATCTTTGAACTCAAGAAGGTAGAATCTAAATCTATGAAGGGTAAGTCACTTAAAAACAAAGAAGACTCCAAAAAGATTAAACAAGTTAAATCATTTAAAATGGAGTCTCCTGAGATAGATTCTAAAAAGTTTAAACTAGTTAAACCAAGCTTAAAAGAATCTATGAACAAAAAGCTTCTCCCTTATATAAACCCATGAACGAACTTTTGAATAAAGTAACAAAGTTAAATTTAAAATTCAAAAGTCAAGTAAAGGGAGAAAATAAGAAGAAAAGAAAAGTGAAACAATCCCCTAAAAAACAAACCCACCAACCTCAAAAGACTAATCACCATTCTAAGCTAAATTTAGTCAAATCTAAATATCATGGTGATAAGTTTAAATTGAAAATTTATCAAGTCAAATCTCCTATAGTTGGTGGGACTCCAAAACAAGACCTCAAAGATCAACCCTCTCAAGACCTTAGGTGGATTCCTAAAGTTATCTACTTAGACAAACCTTAAGGCCTTGAACCTCCTTGACCAACCTATTCTTTAATAGTTAAATCATATTGTTGGTCATGTTGCATTTGCATTTTGTTTCTATATAGTTACATTTATTAAAATGCATTGTTTCTTTATGATCAATTGATTTTGTTTTCATGCACCATTCTTGTTACATATCATGGTTTTCAAAATCTTTTGATTATAATTTCATCATGTTTGATTTGCTTTTTGCACTCATTTAGTTTTATGTTTTGCATTGCATTTCTACATGATCAATTGATTGTGATTTCAAAAGCTTTCATAGCTAGATTTTTCATGATCAATTGTTGTTGAATCATTTGTGTAGATGTCTTAGTAAGATTTTTTGAACAAATGATTTGAATCAATTCAAGTTTTTCCATGGATTCCTAAGTTATACTTTTATATGGAAAATCATTGTTTTGAAAAATCAACTTGTATGTGTTTCAGTTAAGTCATATCTTTTAAAATACAATGTTGAAAATTGATCTTCTAAATCATTCTTTTTATGCTCATTGTTGGATTTTGTTTATCAATTGTTTGAATGGAAATGCTCTATAACATCATTAGTTATATTCATCTAAGCATGTTCCATGTTCTCATTTCCTTTTCTTTTGGTTTCATTATCTTAGAAATGGAAATGTATATTGTTTGCATATTTGCTTATGTGTTTACTTTCTTTCTATATGCAAATGACAATTGGTTCCATGTATGGTGGTGGTCTTAGTAATATTTGTAGAAACCATACTAGAACCCAAATCCATCATCTATGCCTTCTAGTCATTTCTTTTTGGATGGTTATGATGTTGATTCAGTAGATTCTCTTGGTGTCATCCTTATACATGTTTCAACTTCATAAGTAGTGATCTTAATCATATGAAACTCTTTGAAATCCATTCCTCGTATTTCTATATGTTTGATGGATATCTTAGATGTTGAATTCATATGATTTTGACACTTTGGAAATTGCATGCTTTACCAAGTAATATTCTTTTGCATTGCAATTTACCTTGTTCATCACTATGCTCATTAGTCGTATCTTTATAAGTGATGAATAACCATTTATGATGCTTGATGGAATTTTGTGTTTGTCACATCCTTGCTCTTTATCATGTTGTCATATTCAATTGGTTTCATTTGGTATAACTTTCCTTTGATTACATATCCAATTGATGTCTTATCTTGTGTATGTGATAGACCTTGTGAACATTGGATTGATCTTGATAGTTATATGTTTACATTCCATGTCACATTCCATTAGCATCATAATGTTCATGATTGCCACCTCTTTTGCTCATATAGGTATATCTCATGACCACCATGTTTATGTGTTCATAATATTGGTTGGTTATTAGTTGAGGTTGGCTTCATGCTTGAAATTCATTTCACTCATCTTGCACATGATAGTCATATTTTTTGATTGAATGAAATGATTTCAAAACTTACATAGCATATGATTTTCATAGTTAAATTATTTAATGCTATGTTTAAGTAAACCCCATTTCATCATGGATAGCTCTAATTTGGATTTTTCCTAATAGTTATATTTTTAAATCAATTTTAGAGTGATTGTGTTTAATAGACTTATCTTTAAATCTCAATTGGTATTCTTCGTTTTTCCAATTGGTATCCATGATTGCTTTGCCCATTGACTTTTCTTTCTTTTGGTGATTTGATCATATTGTGCTTTTTAGTTAAATGAATCTAATCCTTTCCTTGAAGTTGACCCTCAATTGGTAAAACCATCTACTTCTTGAACCAAATAGTTATATCTTGTCAAAAGTTTGACAAAAGAAGAGTATGGATTGAGGGGGAGTGTAAACCTCCATAGGAAGTATTAGTTTTGATCAAATTCACCCTTGGATTGCCTTTGGACCCTTAGAGACTACTTCCATACATGATAGCCTGTTATGAATTTCATTTTAGATTTCTTTTGTTAATAGGTGCTACTAAAGGTATTCTCCTTGTTTCATGTGTGTAGGTTCCTTTGCAATTTAATGTCAAAGGGGGAGAGAGCATTCAAGTTCTCAAAAGGGTGAAGAGAATGTCCAAGCTTCCTAAGGAGAGTTGTGTATGATCTTCTAAATGGGAGAGAATGCATATCTTGCCAAAGGGAGAGAAAGGCATGGTCTAAGGGGGAGAATAAATAGAAGAAAGAAAGCTTGGAGCTAAAGAAGATGCTTGGCCAAAGAGAGGAAGATGAATAGAAAGCTTGAAGATTGATCAAGCACCAAGCATCAAGAAGATTGAAGAAAAGAGCCCAAGAGCCCAAGCTAAGAGGAGGAGCATCCAAGAAGATTTCAAGACTTGTCCAGCTGAGGGGGAGCTGAAGACTAAGTGTGTAATTTCAATGATATGTAAGTTGCCATCAAATTGCAAAGGGGGAGATTGTTAGGGATTTTGTATTTGCAATTTGATGGATGCATTAACATATTCACATCATTTGAATTTTCACACATGCATTGTTTTAGAAAATCTTGAAATCTGGTTTTATACATGCATTGGTTTTTAGACTTGTAGAATTAATGATTTATGCATGTTTTGTTTCTAATCTTGGATGCATTGGTTTTAGAATCCAAACTCTTTTGAAAACCTAATTCTTTGTGCATTCCTTTTGAGAAATCAAATTGAGGATTTAGGTTTGTGCCTTGCATACTTTCTTCATTTTCAGAATCATTTTTGTATGCATTTAAATGTGAAAAGAGTTTTTAGAAATCAAGCAAGCCATTGGATTTAAAGTTTCGAATCATTTTAGGCTTTTTGTGTTTCATGTTTTTAAACCACTTAGTTTGATTTAAAACATGTTTCCAAGCTTGATTTAATGGCCCAAAAATTCCCACTTGAAAAGACTTTGAAATATGCAAAAAATATGCAATTTTGGGAATTTTCGTCCCGGGCCAGAAACGCTGTGTATGGGGTCGCCGGGTACACTACCGTTGCCCATTTTTCAAACGGCCACTTTTTTTACCGTTGTGAAGGCTAGGTCGACCGGGGTTAGGGCTGGTCGACCGGGGGCGCGCAGAAACTCAACTTTTTGAGTATAAAATGAAGTTCTTTCCTTTTCAAAAGTTAGAGATTTTGAAGACTCTTTTGAGGAGCTTTGAGACAAAGAAAAGGGGATAAACTAAGAGAGACCAAAGAGTCATTTGGAGAGCTAAAGCTTGGATTAATGAAGTTAAATCTCTAAGTAAGCTCTACTTCTCTTAATCATAGTTTACATGCTTTGTTTAAGTTATTGGTAAATGATTTTGAGCATGATATCTATGATGTGATGAATCCATTCTTCTCTTAATCTTTGATGTAATTAAGATTGGATTCTTCACTTTGTTTTCATCCAAGTTGTTTTTAAACCTATCTTAATCATGCTTAGCCTAAATCTTTGATTTCTTTTATATAGCATGATTCATTTTCTTGGTTGAAACATTACTTGTTGTTTTCATTCATTTAAACTTTAGAAAAATTTATTTGGTTTTGAAAACAACATTGCACATGCATCACATGGTCTAAGTTAGTCATTTTCATACAACTTGTTAGTCTTTGATTTTCATATCATTAACAAGTTGATTTTCATACATGTGATTTGCATTAAACTTCAATCAAATCTTTTATGTGCATTAAACTTTGAAATGCTTTAAGCATATAGATGATTGAGCTTTCTTTTTAAACTTGATTGAAGTTATCACACACTCACATCATGAGCATACACATTTGCATTCTTTTAGTGTTTGTGTGAGTTTGTTATTCACTTTCATATTAGCCTATTTAAGAGGCAATTTCATTGTGCTTAAATTGTATCTCTTAGAGTGATCTTTTGTAAAGACACCGTCTTTGAGAAATCTCTTTTGTAAAGGTTATTGCTTAGCCTAAGAAAAGCATTGTGTAAAGGTTATTGCTTAGCTTAAGAAAAGCATCTTGTAAAGGTTATTGCTTAGCCTAGAAAAGCACATTGAGAGGTTGTTGTTTAGCCTAGAAAAACAACATTGTAAGGGTTATTGCTTAGCCTAGTAAAAAGCATAAATAGTGGAAATCCGGTGGGGTGATTGGTTCACAAGCCGGTAGTGGACGTAGGCATTGAGGCCGAACCACTATAAACCTTTGTGTTGTGGTGCATGCTTTTGTGGTGATTGTTTATATTAGCTTCCGCAAATTGTTTGATTAATCATCACATGTGACTAGTTTATGTTAAGAAGGTAAAATTGGTCTAAATTGGTCATAGTTGAAGCACACCCTATTCACCCCCCCTCTAGGGTTAGGATCCTCAGGACGTTTCAAAGTCTTCTTCGAACCCGGAGTCGTACCTCTGGCTTTCCGAGTCGTGCTATCGGAAGATTCTCTGTTGTCAAATAAGTTGGGGAACAAAGAGCCTAAACTCCTCCAACTGCTAGACCTGACTTTTGAGCCCTCCTTCTCCTTAAAAAAATTGTAGAAGGCGACGAGCTGAAAGTATAAAAGCCTGAATTCCTTAGACTGCTCCTCAAGGACGCTGTCAATAGGCACGAACTCCTCATAAAGTTTGTCGAGGATAGGCAGCCCGGTGATGGCGCTCAATTCCTTCAAAGAAAAACCAATCTCACCATTCGTAACTATGAAGGTGTTGGTTTGGGGAAGAAATGACTCCAACTTGGCCATGAAGGCTTCATCGGAGAAAACCACGGTTTGCCAAAAAGCACGAACCGCATCGAAGATCTCGGCCTCCTTCAAAATGGCCCCGCCAACATGTAGGATACGATCAGTCCATGGCTCCCAACTTGAGTCAGTGCTGAAATGGCCACGAAGTTGAAAAGGCTTCACCCAATTGCTGTCGTCTCTCCGGAAAATGCCAAGGCCCACCGGTCTCAAATCGACCGATGGATGATCAGAACCTTGGTAGCCGCTAGCTGGCATCAACATGTCCATCCTGACAGGCGACTTCTCTGCATAACCGGAAGGGCTGCCAATAAAAACCCCAGTCTTGATCACATTGGTCCTCTTCACCCAGCTTGGAGGATCTTCCCTCTTAGGGCATGTGGGAGAAAGGCTCATGATCGAGATAGTGCGATTAAAGGTTGACCGGGTAGAAATAGTTCTCTCCTCACCATTTGCCGTGTAAGAGAACTAAAAACACCTTCTTTGGTACGTCAGGTCGTCAGGGACTGCATCACCAAAGAAGAAGGTAGGCTTGGGCACAATGCTCTGATCGTCCATGACCCAAGGACGGTTGCTTACCATAATCTTGTAAAACTCCTCATCCCTGAGAGCGATTAATCACTGTCTCATCTCATCATGGTTGAGGGAGTCGCACTCTTCCAAATTTCTCTACACAAACTGAACCTTCTCCCAGCCTGTTGTACGGCCACATTAGGAGACCTGGTAGACCGGGGAGGTGCATCAGTAACAGGCTCTTTACCCTTGTTCGTTCTGGAGGAACTACCTATAAAGGATGGAAAAGAAAAGATCAATTATAACCAAAGTGACAGAATTTTGCTAAAAAATTCTAGCGAAATTTTGGCATCGATCCGGGGCAATTCCGAAGAAAAGGGAAACACCCTGAAAAACATATGAAGCTTGAAGATGAGCTCAACATCATTTGAGCTCATAGCCATTGGAAGATTCTCAAAGAAGGTTGGAACTCAAAGATTGTTGAGAGATCCAGCCAATCTTCTCAAATCTCCACAAGCTTCAAGAAGGGCTCAACATTGCTACGAGCTCCAAACTCCAAAAACTTACAAAGCTCCTCAAAATCCCGCAAGACTAAGAAAGGGCTCAACATTGCAGCGAGCTCCAAATCCCAAAAACTTGCAAAAGATTTCTAGGTATGAATCATCATGCTTCCAAATCAATTTACAAAAAATCATGCATAAAAGGAAATCATCATGCATTGATGCTAGGAAAACCTTAACCAAAGTTTGACCAATTCCAACCCAACTTGGTCAAAACCTATCAAACTTTGTCCAAGTCAAAAACCAAGTTGGCTTGACCTAGAGACTCTAGCCTTCTATATTGATGCATCAAAAAAAATGTGCATGAACATCTTGAATTATCATGGTGAGCAAAAACAAAGAAGTCTCTTAAAAAAAATTTTGGGCCCACAGGCCGTTGCCCACTGCCACGTGGCAGTATGGCCAGGTCCGTACGGACCTGTCCATACAGCAAAAAAAAAATAGAAAAAACCGTGAGCAAAAAAAAAAAAAAAAAAAGAAACAACACGTGTAACCAAAAGAGAGAATAAAACACGTTGAAAACAAAAGAAAAGAAAAAAGAGATAAAAAAAAGCAATGAGAAAAAAAAGAAAGCGAAAGGAAAAGAAAAGAAAGAAACTTTTCTACATGGGATTTCTTGTGAAGGAAGAAAACTCACTTGAAGCCATAGATGGAGAAAAAAGAGAACTTGAAGATTCCTGAAGTAGAAGAGAAGTTCTTGATCTTGGAGCACTCTTGAAGACCCTTGCAAAGAGAAAGCAATGAAGCAAAGATCCAACATCACCTTGCTTTTATAGAGGAGAGCAAACCAAGAGAGGAAACAAGGAGAAAAGAAAGGAGGTAAGTGCTAAAAACTAGCAACTTTCCCAAAAGAAAGGAGATTTGAGATATTCTCTCCTAAAGAGAAGATTCTTTGAGAAATTCTCTCCCAAAAGAGAGGAAACTTGAAAGATTCTCTCCTAAAGAAAGATATCTTGAAAGATTCTCTCCCAAAGAAAGATACTTTGAGAAAATCTCTCCCAAAAAAAGATACTTTGAGAAAATCTCTCCAAAAAAAAAGGAAGCTTGAGAGATTCTCTCCAAATAAGGATATTTTAGATATTCTCTACCCACAAGAGATATATTTAGATATTTTTTAGAAAATGACACCACATGAGATCTAGGTCATCTTTAAAAGCTTAAGATCTCATGGGTTGGCCCACATGAGCCAGGTTTGACCACCTTGGCACTAAAAGGGGTTTCCTATCAAAAATCTCTTTTACGAAGAGCATACATCCATGATTCTTTTTGAGTTGATTGAACCATTCAAAAAAAAAGAGAAAAAGAGAGAAAAGAAAGCCTCATGAGTTTCCAAAGATCCAAACCATCCAACCTCATGAACCAAATTATGCCAAAACCTTGAAATTGACATTCTACTGTTAGGAATTATGTAGATTGCAATTTGATGGATGCATAATCATTCAAGCATCATTTGATTTACACACATATGCATTGATTTATAAAAACTTGAAATCTTGATTTATTCATGCATTGCTTTTAAGATTTGTAAAAGTATCAATTCATGCATGATTTGCTTTTAAAACTTGGATGCATTTGTTTTTTAAAAGAGTTTTAGAAATCAAGCAAGCCTATGTTTTAAATCTTTCAAATCATTTTAGGCTTTTTGTGTTTCATGTTTTTAAACATCCTAGGTTGATTTAAAACATGTTTCCAAGCTTGGTTTAGTGGCCCAAAAATCCCCACAAAGAAATACTTTGAAAATATGCAATTATGGGAATTTTGGTCCCAAGGGGTCGACCAGCCGCCCACACTGCAGGTCGACTGGGTTTTGAAGCTCCAACGGTCAGAAATATAGCCGTTGTAAAGGCCAGGTCGACCGAGCCCTGTTTCCAGGTCGACCGGGGACTAGCCGTTGGGTTGTTTTGGCTATAAATATGAGTTCTTTCCTTTGCCAAATGTTGGGAATGTTAAGGCCCTCCTTGAGGGGTTTTGAGGCAAACAAAGGGGAATGAACTAAGGGATGAAGGGGATTATTAGGAAAGCTAAAGCTTGGATTAATGAGTTAAATCACCAAGTAAGCTCTACTTTCCTTAACCATATGTTGTCATGCTTTGTTTTATTTTTGGGAAATCTTTTCTAGCATGATAAACTATGTTTTGTTGTATCCTTAACATGTTTATGTTTTGAATTGATTAATTGTTTTGGATGCATCACCATTGATTCAATCAAGTAGTACTTGAATTGGTAAATATAAGTAGATCATGTTAATGGAAACATTTTCGAAATTATATGTAACATGATTCATATACTTGGTTGAATCTTTGGTTGTTGTTTTCCATCATAAGAAAATCACTTTCAAATATATCTTATGTTTTGGATTCAATTTTTTTACAAATCATATGTTTTCATGGTTTGCTCTAATTATTGGTAAATCCTTACTAGCATGATAAACTATGATTTGTTGTGTCATGTTTTATGTTTTGAATTGATCTATTGTTTTGGATGCATCACCATTTGATTCAATCCAAGTAGTACTTTATTTGGTAAATCTAAGTAGATCATGTTAATGAAAGAATCTTTGAAATTATATGTAACATGATTCATATACTTGGTTGAATCTTTGGTTGTTGTTTTTCATCATAAGAAAATCTCTTTCAAAATATATCTTATGTTTTGGATTCAACATCTTTACAAATCATATGTAACCTTGTTTTAAAGTTTCACAACTTGCTTTGCATTGATTGGTATATCATTTTCAAGTTGTATTTATAATTTCATATGATTTGTCCCCTTATTTCAATCAAATCTATTTTTATGTTTTATGAGCTACATTGTTGATTTGATTGACATCCCTATACTTCACATGTTTTGGTCTTTGAATTTTCACAACTTGTTTAGGATACAAATGTATATCTTTTACAAGTTAGTTTTAACATGTGATTAGCATTTCCTCAATCATAAATGTTTTATGAGCTAAAACTTTCAAAAGCCTTAGGCATACATTTATGAGCTTTCATTTTAAAAATGATTGAGGACATCATACACACATCATGAGCATACATCTTTGCATTCATTTAGTGTGTGTGTGGGTTAGTTTTCCACTTCCATATCCGCCTAATTAAGAGGCATTGTAATGAGCTAAATTGAATCTCCATCAAGTGTTGTATAGACACTAATTAGAGAGATAACCAACCTTGTGGTTGAAGATGTTATTGCTTAGCCTTGAAAAGCATAATGTAAAGGTTATTGCTTAGCCTTGAAAAGCATATTGTAAAGGTTATTGCTTAGCCTATTGAAAAGCATAAATAGTGGAAATCTGGTGGGGTGTTGGAGCACAAGCCGGTAGTGGATGTTGGCATTGAGGCCGAACCACTATAAATCCTTGTGTAATGGTGCTTGCTTTGTGGTGATTGTTTTTATTAAGCTTCCGCATTTTATTTGTAATCACCACTTGTGACTAGTTTAAGTTAAAAAAGTTAAAATTGGTCATAATTGAAGCTCACCCTATTCACCCCCCCTCTAGGGTTCGGATCCCCGTACTTTCATCTACAAAAAACCAAACTATGGTCCCCTAACTTGCCACATACAACTTGTTAGGTCACAAGGCCGAAACCAAAAAACCAAATCCTGGCCCCCTAGCTCGCCACATACAGCTTGTTAGGTCACAGGTCAAAACCAAATCTGATCCCCCAATTTGCCACATACCACTTGTTGGGTCACAAGGTCAAAATAAAAAATCAAACCCTGACACCTAACCTGCCACATACAGCTTGTTAGGTCACAAGGTCGAAAACCAAAAATCCTCTTGACCACCTAATGCACCACATACAGCCCTTAGGTTCACAAGGTCAAAAAGGAAAAATCAAAATCCAAAAGTCCAACTCCCACATGTCATTTTCAAAACTTTGCCTTGAGGCGGTATGTGATCTCTCTCATTACCATAAAATCCCCTTGGAAACTCAAAAGGCTATTAAAAAAAATGATGAAAATGATGATCAAAGACTCTTGGTCAAGTCAGAAGCTCTCCTTCAAGATTCTTCAAGATAGCCAAAAGAGGGATACACCTGAAGTTGTGGGCCATTCCAACAACATTTGGCCCAACTTCACTCCTCCAGCAGCTGAGAAAGAGCTCTCGGCGGTGGTGAAGCCAGAGACCCTAACACACAAAACAGAGCACACACATGGTGTCACGACCCCCGGACCGGGTTACCGAGGTCCTAATTCGGGATCGGGACTGAGGATGTGTGTGTCCATTTATTTAATTTCCCACAGGTGTCCACGGTGAGGATGTCACAGCAACATAAATATTTCTGTTAAATGCAGAAGCGTGTAGCAAATCAAATTGATAATTTCAATTCTAGTCACAAGATAAAATCATATATATAAACCAAGTATCAGAATGAGCAATGATCATTAGTGCTTTCCCAAAAGAAAAGTTAAAGTTTATACAAAAGATCATTTAGTTACATTCCCAAAAATAGAGGCCAACATAGGCCAATATAAACAAAATACCAATCTCCAAAAGAATGGTTAAATGTTCCCAAAATGTTACGTCTCTCAAAGCAATCAAATATCTAAACGACATAATCAGCATGCCACTCAACTAGGCGTTGCGGTTCAATGACCGCCTTCTCAAGCTCCGCCTCGAGATAGGCAATATCCGGGCCTGAGTACCAAAGAGTGGGTCAAACACGACGGTTTGGCAAATGAGTGAAGAGACATAACAATATAATAATAAATGAATTTACCTTCAAAAGCATTTAAAGCTTGTTTAAATAACAATTTCCATAAAAGAGATAGGTCATTTATTCAAATACAAGTATGTGTTGTAAAACATGTAAAGGTAACCAAGGAAATGGGAAACGAGCAAGATGGCAACGACACGAAGCTAAGTCCTCTATCACCGAAGTGGCAGAGCAATATCAAGGTGTTGATCTCAGTCACACGGGGGTGCTCAAAGGCACAACTGTCATATCAATCCAGGCTTGCTTACTAGGACTAGCAAAATGCTACAATTTCAAATTCAATATTTTCGAAAATGCATAAGAAATTCGGGAATAATGAAATACAAATGAATCTTTCGAAATCTCAAGACAAGTATCGGGGTTCAAGATTTGTTTAAGGTGAATAGGGGTCCCTATGTCAATTTAATAACAACTTGGTACCCTTTGAGTTTGGGGACAATCCGGGCTCCTTATAAACCTTAGGATTCTCAAAACTTCAAATGAAATCTCCGTGATGTGGTTTCTTTCCCAAATAGCCTCATACATTGCCTAGTAAATCTCCATGACATAGAGGGGTTCTCAATGAAATTCCCAAAATGTTTTGTAAGACCCCGACCCGAGTGAACCCGATTAGTGCTAATTTAGTTGCGTGTTAGTACTAAGTTCGATTAGTGATTTTGACTAAGTGGAGTTTGGATTAGCTTTGTTTATAGTTTTGGGCTAATTTGAATGTTTGATTTGCTTTGTGCTAGTAGGGCCCTTTGGGGGTTCCCTTTCTTGACATTGCATATGTTTGAGGATTTATCGGAGGTTTTTACATTCATGATTTTAATCCCGTTTTATTAGTATTGTTATTTCATTCAACTTTCATGTTGATCCCGTGTTCGTTTGAGATCCCGAAACCCGAATTCTTGGCCTTGAGGGCAAAATAGTCATTTCACACAAAATCTGTACCCAAAACTTGATATTCCCGAAACCCGCAAAACATAGACTTTTTGGAAACTAGATATTTCGACAATCATTTCTTCCTTCTTCGTCGAATTCATCCGAGGACCCGAGGGAGATGATTTCAACTTATTTAGCTCCTTAAGTTGTGGGACCCAATCCATTGTTAACATAAGGGAACCCATTTCCCCATTCCCTTCATCCTCCCATCTTCATTTTCCAGCACAAAAGAGAGGGAAGCTAGGGTTTTCCCTTTTCTTCTCCTTCTTCATTCTCCATCACTCAATCCACTCTCAAGCTTGCACCTAGGAGAGATTGGAGATCATCATCTTCCTCACCTCATTGAGAGCTTTCTTTCAATAGTCCTTGTGGAGCAAATCATCCATTTCAAGATTTCCTTTGAGCTTACCTTGTCCATTAGAGGACCTTACAAGTAAGTATTTCCCTTTATCTCCTAGAAATGTATTCCTTGGACCCTTGAGAAGCTTCACCCTCATTATTGGAAGATTTCCTTGCTATTTCTTTGTTTGACCATTTTAGGGTTTTATTTGGGATTTTGCCTTGTAGCTTGGATTCATTGTCTTGGAAGATTTGGTAGAGGTTGATTTCATTGATTAGAAGACTTGAGGCAAGTGGATGAATGATTTCCCTAAGCTTTTATTGATTTTGAACTTTTTCCATTAATGCACATTTATTGCTTGGTTTTGAAATGAATGCTCATGATAAGTATTAATGACACAATTATAATCTTGGAGAGGTAGTAGTTATGGCATTGAATGTCTACTTGTTTCATTGCAAATGTATATGTATAGATTGTGGAATGGTTCCTTCTCCCTTTTTCTTGTGGAATGTATGGTTGGTGAAGGAGAATATGGTGGATTTGATGGAGGTTTTGTAGTAGCTTGAATGGAGAAATGGACTTCTCATTTGATGTGTAAGAAGGGCTAGAGAAAGGTTGTAAAAAGGAAGGGAAAGAGAATAGCAGAACTGGTCCGGAATGCATTTCTGGACCGTTCGCTCGAGCGACCATGACCATTCGCTCGAGCGACCAGTCCAGAAAGGCATTCGGGAATTCCAGTAGCTATGTCGCTCGACCGCATTTAAATATTCGCTCGAACGATGAGTTCGCTCGAGCGAACTACCAGGTCCGCTCGAGCGATGCGGTCTGCCTGAACTGTTTTAATGCACTAGTACAGAAATTTCGACCAATCGATCGGACCGAACGTGGGTTTTGAGATTTATTTTTCTTGTGGACCTTGGCTACCCTCTTTGGACTCACTTGACCATATGTGAGAGCGTCTTGAGCCGATGCTCTTCACGGTTGGTTCGGAATGCATCGAAGTTCAATCTATTCAATCTTGAACGGGATGGAACGACACGATATCCTCTTCATACCTAAATGCAAAGTCTACTTCCTTGGGTATCGCGAATTCCATTCCTTTCGGTGACTGAGTAGGTTGCTCGATGGTTCCGGGTTGACATCATACTTAGGATGGACCGTTTATAGTATTGATTTTTCTATCATAGCATCTAGTACTATCCATAAGCTCATGTTAAGTTTTAAAAATAGTAAAAGTGCATAAGGAGCCCGGAATGTCTTCAAACTCAAAGAGTACCAAGTCATATCTATGATCGACATACGGGACCCCTATTCACTCAAATAGATCTTAAAACATTTATCTTTCCCGAATTGGTATAGTTCATCATATTTCTCTGTTTCCAAGATTTACATGTCATGAGTTGTTTTCCCGAAAGCATGATAGTAGCATTGACTTGTCTCGAAATGTATTGCCCGACATGAAATGACAGCGTGCCCTTGAGCACCCCCGTTTTACCCGTTTATTTACTGTACTCGATTTACTTGCATACGTCTCGATGTGTTATTTATCCTATGAGTCGGCATCACTAAGCTTGGATACCTTGTCGGTTTGATCCACCGACTTGGAAATCCCTCTCCCGTCCCGCCAGCTGCAGTTTGGATCCCGATGCCCGGTTTATTACCGTGGTCCCGTCCCGATACCCGGTTCGCTATAGTGGTCCCGTTCCCGTATAATTATATTGTATATATGTATACGTTGTTTCTCCTCACCTTGCGTGACTGAGATCGACGTCCCGTGATACTGTTGTCACTTTAGTGACAGAGGACTTAGCTTTATGTGATTGCCACCTCGTTATTCCCGATTCCTTGGATACCTCATATATTTTTATCCTGTTTACTTGTTTTATAGCAAATGATTTACCTGTTTTAAGAGAGTTCTTGTTTAAACAGATTTCTATGCTTTTCAACAGATTTCATCTATTATATGTTGTTGCATCTTTTCATTCTCTTGCCAGACCGTCGTGTCTGATCCTTTGCTTTGGTACTCAGGTCCCGTTGCCGGTTTCCTTGAGGAGGAGCCGGAGGAGGCGGTAGGTGAGCTGCAGCCTCTAGTTGAGTGGCGTGCTGACGATGTCATGTAGACATCGGGTTGTCAAGAGGCGTAACATTTTGGGGAGAACTTATTAACCATTCTTTTGGGTTATTCTTTTGTAGTATTGGCCTTTGTTGGCCTCTAATTTTGGGGAATGTAACTAAATGATATTTTGTCTAACTTTAACAACTTTTGGGAAACTTGCTATAGATCATTGCTCATTCTGATCCAGTTTTGATATTTAATATTAAATGCTTGCATGATTAGAGATAGTCTACTATTTGATTTGCTACACGCTTCCGCACTCAATAGAAATATTCATGCAAGGTTGTGATATCCTCACCGCGGACACCTGTGGGAAATTGAATAAATTAAATATGGTGGATGTAGATAATCCTCATCAATCATCATCCACTTCTAATTAGTCCCGATCCCGGATCAGTCCCGCGGGCCCGGTCCGGGGTCGCGACATGTTTAAACAATTCATCACTGTCCCAAACATAGCCCTTGACCGACAGAGCACATTGCTCGAGCGAACCGGAGAGGTGGTCTGTGGAATGGTCATTTGGGAGGGTTCGCTCGAGCGAAATTGAGGTTGCTCGAGCGACCTCATCCAGCATTAGGTTGGCTTGAGCGAAAGTTCAATTCGCTCGAACTTACCACTCTCTAGAATGAGTTCTGGGAGGGTTCGCTCGAGCGACAAAGGGGTCCGCTCGAGCGAACTGCCCACTGGAATGACACGAACCCTTTTCCGGACACTGCGCTCGAGCGACCTGTCAAGTTCGCTCGAGCGAATTGTCCAGAAACTGGTTCCGGGATAGTTCTTCTCCTCTCTTTCTCTTCCTTCTACAACCTCCTTTAAACACCAAAAGAGGAGTTCCAAAAATCCATCTAAATCAAGATCAATCTCCTACAACATCCATTCCATCTTCCTCCAACAATATCACTGCCAAATACAAAGAAAGAAGGGAAGGAAACCACTACACACAAGAGCACATTTGAGATAAAACAAGAGAAAATTGAATGCCATGAACCAATACATTTCTATGACAATAAATGCACTATCAAGGCTCTCTCATGAACATTTATTTCAAGTCAATGCAATAAATAAGCATGTATGGGAAAATAATAAAATCAACCACATTTCTTATAAAACCATTGGAAACTCATAAAATTCAAATCATCCGCTTGCATTGGGTCCAAGCTAATCAATAACAAGCTCTAACACTCCTCCAAGCCAAGAATCCAAGCTATGAACCAAAATCCCCAAAAACAAACCCTAAATGGGTCAAAACAAGAAATATAAAGGGAAACCTTACAATAATGAAAATGGAACCTCTTCAAGGTAAAAGAAACACAAATCTAAGAGATGGGGAAGGTTGCTTACTTGTAGGTTCTCCAAATGAACAAGGTAAGCTCAAAGAGTATCTTGAAATGGAGGTCTTCTCTAAAAATGGTATCAATGGAGAGCTATGGTGGTGAGGAAGAAGATGATGACAACCATTTAGCTATTGATGCAAGTTGATAGGGATTTGGTGATGAAGCAAGAGAAGAAGGAAGAAAGTGAAACTCTAGATGAAGATTGGAGTTGAGCTAGAAAAGGGGAAAGGGAGAAAAGAGTTCTCTTTTTATAGAAAAGTGGAGTTGGGTCCCACCACTAGAATCCTTCATGGGCTAAAATCATGTTTATTGGGGCTTCGAACGTATTCGATGAAGAAGAGAAAAGTGATCGCCGAAATAACTAGTTTCCAAAAAGTATATGTTTCGCGGGTTTCGGGAATATCAAATTTTGGATACAAATTTAGTGCACAATGACTGTTTTGTCTCAATGCTAGGAAAGTCGGGTTTAGGGGCTCGAATGGGCACATGATCAACATAAAAGTTGTAGGGATTCACGAGACAAGTAAAACGGGATTAAAACAATAAACACAAGAATCTCAGATAATCCCCCAAGTAAACGCAAAGTCATAAAGGAACCCCAAAGGGCCCCACTAGCCACAAAGGCACTCAAAATTCCCGAAAGCTATATAAAAAATCTATTCTATTCCCCACTTAACCAAAATTCACTAATTAAACTTAGAACTAAAACACAACTTAATTAACACTAATCGATGTCACTCAGGATGTGGTCTTACATCTGGCCCAAAGATGCCATTAGGAGGCTCTACATCAAGTTTCAGGCCATTCCGATATCATTTGGCCTAACTTCACTCCTCCGGTAGCTAAACAAGCGCTCCCCGCGGCGACAGTGTCAAAGACATCAAAACTTCAATTAGAGCCTACGGATGGTTCCAAAATACCCTTGAAAGGCTCCATGTCAAATTTCAAGTCAAACCGATAACGTTTGACTCTCCATCAACCCTTGAGCAATAAAATCAAGCCTCTCGGCGGCGAGAACCACCGAGGCCATCACTCATCAAACAGAGCACATGGGTGGCTTCAACATGCTTCCAAAGGGCTACAGGTCAGATTTTAGGTCATTCCGGCAACGTTTGACCCGACTTTGTTGCTGCGAAACAAAATCAAGCATGTCGTGACCCCGGACCGGGTCAACAGGCCTGATCCGGGATCGGGACTAATTGATGGTGAATTAATGTGATGAGTGTGGTGATAAGATACGCACCTTTATTTAATTTCCCACAGGTGTTCACAATGAGGATATCACATCAATGTAACATTTGTTTAAGTGCGGAAGCGTGTAGCAAATCAGATGATAACTAATTTCTATTCACAAGATAAAGCACATGCATAAACCAAGTATCGGAGTGAGCAATGATCATTATCGTTTCCCAAAAGTAAGGTAAGAGTTTAAACAAAAGATCATTTAATTACATTCCCCAAGAATAGAGGCCAATAAAGGCCAATACATCTCAAAATAAAATCCCAAAAGAATGAGTTATCCACAAACTCCCAAAATGAATTGCATCTCGAGACAACCGAATGTCTTAACGAGATCATCGGCATGCCACTCAACTAAGTGTTGTGGTTCTCCGACCGCCTCCTCAGGCTCTGCCTCGAGAAACACGACATATGGACCTGAGTACCAAAGAGTAGGTCAAACACGACGGTTTGGCAAATGGGTGAAAGAACATAACAGTAAAATGATAAACGAATTTACTTTCAAAAGCATTTAAACCTGTTAAATAACAATTTCCATAAAAAGAGATAAATCATTTATTCAAATACGAGTATGCATTGTAAAACATATGAAGGCAACCAAGGAATCAGGAAATAAGCAAGTTGGCAACCACACGAAGCTAAGTCCTCTATCACCGAAGTGACAAGAGCATATTAGGGCGTCGATCTCAGTCACTCGAGGTGAGGAGAGACAACGAACATATACATATACAATATAATTATACCGGACGGGACCACGGTAGCGAACCGGGTGTCGAGACGGGACCACGGTAGCAAACCGGGCATCGGGATCCAAACTGCAGCTAGCGAGACGGGAGGGGGATCTCCAAGTCGGCGGATCAAACCGGCAAGGTAATCCAAGCCTAGTGGTGCTGACTCATAGGTTAAATTACAAATCAAACATGTACAAAACATATCGAGTGCACATATGGAAAAGAGCGGGACGGGAGTGCTCGAGGCACAAATTTCCTTTCAATTCGGGCAATGTATAAGCGGGCTAGCAACATACTAAATTGTAATTTCAATGCCTTTGGAAATGATAAATCATCATTCATGAATTTTCAAAAACATATGTAACAATTTCGGGATATCTCGAAGCAAAGTTGATCTTTTGAAATTAAGGGACAAGTATCGGGATTTAAAACTAGTCCGAGATGAATAGGGGGCCCGTATGTCAATTTAAGTATACCCTTGGCACTCTTTGAATTTTGAAGACATTCCGGCTCCTTATACACCTTAGGGTTTTTCAAGGCTTCGAATGAGTCTTCGTGATATGGTTTCTTCCTCAAACGGGCTCCATACATATCTCCAGGTGAATAGTCCCCATCATTCTCTAAAAGGGTGCGCAAATGATTGGGACCAAAACCCTCTTCATTTCTCTTCATGTCAGGGTTTCTGGGTGAATTCGGTTACCTAGCGGTCAGCTTGCGGTTTGCCGCCGCTGGGTTCGGCGGTTAGCCGCTAGCTGACCGCAATTGGCCTGACAGAAAACAGGTTACTGCAAATGTAACCGAAATGGTTCGGTTGGATAGCGGTTAGCCGTCGATGGGTTAGGCGGTTAGCCGCTAGCTAACCGTGAGGCTGACCGCGTGGCTTCAGGAGAAAATGCAGCTCTTCTGGAAAACTGACCGCGACTGTGCGGTTATCTGGCGATTAGCCCCCAGTCACGAGGAGGCTAGCGACAGGTGTCCGCCAGCTCACCGCCGGGTGTGGAAAAGCCCTTCTGTAATCAGATTTGAGCTCTTTCCCTCCTCAAACCACTCTCCTCACTTCCCATTAATTTCCTGCAATAAAAGTGAGCTGAAAGCTCCTCCAATACATCTTTCAACACTTCTCCAAATTCCACAAACATCCAACCCGACACCTTCATCCTTTCACATTCAATCACCAAAGAGAGAAGAAACTCATAACCATAGAGATTCATTTGAGCTATAATCAAGAGATAAAAGAAGGGTTATCTATCACATTTCCAAGACAATAAATGAGTTAGCAAAACTCTTTAATGAGCATTTATTTCAAATCACCGTAAGCTAATAAATATGAACATGAATAACAAAATCAACACGTTCTTCATAAAACCATTAAATGCTCAAACTATAATTTCAACCACTTTCCTTACAGACTCTAACAAGCAATCCAAGCTCTAAACAAGCTTTCCAAGTCAAATGTCCAAACTACAAGCAAAACCCCCAAAACAAACTCTAACAGAATAAAAACAAGAATGAAGAAGAAGAAGCTTGCAATAATAAAAATGGAGCTCCTCTAAGGTTAGGAGAAAACAAGTCTAAAAGATTGAAGGAGGAGTTTACTTGTAGAGTCTTCAAAAGAACAAGAATGGCTCAAAGAGGATCTTTGGATGGGTGACTTCCTCCACCAGTGGTGTAGCTAGAGAGCTCTCAAAGAGAGGGAGAAGGAGATAACATGCATTTTCCCATTTGCAAAGGTCCAAAGGAGATTGGGAGATATGATAGCAAGAAGAAGGAGAAGGAATGGTAAGAAGAAACCCTATACAGCTCCCAAACACCACTCTCACATTTTTTAGCCAAGAAGGGTGAAAAGTGGAATGAGTTTCCTTTTTATAGCAGTAGAGATGGGCGTCACCACTAAAAATACTTGTGGGGTTCAAAACGTGATTTTCGGGACTTCTAATAAATTCGACGAAGAAGGGAAAAATGATCACCGAAATATCTAGTTTCCAAAAAGTACATGTTTTGCGGGTTTCGGGGATATTGAAAATTGTGTCTAGATTTTGATGTAAAAGACTGTTTTGCCCTCAATGCTAGGAAGGTCGGGTTTCGGGGGTCTCAAACGGGTACGGGATCAACATGAAAGTTATAGAGAATAACGAGATAAGTAGAACGGGATGAAAACACAAAATCATAAGAATCTCGGGAAATCCCTCAATCACATGCAAAGTCACTAAAAGAACCCCCCAAAGGATCCCACTAATCACAAAAGCACTCAAAACTCCTCAAAGCTATAACAAAAGCTATTCAAATCCTAACTTAACCAAAATCCACTAGTCACGCTTAGAACTAAAGCACAACTTAAATTAACACTAAGCGAGATCACTCGGGTCGGGGTCTTACATCCTCCACCCCTTAGGGCATTTGGTCCACCAAATGAAACATAAAACTCACCTCAGCTAGCAGATGTGGATACTTCTTCTGTACTTGATATCGTAGTTCCCATGTTGCCTCTTCCGGTCCATGATTTTCCCAAAGCACCTTTACCCACTGAATAGTCCGTGTCCTCAACTCTCGTTCCTTCGTATTAATGATTTGAACAGGTTTTTCTACATATGTAGCATCTTCTCTGATTTCCAAAGGTTCATGCCAGAGTACATGTGATGGATCGGGGACGTACTTCTTCAACATAGATACATGGAAAACGTTGTGTACGCCGGAGAATTCGGGTGGTAAGGCTAATCGATAAGCCACCTCACCAATCTTGCCCACGATATCATACGGCCCAATGTATCTCCTCGATAACTTGCCTTTCTGCCCAAATCTCAAAGTTCCCCTAGTAGGTGACACTTTTAAGAAAACCTTGTCTCCTTCTTTGAACTGTAAGTCTCTTCTGTGAGAGTCTGCATAGCTTTTTTGTCTACTCCGGACTACTTTCAGACGTTCTTGAATTAGCTTAACTTTGTTGCTGGTTTCACTCACTATGGTTGGCCCGTGGAAACTGCGAACGCCTACTTCTTCCCAACAAACAGGTGTCCTACACCTCCTGCCGTACAAAGCTTTGAAAGGCTTCATTCCAATGCTCGAATGGTAACTGTTGTTGTAGGCGAACTCACATAACGATAATGCTTCATCCCATTGAGTCTTAAAGTCTAACACACAAGCACGAAGCATATCCTCTTTGAGAGAAAACATTCTTCAGTGTAAGAGGTTATTGCTTAGCCTTCGAAAGCATAATGTAACGGCTATTGCTTAGCCTATTGAAAAGCATAGATAGTGAAAATCCGGTGGGGTGTTGGATCGCAAGTCGGTAGTGGATGTAGGCATTGAGGACGAACCACTATAAATCATTGTTTGATGGTGTATGCTTTGTGGTGATTATTTTTTGTTAGTTTCTGCATTTAGTTTGATAATCATCACTAGTGGCTAATTTAATTTAAAGAAATTAAAATTGGTCATAATTGGTCACTAATTTGATGCTCACCCTATTCAACCCCCCCCCCCTCTAGGGTTCGAATCACAGACTTTCAATTGGTATTAGAGAGAGGTTACTCTATTACAGGGCTTAACAACTCGGAGTTGATCCTTGTTTGCTAAAATCTAGATTAGAACCCTAGTGTTGTGTTTTATTGCATATCATTAAAATGATTTCCACTATGGTCGAAAATGAAAATTTCCTTCCTTGATTTTTATTTCCCCAAAGGATTATTTCACCACTCTAAGGCTTTTTCGAGTTAAATCTCCAAGAGTTGGTGGGACTTCAAGTGAACTCTCAAGGACAACCTTATCAAGACCTTAGGTGAATCTTCAAAGGTAGACAATTAGACTAACCTTACTGCCTCGAACCTCTCTAGACCAACCTATTCTTTTTAGTTATATCTAATTGTTGGTCATGTTACATTTGCATTTTGTTTCTATATAGTCACATCTTTTAAAATGCAATGTTTCTTTGTGATCATTTGATTTTGTCTTCATGAACTTTTAGTTATATCTCATGTTTTTCAAAATCCTTTTATTGCAATATTATCATGATAGATTTGAATTTTGTTCATATAGTTATATCTCTTGTTGTGCATTTCTATTGATGATCAATTGATTGTGATTACAAAAGCTTTCATAGCTAGATTTTTCATGATCAATTGATGTTGGAAAATAATTTGATGAATGTCATAATTAGATCTTTTTGGTAAATCAAATTATTTGAAGCAATTTAAGTTTTCCATTAATTTTTTAAGTTATACTTTCAAATGGAAAATTATTGTTTTACAAAATCAACTTGTATGTGTTCCAAGTAGTTACAATTTTTGAAATACAAGTTATAAAAAAAAATTTGGTGGATATTGGGGATTGAAATATGTAAAAATGATTTTCATCTTGCACTTACATATCTAAGTTTCCTTTAAATGAAAATCAATTTTCTTGGGGTATTGTGTAAATGTCTACATGTTGTAAACGCTCATTTAATTGATAAGAAATTTTATAGTTACATATTGTGATCGATTAATTTGAGTAAAGGATGTTGAATTTAATGACATTGTTGATAATTTCCCCTATGTTCGCCATTTTTTATTTTCCATGAACTTACAAGTTATATCTTTTGGTATGGAAAATATGTGTTCAATTTGTATGAGTGTCTATTGTCATATTTAAGATACATATTGAAAATTTATAGTAGTTCACTTCATGTTTTTCAAAATCGCTTGATCACAATTTTATAAATGATTCATTGTTGGGATTTGGAATATTGAAGTGATTTGAAAAGCTTTGGAATATGTTCTAAACTTTATTGGTTATATTTATAGAAGCATTTTCCTTGAATTTATTTCCTTGTGCTTAATTATGATTATATTTTTTTGAAGGAAATAATTTTTACAAACAATTTGCATTTTTGCTCAACAAAGTCACATTCTTTCAAATGCAAATTGATTTTGATCATGTTATGTCTTACATTGCATGGTTGGGTATGGTGTCATTGATTTGCATGTTTGTGCCTAACTTTGTATATATTTTCATTAATGCAAATTGATGATTGTTTATGTGCTTTATAGTATAATTTTTTGTTTCATTATCTTTTGAGCTTAATAAGTACATATGTGATTTAGTGTGCTAAGCTCATTTGGTATAATCCTCATATCCTTTCTCCATTGCATTGTAAGCTTAGTACATTTGCTAGAGTGGAGATGTTGCGTGATAGATTAATGGATCATTTTAGATGAATTGGAATTAAACCATTGTTCTTGTCACGCCCCCGAACCGAAACCTCGGGGGCGGGAATAGGATTAAGCATAAATGTATTTTTACTTCTCCCAAGATCCGCGTGTGTGAAGACAACACATTCTGAATATTTTGCGGAAGCATTTGCGGCGTTGCGACCCGAAGTCCGTGGCCATCGGATTCCGCGTCGCACTCAACCTTTAGCACATAGCTAATATATCAAGAATCATATCAGACTGGAGTAACCATCATAAGAAATTACCGAGCTGACAGTAACAGGATATTACATTCCCAAATATGTTCAAGTTACAATTATCAATGTACATTAATTAAGAATCCCAAGAAAAAGGCTAATAAAAGCCATACAACAATAAGCTATAAACTACTACCCAAATGTGACGTAGCTCCGTTGTCAAGCTCAATGTCTACATGACATAGCCGACAAAACAACCTGCAAGGTATGGCTCCACAGCCAACAAAACACTCAACTCGGGGCGAAGAAATCTGAACCTGAGCACCAAAAGTAGTGGGTCAGACACGACGGTCTGGCAGGTGGATGAAAAGAACACAATATAGCGGATAATAATACAAATGATGAATCATGCTATTTGCTCAAAATGCTGCATATAATTAAACGGGTGAAAACTCAGGAATCTCGGACAAAACATGTATTCTTTTCAAACATGGTTAAAACAGGAAGATCTAATAAAGCATATGTTCATTTACATCATCTATAAAAGCATAGATATTTGACAATCGGGTGTTCATGGAAAACGTGTATGAATATGGAAGTTTGGCAAAACCACGTTCATTTAAACATATTTCAAAACAGGGATATTTAACAAATCGGGTATTCATTTGAAACCGGTATAAACATAGTGATCTGGCAGAACAAGTGTCATTTAAAACAAAGCACGAATGTTTAGCAATTCGGGTATTCACTTAAAACATGTATAAACATCGGGATCTAACAAAACGAGTGTCATTTAAAACACATTCCAAAGCATGGACATTTAATAACTCGGGTATTCATTTTAAAACATGTGTAATCATATAACTCTAGCAAAACCATCGATCGTTAGAACCATATGTAAAAGTACGGGTATTTAACGGATCGGGTAATCATTTAAAACATGTGCGGGTACAAAGAACAGAAAACAATATAATAATAACTGAATTTACATTGGAGAATATTAGCACTTGTTTAAATGACCACTTTCATAAAGGAAACGAATCATTTATCGGAAAGCAAGTAAGCAATATAAAACATGTCGGGTATTCAAGGAATCGGGAACTGGCAAGATGGCAACCACACGAAGCTAAGTCCTCTATCACTAAAGCGATAGAGCAATAACTAGGCCCTGATCTCAGTCACTCGAGGTGAGGAGAAACAGGGGATCTCATAAATACATATACATATACTAGGCCCTGATCTCAGTCACTCGAGGTGAGGAGAAACAGGGGATCTCATGAATGCATATACATATACTATACATGACCACGGTAGCGAGCCGGGCATCGGGGACCACAGTAGCAATCTGCGGTATCGGGACAAGACCACGGTAATAACCGGGTATCGGGACGGGACCACGGTAATAACCGGGTAGCGGGATCCAAGCTGCAGCTGGCGGGACAAGAGGGGGATCTCCAAGTCGGTGGATCAGACCAACAAGGTTATCCAAGCTTAGTGGTGCCGACTCATAGGTCAAATACAATCGAGACATATGCAATTAAATCAAGTACAATAGATATACGGGCAAGACGGGGGTGCTCAAGGGCACACTAACATTTCATATCGGGCAATACATGTCGGGACAAATAACTGTTACTAGTGTAACTTCAATGCTTTCGGGAAAACAAGTCATGTAATGCAAATCTTGGGAAAAGAGGTGAAACAATGAACTATAACAATTTCGGGAAAAGTATTAATTTCAAGATCTATTTAAGTGAATAGGGGTCCCGTATGTCGATTATAACAATTACTTGGTACTCCTTGAGTTTGAAGACATTCCGGGCTCCTTATGCACTTTTACTACTTTCAAAACTTAAATGAGCTTATGGGTAATACTAGATGTCACAATAGAAAAGAATCAAGATTATAATCGGTCCATCCTAGGTATGATACTAATCCGGAAACATCGAGCAACCTATTCAGTCACCGAAAAGAATAGAATTTGCGATAACCAAGGGCAAGACTTATGTTTAGATATAAAGAAGATATCGCGTCGTTCCATCCCGTTCAAGATTGAAATGGATTGAACTTCGATGCATCCGAACCAACCGTGACGAGCATCGGCTCCAGACGCTCTCACATATGGTCGAGTGAGTCCGAGGAGGTTAGCCAAGGTCCACAAAGAAAAATAAACCTCAAAACCCACTGGACTCAAACTGATTTCTGTACCAGCGCCTTAAAACAGTTCAGACAGGCCGCATCGCTCGAGCGAATCGAAGGGTTCGCTCGAGCTAACTCATCGGTCGAGCGGTTATTTAAATGCGTTCGAGCGACCAGGCTACTGGAAAACTCGTATCCCTTTCTGGACAGGTCGCTCGAGCGAACTGTCATGGTCGCTCGAGCGAACTGTCCAGAAACTGAATTCCGGGCAATTCAGTTCCTCTCTTTCTCTTCCTTTTTACAACCTTCTTTCCAACACTTAAACAACTAACATTTTTCTTCCATATTCACTTAAAAATCCTCATAAAAACTCCAATGAAAAATTAACTTTAAACACCTCCTTTCTTCTCATTTCACAATAAACAAAGGGAGGAATCCCCAATATACACAAGAGTCCATTTGAGCCAAAAATCTATGGATAAACAAAGTCTATTGATCACCTTTCCATTTCAATAGATGATTTAACAAAACTCCTTAAATGAGTATCAACTTCAAGTCAATGTAACTAGTAAACATAACCATGGATGGCCAAACCAATCCTATTCCTTATAAAACCATATGAGCAAACTTGATCAAATGAAATGCATACCTCTCCAAGAGATTAACAAGATAGAAACAACCATAAATATGCAAATTTCGAAATCCATATATAAGTGACAAGGAGCATATGTGCAAGCATGTATTCAATGATCAAAAACAAGAAATAAACTTGGGATTTTCTCATAAAGCTTTGATAACATTAAAACCATCCATTCATCCACTTGCCTTGGGTTCCAATCTAGCAAAACAAGCTCCTAATCACCTCTCAAGCTCAAGATCCACAATCTCTACAAAAACCCCCAAAAAGCCCTAAAATGGGTCAAACAATGAAATGACAAAGAAACCTCTCAATAATCAAGGTGGAGCTTCTCTAAGGCTAGAAGATTACAAATCTAGAAGATGAAGAAGAACACTTACTTGGAATGCCCTCTAATGGACAAGGTAAGCTCAAGGAAAGTCTTGTGATGGAGGGTTCTCTTCACAAATGGTATCAATTGGAAGCTTGCAAGATGAGGAAGAAGATGATGAGTTCCATTTCTTGGTTGATGCCAATCTTGGTGTGGCTTGGAGATGAAGAAGCAAGAAGGAGAAGAGAACACAAGGGAAAACCCTAGGTTGCTGGTTTGGGCTGGAAAATGAAGATGGAAAAGGAAGGAGATGGGTCCCTCTTATAAGCAAGGAGGTTTGGGTCCCACAACTTAAAGAACTAACTTGGCGGAAATCATCTCTCTCGGGTCCTCGGATGGATTCGACGAAGAAGGAAGAAATGATCGTCGAAATATCTAGTTTCCAAAAAGTATATGTTTCGCGGGTTTCGAGAATATCGAGTTTTGGGTACAGATTTGGTTGTGAAAAGACTGTTTTGCCCTCAAGGCCAAGAAATCGGTTTTCGGGTTCTCAAATGGATACGGGATCAACATGAAAGTTGTAGAGGTTACCAAAACAAGTCAAATGAGGCTAAAACAAGAATTATCGAGAATTTAGAATAACCTCCCAATCACGCGTAAAGTCACTAAAAGAACCCCCAAAGGGTCCCACAAATCACAAGGCCCTCAAAATTCCCCAAAACTAGAGAAAACCATTCTAGCTCACAAACTCAACCCAACAAATACTAATCCCACTAAAAGGACTAATCCACCAATAAAACAACACTAATCCAAGAGATCAGGGGTCTGGTTCTCACAGTTCTTAATAGGTATACCCCATATATGAGATCCATTTTCATCTATATGTGATCCATGATATCCTTCTAACTCCATACCTTCTTGTGCATGCATAGTTATATTCTTTATTGTTGATATGGTAGGAGTTAGATCTTGAGTGTTGATTGATCCTCTCTATGCAAATGTCAAATCATTCCATGTATGGTTGTGATCTTAGTTATATTTGTAGATACCATGCTTACTAGAACTCAAATCCATCATTTATGCTTTCTAGTCATTTTTCTTTTTACAAAATGGATGGTTATGATGTTGATTTATGTATATTATCTAAGTAATGTCATCCTTATACATGTTTCAACTTCATAGTCGTGATCTTGATCATATGACCCTCTTTAAAATCCATTCCTTGTATTTCATATTTATATCTATTGTTTGATGGATTTCTTATAGACGTTGAATTCATATGATTTTGACACTTTGAAAATTGCATGCATCACCAAACTATATCCTTTTATGCAATTTAACTTGTTCATCACTACACTCATTAGTTATATCATTAAAAGTGACAAATATTCATTCATGATGCTTGATGGAATTTTTGTGTTTGTCACATCGTTGCTATTAATCATGTTGTCATATTCAATTGGTTTCAATTAGTATCATTTTCGATTGTTGTCATATCCAAATGATGTCATATCTTGAGAATGTGATAGACCATGTACATTGGATTGAACTTGATAGTAATATATTTTTGGTCCATGTCACATTCCATTAGCATCATAATTTTCATGTTGGTCACCTCTCTTGCTAAATAGGTAAATCTCATGACCACCATGTTTATATGGTCATAATCTTGGTTGGTTAATAGTTGAGGTTGGCTTCATGTTTGAACTTCGTTTCACTCATCTTGCACATAATAGTCATACTTAAGTGATTGAATGAAATGATTTCAAAACTTTCATAGCATATGATTTTCATAGTTAAATTGATTGATGCTATGTTTAGTACACCCCATAACATCATGGATTGCTCTAATTTGGATTTATTCTAGTAGTTATCTTCTTTTTAACTCCATTTTAGAGTGATTGATTTAATAGTCTTATCCTTGAATCTCAATTGGTATTCTTTATTCCAATTGGTATCCATATTCGCTTTTCTCCTCATTGGCCTTGCTCTTTATCTTGGTAATTTGATCATATTGAGCTCTATAGTTAAACGTATCTAATCCTTTCCTTGAAGTTTACCCTCAATTGATAAAACCATCTTCTTCTTGCACTACATAGTTAAATCTTTGTCAAGATGTTGACAAAATGAGAGAATGGATTGAGGGGGAGTGTAAACCTTCATAGGAAGTATTAGTTTTGATCCAATTCACCTTTGTATTGGCTTTGAACCCTTAGAGACTACTTCCATACATGATACCCTGTTATGTATTTCATTTTTGAGTTCTTTTGTTAACATGTGCTTCTAAAAGGTATTTTCCTTATTTCATGTGTGTAGGTATCTTTGCAATTTATTGTCAAAGGGGGAGAGAATGTTCAAGTTTCATAAGGGGAGATATTATATGATCTTCTATAGGGGAAGAGAATGCATATCTTGCCAAAGGGAGAGAGTGCATGGTCAAAGGGGGAGAGTTGATAAAAGAGAAAGCTAATTGGGAATTAAAAAAGATACTTGGCTAATGAAAGAAAGATGAAAAGGAAGCTTGAAGAATGATCAAGCTCCGAGCATCAAGAAGAATGAAGAAAAAGAATTAGAGCCCAAGCTAAGTGAAGGAAGCTAGCATCAAAGAGATTTCAAGACTTGTCCAACTTAGGGGGAGCTGAAGACTTAGTGTGTAAATTCAGTGATGAGTGAGTTTCCATCAAATTGCACATGGGGAGATTGTTAGGGATTTTGTGTATTGTAATTTGATGGATGCATTATCATTTTAACATCATTCAAATTTTCACACATGCATTGATTTAGAAAATCTTGAAATCTTGATTTACACATACATTGTTTTTTGGACTTGTAGAAATTTTAATTTATGCATGTTTTGATTTTAAAGTTGGATGCATTTAAATTTGAAAAGAAGTTTTATGAATCAAGCAAACCTATGAGTGTTAAATCTTTCAAATCATTTTAGACTTTTTATGTTTCATGTTTTTAAACCTCTTAGTTTGATTTAAATCAGGATTCCAAGCTTGATTCATTGGCCCAAGTTTCCCCTCAAAGAATTATCTTTTAATATGGAAATTTGGGGAAATTGGTCCCTGGGCCCGGGTCGACCTTCAGTGTGCTCGATCGACCAAACCCAAGGACCCAGTCGACCGAGCACACTGCAGGTTGACCGGGAAAGAGCCGTTGGAGCTCTTTTTCAAATGGTAAGATTTATGACTGTTGAGCCGAGGTCGACCGGGGAAAGGTGCAGGTCGACCGGGGACTCGTAGAAACTCATTTTTTAGTATAAAGGCAAGTTCATTCCTTTGAAAAAATAGAGGAACTAAGAGGCCCTCCTTGAGATGTCTTGAGGCCAATCAAAGGGGAATGAGCTAAGGGATGATAGGGGTCATTTGGAAAGCTAAAGCTAGGTTCCATTGCGTTAAATCACTAAGTAAGGTTTACTTTTCTTAATCATATGTTTTCATGCTTTGCTTTAATTATTGGTAAATCTTTTCTAGCATGATAAACTATGATTTGTTGTGTCCTTAACATGTATATGTTTTGAATTGATTTATTATTTTGGATGCATCACCTTGATTCAAACCAAGTAGTACTCAAATTGGTATATCTAAGTAAATCATGTTATTGAAAACATCTTTGAAATTATATGTAACATGATTCCTATACTTGGTTGAATCTTTGGTTGTTGTTTTTCCTCATAAGAAAATCACTTTCAAATTTATCTTATGTTTTGGATTCAACAACTTCACAAATCATATGTACTTTTGTTTTAAAGTTTCACAACTTGCTTAGCATTGATGGGTATATCATTTTCAAGTTGAATTTTTTATTACATATGATTTCTCCCTTAACTTCAATCAAATCTTTTTATGTGCCCTAAACTTTTAAATGCTTTGAGCATATATTGATTGAGCTTACTTTTTAACTTGATTGAAGTTATCACACACACATCATGAGCATACACCTTTACATTCATATAGTGTTTGTGTGAGTTAGATTTTCAATTTCATATCTGCCTATTGTAGAGGAATTGTAATTGAGCTTAAATTGTATCTCTTTTAGTGTTTGTGTAGACACTACTTTGAGAGAAAACATTCTTCAGTGTAAGAGGTTATTGCTTAGCCTTGGAAAGCATAATGTAGAGGTTATTGCTTAGCCTAAGAAAAACATAGTGTAAGAGGTTATTGCTTAGCCTTGGAAAGCATAATGCAAAGGTTATTGCTTAGCCTATTGAAAAGCATAGATAGTGAAAATCCGGTGGGGTGTTGGATCGCAAGCCGGTAGTGGATGTAGGCATTGAGGACGAACCACTATAAATCATTGTGTGATGGTGTATGCTTTGTGGTGATTATTTTTGTTAGTTTCCGCATTTAGTTTGATAATCATCACTAGTCGCTAATTTATTTTAAAGAAATTAAAATTGGTCATAATTGGTCACTAATTTGAAGCTCACCCTATTCACCCCCCCTCTAGGGTCCGGATCACTGACTTTCTGAAATTGACTGATCTTCATCAACATTTCGGATCCCCTGTCAAGAGCAAGAAATCATCATTGATCACTCCAAGATCGCCAACCGGCTAACCAAGAAAGTACACTTTTTGTCCGACCGATCGAGAAATTGACAAGACAGATGTCACCAGCCCACTGGCACCAATTAATGTCTGAAGCTGCATCGCCATCCGACAGCAAACAACATTTGGATCCATCAGTGATCATCACAAGAAGAATTACAAAAGACGCGGCACGGCCCGCGACTCTTCAAATGACCTGGCGACCACTTAATGCTGTTAATTGACCCGTTTTATGACAACTTAATGCAGTCATTAACCCATTATTTTGGACGGCCCAATCAAAATCAAACAAATGGGAGTTACAAATCCAAGCAATCATGGCATTAAAACCATGAAACTCTTCTCATCATGGAGATTAAAGGCAATTAAATGCCCATCATTCTCCATCGGCCAATCACAAGCCAAGAAAAAATAGTTACAAAATAAAAGAATTAAAACTTGTAACTCTTTTCATCATGGAGCATCAATGCCATCAACTCTCATCATGGGTCATCAATCCCATGGCTACCAAGAGCGTATAAAAATGTGTCATTCCAAGAGATCCACACACATATAGACATAACACAGAGAGAGATAGAGAGATTTATACACAGAAGCAAGAAAGAAAAACTCCGAAGAAATCCTGCTACTCTATTGCGGAAACACCACAAGGTGATCGAAGTCCCTTGGGGGGCCAACCCCTCAAGGTCCTCTCTCTTTCTATCCAACATGGCCTAAATGCGGCTTTTCAGCCCGTTTACTCGGTTTTTATTGGATATAGGACCTCCCCTTGGTCTTTATCCTCTAAAAAACTGAGGTCCAAGCCAAGCCAAAGAATCAAAGCATCATGTGTTCTCATCTGAAGGACGATGATGAAGCCCATACATGACTTGCGACCGTCGATCTGAACATGTCCCCACAATCTCTTGAGAAGTTAGATTTCTTTTCTTACTTTTCTATTGTATTTTGTATTCTTTATAAAGAGACAAAAAGTCACATTTCTTGTCTTTCATTATTGATGAGATTTGTAAATCGCCTGTCACGGCAAACAAAATGAAATCGCCTCTCACGACATTTTAAAAAAAAAATTTGTGTCTCTTTCTTAAAATATATGTGCAATGGAAAGTTAGAAAAAAGAGTTGATTTACTTTATACTTATGAAGGTGAATCTCCAAATCACCACTTCAAATTCCAAGTAGAATAGAAAATCTAGCATACCCGTACAAAAAAATGTTGATGACTCGCTTTTCTCCTCCGCCGGACCCCAGCAGCCCCCGGGGCGGAAGGAGAGGACGAAAGTCGGGCCCAACACCACCATTGAGCTTGGACTATCCTTACAGTCTAATCCACTATCCGAGGGTCCTTAAACATGTGGACTATCTACAGATTGGTCGTGCATTATATTACACATTGTGTCGTGCTCCGGTTCAGTTGCCAGCCTCCCAGTCTACCTTGTGTGGCGTGGGAATCATTTTATCTTGTCGTGCTTGTCATGCGTACTTACTCTTTTCATCATGTATGATAGAGAAAGGATGGGCTCAATGTGGATCAACTATCATAATATTATATGTATTCATGCTAGTTTTGTTTTGTATCTTCGAAATGTATCTCAGTCATGTATTTGTTTTAAATTCAGTAAATTGTTTTACTTTTGTCTCTTCAAACATCTATTGTTCCATGCTCATGCCTAAATTGATTACTTGCCAAACCATTGTGTTTGACACTTGTTATTTTGGTGCCCAGGTGTAGGTGACATTGCCTTTGAGGAGGAGCATCAGGAGGAGGCTATTGAGCCACCCCCAGCTCGAGAGTGGCAGCCCACCACAAGAAAATGTACATTTAGCGACGAAGTTACACCGGCGACCACTTAAATGAGACTGTATAAGACGACATTAACGATAAAAATCATTCCCTCTCACTCATCGTTCCCTCTCCCCTGCTCCCTCTCACTCACGCTTTCTCTCCCCTGCTCACGCTCTCTCTCCTGCTCACACTCAAGTATCGGTGACGACGAAACATATCTCTCTCCCCTGTCGTTCCCTCTCCCCTGCTCACGCTCTCTCTCCTCTCACTCATCGTTCCCTCATCACTCTTTGCTCACGCTTCGCTCGACGCCGAACCAAAGCATTCTCTTCCTCATCTCTTTGCAGCGCCTTCCTGTGGCCAAATCTCTCTCAATCCCTTCTCTTCCAGAAGCAAATAGAAGAAGAAAGACAAGAACACGAAAACCCTAACATTTAGGGATCTGCTCCTCGTTCGTAGCTGGTGAGACATCAGGTACGGAAGAGCGGTTTTACCACTTCCTTGTTTCTTCTCTCTTTCTCAATCTATCACCATTCCTTTCGTTTCTGCTTAGATCTGTTGAGTTTTCGAAGGTTTTGTGGTTTGATCTTCTTCATTTTGTTTATGTATTCCATCTAGGGATGTTTTCTTCTTCTTCTTTGTTTGTTTTGTTCCCGTTTTTCAGTTAGTTTTTCGGGCTTAGATTCCGGTTTTTCTCAGTTTGTTTGTGTTTTATTGAGTTTTGGTTGCTTAATCCGAACTGAGTCTTTCATTTTTGCTTCATACCTTTGCAATTGGGGGGGTTTTTTGGAAGTTTAGCTCAATTGTTTTTTTGCATTTTCCTTTGAGATACTTACCAAGACAAAGGCAAAGACAGATTCCAAAGCAAACATTTTCCGAGATATTTAGTTACAAAGAGAGATTCCGTGTTTTTCCATCTACAATCCGCTCAACATCGATATTCTATCCCATCCTAAAACTCAGGTATTCTCTTCTTCATATTCCTTTTCTCTTATTTCCCTTTTTCCCCATTTGCTATTTTCAATGATTTTATGGTCCCAAATTCGCATATTTTATTCTTTCCATTTGAGAATTCCGGATTTCTCCTTATTCTTTTCTTGATTCTGCTTTTCTCGTCTCATTTCAAGATTCCGATTCGTGAGTTGAGTTTCGGTGCTTGTCTGTTTGTTCGGTGTCAGGATTCGGATTTGGGGTTTAGGGTTTGCATATGAATGGATTCGAATTTGATGATTGATGCTAGATTGGTAGATGATTAGTTGAGTGGATGAAATTTGTGATGTGGGGCCCAGTTCTTGGTGAGATCTAATGCGCACGAATTGTAACAGATCTGATCTGATTATTGCTCAGAACAAAGTGATGATCTAGGATGGATTTTTTCATTTTTTGCAATAGGTGAATGAGATGGCTTTGGCTTTGTTGAGAAGAGGAATTCAGTTCAACAATGGCGAATATCACTTTGATTGGATTAGTAAGAGATATTAAGTTCAATCACAAATTATGATTCATGGGTACTGGGGTATTTTTGATCTTTAATGTTCAAGCTTGGAATTAGATGCACAGTTCACATTAGGAGGTCACTACTGTCATGGAGAATTCTAGTCCATTTTCTAAGGGCTAACTTGTCAGCAGTCTGAAGTTGTGATGGATGATGGAAGACTAGAATGTTTTCTTGTGCACATCAACAACATATGTTATGAAAACAACCAACCAATGTAGAAATTTGTTTGCACATTTGATTTTATGTATATTAGATGAAAATTATCTTATTAAAACTAAATTATCAAAATTTACTTTTGACAGAGCTTGCTTTCTCATTATGTTTTTACCATTTATATTTGTTTTGATAGTAGATCTTTTATTGTAGGTGGAGGACACCAGAAAGAGACTAAAGCAGGTGAATGCTCTACCAACCTGCTGCTGTTTATGTTTCATTGCATATTTGTCGAATATATCGAGTATTTCTCATGGTCAATTGATTTACATATAGACCGTTCTCTTTCTACCAAAGTCACTTATTGGAGAAATTATCCTTTCTTTGTTTATGTTTCATGGCATGTTTTTCGAATATATCAAGTATTTCTCATGGTCATTTGATTCACATATAGAGCTTTCTCTTTCTACCAAAGCCACTTATTGGAGAAATTATCCATTCCTAACCAATTATATGAATTTGAGATTTTCATTCTTGTTTATCTCTTGATAAGGAGTAACCTAAGCATTTTACTTGGGGCAGCTATTCAGATTTTCATGAAACTTGAAACAAGTTTTGGTTGGTTAAACTTTTGTTCAATGAACAACTGCATGTTGATTTGGTGCTCTTTAACTTCCCTGGGCACCTTTTTCTTTGGCCCCATGAGAGATAATGACATGTTATTTTGAAAATATATCGAAACTGAGCAACCTTCAAAATGTTTGTAGTTGATTCACAATTGGAAAGGGAACTATTAATATATATGTTTGCAGTTGATTCACGATGTGAGACCCCGACCCGAGTGGACCATGTAAAGTCCGGGGGACCCGAACCCTAGAGGGGGGGTGAATAGGGTGAGCTTCATTTATGACCAATTTTAAGCAATTTTAACTTCTTTAAAACAAACTAGTCACATGTGATGGTTTATCATACAAGATGCGGAAGCTAACAAAAGAATCACCACAAAGCAATCACCATCACACAAGGATTTATAGTGGTTCGGCCTCAATGCCTACATCCACTACCGGCTTGTGATCCAACACCCCACCGGATTTCCACATTTATCCTTTTCAATAGGCTAAGCAATAACCTTTACAAGGCTAAGCAATAACCTTTACAATGTGCTTTTCAAGGCTAAGCAATAACCTTTACAATAATGTTTTTCAAGGCTTAACATCAACCTATACATTATGCTTTTCTTAGGCAAAGCAATAACCTCTTCAACCACAAGGTTGGTTATCTCACTAATTTAGTGTCTATAATACACTTGATGGAGATTCAATTAAGCTCATTACATTTGCCTCTACAATAGGCGGATATGAAAATGAAAATCTAATACACACACACACACTATGAATGCAAAGATGAAAGTACATGATGTGTGTGTGTGATGTCCTCAATCATTTTGAAAATGAAAGCTCATAAATGTATGCCTAAGGCTTTTGAAAGTTTTAGCTCATAAAAACATTTATTATTGAGGAAGGAATGCAAGTCACATGTTAAAAGTAACAACTTGTTAATGATATCAAAGATTCACAAGTTGTATGAAATTAATTAGCTCTAAACATGTGATGCATAGGGATGTCGATCAAATCAACAATGTAGCTCAAAACATAAAAATGGATTTGATTGAAATTAGGGGACAAATCATATGTAATTATAAATACAACTTAAATATGATATACCAATCAATGCAAAGCAAGTTGTGAAACTTTAAAACAAAATACATATGATTTGTAAAGTTTGTTGAATCCTAAACATAAGATACATTTGAAAGAGATTTTCTTATGATGGAAAACAACAACCAAAGATTCAATCAAGTATATGAATCATGTTACATATAATTTCAAAGATGTTTCCATTAACATGATCTACTTAGATTTACCAAAGATAAAGTACTACTTGGATTGAATCAAATGGTTGTGCATCCAAAACAATAGATCAATTCAAAATATAAAACATGTTAAGGACACAACAAATCATAGTTTATCATGTTACTAAAGATTTACCAAAGATAAAACAAAAACATGAAAACATATGATATGAAAAGATGTTGAATCCAAAACATAAGATAGTTTTGAAAGTGATTTTCTTATGTTGAAAAACAACAACCATAGATTCAACCAAGTATATGGATCATGTTACATATAATTTCAAAGATGTTTCCATTAACATGATCTACTTAGATTTACCAAAGATAAAGTACTACTTGGATTGAATCAAATGGTGTTGTATCCAAAACAATAAATCAACTCAAAACATAAAACATGTTAAGGACACAACACTTCATACATAGTTTATCATGCTACAAAAGATTTACCAAAAGTAAAACAAAGCATGAAAACATATGATTAAGGAAAGTAGAGCCTACTTGGTGATTTAACTTCATTAATCCAAGCTTTAGCTTTCCTAATGATCCCCTTCATCCCTTAGTTCATTTCCCTTTGATATGCCTCAAAACCCCTCAAGGGGGGCCTTAAAATTCCCAACTTTTGGCAAAGGAAAGAACTCATATTTATAGCCAAAATTCCCAACGGCTAGGCACCCGGTCGACCCCAAGACAGGGCCCGGTCGACCGGGTACACACAACGGTCAAAAAAAGATCCGTTGGTGTACAGTGACCCAGTCGACCTGTAGTGTGGCCGGTCGACCCCCTGGGACCAAAATTCCTAAAAAAATCATATTTTCGAAGTATTTTTTTGGGGAACTTTTGGGCCACTAAACCAAGCTGAATAACATGTTTTAAACCAAACCAAGATGTTTAAAAACATGAAACACAAAAACCCTAAAAAAGATTCGACATTTTAAAACCAAAGGTTAGCTTGATTTGATAAAACTCTTTTCTAAACCAAATGCATCCAAGATTAAAAACAAATCATGCATAAATCAATATATCTTAAAAACAATGCATGTGTAAAACAAGATTTCAAGATTTCTTAAAACAATGCATATGTGTGTCAATCAAATGATGCTTGAATGATAATGCATCCATCAAATTGCAATCTACAAAAATCCTAATAATCTCCCCCTTTGCAATTTGATGGCAACTCACTCACCACACTCACCACTAAATAAACACACTAAGTCTTCAGCTCCCCCTCAGCTGGACAAGTCTTGAAATCTTCTTGGATGCTCCTCTTCGCTTGGGCTCTTGGGCTCTTTTCTTCATTCTTCATGATGCTTGGAGCTTGATCAAACTTTCTTTAGCCAAGCATCTTCTTTGGCTCCCAAGCTTTCTTTCTTCTATTAGCTCTCCCCCTCTGACCATGCCTCTCTCTCCCTTTGGCAAGGTATGTATTCTCTCCCCCTGTATAAGATCATACAAAATCTCCCCTTAGGAAGCTTGGACATTCTCTTCACCCTTTTGAGAACTTGAATGCTCTCTCCCCCTTTGACATTAAATTGCAAAGGTACCTACACACATGCAATAAGGAAAATACGTTTAGTAGCACCTGTTAACAAAAGAAATCGAAAGTGAAATACATAACAAGTTATCATGTGAGGAATAAGACTCTAAGGGTTCAAAGGCAATCCAATGGTCAATTTGATCAAAACTAATACTTCCTATGAAGGTTTACACTCCCCCTCAATCCATTCTCTCCTTTTGTCAAACATTTGACAAAGATATAACTATTTGGTGCAAGGAGAAGATGGTTTAACCAAATGAGGGTCAACTTTAAGGAAAGGATTAGATTCATTTAACTATAAGGCTCAATATGATCAAATTGCCAAAAGAAAGCAAGGTCTAAAGAGAAAAGCAATCATGGATACCAATTGGAAAAAAACAAGGAATACCAATTGAGATTTAAAGAAAAGTCTATTAAACACAATCACTCTAAAATGGATTAAAAAATATAACTATTAGGAAAAATCCAAATTAAAGCTATCCATGATGAAATGGGGTTTATTAATCATAGCAACAAATAATCTAACTATGGAAAGCATATGCTATGAAGGTTTTGAAAATCATTTCATTCAATCAATAAATATGACTTATTAAAGTGCAAGTTGAGTGAAATGAAATTCAAACATAAAGCCAACCTCAACTAATAATCAACCAAGATTATGAATACATAAACATGGTGATCATGAGATTTACCTATATGAGAAAGTGAGGAGGCAAACATGAACATTATGATGCTAATGGAGTGTGACATGGAACAAATATATTACTATCAAGTTCAATCCAATGTACACAAGGTCTATCACATTCACAAGAAATCAAACCAATAGAAAATTATACCAATTAAAACCAATTGAATTTGACAACATGATAAAGAGCAAGAATGTGACAAACACAAAATTCCATCAAGCATCATAAATGGATATTCATCACTTTTAAAGATATGACTAATGAGCATAGTGATGAACAAGATAAATTGCAATGCAAAAGGATATAACTTTGAAATGCATGCAATTTCCAAAGTGTCAAAATCATATGAATTCAACATCTAAGATATCCATCAAACATATAGAAATATGAGGAATAGATTTCAAAGAGTTTCATATGATCAAGAACACTACTATGAAGTTGAAACATGTATAAGGATGACATTACTTTGAAAATATACATGAATCAACATCATAACCAACCAAAAAGAAATGACTAGAAAGCATAGAGGATGGATTTTAGTTCTAGTATGGTTTCTACAAATATAATAAATAACACAACCATACATAGAACGATTTGACATTTGCATAGAGAGGATCAATCAACACTCAAGATCTAACTCATACCATATCATCAATAAAGAATATAACTATGCAAGTACAAGAAGGTATGGAGTTAGAGGGACAATCTATCATGTAATATCTCCACTCTTAGCAAATGTACTAAGCTTACAATGCAATGGAAAAGGATATGAGGTTTATACCAAATGAACTTAGCACATTAAATCACATATGTACTTATTAGGCTCAAATGATAATAAAACAAAAGATTTTACTATAAAGCACATAACCAAACATCAATTTGCATTAATGAAAATATATATACCAAGTTAGGCACAAACATGCAAATCAATGAAACCATATCCAACCAAGCAATGTAAGACAACAAACTCAATTTGCATAAAGAATGTAACTAAAAGAGCAAAGATGCAAATTGTTTGTAAAAATTATTTCCTTTCAAATGATATAATCGTAATTAGGCACAAGGAAATAAATTCAAGGAAAATGCTTCTAAAAATACAACCAATAAAGCTTAGAACATTTTCCAAAGTTTCTCAAATCACTTCAATATTTGAAATTCCAACAAAGAATCATTTATAGAATTAAGAGCAAGTGATTTTGAAAAACAAGAAAGTTTCAATTTGTATACTAAATATGACAATAGACACTCATACAAATTGAACACATATTTTCCATATCAAGAGATATAACTTGAAAAAAAATGGAAAACTTAAATAGATTCAAATCATTTGATTTACAAAAAGGATCTAACTATGACAATCATCAAATGATTTTCCAATATCAATTGATCATGAAAAAACTAGCTATGAAAGCATTTGTAACCATAATCAATTGATCATGAATAGATAAGCACTACAAGAGATATAACTATAAGAACAAAATGCAAATCCATCATGAAAGTATTGCAATCAAATGATTTTGAAAACCAAGAGATATAACTTAAAAGTTCATGAAGACAAAATCAAATGATCACAAAGAAACATTGCATTTTAAAAGATGTGACTAAAAAGAAACAAAATGCAAATGTAACAAGACCAACAATTAGATATAACTAAAAAGAATAGGTTAATCTAGAGAGGATCAAGGCCTTAAGGTTAGTCTAAATGTGTACCAAAGAAGATTCACCTAAGGTCTTGAAATGGATGTCCTTGAGAGATCACTTGAGGACTCACCAACTCTTGAAGATATAACTTAAAAAGGTCTTAGAGTGGTGCAATGAAGCTAGGGGAAATTTCATTTTCAAACATAGTGGAAATCTTTAAAAAGATATGCAATGAATCATAACACTAGGGTTCAAATCTAGCAAGGATCAACTCCGGGTTGTTAAGCCCAAAAATGGAGTAACCCGCTCTGATACCACTTATAAAGTCCGGGAGACTCGAACCCTAGAGGGGGGGTGAATAGGGTGAGCTTCATTTATGACCAATTTTAAGCAATTTTAACTTCTTTAAAACAAACTAGTCACATGTGATGATTTATCATACAAGATGCGGAAGCTAACAAAAGAATCACCACAAAGCAATCACCATCACACAAGGATTTATAGTGGTTTGGCCTCAATGCCTACATCCACTACCGGCTTGTGATCCAACACCCCACCGGATTTCCACTATTTATGCTTTTCAATAGGCTAAGCAATAACCTTTACAATATGCTTTTCAAGGCTAAGCAATAACCTTTACAATGTGCTTTTCAAGGCTAAGCAATAACCTTTACAATGATGTTTTTCAAGACTTAACATCAACCTATACATTATGCTTTTCTTAGGCTAAGCAATAACCTCTTCAACCACAAGGTTGGTTATCTCACTAATTTAGTGTCTATAATACACTTGATGGAGATTCAATTAAGCACATTACATTTGCCTCTACAATAGGCGGATATGAAAATGAAAATCTAATACAGACACACTATGAATGCAAAGATGAAAGTACATGATGTGTGTGTAATGTCCTCAATCATTTTGAAAATAAAAGCTCATAAATGTATGCCTAAGGCTTTTGAAAGTTTTAGCTCATAAAAACATTTATGATTGAGGAAGGAATGCAAGTCACATGTTAAAAGTAACAACTTGTTAATGATATCAAAGATTCACAAGTTGTATGAAATTAATTAGCTCTAAACATGTGATGCATAGGGATGTCAATCAAATCAACAATGTAGCTCAAAACATAAACATAGATTTGATTGAAATTATGGGACAAATCATATGTAATTATAAATACAACTTAAATATGATATACCAATCAATGCAAAGCAAGTTGTGAAACTTTAAAACAAAATACATATGATTTGTAAAGTTTGTTGAATCCTAAACATAAGATACATTTGAAAGAGATTTTCTTATGATGGAAAACAACAACCAAAGATTCAATCAAGTATATTACATATAATTTCAAAGATGTTTCCATTAACATGATCTACTTAGATTTACCAAAGATAAAGTACTACTTGGATTGAATCAAATGGTTGTGCATCCAAAACAATAGATCAATTCAAAATATAAACATGTTAAGGATACAACAAATCATAGTTTATCTTGTTACTAAAGATTTACGAAAGATAAAACAAAAACATGAAAACATATGATATGAAAAGATGTTGAATCCAAAACATAAGATAGTTTTGAAAGTGATTTTCTTATGTTGAAAAACAACAACCATAGATTCAACCAAGTATATGGATCATGTTACATATAATTTCAAAGATGTTTCCATTAACATGATCTACTTAGATTTACCAAAGATAAAGTACTACTTGGATTGAATCAAATGGTGTTGTATCCAAAACAATAAATCAACTCAAAACATAAAACATGTTAAGGACACAACACTTCATACATAGTTTATCATGCTACAAAAGATTTACCAAAAGTAAAACAAAGCATGAAAACATATGATTAAGGAAAGTAGAGCCTACTTGGTGATTTAACTTCATTAATCCAAGCTTTAGCTTTCCTAATGATCCCCTTCATCCCTTAGTTCATTTCCCTTTGATATGCCTCAAAACCCCTCAAGGGGGGCCTTAAAATTCCCAACTTTTGGCAAAGGAAAGAACTCATATTTATAGCCAAAATTCCCAACGGCTAGCCACTCGGTCGACCCCAAGACAGGGCCCGGTCGACCGGGTACACACAACGGTCAAAAAAAGATCCGTTGGTGTACAGTGACCCAGTCGACCTCTAGTGTGGCCGGTCGACCGTGTCCCCTGGGCCGGTCGACCGACCACACTGCTGGTCGACCCCCTGGGACCAAAATTCCTAAAAAATCATATTTTCAAAGTATTTTTTTGGGGAACTTTTGGGCCACTAAACCAAGCTGAATAACATGGTTTAAGCCAAACCAAGATGTTTAAAAACATGAAACACAAAAAGCCTAAAAAAGATTCGACATTTTAAAACCAAAGGCTAGCTTGATTTGATAAAACTCTTTTCTAAACCAAATGCTTCCAAGATTAAAAACAAATCATGCATAAATCAATATATCTTAAAAACAATGCATGTGTAAAACAAGATTTCAAGATTTCTTAAAACAATGCATATGTGTGTCAATCAAATGATGCTTGAATGATAATGCATCCATCAAATTGCAATCTACAAAAATCCTAACAGACCCGATTAGTGTTAATTGGGTCTTGTGTTAGACTTAAGCGTGATTAGTAGTTCTTGACTAAGTTGGGTTTGGAATAGCTTTTGACATAGTTTTGGGGAATTTTGATTGCTTTATGATAGTGGGGCCCTTTGGGGGTTCCTTTTCATGACTTTGCATGTGCTTGAGGATTTATCGGAGATTCTTGCATTCATTGTTTTTATCCCGTTTCATCTGTCTCGTTAATCCCGACAACTTTCATGTTGATCCCGTTTTCATTCGAGGCCCTGAAACCCGATTTACTAGCCTTGAGGGGCAAAACAGTCCTTTTACACTAAACCTGTACCCAAAACTTGCTATCCCCGAAACCCGCGAAACATATACTTTTTGTAAACTAGAAATTTCGACGATCATTTCTTCCTTCTTCGTCGAATCCATCCGAGGTCCCGAAAGAGATGATTTCAGCCAAACTAGCTTCTTTAGTTGTGGGACCCAACCCCATTTGTTAACAAAGGGGAACTCAACCCTTCATTCATTCCATTCTTCTTGTTCCAGCACAACAACTGAACCTAGGGTTTTCTCTTGCTTTTATCTTCTTCTTCTTGCTTCTCCATCTCTAATCCTCACCAATCTTGCACCAAACTCGAAATGGAGATCACCATCCTCTTCCTCATCTTGCAAGCTTCATCTTGATACCATTTTTGGAGAAATCTTCCAACCTTGAGATCTTCTTTGAGCTAGTTCTTGCCATTTGAAGGACATCCAAGTGAGTAATCCTTCCCATCTTCTAGATTAGTATTCTCCTAGCCTTAGGGAAGCTCCATTTTCATTATTGAAAGTTCTTTCTTCTTCATTCATGGTTTGACCCATTTTAGGGTTTGTTTTGGGGGTTTTTGCTTGTAGCTTGGGTTTTGAGCTTGAGAGGTGATTAGAGACTTTGATTTGCTTGATTAGAGACAAAGGCAAGTGGATGAATGGATAAGTTTTTGAACATTTACATGTTTCATGGAAATCTCTTGTTTTACACTATTGGTTCTTAATGATTTTTACATGTTTTTTCATAGTTTTCCTTGCCTTGATTTCTATTACTTTTGAAATGCATATTGATGAGTTGATTTCTCTATTATACATCTTGATAAATGTATCCACTATGTTGTTAAAGTGTAGATGAATCTTATGGATAGTGGTTTTCTTTTTTTTGATGTTTGAATGCGAAGAAGAAGGTGTTTGGATTTAATGTTCACTGAAGTTTGATGGGAGTTTTTATTTTAGTTTGGATGTTTGTTGAAGCAAGGAAAAGCTCAGTTGTATAAGAGTGCAAGTGGAAGAGAAATGAGGGAAAGGATATAAAAAAAACAGCAAAATTTCGGATGCCTGGGAGGTTTCTGCCTCCTGGCATCCGGACGCCAGGTTTCAGGCGTCCGGACGCTAGGAGACAGAGACCGGGGCGCCCTTTTCTGCTTCCGGGCGTCCGGACGCCAGAAACCTGCAAAAAAAAAAAAAAAAGGGGTGCCACTTTAAAACGCCTATAACTTTTGATTCCCATATCGGGTTTGGAAGTTCTATATACCGTTGGAAAGCTCTTGAAGCAAGGAATCCAATGGTATACTTATCTTAGTGATCGAAGATTGAAAAATGAAGTGGATATTTGAACCAATGAAAACCAGTATGTGATTAAGAGTTTTTAGCTTGGTATTGTGCATTTGAAAATCGTAAAGTGTATAAGGAGCCCGGAATGTCTTCAAACTCAAGGACTACCAAGTTATCATTACAATCGACATACGGGACCCCTATTCACCTTAAACAAATCTTGAAATCATTATTTTTCCCGGAATTATATTAGTTCATTGTATTTCCTCATTTCCAAGATTTACATTACATGACTTGTTTTCCCGAAAGCATTGAAGTTACACTAGTAACAGTTACTTGTCCCGAAATGCACTACATCCCATGAAATGGAAATTAGTCCTTGAACATACTTGCCCCGCATGTCTATTTCACTTGCATTTGATTTACTCATTCATGTCTCAATTTGTTATTTGACCTGTGTGTCGGCATCACTAAGCTTGGATAACCTTGTCGGTTTGATCCACTGACTTGGAGATCCCTCTCCCGTCCCGCTAGCTGCAGTTTGGATCCCGATGCCCGGTTTATTACCGTGGTCCCGTCCCGATACCCGGTTCGCTACCGTGGTCCCGTCCCGTATATTTATATTGTATATGCTTTTCGTTGAATCTCCTCACCTTGTGTGACTGAGACCAACGTCCCGTTATACTTTTGTCACTTTGGTGATAGAGGACTTAGCTTTATGTGATTGCCACTTTGTTAGTTCTCGATTTCCTTGGATACCCGTACATGTTTTATACGGCATTATATTTTTCGTAAACGATTCGTTTCTTTTATGAAAGTTATTGATTGAACAAGTTAAATGCTTTTACAGACGTTTTACATGAATATATGATTTGTCAAATATCCATGTTTTACAGACGTTTTACATGAATATATGATTTGTCAAATATCCATGTTTTACAGACATTTTACATGAATATATGATTTGTCAGATATCCATGTTTTACAGACATTTTATATGAATATATGATTTGTCAGATATCCATGTTTTACACCCGTTTTACATGAATACATGATTTGTCATATATACATGATCTTTCCACCCGTCTTATTTATATGCAGCATTTGATCAAATAGCATGATTTATCACATGTTTTAATCTTCAGTATATTTATTATCTTTTCACCCACCTGCCAGACCGTCGTGTCTGACCCACTATTTTGGTACTCATGTCCAGATTTCTTTGTCCCGAGCTGTGTGTTTTTGTTGGCTGTGGAGCCATGGGTTGCAGGTTGTTTTGTTGGCTATGTCATGTAGACATTGGGCTTGACATCGAAGCTACGTCATATATGGGGTAGTGGTTAATAGCTTATTGTTGTATGGCTTCTATTAGCCTTTTCTTGGGATTCTTAATTAATGTATATTGATAATTGTAACTTGAACATATATGGGAATGTAATATCCTATTATTGTCAGCTCTGTACTTTGTTATGATGGTTTACTCCAGTCTGATATGGTTCTTGATATAATAGCTATATGCTAGGGGTTGAGTGCGTCGCGGAATCCGATGACTACGGACTCCGGTCGCAACGCCACGAAAGCTTCCGCAAAATATTCAGAATGTGTTGTCTTCACACACGCGGATCTTGGGAGAAAAATATATTTATGCTTAATCCCATTCGCGCCCCCAAGGTTCCAGTTTCGGGGCGTGACAGGTTGGTTAAACTTTTGTTCAATGAACAACTGCATGTTGATTTGGTGCTCTTTAAATTCCCTGGGCACCTTTTTCTTTGGCCCCATGAGAGATAATGACATGTTATCCTGAAAATATATCGAAACTGAGCAACCTTCAAAATGTTTGTAATTGATTCACAATTGGAAAGGGAACTATTAATATATATTTGGGCTACTTAGTCATATTTATGGTCTTATGTTGGTGTTTCTATAATCTTCGAAGACATTTTTCCAATTCAATTGAGTGTCATTTGGATGTGCCTAATATTGAATAGGTGGGGCACTGCATTTTCTCTTTCTTTTCAACTCTAAATCAAGTTTGACAATCAGAACTTTTCAACCCTAAATCAAGTTTGACAACCAGCACTGAGATTTGGAGCAGCTAATGCAGAAAACTGATATTCCACCTTACGTGATTTCTGAATTTCATGCCTCCCTTCAAAGAATCAAATACTAGTTTGTAGTAATCCTTTCTTGCAGATAATTTGGAATTCAGAGTGCATCAAGATGCATCATTATATAACATCCAAAATCCATTTATGAATTTCACATCTTATCTGAAGTTTATTTTTGAGGCTCTCACTTCATTTCTCATTAGTCATTAGTACTAATTACTAAATTATCTATCAAAATCCACTTCTGTTGATTACTGTAATTTCCGCTTGCATTGAATGGAGATGTTTATTTACTGCAATTTCTGCTTGCAGCTAATGGAGACATTGATCCCTGTTGGAAATTTTATCAAATTTTCATAAAATATTCTCTTGTAGTGTGAATGTAAAATCCTGCTGTAAACTCACATCACATGTCTTGTGTGATCATGTGTTTTTGGTCGGTAGGTGGCGGCTTGAACCGGACATTACGATGGATAAAAGTTTTTGTTTTTTTAGATTTTCAAAGGAAACATAGATCTTGTTGTGCTTGTGATTCAATAGAGTGTTGGCATTCACCACTTGTTAAGGCAGAAAAGCAGCATTATATCTAGTCTGGTTTTCTATTTCTCAATTGATTAAAAAAAAAAAAAGTGGAGCCATTTACTGTCCTTCAGGCCAAAATGTTTGCTACTTTGTTACATCCAAATGCCCTGGGGCAAAGACCTCGAATGACTATTTTTAACTGGAAGTTTTTTTTTTTTTTTTTTAAGTTACTTTTACAGTTTTCCTTTGGCTGCAGAATGAAACAGTTTCCAAGGAAATACAGGAGATCAAGAGATTAAAGCTTGCAAATGAAGACCTTTCCAAGCAAGTTGAAGGACTACAGAAGGACAGGAATAAATGTAAGTACGCTGTTTAAGATGGAACTTGAATGAAAATCTATAGTTTAATTTGGCTGGGCATTTCCATAAAGGAAGGCGCATTTTATGGTGATCCCCATCAACCATTTTGTGGGACAACAAAGGATGGGCAAAGGAAAAAATACCTCGAAGAATCTTGTTTATATGACTGGATATTACTAAGCTATAATTCTTCCATAATGGCTGGTCTTTTTCTGGTGGGTAAGGCTTTGCCTGCGATGCCCAACCTTTGCCTCCGCAAATGCAAGAATGGATTTGATTGATCACTTGAGGATGAACTCCATTGCCATAATGTGTTGTTCTGGTTGTTTCTTTTCATTCATTTTTTTTATTTTGTTTGCTATTTCATTAGTAGGAACCATAATTTCTTGTAAATTTTTAGAAAAGATCTTAAGAATCTTGTTAAATTACATTTTCCATTGTAGTTGGTATGCCTGGGTAGACGGCTTTCTGAACTTTAGCATGAGATACAAAGTCAGGAAGAAGAGTTCTAAGAAGGTATTTGATCTTTGGATTTGATTTGAAAGGGCTAATGTAATTTGTTTCATTTTTAATTAGTTTTTCCTTGCTATTTATTTTGTGTTTGTTGTTGGGCCATTTCATGCAGAGACCCAGAGGTTTTAAGGCCTTTGGTAATATGGAAGCAAATCAGAATAAAAGACAGATGACCATTATGTTTAAATTTCTTTTCTGTGTTTGCAGAGAGTTCATGTGACAGAGAAGTCTGGACGTGTGCATACCAGTGCTGTGTCTGTTGCCATCCTACCCCAGGCTGATCAGGTACTTGACCTATTTGGCTCAAAGTTTTATGATGATATGAAGAATGCCTTGTTCCTTTTCTGCATATTCATCACCACCACCACCATCAACAATGTATACTTGTCCCATCAATCTGGGGTTGGCTTGAGAATCAGCATGTTGAATGGATACCTGATATGTATTACAGAAATGCTGAGTACTTTTGGTGTTTGGTTTGCTTATTTATGTGTTCCTTAAACACATGAATCTGTAGTATATTTTAGGTGCAAACTTGCAGATGGCATCCCCCACCCTCTCCTTTCATTTATAAAAACCTCTAGGCCCTTCCTTTCACCAGTGTAGAAAGAGACAGGAATTTAATAAATTCCTGAAACATTGAGATAGCAAAGTCTACCTAGTCAAAGTCCAAGGAGACCGATCTAGAGGAGGTGATGCTGGGTCATAAGATCATATGGTCAAACATCAAATTGGTCAACCATGAAAATTCAAAGGCTCCCTCCTCCATGCAAGAAACGACTTAGTCTTTGCATCCATAAAAAGGAAAAATAAGAGAAAAAAAAGGACAACAACCATTCCAAGAATTCAACTCTCATTTCTGCCGACTGTACTAGACCTGCTTATAAGTTATATCATGCATAACCTGTCATCTGATTCTGTTGTTGATTTGCTTTGACCATTGACAAGAATAGAAAACTAAAATTCCAAGATCAGAGAGAGAGAGAGAAAAGAGGGTTAAAAAAGAAAACCCTGTTATTAGCTGTGGTGATGGTCTACAATAATTTTTAGTTTTTGAAGGTGATGGTGTATATTACTTTATAAAGCTGATTGGAATATCATCTTGGCAAGTTCCTGGTCTTCCTCTTTGATTTTCTGGTAAGATTTCTCTGTCTCTCTCTCTTTCTTTCTGACATGCTCTATTGATGGATTAGATGAGGCTATCACAGCTATCTGCATATAAAGATTTCAAGTATAAAAATATGATCTTGCTTTAAATTTATCATTTTTGGTCAGTGCAGGACTTTTTGCTGACTGAACAAGCATATTCATTTGGGTTTAATTACTTTGTTTCTCAATCCTAGATATGAGAAAAGAAGACCTTTTTTCCAATTTTAGAGTTTAGACAAGATCCTATGCCACAATTGGGAAGGTGCTAATTGTCAAAAGCCACAAGGTTGCCTGTATCATGTATGAATCTGCTTACCTATTTTAGGGAAAAAAGTTGATTCTTTCAAGTTCAATGGATAGTTTCTTATAGAATCTTTGCTTGCCATTACTATTCTCAATTAGGTTCCTTGCTTCTTTCTTATAAACATCATGAACCTTCATTGTGCATCATCATTTAGGAAAGTGATCGCAGATCTTTCTGTCATCTTCTCTGTTTCTTCTCTGTTTATGAGTGGGCAGTTGGGCAACTCAGTTGGGCAAAAATTTGAGAATACCTCTTCCATTCCCAAAGGGTTTTTATTTTGAATAGTTTGAGTTTTAATAATTGAGCCCTACTGTAGGGTTTCACTCCTACCACTTGTTAGGGATTTTGTATTTGCAATTTGATGGATGCATTAACATATTCACATCATTTGAATTTACACTCATGCATTGTTTTAGAAAACCTTGAAATCTGGTTTTATACATGCATTGCTTTTAAGATTTGTAAAAGTATTGTTTTATGCATGTTTTGTTTCTAAACTTGGATGCATTGATTTTAGAATTCAAACTCTTTTGAAAACCTAATTCTTTGTGCATTATTTTTGTGAAATCATATTGAGAATTTAGGTTTGTGCCTTGCATGCATTCATCTCTTTCAGAATCATCTTTGTATGCATTTTTATGTGAAAAGAGTTTTTAGAAATCAAGCTAGCCTTTGGATTTAAAGTTTCGAATCATTTTAGGCTCTTTGTGTTTCATGTTTTTAATCATCTTAGATTGATCTAAAACATGTTATTCAAGATTGATTTAGTGGCCAAAAGTTCCCCCAAGAAATACTTTGAAAAGTTGCATTTTTGGGAAAACAGGACTTTTACCGGCGGACAAAACCACTTTTACCGGCGGTCTCTGTGTCCGCCGCTAAAAGCAGTTTTTCAAACGGTCATTTTTTTTACCGTTGTGTGTTCATGGTCGACCGAGGCCTCTTTGCAGGTCGACCGAGGACTAGCCGTTGGGCACTTTTTGGCTATAAAGTCCATTCATTTCCAACCTTTTTCAAGGCTTGACACATGAACTTTTGAGAGCATTTTGGAGCCAAAGAAAGGGGAAGAAGTTGGAAAGGCTAGAGGGCTTTTTGGAAATCAAATTCATGACTTTTTAAAAGGTACATCTTTATAGTTATTTTGATTTCCATTCAAATGAAATCCATGCATGTTCAAATCCTTTGTATTTTCATTTATGCATGATTTCAAGCCTTTAAAGAGTTGTGTTGCAAACTCAATATCATCTTTGGTAAATTAGATTGGTTTGCAAAGTCTCTTATCCTAATCACATGTGTTCTTAGACTTTAACATTCATACAACTTGTTTGTTTCATTTCTTCAAAGTTGTTTGAATCTTTTATGTGATTAGTTTTATCTTCAATCATCATTTTATAAACCTTGATTTTAAAATGCATCATGCATTCATTTAAGAGCTTTATTGTTAAAATTGATTGATGAAAAGCATTCATACACTTGTGCACACACTTTAGCTTGTTTTAGTGTATGTTTGTAAGTTGAATTAAACTTTCATATTAGCCTATTTAAGAGGCAATTTCATTGAGCTTAAATTGTATCTCTTGGAGTGATCTTTTGTGAAGACACCTTCTTAGAGAAATCTTTATTTGTAAAGGTTATTGCTTAGCCTAAGAAAAGCATAGTGTAAAGGTTATTGCTAAGCCTAAGAAAAGCATCTTGTAAAGGTTATTGCTTAGCCTATAAAAGCACATTGAGAGGTTGTTGTTTAGCCTAGAAAAACAACATTGTAAGGGTTATTGCTTAGCCTAGTAAAAAGCATAAATAGTGGAAATCTGGTGGGGTGATCCAGCTGGTGGATCAAACCGACAAGGTATCCAAGCTTAGTGATGCCGACTCATAGGATAAATAACACATCGAGACATATGCAAGTAAATTGAGTACAGTAAATAAACGGGTAAAACGGGGGTGCTCAAGGGCACGCTGTCATTTCATGTCGGGCAATACATTTCGAGACAAGTCAATGCTACTATCATGCTTTCGGGAAAACAACTCATGACATGTAAATCTTGGAAATAGAGAAATATGATGAACTATACCAATTCGGGAAAGATAGATGTTTTAAGATCTATTTGAGTGAATAGGGGTCCCGTATGTCGATCATAGATATGACTTGGTACTCTTTGAGTTTGAAGACATTCCGGGCTCCTTATGCACTTTTACAATTTTCAAAACTTAAAATGAGCTTATGGTTATAACTAGATGTTATGATAGAAAATCAATACTATAAACGGTCCGTCCTAGGTACGATGTTAATTCGGAGACATCGAGCAACCTACTCAGTCATCGAAAGGAATAGAATTCGCGATAACTAAGGAAAAGTCTTGTATTTAGATATAAAGGAGATATCGCGTCATTCCGTCCCGTTCATGATTGAATGAAGTGAACATCGATGTTACCAAACCAACCGTGAGGAGCATCGGCTCAAGACGTCCTCACATATAGTCAAGTGAGTCCAAGGAGGGTAGCCAAGGTCCCACCTAGAACCAAGAAACATAAAAAAAATCTCAAAATTCACTGGACTCAAACTGAGTCCTTCGGGCCGATCGATCGGTCGAAATTTCTGTACTAGTGCATTAAAACAGTTTAGGCAGACCGCATCGCTCGAGCGAATCGAAGAGTTCGCTCGAGCGAACCCATCGGTCGAGCGGTTATTAAAATGCGTTCGAGCGACCAAGCTACTGGAAAACCCGTATCCCTTTCTGGACAAGTCGCTCGAACGAACTGTCAAGGTTGCTCGAGTGAACTGTCCAGAAACTGAATTCCGGGCAGTTCAGTTCCTCTCTTTCTCTTCCTTTTTACAACCTTCTTTTAGCCCTTCTTACACATCAAATGAGGAGCCTATTTCTCCCTCCAAACTATAACAAATCCTCCATTTAATCAATCACATTCTCCTCCATCAACCATACATCCAACACAAGGAAAAAGGAGAAGGGAACCATTTCACAATCTATATATACCTTTGCAACAAAACAAGAAGACATTCATTGCCATAAACCACTACTTCTCCAAGATTATAAATGTGTCATTAATACTTATCATGAGCATTCATTTCAAATTAAAGCAATAAATGCACATTAATAGAAAATGTCCAAAAATCAATAAAAAGCTTAGGAAATCATTTATTCACTTGCTTTAGGTCTTCTAACAAAGAAATCAAGCTCTATCAAGTCTTCCAAGACAAAGAATCCAAGCTACAAGGCAAAATTCCCAAATAAAACCCTAACATGGTCAAACAATGAAATCACCAAGAAACCTTCCAATAATGAAGGTGAAGCTCCTATAGGGTTAGAGGAACACCAATCTAGGAGATGAAGGGGGTTACTTACTTGCAAGGTCCTCTAATGGCAATGGTGAGCTCAAGGAAGGTCTTGTGATGAATGCTTTTCTCTAGCAATGGTGTCAATGGAGAGTTAAGGTGATGAGGAAGAAGATGATGATCTCTAATCTTCTCTTGGTGCAAGCTTGAGAGTGGATTGAGTGATAAAAGGCAAGAGCAAGAAGAAGATGAAGAAAACCCTAGCTCTCACCTCTTGTGCTGGAAAAATGGAAATGAAGTGAATGGGTTAATGGCTTCCCCTTTGTTAACAATGAATTGGATCCCACTACTAAAGGAACTAAATGGGCTGAAATCATCTCTATCGGAACCTCGGATGAATTCGACGAAGAAGGAAGAAGTGATCGTCGAAATATCTAGTTTCTAAAAAGTATATGTTTCGCAGGTTTCGGGAATATCAAGTTTTGGGTACAGATTTGGTGTGCAATGACTGTTTTGCCCTCAAGGCCAAGAATTCGGGTTTCGGGATCTCAAACGAAAACGGGATCAACATAAAAGTTGTAGGGATTGTCAAAGCGAGTAAAACGGGATTAAAATCATGAATGTAAAAAGCTCCGATAAATCCTCAAACATATGCAATGTCATGAAAAGGAACCCTCAAAGGGCCCTACCAACACAAAGCCAATCAAAATCCCCAAAACTATATCAGAAGCTATTCCAAACCCATCTTAGCCAAAAACACTAATCAAGCTTAGCACTAACACGCAACTTAATTAGTACTAATCGGGCTCACTCGGGTCGGGGTCTTACAATTTTATAAACCTTGATTTTAAAATGCATCATGCATTCATTTAAGAGCTTTATTGTTAAAATTGATTGAAGAAAAGCATTCATACACTTGTGCACACACTTTAGCTTGTTTTAGTGTATGTTTGTAAGTTGAATTAAACTTTCATATTAGCCTATTTAAGAGGCAATTTCATTGAGCTTAAATTGTCTCTCTTGGAGTGATCTTTTGTGAAGACACCTTCTTAGAGAAATCTTTATTTGTAAAGGTTATTGCTTAGCCTAAGAAAAGCATAGTGTAAAGGTTATTGCTAAGCCTAAGAAAAGCATCTTGTAAAGGTTATTGCTTAGCCTATAAAAGCACATTGAGAGGTTGTTGTTTATCCTAGAAAAACAACATTGTAAGGGTTATTGCTTAGCCTAGTAAAAAGCATAAATAGTGGAAATCCGGTGGGGTGATTAGATCACAAGCCGGTAGTGGATGTAGGCATTGAGGCCGAACCACTATAAATCTTGGTGTTGTGGTGCTTGCTTGTGGTGATTCATTTATTAGCTTCCGCATCTTGTTTGGTTAATATCATCACATGTGACTAGTTTGTTTTAAAGAGTTAAAATTTTTTAAATTGGTCACAATTGTAGCTCACCCTATTCACCCCCCCCCCTCTAGGGTTAGGATCCCAAGGACTTTCACCACTAAAAACATATCCAACAATTATTTGAAGGGCACCATATGAACTACATTGAGTGCATCAATGTGGATTACAAGTCCACAAGAAAGGAGTCTTTTTATGGTATTACTTTTAACCAAGATATACTTTTTTCAAACGGTGCATTATAATCTATATTATTGTCCAATCCACTTGACTCCATTTTATTGCATTGCAGGTGGGGTTTTTTTTTTTCCTGATGCCATTTATTTTTTTCATGTCTTGTTGGGAGTTTTTGATATTGGGATTCTGTTTTTACTTTGAATGGTGTTTTGATGTGCTTTTGATTGATAATGGTATTTTGGGTTGTTTTTGTATATGTTTTAGTATCACCCAGATGTCTGCAAGGGGAGCAACTGTGGTGTTCAATTTCATAGAATCAATGAAGCTTATGATGTGAGTATCCATATATCTATGACTATAATCAACTCCTATTGATTGGGTTTGAACTGCTTTTTTTTTCTTGTTTTTTTGTCACCCCAGATGAGTTAAGAGGGATATACCCATGTCCCTGAATTGAAGTGCATCCATAGATAGTTTGTACATTTACCTTTGTTTTTACTGGCCATGATATTATAACTTCTGCTGTTAGTTATTGCTTTTGTATATATTCATGAGATACATGGCCAGTCCCCTCAAACTTTGGATAGACAGGTAGACAGTAGTCATTTGCAATCGTAGGTATATGACAATGACTCAGATAAGGTCAAGTTTGAGAGATTCCAACTGAATTCCGGAGACTGTTTGACAAGAAATCATAAGACTTTTTTTTGTTGTTAGAATTTCAAAACCTTCTAATCAATGTATAGCAATCCGCTTTGGGTGAGCAAACTCTATCTGAAACCTGAACTAGCATACACTACTCTTTTTATGTTTCTTGTGTTCACAAGAGGGATGATCTTCATGGGTGTTTGGCAGTTATTATAGGTGGTAAGAAAATTGTAAACTTATTAGGTATAGATTATAGAAACGGTACCCTTGAGCATTGAGTTTGTCCCTGTTAAGCCCATGGCCCCATTATCCTTCAGCTGTTTTTTATGGGATCCACTTTTGATTAATCATTGTCCTTTTATTCAAGGTTGGCAGAGTAGAATTGGCTATTGGCAAGTTCTCATCTACTTTTACTGGGACTCTTTAACTTTTAACAACATTGCCTAGTGTAAGCAACGTTAAGGAATCCTTTAAACATGAGAAATGCAATTTTTTGTTGTTGATTCTGAAATTACAAAAAATTACAAAGCCTAACATTATTATTAAGTTAGACCCATAAATTATTAAGGTGTAATCAGTTCACCCATAAATGCATTTGAGAGATTTCTTTCTTTCATCTAAAAGATTGGTGCGTAATCCAAGCTTTTCACCCACTGTGTGTAATCCAAAACATCTGATAAAATTTTAGATGTTATAGAAATCTAATGTTGGTTATGTGTTAGACCCCAACCCAGACCAAGTCGATTAGTGTGCGATTAGTATGTGTTTAGTCCTAAGTGAGCTTAGTTGTTGTTGGGTTAGAAGTAATTAGTTTTAGTCTTGGACATAGCTTTGGGAATTTTGAGAACGTTCAATATTAATTAGACACACTCAGGAAGGCCTGAGTGCACGTGTAAGCTTGAGAAGATCGTATCGATTTCCGTGTGAGTGTGATTTTGATTTCATTTGAATGATGTTTCGACATGTTGCAACTTTCGTTTTAAGCACATTCATGTTTGAAGCCCAAAAACCTATGTTTTGGCCCAAAGAGGGTAAAGTTGTCTTTCTTGCACAAATCTGGACACAATTTTCGAGATCTCAAAACCATGTCAAAAATATACTTTTTGGAAACTAGATTTTTCGACGATAGTTTTATTCTTCTTCGTCGAAGTCATCCGAGGCTCCCATGATCGTGTTTTGAGCACTTCAAGTTCAGCTAGTTGGGGCCCATTTTCCTCACTTAAGCCCCATCTCCCCCTCTTTTCAATCACTTTACCAAATCTCTGCAAGTTCTTGACCTAGGGCTGAAATCCCTCTTGTTTCTTTCCATCTTCCTCACCTTGCATGTCATAGCTTGAGATCACCAAAGGAAATTCTAAGAATATCATCTTCTTCATCTCCTTGCAAGCTTTCCATTGATACAAACTTATTGGAGTTTCTTGTGGCTCAAGCCCTACATTTTCTTCCTCCTCTCTTGTTTGACCTTCTCTAGGTAAGAGCTTCCACTCATGTCTTTCATAGAGTTATTTTGGTTCCTCAAGATTATGTTTTTCATGTTTGCAAACCCTTTTGTTAAAATGGGTTCTTTGGTTCCATTTTTGAGTGAGTTTGTGTGTTTTCTCTTGGGTTTTCTTGTAGTGTTGGCTTAGCTTTTGAGTGAAGTGCTTGGAGAGGATTGTTAGCTTTGGTCAAGGCAAGTAATCTCTATAGGACCATCGTGCATGTGTATTTTAAGCTACATTGTTGTTTTTGGAAATTTTGCATATGAAAATGTTTATAAGCTTCATGATCATGTTTTCCTTGGATTGGATGTTTGGGATTGTGAGAAATGTGTATTTTATCCCTTGGAGAGCATGGAGGCTCAGGGAGTGCAGGTGGAATGAAAAATAAGAAGAAGAGAAGAAGGAAATATGGAAAATCTGCACTGAACTGTACTTCCCGTGCAGTTTCGGTCAGCTGGCGGCTAGCCGTAATTCCCATTTCAGCTAACCGCGAGCCAACCGAAATCAGCGGTTCCTTTTCCAGTAGCTGACTTTTGCTTCAGGGTCCTGCGGTCAGCCCTGCGGTTAGCTCACGGCTAGCCGCCAGTTCCCTTGCGGCTAACCGTAAGCCAACCGAAATTATTACGGTTCCTTTTCCAGAGAGCAACATCAGACCTGGGTTTTCAGCGGTCAGCTTACGGCTAGCCGCCAGTTTCTATTTCGGCTAGCCGCCAGCTGACTGCAAGCTGACCGAAATTGACCAATTCCTAGTTTTGAAGAAGTTTTGCAAGAGTGAAAACTAGAACATGTTAAGTGACCTTTAGCTTGATATTGTGTACTCGAAACTCGAGATGTCTTGAACTTCCGGGACACCAACTCTATTCCAAATTCCAACATTTGGGCTTCGAATACACAAAGATCAATCAAGGGTCCTCACATGTGCTTGATAGGCTTTGTGTTCGTACCTTAGTTTGATATAATGAATATCATCGTGTACTCGTTTTGAAGTTTAGTACAAGCTAGTTTTGAAAATGTGTTCCAAGAAAAAGGGGATCACTTCCTAAGCGTGTTATGCATATTAATTATGCCCGTGCTAGTCGTGTTCATCGTGTTTCGATAAGTGATTTCCCCCTTTTTCTTATCTCGACGTGTTTAGACCGTGTTTCGCGTGTTTTGTGCATTCATGAATTAAGTAAACACCACTGAGCTTAGACTGCCCTTTCAGTCTGATCCACTGCCTGGGGGTCTTTAAACATGTGGACTGTCTGCAGACTGGTCGTGTATTTATTACACATCGTGCGTGTCCGGTTCCGCGGCCGGAATTCCCGTCTTTGTGGGAAATCGTGTCGTGCTTATATTATGTATATCGTGCTTGTCGTGCGTGCTTGCTCTTTTCATTATATAGATGATAGAGAAAGGATGGGCTCTTTGTGGATTGTAACTATTCATGATATATTATGTATATCGTGCTTGTCGTGCGTGCTTGCTCTTTTCATTATATAGATGATAGAGAAAGGATGGGCTCTTTGTGGATTGTAACTATTCGTGATATATTATGTATTCATGCTAGTTTGTTTTGGTATCTCAGCTTGTTCGCATTCTTAAAAATGTACTTCAGTTCTGATAGTATTTCATATCAAGGATTTGTTTATATGTTTTCTCTAAATGTTATTATTCATGTTCATGCCTAAATTGATTACCTGCCAAACCGTCGTGTTTGACCCTTGTTGTTGGTGCCCAGGTGCAGGAGACGTTGCCTTTGAGGAGGAGCGTCAGGAGGAGGCTTGTGAGCCAACCCCTGTGAGAGAGTGGCAACCCGACGATGTCATCTAGACGTCAGGCGGGTTCTCGAGTTTCGTCACCTTTTGTCTTGGGTTTCTTTTGTTGTTTGAGGAGTGTATTGGCCTCTATTGGCCTCTCTTGGAATTGTAACAAAAACTTAACTTGTTTTAGTATTAGTCCTATAACTTGAATATTAATGGGAATGCTTGTTAGCTTCTTTCTTTGATACTATGTTTTGATATTAATTGTCATGAGCACTTAAACATCGTATTGGTGCTCATCGTGATGTGTTTTGCTACACGCTTCCGCACAGCTTGTACGTGTGAGTCAGATTCCTCGTGCCTTTGGGAATCCTCACCGTGGGAACCTGTGGGAAAGTATCATCTACTGTGTCGCGGGCCCGGGATCCGTTCCGGGGTCGCGACAGGACTGGTATCAGAGCGAGACATGTTTTAGGCACTTAAAAGAAACTAGAAAGATCTTAGGAACGTGGCGAGGATTCGTGAGTTCGATAGGTTCGTTCGTATAGGATCTTAGAAACCCTTGTACCATGATTTTGTGTTCTAACTCTTTGTTTTACAACAATATGCCTCCAAGAAAAGCTCCAAATCATCATGCTTCAGGCAGTAACCAGAATGAGTCAGATGCATCTGATACACCAACAACCACACAATTTCAGGAACTTATGCAAGCAATGATAGCACAGCAAAGACAGGCTAATGAAAACCAGGCCAGATTTCAAGAACAGTTGGCTAAGAAGGATGATGAGATGGCACAAGTCCAAAGACAGTTGTTAGAAGTACTTCAGAACAGGAATGTAGCACCACCCGTGGGTCCACAGATTGTTATTCAGAATAGGGATCCTGATCCTAATGCTCTATTTGAGAAGTTTAGGAAGAGAGCACCGAAGGAATTCTCGGGCAATGAGGACCCGTTGGTGGCAGATGACTGGCTAGTCAATACCGAGAAGATCTTTGATGTCTTCATGTGCACGGGTGTACAGAAAGTCAACCTCACAGCTTCCTTATTTTATGGGCTTGCAGATAGGTGGTGGCAAACAGTCAAGGATCCTTATGCAGTAATGGCAGCTGAAGAGGCATGGGCAGCTTTCAAGACACAGTTCCAGGACAAATACATCCCCTCTCATGTCAAGAGGCAGAAGGCTATTGAATTCCAGCAGCTTAAACAGGGTAGCATGACGGTTTTAGACTATGTCACCAAGTTCGAAAGATTGGCTAGATATGCCACTGAGTTGATTGATACGGAAAGGAAGAAGATAACCAAGTTTTTGGAAGGGTTGAATCCGATTATCATGAGAGATGTTATAGGAGTAGTACCTCCAGCTACCTATGATGAGGCAGTCAAGCGGGCATATACGTTCGAGGATATTAACAACATGATTGTCCAGGACATGAAGCAGCAATACCAGCAGCAGAATCAGAGGCAGCAGCAAGGCAAGAAACCAAGGCAAGAGCAAGGTCATGTCAGGCAGGGTTGTGGACATTGTGGCAAGAATCATGAAACCCACGAATGTAGGAAGGCTATGGGTGCCTGTTTCAAGTGTGGGGCTATGAACCATTCTATCAAAGATTGCCCACTACTTCAGAATCAAGGGAACAGAAACCAGCAGCAGAGGCAAGTAGCTCGTCAGAATCAAGCACCAGTGCAGAATCAGATGAGACCACCTCAGCAGCAGCAACAGGCTAGGCCACCAGTGCCGAATCAGAATGCTCGTCCTCCACAGCAGAACAGACAGGGCCAAGGAAGGCAGAACCAAGTACCGAACAGACTACAGATGCATGGACGGTTATACTATCTCAACCGTGCAGATGCTGAAGCTGCAGGAGACGTGGTAGAAGGTAAACTTCTTGTTTGTGGGGTAGAAGCCCAGATTTTGTTTGATCCCGGATCCACTCACTCTTTTTCATCCCCTAGTTTTGCTAAGTTGATTGATACACCATGTAGTGAATTGGATTACATTCTAGTAGTGACCACTCCAGTAGGGAAACAAGTTGTGTGTAGAAACCATTACCCTAGTTGTACAGTGTTGTTAGGAGATGTTAATCTACCGGCCAACCTCATAGTTTTGGACATGCATGATTTTGATGTCATTTTAGGCATGGATTGGTTAGAAGCATATCGTGCCACCATGGATTGTTTTAGTAAGACCATCACATTCAGATTCCAAGGACCACAGGCAGAGTTGATATTTCAGGGGAACAGGAGAAAGTCTCAGGCAGGGTTTATTTCAGTGTTGAAGGCAAGCAGATTAGTGCAGAGTGGGTGTCAGGCATTTATTGCGTTTATCACGGAGGATAAACAGTCCCAAGGGGTGGAGGATATCCCCATTGTGTGTGAATTTCAGGACGTTTTTCCAGAAGAAATCCCGGGTTTACTACCAATTAGAGAAGTTGAGTTCACGATTGAGCTCCTTCCAGGGACAGCTCCGATCTCGATTGCACCATACAGGATGGCTCCAGCAGAAATGGGTGAACTAAAGCTCCAATTGCAAGATTTGTTGAGCAAAGGTTTTATTAGGCCAAGTGTTTCACCGTGGGGAGCACCGGTGTTATTTGTGAAGAAGAAGGATGGAAGTTTGAGAATGTGCATAGACTACCGGAAGTTGAACCATGTGACAGTGAAGAACAAGTACCCTTTGCCAAGGATAGACGAATTGTTTGACCAATTGCAAGGAGCAGCCTATTTTTCCAAGATAAACTTGAGGTCAGGGTACCATCAGTTGAGAGTTAGAGACTCAGATGTTCAGAAGACAGTCTTTAAAACAAGATATGGGCACTATGAGTTCTTAGTGATGCCCTTTGGTTTGACAAATGCACCCGCAGTCTTTATGACGTTGATGAACAAGGTCTTTGCGCCTTATTTGGATCACTCTACAGTAGTGTTCATTGATGATGTCCTTGTGTATTCTAAGAGTAAGAAGGAGCATGAAGAACATTTGAGGACAGCGTTGCAGCTCTTAAGAGATAACCAGTTATATGCAAAACTCAGTAAGTGTGAATTCTGGTTAGAGCAAGTTGTTTTTCTAGGCCACATCATCTCCAGAGAAGGTTTAGCAGTTGACCCAGCCAAGATAGAAGCAGTTGTTAGTTGGGCAAGGCCAAGCAGTGTGACAGAAATTAGAAGCTTTTTGGGGTTAGCAGGCTACTACAGAAGATTTGTCCAAGGTTTTTCGTCCATCGCAGCCCCGTTGACAAAATTGACTCGGAAGAATGCCCCATTTGTGTGGACCGATCAGTGTGAAACCAGTTTTCAGGAGTTGAAATGAAGGTTAACCACAGCTCCAATCCTTACATTACCATCGGGCAACGGAGGATTTATTGTTTATACAGATGCTTCGAATGTGGGACTGGGTTGTGTATTGATGCAAGAAGGCAAGGTAATTGCTTATGGCTAGAGACAGTTGAAGGACCATGAGAAGAACTATGCGACTCACGACTTGGAGTTGGCAGCAGTTGTTTTCACATTGAAGATGTGGAGACATTACCTCTACGGAGAGAAATTTGAGGTCCACTCAGATCACAGAAGTTTACAGTATTTGTTCTCGCAGAAAGATTTGAACATGAGGCAGAGAAGGTGGATGGAGTATATCAAAGATTATGACTTTCCAATCAAGTATCATCCAGGCAAAGTGAATGTGGTAGCAGATGCGTTGAGCAGAAAATCAGTAGTCATGGCTAATTTGAGAGGAATGGGTGTCTTACAGCAGTTCGAAGAGTTGGGTGTAGAGGTACAAACCTTGAGATTGGGTGCGATGTTAGCGAATATGACAGTTTCAGAACCTACCTTCATCCAGAAGATCAAGGAAAATCAATTGCAAGACCCAGACTTGGCCAAGATAGTAGAAGTTATTGCAGAACGCCCCGATTTCAAGATGGTGAATGGAATAGTGTATTTCCGTGACCGGTTGTGTGTGCCAAATGTGGATGATTTGAAGAATGAGATAATGAACGAAGCTCATAGCACGAGATATTCTATGCATCCGGGTAGCACGAAGATGTACCATAATTTGAAGAATAGATTTTGGTGGAACAACATGAAGAGAGAGATAGCAGCTTTTGTGTCTCGTTGTCTAACTTGTCAGTTGATCAAGGCAGAGCATCAGAAGCCTCCAGGCTTGTTACAGCCTTTGGAAATTCCGGAGTGGAAATGGGAGCACATCACCATGGATTTTGTTTCCGGTTTGCCTAATACCAAGAAGGGGAATAATGCAATTTGGATCATTGTGGATCGTTTGACGAAGTCTGCTCACTTCATTCCAATGAAGACAGGGAACATGATGCATATGGCACCATTGGCGAAGTTATTTGTTGATGAGATTGTTAGTAAACATGGTCAACCCGTCTCCATTATTTCAGACAGGGACAGTAGATTTGTTTCAAAGTTTTGGAAAACTCTTCATGAGTCGATGGGTACCAAGCTCCAGTTTAGCACAGCTTATCATCCTCAGACCGATGGTCAGTCAGAGAGGACGATACAGACTCTCGAAGACATGTTGCGTGCTTGTGTATTGGATTTTAAGATTCAGTGGGATGAGTGTTTACCGCTTTGTGAATTTGCATATAACAATAGTTACCATTCTAGCATCGGTATGGCACCTTTTGAGGCACTTTATGGTAGAAGATGCAGAACTCCGGTTTCTTGGGAAGAAGTCGGTGAACGCAGTTTCCATGGACCGACGATAGTTGGAGAGACAAGTGACAAGGTCAAGCTGATTCAAGAGCGTTTGAAGATCGCCCGAAGTAGGCAGAAGAGTTATGCAGACACTCGCCGAAGAGAATTGCAGTTTCAAGTGGGTGACAAGGTGTTTTTGAAGGTCTCACCAACTAGAGGGACTTTGAGGTTTGGGCAGAAGGGCAAATTGTCTAGAAGGTTTATTGGTACGTATGAGATTTTGAGCAAGATTGGAGATGTAGCTTATAGACTTGCGTTACCGCCGGAATTCTCCGGGGTGCACAATGTATTTCATGTTTCTATGCTCAAGAAGTATGTCTCTAGTCCTGCACATATTCTACAGCATGAACCTTTAGAGATTCGGGAAGATGCCTCGTATGTGGAAAGATCGATCAAGATCATTGACACCAAAGAGCAAGAATTGAGAAATCGGTCTATTCATTGGGTCAAGGTACTTTGGGAAAATCACGAGCCAGAGGAAGCCACCTGGGAATTGAGAGAGCAAGTGCAGAGGAAGTATCCACAGCTTTTACCAGAGGTAATTGTTTGATTTATTTGGTGGACCAAATATCCTAAGGGGTGGAGGATGTTAGACCCCAACCCAGACCAAGTCGATTAGTGTGCGATTAGTATGTGTTTAGTCCTAAGTGATCTTAGTTGTTGTTGGGTTAGAAGTAATTAGTTTTAGTCTTGGACATAGCTTTGGGAATTTTGAGAACGTTCAGTATTAATTAGACACACTCAGGAAGGCCTGAGTGCACGTGTAAGCTTGAGAAGATCGTATCGATTTCCGTGTGAGTGTGATTTTGATTTCATTTGAATGATGTTTCGACATGTTGCAACTTTCGTTTTAAGCACATTCATGTTTGAAGCCCAAAAACCTATGTTTTGGCCCAAAGAGGGTAAAGTTGTCTTTCTTGCACAAATCTGGACACAATTTTCGAGATCTCAAAACCATGTCAAAAATATACTTTTTGGAAACTAGATTTTTCGACGATAGTTTTATTCTTCTTCGTCGAAGTCATCCGAGGCTCCCAAGATCGTGTTTTGAGCACTTCAAGTTCAGCTAGTTGGGGCCCATTTTCCTCACTTAAGCCCCATCTCCCCCTCTTTTCAATCACTTTACCAAATCTCTGCAAGTTCTTGACCTAGGGCTGAAATCCCTCTTGTTTCTTTCCATCTTCCTCACCTTGCATGTCATAGCTAGAGATCCCCAAAGGAAATTCTAAGAATATCATCTTCTTCATCTCCTTGCAAGCTTTCCATTGATACAAACTTATTGGAGTTTCTTGTGGCTCAAGCCCTACATTTTCTTCCTCCTCTCTTGTTTGACCTTCTCTAGGTAAGAGCTTCCACTCATGTCTTTCATAGAGTTATTTTGGTTCCTCAAGATTATGTTTTTCATGTTTGCAAACCCTTTTGTTAAAATGGGTTCTTTGGTTCCATTTTTGAGTGAGTTTGTGTGTTTTCTCTTGGGTTTTCTTGTAGTGTTGGCTTAGCTTTTGAGTGAAGTGCTTGGAGAGGATTGTTAGCTTTGGTCAAGGCAAGTAATCTCTATAGGACCATCGTGCATGTGTATTTTAAGCTACATTGTTGTTTTTGGAAATTTTGCATATGAAAATGTTTATAAGCTTCATGATCATGTTTTCCTTGGATTGGATGTTTGGGATTGTGAGAAATGTGTATTTTATCCCTTGGAGAGCATGGAGGCTCAGGGAGTGCAGGTGGAATGAAAAATAAGAAGAAGAGAAGAAGGAAATATGGAAAATCTGCACTGAACTGTACTTCCCGTGCAGTTTCGGTCAGCTGGCGGCTAGCCGTAATTCCCATTTCAGCTAACCGCGAGCCAACCGAAATCAGCGGTTCCTTTTCCAGTAGCTGACTTTTGCTTCAGGGTCCTGCGGTCAGCCCTGCGGTTAGCTCACGGCTAGCCGCCAGTTCCCTTGCGGCTAACCGTAAGCCAACCGAAATTATTACGGTTCCTTTTCCAGAGAGCAACATCAGACCTGGGTTTTCAGCGGTCAGCTTACGGCTAGCCGCCAGTTTCTATTTCGGCTAGCCGCCAGCTGACTGCAAGCTGACCGAAATTGACCAATTCCTAGTTTTGAAGAAGTTTTGCAAGAGTGAAAACTAGAACATGTTAAGTGACCTTTAGCTTGATATTGTGTACTCGAAACTCGAGATGTCTTGAACTTCCGGGACACCAACTCTATTCCAAATTCCAACATTTGGGCTTCGAATACACAAAGATCAATCAAGGGTCCTCACATGTGCTTGATAGGCTTTGTGTTCGTACCTTAGTTTGACATAATGAATATCATCGTGTACTCGTTTTGAAGTTTAGTACAAGCTAGTTTTGAAAATGTGTTCCAAGAAAAAGGGGATCACTTCCTAAGCGTGTTATGCATATTAATTATGCCCGTGCTAGTCGTGTTCATCGTGTTTCGATAAGTGATTTCCCCCTTTTTCTTATCTCGACGTGTTTAGACCGTGTTTCGCGTGTTTTGTGCATTCATGAATTAAGTAAACACTGAAAGTCCAAGACCGAATCCTAGAGGGGGGGGGGGTGAATAGGATGAGCTCTAAAAACCTAGGCCAATTTGAATTCTTTTAACTTTTAAGTCAATTAAGGTTTGATGAAGATTAATTATCTTGTGATAGATATGAATCTCTAAGATAAGCATACACAAGGAATCATCAACTACAAACTTCATACAACCAAAAGTAAATCATTCAAGCAAAGAGAGTAAAAGATCAATCACCAAGACACGCTCATTTATAGTGGTTCGGCCAACTTGCATACATCCACTCCCGATACACTTATCGGTATTCACTAACTTCAATTAAGGTTTAGGATCACCTCAAACCTTACAATCAACACTATGCTTTTCAAGGCTTAGCATAAAACTTTACAACATATGCTTTTCAAGGCTAAGCATGAACCTTTACAACAAAGAACTTTTCTCTTAAGAAATATGCCTAAGAATGCATGGATAAGGAGAACAATGAGGTGCAATTGAGTGCCTCTAATTAGGCTAATTAGAAAGTGAAAACTTAAGTTCTAGAAACATGCATGTGAATGACAAAGTTTATGTAAAATGCATTTTCTAGAAATTACTCTTTCTCTTTTTGAGAAGATACAATCTTAAAAGATTCAAAGATGATAAACATAAGTTTGAGAAAGAGTGATTTGTCTAACACATGAATTTAACAAGGTAAACTAACTTGATTTCAAAGAAAACAAATTCAAGTCTAACATGTTTATATTGAAACAAGAAAACAACTTCATGTGAAACAATGACAACATGTTGTATTCATAGCATATGAGATTTCTAAGATATTAGGCATGTCATGAAAGACAACATTCTAAAAGAAAAGCAACTTGTTAATCATGTTTAGAAAGAGATCAAAGATTTGAAACAAAACATGATTTCAAAAAGACTAGGATTAAAGAAAGCATACCCATTTGAAGATCAAAGGTTGGTTTATTGGAATGGCTTCATAATCCCCTTAGAAATGCTCTTGAGAAGTTGCAAACAAGTGGCCTCAAAAGTCCCTCCAAGATCAGCAACTTTCTTCAACCAAAAAGTCACTTTTTATAAAGAAAAAGTTGCCAACGGCTAGTCCTCGGTCGACCTAGAAACAGGCCTCGGTCGACCGAGAAAGCACAACGGTCATAATTCTGACCGTTGGCAAGAAACAGTTCAAAAACTATTGACTCGACCGACAGTGTTCCCGGTCGACCGGGAAGCTGGTCTCGGTCGACCGGCGACACTGGCAAAAACAGCCCAGATTTTAGAAACTTGAATTTTTGAGGGCACCTTCAAGGGGGACTTTGAGACACATATCCAAGCATTAAATCATGACTAAAAGAAGATGAAAACTGAGATTTTAAAGTCATGAAAACTCCAAATCAAAATAATGATTTTAAAGATAGAAACTTTGGAAAGCTTGGATGGATTTTGAAATAAAAAACTCTATGATCTTAAGAGATAAATCTGAAATGAAAACCATGCATATCAAATGATAAAAACAACGATTCAAGAAGTAGAAATATGCATGATGATCTTATGATTGCAACCATGAAAGAATGAGAGGACAAGCTTTAAGAAAGTGAATGCATCCTATCAAATTGCAACAAAACAAAAACTCTAACAATCTCCCCCTTTGCAATTTGATGGCAACACTTGAAGCTTGAACTCTCTCTCAATCTCCTCTTAAACTGAACAGCAACAAATTTGGATATTTAAGGAGCTTTGGATATTAAGGAGCATTTGGATCTTTTGGAGCTTTGGATTTTTCTTGCGGGAGCGACGACAAAAGACGACCAACCTAGAAGCTAACACTCTAGCCAAAGCTACTCCCCCTTAATCAAAGCAACCCTTGAAATCTTCTCCCCCTTTGACATCTAATTGCAAAGGAGCCTGCCCATCAAAGATAAAACACATAACCTGGTTAGTAGCACCTGTTTATAAGAGATATATAAAAATAAGATAAGGAACAGGTGAGAAGCCAACAAGTAGTTAGAATTCAGGGCAAGGGCCAATGCCCAATTGATGTCTCAATTTAATGAAACGATCATTTCCAAGGGGTTTAGTGAACAAATCAGCCAATTGGGTATCTGTAGGAACAAACAATAGCTCAATAGTGCCTTGGTCAGCATGATCACGCAAGAAATGATAGCGAATGTCAATGTGCTTGGTGCGTGAGTGCTGAACAGGATTTTTTGAGATACTGATGACACTAGAGTTATCACACATAATAGGCATGCATTGTTGTGGAACATTATAATCTAATAAAGTTTGTTTCATCCACAACAGCTGGGCACAGCAGCTACCTGCAGCAATATATTCAGCTTCTGCAGTAGACAAGGATACAGAATTTTGCTTTTTGCTATGCCAGGCTACTAAGCAATTCCCTAAGAAATAGCAGCAGCCACTAGTGCTCTTCCTATCATCTATAGATCCTGCCCAATCTGCATCACTATATCCAATTAATTGCAGAGTTGAGTCATGAGGATACCAGATACCATAATGAGAAGTCCCATTAATGTATTTTATGATACGTTTAACAGCTTTAATGTGAGACTCTCGGGGGTCAGATTGATACCTAGCACATATTCCAACGCTAAACGAGATATCAGGGCGGCTAGCAGTGAGGTAGAGAAGGCTTCCTATCATGCTCCTATAAAGTTTCTGGTCAGCTTTCTTACCCTTAAGGTCACTAGATATTTTAGTAGTGGAGCCCATAGGATTGCAACTAGTCTTAGATTCTCCTAAGCCAAACTTTTTCACTATTTCTAGGGCAAACTTGGATAGACTAAGGAAGATACCATGGTCAGTTTGACTAACTTGTAATCCTAAAAAGAATTGCACGGGACCGACCAGACTCATCTCAAAAGTGGAGCTCATTAATTCTTGTCACGCCCCTGAACCGAAACCTCGGGGGTGGGAAAGGGATTAAGCATAAATATATTTTACTTCTCCCAGGATCCGCGTGTGTGAAGACAACACATTCTGAATATTTTGCGGAAGCACTTATGGCGTTGCGACCCGAAGTCTGTGGCCATCGGATTCCGCGTCGCACTCAACCTTTAGCACTAAGCTATTATATCAAGAATCATATCAGACTGGAGTAACCATCACAATAAATTACGGAGCTGACAGTAACAGGATATTACATTCCCAAATATGTTCAAGTTACAATTATCAATGTACATTAATTAAGAATCCCAAGGAAAAGGGCTAACAAAAGCCATACAACAATAAGCTATAAACTACTACCCAAATGTGACGTAGCTCCGATGTCAAGCTCAATGTCTACATGACATAGCCGACAAACTAACCTGCAAAGCATGGCTCTACAGCCAACAAAAGCACTCAACTCGGGGCGAAGAAATCTGAACCTGAGTACCAAAAGTAGTGGGTCAGACACGACGGTTTGGCAGGTGGATGAAAAGAACACAATATAGCGAATAATAATACAAATGGTAAATCATGCTATTTGCTCAAAATGCTGCATATAATTAAACGAGTGAAAACTCAGGAACCTCGGACAAAACATGTATTCTTTTCAAACATGGTTGAAACAGGAAGATCTAATAAAGCATATGTTCATTTACATCATCTATAAAAGCATAGATATTTGACAATCGGGTGTTCGTGGAAAACATGTATGAATATGGAAGTTTAGCAAAACCACGTTCATTTAAACATATTTCAAAGCATGGATCTTCAACAGATCGGGCATTCCTTTAAACAGGTATAACATAGGGATCTGGCAAAACGCGTGTCATTTAAAACATATTCTTAAGCATGGACATTTAATAACTCGGGTATTCATTTTAAAACATGTGTGGGTACAAAGAACAGAAGACAATATAATAATAACTGAATTTACATTGGAGAATATTAACACTTTCATAAAGGAAACGAATCATTTATCGGAAAGCAAGTAAGCAATATAAAACGTGTCGGGTATCCAAGGAATCGGGAACTGGCAAGATGGCAACTACACGAAGCTAAGTCCTCTATCACTAAAGCGATAGAGCAATAACTAGGCCCTGATCTCAGTCACTCGAGGTGAGGAGAAACAGGGGATCTCATAAATACATATACATATACTAGGCCCTGATCTCAGTCACTCGAGGTGAGGAGAAACAGGGGATCTCATGAATGCATATACATATACTATACATGACCACGGTAGCGAGCCGGGCATCGGGGACCACAGTAGCAATCTGCGGTATCGGGACAAGACCACGGTAATAACCGGGTATCGGGACGGGACCACGGTAATAACCGGGTAGCGGGATCCAAGCTGCAGCTGGCGGGACAAGAGGGGGATCTCCAAGTCAGTGGATCAGACCAACAAGGTTATCCAAGCTTAGTGGTGCCGACTCATAGGTCAAATCCAATCGAGACAATGCAAGTAAATCAAGTATAAATACATAATCAAACGGGCAAGACGGGGGTGCTCAAGGGCACACTGACATATCATGTGGTGCAATGCACTTCGGGACAAGTAACTGTTACTAGAGTAACTCCAATGCTTTCGGGAAAACAAGTCATGTAATGCAAATCTCGGGAAAAGAGGTGAAACAATGAACTATAACAATGTCGAGAAAATATTGATTTCAAGATCTATATAAGTGAATAGGGGTCCCGTATGTCGATTATTGAAATGACTTGGTACTCCTTGAGTTTGAAGACATTTCGGGCTCCTTATGCACTTTTACACTTTTCAAAACTTCGAATGACATCCTTGTGATATGGTTTCTTTCTCGAATGGCCTCATACAATGCCTAGTGAATCTCCTTTGATCGACAAAGCTCAACGCTCGAACGAACCAGAGAGTTCGTTCGAGCGGGGAGCTTTTCGAAATCTGGGGAATTTCGGTTACCTGGCGGTCAGCTGGCGGTTAGCCGCCGCTGGGGCAGGCGGCTAGCCGCTGGCTGACCGCACAGCTGACCGCGGCTGGGCTGCAGAAATGCAGCTTACTGGAAAGCTGACCGCCAAGTGCTGTTAGCTGGCGGTTAGCCGCCGATGTGTTCGGCGGTTAACCGCTGGCCAACCGTGGAGCTGACTGAGTTTTGAGGAGAAGAAGTGTGCTCTCTGGAAAAGCCACCGTGACATTTCGGCTAGCTGGCGGTTAGCCGCCAGTCACCAGGCGGCTAGCCACAAGGTGACCGCAGGCTGACCGCCAGGTGCGGGAACACCCACTGTAATCTGATTTTTAGCCATTTCTCCTCCTTAAAACCATTCTCCCCACTTCTACTGAGTCCCTACAATAAAAATTGAGCTAAGAGCTCCTCCAATGCATCCATCTACACTTCTCCAATACTCCATCATGTGTTCATTCCATCACTTCTTCCATATCAAGTCCAATACAAAGGAAACAGGAAGGAAACCATTTCACAAACATTCATTTAGGATACCACTAAGGACAATAAATGCTCAACCAACATGTTTATAAAACATTAAATGACTTAGCCAACCACATTCCTCATGAAAACTCCAATGAAAAAGTAAAACTAAACATCTCCTTTCTTCTCACTTAAAACCAAACCAAAGGGAAGAATCCCCATTGTATACAAGGGTCCATTTGCCATAATCAAGGGGTAATTAAAAACCATTGATCCCATTTCCAAGACAATAGATTAGTTGGCCAAACTCTTTAAATGAGCTTCTATTTCAAATCCATACAAGCTAGTAAACATAAACATGGGTGGGGAAACCAACCCCATTCATTTCAAGACCATGTGAGCAACTTTGACAATTTGAAAGCATATCTTTCCAAGAAATTAACAAGAGAGAAACAACCATTGATATGCAATTTCGAAATCAATATATATATGGCAAGAAGCATATGTGAAAACATGTATCCAATGATCAAGGACAAGTAATAAAATTTAGGATTTTCTCATAAAACTTTGATAACATTCAAACCATCCATTCATCCACTTGCCTTTGACTCTAATCAAGCAAACCAAGCTCCTAATCACCTCTCAAGCTCAAGATCAACAATCTCTACAAAAACCCCCAAAACAAACCCTAAAATGGGTTAAACAATGAAATGACAATGAAACTTTCCAATAATCAAGGTGGAGCTTCTCTAAGGCTAGAAGATTACAAATCTAGAAGATGGGAAGAATCACTTACTTGGAAGGTCCTCTAATGGACAAGGTGAGCTCAAGGGAGGTCTTGTGATGGAGGGTTCTCTTCACAAATGATACCAATGGAAAGCTTGTAAGATGAGGAAGAAGATGATGATCTCTATTGCTTGATTGATGAGCTCTAGGTGTGGCTTGGAGATGGAGAAGCAAGAAGAAGAGGAGAAAGCAAGAAAACCCTAGACTCAAAAGGGTTGTGCTGGAACAATGAAAAATGGAAGAGGAAGGGGAAGGGTCTCCTTTTATAAGCAAGTGAGAATGGGTCCCACAACTTAAAGAACTTGGGTGGCTGAAATCATCTAATTCGGGACCTCGGATGGATTCGACGAAGAAGGAAGAAATGATCGTCGAAATATCTAGTTTCCAAAAAGTGTATGTTTCACGGATTTCGAGAATATCGAGTTTTGGGTACAGATTTGGTGTGAAAAGACTGTTTTGCCCTCAAGGCCAAGAAATCGGGTTTCGGGTTCTCAAATGGATATGGGATCAACATGAAAGTTGTAGGATTCCTCAAGATGAATGCAACGGGCCAAAAACACAATACGAAACAAATCGGAAAAATCTCACAAGTAAATGCAAAGCCGAAAAGGGAACCCCCAAAGGGCCCCACAAGCTACCAAAGCACTCAAAAGCCCAAAACTAGAAGAAAACCCATTCTGGCTCACAAACTCAACCCAACAAATGCTAATCCCACTAAAAGAACTAATCCACAAATAAAACAACACTAATCCAAGAGATTAGGGGTCGGGTTCTCACAATTCTGAAAATCCTTGAGCTAACTTCTCTGAAGTAGATCCAAAAACGATATCATCAACATAGATTTGAGCTACAAGAATGTTTTGATCAATCTTCTTGATAAACAAGGTTTTATCAACTTTCCCACATTCAAAATCATTTTCAATCAGATGATTCGTAAGCTTTTCATACCAAGCCCGAGGTGCTTGTTTTAATCCATAGAGAGCTTTCTTGAGCTTATAAACATACTCAGGATGATGAGGGTCTTCAAAGCCTTCAGGTTGAGTAACATAGACATCTTCTTCAATTTCTCCATTTAAGAAGGCACTTTTGACATCCATCTGATAAAGTTTGATCCTCATGCTACTAGCATAACTCAATAGAATTCTTATGGACTCCAAACGGGCTACAGGAGCAAAAGTTTCTTCAAAGTCAATTCCTTCTATTTGAGCATATCCTTTTGCTACAAGTCTAGCTTTGTTTCTCACAACATTTCCAGATTCATCTGACTTGTTCTTGAAAATCCATTTAGTGCCTATGGGATTTTTCTCTGCAGGTAATGGGACAAGATCCCAAACATCATTTTTCTTAAATTGATTCAATTCTTCCTGCATAGCTTCCATCCATTCAGACTTTGATTCAGCTTCAGTAAAATTCTTAGGTTCGATTTGAGAGACAAAGGAGTAATGAGCACATAGATTTTGAACTTGTCTCCGGGTCATAACCCCACTGCTGATATTTCCAATAACATTATCCAAGGTGTGATTTTTCATTAATTTTGTTGGGACAATGGCTTTGGAAGGAATGCTCACATCACTATCTTTTGGATTAGATTGATCAATATTCATTTCAATTTCATCATCATCTTGAAGGATTCTTCCAACTTGATTCGCGTCATCAATGACAACATGAGCTGACTCCATTATGGTCATGGTTCTATGATTAAAAACTCTATAAGCTTTGCTCCTTTCAGAATAGCCTAGAAAAATTCCTTCATCAGATTTAGGCTCAAATTTTTCTAACTGCTCCCTATCTCTTAGAATATAACATTTGCTTCCAAACACTTTCAAATACCCCAAATTTGGTTTTCTTTCAAAATAAAGTTCGTAAGGGGTTTTGTTGGTATTCTTAGTGAGATAGACTCTGTTGATGAGATAACAGGCAGTATTCACAGCTTCAGCCCAAAGATTTCGAGAGAGATTCTTTTCATTAAGCATGGTCCTAGCCATTTCTTGAATAACTCTATTTCTCCTTTCAGCTACTCCATTTTGCTGAGGAGTTTTAGGAGCTGAGTATTGATGATTAATTCCATGACTCTCACAAAATCTAGCAAACTTTTCATTTTCAAACTCTCCCCCATGATCACTTCTGATCTTCTGAATTTTGCAGTCCCTTTCTACTTGAATCTTATTGCAAATTCTTATGATGTTGTCCACCGCATCCGATTTGGCATGAAGAAAGGCAACCCATCCAAAACGAATATAATCATCGACCATAACCAGGTTAAATTTCTTTCCTCCAATACTTTGCACTGGTGCAGGTCCAATTAAGTCCATGTGGATTAGCTCAAGAGGACGAGAAGATGATATATCCTTTAAACCTTTAAAGCTCTTTTTGATTTGTTTTCCCAGTTGACAAGCCTTGCAGAGTTCAGCTTTTTCATCACTTAACTTGGGAATCCCTTTCACAATTTCATTCTTTGACAAGGTTTTCATCAATTTGAAATTTATGTGACCCATCCTTTGGTGCCATAAGTAATTCTCTTGATCTTTAGCTATCAAGCACCTAGATTCATTGTCATCACATTCTTCTATAATGTAAATGTTTCCTTTTTTCCTTGATCCAGTAAGAATAACTTGATGGGTTTTATCATTTACCACTTTGCATGATTGACTGTCAAAGACTACCTTGTTTCCTTTGTCACATAGTTGACTAATGCTAAGAAGATTATGTTTCAATCCTTCCACAAGAAATACATCATTTAAAGTGGGTATTTGATCTCCTTTCACACTTCCCTTGCCAATGATTTGAGCTTTACTATTATCTCCAAATGAAACATTCCCTCCATCATACTCCACTATAGAGCTGAATCTAGATCGGTCTCCTGTCATATGTTTAGAACAACCACTATCTAAGAACCAAGTAGGGTTTTCCTTTGCTTTTAAAGCGGTTTGAACTAGGAGACTCTCAAAGTTTGTTCCTTTTACCATCCAAGTAGATAAAGGAGATTTATAGGGAATGGTTTTGGGGACAAATTTGAAGGGTAATCTAGAGGGATTTTTGAGAGACAACCTAATTTTGTATGGGCAATTAGGGACCAAATGTCCACTACGATTGCAAAAGTGACAAGTCCATCTAGGTGTATAATTTCTCTCAACTATAGGTTTGTGGGGACTCTTAGTAGAAGATTGAAAACTATTCTTCATGACACTAGGGGAACCTTCAAAACCTATTCCTTTCTTATCACCATAAATTTTATGCATGCCCAACATTTGATAAAATTTGTCATTTCCCAAGGTGAATTTGTCAACAATGAATTTTCCTTTATTAAGTTTTATTTGGAGAGAGCTTGTTTCAAGTTGACTGGATTCAAGTTTGGATTGTAAATTATGAATTTGTTTTTGAGCATGAGTTAAATCTACATTAAGAGTGGTGACTTGATGTTCCAAGATGTTTTTCTCATTGATTGTTAATTTCAATTCATCTTTTATGATACTCACTTCATTTACAAGCTTTTTGGAATCTTCTTTTAAAATTTTATTTTTCTTAAGTAAGATTTCACAATTTTCATATAGTTCATCATAAGCTTGTTGAATTCCATTATCCTCATCTTCTTCATTAGTTTCTTCTTGCCCTAATGTGTCATCTATTAAAGTATTATGCTCATTTGGATCTTCAATAGAAGAGAGTAGAATCCAATTAGGATAATTTTCATCTTCATCATTAGAGGATTCATTTTTGTCACACTCTTCATCTTCCTCATCCCAAGTTATGTTTAGAGCCTTTTTTTCTTTCTTATCTCCTTTTTCAAATTCTTTAGGGGTGGAGCAATTTTGGGCAATGTGTCCAAACCCCTTGCAATTGTAACATTGCACATCCTTTTTAATAAATGTTCCTTTGGGATTTCTTTGGAATCTAGGACTTTTGCTTTCATCAAACTTTCTATTGTGCTTGTTGTTCTTAAAGAAACTTTTAAATTTTTTAACAAATAAAGCATTGTCCTCATCACTATCAACATCACTTTCGTTTTCTTTAGAATGAGAGGAAAAAGCTACTCCTTTCTTTTTGTCTTGAACTTCAAAATCTAATTCATATGTAAGGAGATTTCCTCTTAGTTCTTCAATTTTGATTTTATCAACATCCTTGCTTTCAGTTATGGCAACAATTTTAGGTTTGAATCTTTTTGGGAGAGATCTTAAAATTTTTCTAACAGCTTTAGATTCATCCATCTTTTCTCCTAGACCTATAAGAGAATTGACAATTTCCATGAATTTAGAGTAGAATTCATCAAATGTTTCTTCTTCAAGCATCTTAATGTCTTCTAACTTAGAGGTTAACATTTGAATTTTGGCTATCTTGACTTGATCCGTGCCTTCATGGGTGATCTCTAGGGTATCCCAAATTTCCTTAGTAGTGTTGCAATTAACTACTCTATTAAACTCTTCTTGAGATAGAGCACAATATAGAGAATTTTTAGCCTTAGCATTTAAGTTAGCTCTATCCTTTTCTCCTTGAGTCCAAGTATTTTTGGGTTTGGTTTTTATGGATATAACATTCCCTTCAGAGTCTTTTTCAATGGTAGTGGGAGGATGATAGCCATCTTCAATGATGCTCCACACATCTACGTTTTGGGATTCTAAGAACACTTGCATTTTAATTTTCCAATAGCGATAGTGTGTTCCATTAAACAGAGGAGGTCTATTGGTGGCATTTCCTTCACCCAATTAAGATTGCATGGTGGCAACAAAATAAAAACACTCACTAGGATTCTAACTCTAGGTGATTAGACCTAAACAAGAGCACCTAGGCTCTGATACCAATTGAAAGTCCAAGACCGAATCCTAGAGGGGGGGGGGGGTGAATAGGATGAGCTCTAAAAACCTAGGCCAATTTGAATTCTTTTAACTTTTAAGTCAATTAAGGTTTGATGAAGATTAATTATCTTGTGATAGATATGAATCTCTAAGATAAGCATACACAAGGAATCATCAACTACAAACTTCATACAACCAAAAGTAAATCATTCAAGCAAAGAGAGTAAAAGATCAATCACCAAGACAAGCTCATTTATAGTGGTTCGGCCAACTTGCCTACATCCACTCCCGATACACTTATCGGTATTCACTAACTTCAATTAAGGTTTAGGATCACCTCAAACCTTACAATCAACACTATGCTTTTCAAGGCTTAGCATAAACCTTTACAACATATGCTTTTCAAGGCTAAGCATGAACCTTTACAACAAAGAACTTTTCTCTTAAGAAATATGCCTAAGAATGCATGGATAAGGAGAACAATGAGGTGCAATTGAGTGCCTCTAATTAGGCTAATTAGAAAGTGAAAACTTAAGTTCTAGAAACATGCATGTGAATGACAAAGTTTATGTAAAATGCATTTTCTAGAAATTACTCTTTCTCTTTTTGAGAAGATACAATCTTAAAAGATTCAAAGATGATAAACATAAGTTTGAGAAAGAGTGATTTGTCTAACACATGAATTTAACAAGGTAAACTAACTTGATTTCAAAGAAAACAAATTCAAGTCTAACATGTTTATATTGAAACAAGAAAACAACTTCATGTGAAACAATGACAACATGTTGTATTCATAGCATATGAGATTTCTAAGATATTAGGCATGTCATGAAAGACAACATTCTAAAAGAAAAGCAACTTGTTAATCATGTTTAGAAAGAGATCAAAGATTTGAAACAAAACATGATTTCAAAAAGACTAGGATTAAAGAAAGCACACCCATTTGAAGATCAAAGGTTGGTTTATTGGAATGGCTTCATAATCCCCTTAGAAATGCTCTTGAGAAGTTGCAAACAAGTGGCCTCAAAAGTCCCTCCAAGATCAGCAACTTTCTTCAACCAAAAAGTCACCTTTTATAAAGAAAAAGTTGCCAACGGCTAGTCCTCGGTCGACCTAGAAACAGGCCTCGGTCGACCGAGAAAGCACAACGGTCATAATTCTGACCGTTGGCAAGAAACAGTTCAAAAACTGTTGACTCGACCGACAGTGTTCCCGGTCGACCGGGAAGCTGGTCTCGGTCGACCGGCGACACTGGCAAAAACAGCCCAGATTTTAGAAACTTGAATTTTTGAGGGCACCTTCAAGGGGGACTTTGAGACACATATCCAAGCATTAAATCATGACTGAAAGAAGATGAAAACTGAGATTTTAAAGTCATGAAAACTCCAAATCAAAATAATGATTTTAAAGATAGAAACTTTGGAAAGCTTGGATGGATTTTGAAATAAAAAACTCTATGATCTTAAGAGATAAATCTGAAATGAAAACCATGCATATCAAATGATAAAAACAACGATTCAAGAAGTAGAAATATGCATGATGATCTTATGATTACAACCATGAAAGAATGAGAGGACAAGCTTTAAGAAAGTGAATGCATCCTATCAAATTGCAACAAAACAAAAACTCTAACAAACACCACTGAGCTTAGACTGCCCTTTCAGTCTGATCCACTGCCTGGGGGTCTTTAAACATGTGGACTGTCTGCAGACTGGTCGTGTATTTATTACACATCGTGCGTGTCCGGTTCCGCGGCCGGAATTCCCGTCTTTGTGGGAAATCGTGTCGTGCTTATATTATGTATATCGTGCTTGTCGTGCGTGCTTGCTCTTTTCATTATATATATGATAGAGAAAGGATGGGCTCTTTGTGGATTGTAACTATTCATGATATATTATGTATTCATGCTAGTTTGTTTTGGTATCTCAGCTTGTTCGCATTCTTAAAAATGTACTTCAGTTCTGATAGTATTTCATATCAAGGACTTGTTTATATGTTTTCTCTAAATGTTATTATTCATGTTCATGCCTAAATTGATTACCTGCCAAACCGTCGTGTTTGACCCTTGTTGTTGGTGCCCAGGTGCAGGAGACGTTGCCTTTGAGGAGGAGCGTCAGGAGGAGGCTTGTGAGCCAACCCCTGTGAGAGAGTGGCAACCCGACGATGTCATCTAGACGTCGGGCGGGTTCTCGAGTTTCGTCACCTTTTGTCTTGGGTTTCTTTTGTTGTTTGAGGAGTGTATTGGCCTCTATTGGCCTCTCTTGGAATTGTAACAAAAACTTAACTTGTTTTAGTATTAGTCCTATAACTTGAATATTAATGGGAATGCTTGTTAGCTTCTTTCTTTGATACTATGTTTTGATATTAATTGTCATGAGCACTTAAACATCGTATTGGTGCTCATCGTGATGTGTTTTGCTACACGCTTCCGCACAGCTTGTACGTGTGAGTCAGATTCCTCGTGCCTTTGGGAATCCTCACCGCGGGAACCTGTGGGAAAGTATCATCTACTGCGTCGCGGGCCCGGGATCCGTTCCGGGGTCGCGACATTATGTTTGTTTGATTTATGCAGATGGTGATGACGAATCTGAGGGAGTCTAATTTGGATGAATCTTAGGATCAATACAGTGAAGATGGTTATGATGATTCCATGAGGGGAATACATGATCCAAGCTGGGACTTGTGGGAGGAATGGATGGGATGGGAAGGTGCAGGCATCAGAGACTACTACACTTCACACATCAATCCTTACATTTGATTGGATTTTGATTTTATCTTGATGAATGCCGAAAGGCATCTCAGAATAACTTTTAAGATGTAAATAACATTGGGTTTTCTTTGTATTAATTGAACTAGTTGTGTGTATAGCCAAGTATATAATGCAGAGTTCCTTGTGAACAAGTATATAATTGAAGTTTTATTTGTGAACAAGTTAGTAGAGAAGGATCTAATATGAGTAAAATTAACAAGGGATTGAATGCATGAATATTGATCATAGGGTTACTGCACTTTTGAGTTGGTTGTAAATTGAAAGGTTATTTGAGCGCATATGGTCTTTTGTTTCTTGTTTTTTGGGTGCATTTGGTAAATATTTTTGTGCTAGGTGCGGCTAATAATTGCCAAAAAAAAAAAAACTGCTTTTACCGGCGGTCACCTGACCAGAAATATGACCGTTGTGTGTACCCGGTCGACCGGGCCCTGTCATGGGGTCGACCGGGTGGCTAGCCGTTGGGAATTTTTTCTATAAATATGAGTTCTTTTCTTTGCCAAAAGTTGGGAATTTTAAGGCCCTCCTTGAGGGGTTTTGAGGCAAATACAAGGGAAATGAACTAAGGGATGAAGGGGATCATTAGGAAAGCTAAAGCTTGGATTAATGAAGTTAAATCACCAAGTAGGTGTTAGGAATTTTATAGATTGCAATTTGGTGGATGCATAATTATTCAAGCATCATTTGATTTACACACTTGCATTGTTTTAGATAAAATTGAAATCTTGTTTTATTCATGCATTGTTTTAAAATCTTGGATGCATTTGATTTGAAAAGAGTTTTAGAAAATCAAGCTAGCCTATGAGTTTTAAATCTTTCAAAATGTTTTAGGCTTTTTATGTTCCATGTTTTAAAACCCTTAGAATGATTTAAAACATGTTTTTAAGCTTGATTAATTGGCCCAAAAAGTTCCACAAAGAAAATCTTTGAAATTGCAAAAGTTGGAATTTGGGGTCCCAGCAGTGTGGCCGGTCGATCGGCCCAAGGGTCCCGGTCGACCGGGAACACTGCAGGCAGAAAGTGGCCTGGCGCACCAACGGTCATATTTCTGACCGTTGTGTGATCCCGGTCGACCGAGACCTGTTTGCAGGTCGACCGAGGACTAGCCGTTGGGCACTTTTTGCTATAAATATGAGTTCTTTTCTTTGCCAAAAGTTGGGAATTTTAAGGCCCTCCTTGAGGGGTTTTGAGGCATATTCAAGGGAAATGAACTAAGGGATGAAGGGGAGCATTAGGAAAGCTAAAGCTTGGATTAATGAAGTTAAATCTCCAAGTAGGCTCTACTTTCCTTAATCATATGTTTTCATGCTTTGTTTTATTTTTGGTAAATCATTTGTAGCATGATAAACTATGTTGTGTTGTATCCTTAACATGTTTTATGTTTTGAATTGATTTATTGTTTTGGATACATCACCATTGATTCAATCCAAGTAGTACTTTATCTTTGGTAAATCTAAGTAGATCATGTTAATGAAAGACCCTTTGAAATTATATGTAACATGATTCCTATACTTGGTTAAATCTTTGGTTGTTGTTTTCCATCATAAGAAAATCACTTTCAAAACTATCTTATGTTTTGGATTCAACTTCTTTACAAATCATATGTTTTCATGTTTTGTTTTATCTTTGATAAATCTTTAGTAGCATGTTAACCTATGATGTGTTGTATCCTTAGCATGTTTTATATTTTGAATTGATCTATTGTTTTGGATGCATCACCATTGATTCAACCCAAGTAGTACTTTATCCTTGGTAAATCTAAGTAGATCATGTTAATGGAAACATCTTTGAAATTAGATGTAACATGATCCATATACTTGGTTGAATCTTTGGTTGTTGTTTTCCATCATAAGAAAATCTTTTTCAAATATATCTTATGTTTTGGATTCAACATGTTTACAAATCATATGTAACTTTGTTTTAAAGTTTCACAACTTGCCTTGCATTGATTGGTATATTATATTCAAGTTGAATTTATAAGTTCATATGATTTGTCCCCTTTTTCAATCAAATCTATTTTTATGTTTTGAGCTTCATGTTGATTTGATTGACATCCCTATGCATCACATGTTTAGAGCTAATTAATTTCATACAACTTGTAAATCTTTGATCTCATTAACAAGTTGTTACTTTTAACATGTGATTAGCATTTCCTCAATCATAAATGTTTTTGAGCTAAAACTTTCAAAAGCCTTAGGCATACATTTATGAGCTTTCATTTTAAAAATGATTGAGGACATCATACACACATCATGAGCATACATCTTTGCATTCATTTAGTGTGTGTGTGAGTTAGTTTTACACTTCCATATCTGCCTATTTAAGAGGCATTGTAATGAGCTTCAATGAATCTCCATCAAGTGTATGTTAGACATTAATTTAGTGAGATAACCAACCTATGGTTGAAGAGGTTATTGCTTAGCCTATAAAAGCATAGTGTATAGGTTGATGTTGAGCCTTGAAAAACATCATTGTAAAGGTTATTGCTAAGCCTTGAAAAGCATATTGTAAAGGTTATTGCTTAGCCTATTGAAAATCATAAATAATGGAAATCCGGTGGGGTGTTGGTTCACAAGCCGGTAGTGGATGTAGGCATTGAGGCCGAACGACTATAAATCCTTGTGTGATGGTGATTGCTTTGTGGTGATTGTTTTTATTAAGCTTCCACATTTAGTTTGATAATCATCACTTGTGACTAGTTTGTTTTAAAGAAGTTAAAATTGATTAAAATTGGTCATAATTGGAGCTCACCCTATTCACCACCCCTCTAGGGTTCGGATCCCCCTGACTTTCAGTAGGCTCTACTTTCCTTAATCATATGTTTTCGTGCTTTGTTTTACTTTTGGTAAATCTTTTATAGCATGATAAACTATGTATGTAGTGTTGTGTCCTTAACATGTTTTATGTTTTGAGTTGATTTATTGTTTTGGATACAACACCATTTGATTCAATCCAAGCAGTACTTTATCTTTGGTAAATCTAAGTAGATCATGTTAATGAAAGAACCTTTGAAATTATATGTAACATGATTCCTATACTTGGTTGAATCTATGGTTGTTGTTTTTCAACATAAGAAAATCACTTTCAAAACTATCTTATGTTTTGGATTCAACATCTTTTCATATCATATGTTTTCATGTTTTTGTTTTATCTTTGGTAAATCTTTAGTAACATGATAAACTATGATTTGTTGTGTCCTTAACATGTTTTATGTTTTGAATTGATCTATTGTTTTGGATGCACAACCATTTGATTCAATCCAAGTAGTACTTTATCTTTGGTAAATCTAAGTAGATCATGTTAATGGAAACATCTTTGAAATTATATGTAACATGATTCATATACTTGATTGAATCTTTGCTTGTTGTTTTCCATCATAAGAAAATCTCTTTCAAATGTATCTTATGTTTTGGATTCAACAAACTTTACAAATCATATGTATTTTGTTTTAAAGTTTCACAACTTGCCTTACTTTGATAGGTATATCATTTTCAAGTTGTATTTATAATTACATATGATTTGTCCCCTAATTTCAATCAAATCTATTTTTATGTTTTCTGAGCTACATTGTTGTTTTGAATGACATCCCTATGCTTCACATGTTTTGGTCTTTGAATTTTCACAACTTGTTTAGGATACAAATGTATATCTTTTACAAGTTAGTTTTAACATGTGTTTAGCATTTCCACAATCATAAATGTGTTATGAGCTAAAACTTTCACAAGCCTTAAGGCATACATTTATAAGCTTTCATTTTCAAAATGATTGAGGACATCACACTCACACACATCATGTACTTTCATTTTTTGCATTCATAGTGTGTGTGTATTAGAGTTTCATTTTCATATCCGCCTATTTTAGAGGCAAATGTAATGAGCTTAATTGAATCTCCATCAAGTGTATTATAGACACTAACTTAGAGAGATAACCAACCTTATGGTTGAAGAGGTTATTGCTTAGCCTAAGAAAAGCATAGTGTAATAGGTTGATGTTAAGCCTTGAAAAACATCATTGTAAAGGTTATTGCTTAGCCTTGAAAAGCATATTATAAAGGTTATTGCTTAGCCTATCGAAAAGCATAAATAGTGGAAATCCGGTGGGGTGTTGGATCACAAGCCGGTAGTGGATGTAGGCATTGAGGCCGAACCACTATAAATCCTTGTGTGATGGTGCTTGCTGTGTGGTGATTGTTTTTATTAAGCTTCCGCATTTTATTTGATAATCATCACTTGTGACTAGTTTGTTTTAAAGAAGTTATAATTGATTAAAATTGGTCATAAATGAAGCTCACCCTATTCACCCCCCCTCTAGGGTTTGGATCCCCGGACTTTTCAATTGGTATCAGAGCGGGTTACTACATTTTAGGGCTTAACAACCCGGAGTTGATCTTTTCTTGATTAGAACCCTAGTGTTGTGATTTATTGCATATCTTTTTAAAGATTTCCACTATGATTGAAAATGATATTTCCCCTAGCTTCATTGCACCACTCTAAGACTTTTTCAAGTTATATCTTCAAGAGTTGGTGAGTCCTCAAATTGATCTCTCAAGGACATCCTTTTCAAGACCTTAGGTGAATCTTCATTGGTACACATTTAGACTAACCTTAAGGCCTTGATTCTCCCTAGACCAACCTATTCTTTTTAGTTATATCTATTTGTTGGTCATGTTGCATTTGCATTTTGTTTCTTTATAGTCACATCTTTTAAAATGCAATGTTTCGTTGTGATCATTTGATTTTGTCTTCATGAACTTTTAAAGTTATATCTCATGGTTTTCAAAATCCTTTGATTGCAATATTTTCATGATGGATTTGCATTTTGCTCATATAGTTATATCTCTTGTAGTGCATATCTATTCATGATCAATTGATTGTGATTACAAATGCTTTCATAGCTAGATTTTTCATGATCAATTGTTGTTGGAAAATCATTTGATGTATGTCATAGTTAGATCCTTTTTGTAAATCAAATGATTTGAAGAGATTTAAGTTTTTCATTGATTTTCAAGTTATATCTCTTGGTATGGAAAATTTGTGAGTGTCTATTGTTTTACAATTTGAAAATTTACAATAGTACACTTCTTGTTTTTCAAATTCACTTGCTCATAATTCTATAAATGATTATTTGTTGGAATTTCATATATTAAAGTGATTTGAAAAACCTTGGAAAATGTTCTAAGCTTTATTGGTTGTATTTATAGAAGCATTTTCCTTGAATTTATTTCCTTGAGCTTAATTATGATTATATCATTTGGAAGGAAATAATGTTTACAAACAATTTGCATCTTTGCTCATTTAGTTACATTCCTTTTATGCAATTGATTTTGATGTCTTACATTGCTTGGTTGGATATGGTTTCATTGATTTGCATGTTTGTGCCTAACTTGGTATATATTTTCATTAATGCAAATTGATGATTGTTTATGTGCTTTATAGTAAAATCTTTTGTTTTATTATCATTTGAGCCTAATAAGTACATATGTGATTTTATGTGCTAAGTTCATTTGGTTTAAACCTCATATCCATTTTCCATTGCATTGTAAGCTTAATACATTTGCTAAGAGTGGAGATGTTACATGATAGATTGATCCCTTTAACCTCATACCTTCTTGTGTTTACATAGTCATGTTCTTTTTGATAATATGGTATGAGCTAGATCTTGAGTGTTGATTGATCCTCTCTATGCAAATGTCAAATTGTTCTATGTATGGTTGTGATCTTAGTTATATTTGTAGAAACCATACTAGAACTAAAATCCATCCTCTATGCTTTCTAGTCATATTCTTTTTGGATGGTTATGATGTTGATTCATGTATTTTCTCTAAGTGATATCATCCTTATACATGTTTCAACTTCATAGTAGTGTTCTTGATCATATGAAACTCTTTGAAATCTATTCCTCATATTTCTATATGTCTGATGGATATCTTAGATGTTGAATTCATATGATTTTGACACTTTGAAAATTGCATGCATTTCCAAGTTATATCCTTTTGCATAGCAATTTACCTTTTTCATCACTATGCTCAATAGTCATATCTTTAAAAGTGATGAATATCTTCTTATGATGCTTGATGGAATTTTGTGTTTGTCACATCCTTGCTTTTATCATGTTGTCAAATTCAATTGGTTTCAATTGGTAAAATTTTCGATTGATTTGATTTCTTGTGAATGTGATAGACCATGTGTACATTGGTTTGAACTTGATAGTTATATGTTTTCATTCCATGTCACATTCCATTAGCATCATAATTTTCATGATTGCCACCTCTCTTGCTCATATAGGTAAATCTCATGACCACCATGTTTATGTGTTCATAATATTGGTTGGTTATTAGTTGAGGTTGGCTTCATGGTTGAATTTCATTTCACTCATTCTTGCACATTAATAGTCATATTTATTGTTTGAATGAAATGTTTTCAAATCTTTCATAGCTTATGATCTTCATAGTTAAATTATTTGATGCTATGTTTAATTAACCCCATTTCATCATGGATAGCTCTAATTTGGATTTTTCCTAATAGTTATATTTTTAAATCCATTTTAGAGTGATTGTGTTTAAAAATCTTATCCTTTAATCTCAATTGGTATTCTTTGTTTTTCCAATTGGTATCCATGATTGCTTTTCCCATTGACCTTGCTATCTTTTGGTAATTTGATCATATTGTGCTCTATAGTTAAATGAATCTAATCATTTCCTTGAAGTTGACCCTCAATTGGTAAAACCATCTACTTCTTGAATCAAATAGTTATACCTTGTCAAAAGTTTGACAAAAGAAGAGTATGGATTGAGGGGGAGTGTAAACCTTCATAGGAAGTATTAGTTTTGATCAAATTAACCCTTGGATTGACTTTGAACCCTTAGAGACTACTTCCATACATGATAGCCTGTTATGTATTTCATTTTCGATTTCTTTTGTTAACAGGTGCTTCTAAAAGGTATTTTCCTTATTTCATGTGTGTAGGTACCTTTGCAATTTAATGTCAAAGGGGGAGAGAGCATTCAAGTTCTCAAAAGGGTGAAGAGAATGTCCAAGCTTCCTAAGGGGAGATTTTGTATGATCTTCTACAGGGGGAGAGAATACATACCTTGCCAAAGCGAGAGAGAGGCATGGTCAAAGGGGGAGAGCTAATAAAAAGAAGAAAGCTTGGAAGCTAAAAGAAGATGCTTGGCTAAAGAAAGAAAGATTGAAGAATGATCAAGCACCAAGCATCATGAAGAAAGAAGATTGAAGCCCAAGAGCCCAAGCTAAGAGAATAAGCATCCAAGAAGATTTCAAGACTTGTCCAGCTGAGGGGGAGCTGAAGACTAAGTGTGTTTATTCAGTGGTGAGTGTGGTGAGTGAGTTGCCATCAAATTGCAAAGGGGGAGATTGTTAAGATTTTTGTAGATTGCAATTTGATGGATGCATTATCATTCTAGCATCATTTGTTTCACACACATATGCATTGATTTAAGAAATCTTGAAATCTTGATTTATTCATACATTGCTTTTAAGATTTGTAAAAGTATTGATTTATGCATGATTTACTTTTAAAACTTGGATGCATTTGTTTTTTAAAAGAGTTTTAGAAATCAAGCAAGCCTATGTCTTAAATCTTTCAAATCTTTTTAGGCTCTTTGTGTTTCATGTTTTTAAACATCTTAGTTTGGTTTAAAACATGTTTTTCAGCTTGGTTTAGTGGCCCAAAAAATTCCCTAAAGAAAAACTTTTAAATATGCAAAAATGGGATTTTTGGTCCCAGGGGGTCGACCGGCAGTGTGGCCGGTCGACCGGCCCAGGGGACCCGGTCGACCGGCCACACTGCAGGTCGACTGGGTCACTGTACACCAACGGCCAGAAATATGACCATTCTGTGTACCCGGTCGACCGGGCCCTGTCATGGGGTCGACCGGGTGGCTAGCTGTTGGGAATTTTTTCTATAAATATGAATTCTTTCCTTTGCCAAAAGTTGGGAATTTTAAGGCCCTCCTTGAGGGGTTTTGAGGCAAATACAAGGGAAATGAACTAAGGGATGAAGGGGATCATTAGGAAAGCTAAAGCTTGGATTAATGAAGTTAAATCACCAAGTAGGCTCTACTTTCCTTAATCATATGTTTTCATGCTTTTTTTTACTTTTGGTAAATCTTTTATAGCATGATAAACTATGTATGTAGTGTTGTGTCCTTAACATGTTTTATGTTTTGAGTTGATTTATTGTTTTGGATACAACACCATTTGATTCAATCCAAGTAGTACTTTATCTTTGGTAAATCTAAGTAGATCATGTTAATGAAAGAACCTTTGAAATTATATGTAACATGATTCCTATACTTGGTTGAATCTATGGTTGTTGTTTTTCAACATAAGAAAATCACTTTCAAAACTATCTTATGTTTTGGATTCAACATCTTTTCATATCATATGTTTTCATGTTTTTGTTTTATCTTTGGTAAATCTTTAGTAACATGATAAACTATGATTTGTTGTGTCCTTAACATGTTTTATGTTTTGAATTGATCTATTGTTTTGGATGCACAACCATTTGATTCAATCCAAGTAGTACTTTATCTTTGGTAAATCTAAGTAGATCATGTTAATGGAAACATCTTTGAAATTATATGTAACATGATTCATATACTTGATTAAATCTTTGGTTGTTGTTTTCCATCATAAGAAAATCTCTTTCAAATGTATCTTATGTTTTGGATTCAACAAACTTTACAAATCATATGTATTTTGTTTTAAAGTTTCACAGCTTGCCTTACTTTGATAGGTATATCATTTTCAAGTTGTATTTATAATTACATATGATTTGTCCCCTAATTTCAATCAAATCTATTTTTATGTTTTATGAGCTACATTGTTGATTTGATTGACATCCCTATGCTTCACATGTTTTGGTCTTTGAATTTTCACAACTTGTTTAGTATACAAATGTATATATTTTACAAGTTAGTTTTAACATGTGTTTAGCATTTCCTCAATCATAAATGTGTTATGAGCTAAAACTTTCAAAAGCCTTAAGGCATACATTTATAAGCATTCATTTTCAAAATGATTGAGGACATCACACACACACACACATCTTTGCATTCATAGTGTGTGTGTGTATTAGAGTTTCATTTTCATATCCGCCTATTTTAGAGGCAAATGTAATGAGCTTAATTGAATCTCCATCAAGTGTATTATAGACACTAACTTAGAGAGATAACCAACCTTATGGTTGAAGAGGTTATTGCTTAGCCTAAGAAAAGCATAGTGTAATAGGTTGATGTTAAGCCTTGAAAAACATCATTGTAAAGGTTATTGCTTAGCCTTGAAAAGCATATTGTGAAGGTTATTGCTTAGCCTATTGAAAAGCATAAATAGTGGAAATCGGGTGGGGTATTGGATCACAAGCCGGTAGTGGATGTAGGCATTGAGGCCGAACCACTATAAATCCTTGTGTGATGGTGCTTGCTGTGTGGTGATTGTTTTTATTAAGCTTCCGCATTTTATTTGATAATCATCACTTGTGACTAGTTTGTTTTAAAGAAGTTATAATTGATTAAAATTGGTCATAAATGAAGCTCACCCTATTCACCCCCCCCTCTAGGGTTCGGATCCCCGGACTTTTCAGTAATGCCCTTCGGCTTGAAGAATGCCGGCGCCACTTATCAAAGGGCCATGATGGCAATATTTCATGATATGATACACGATTGTGTGGAGGTCTACGTGGATGACATTCTAATCAAATCTAAAACCCGTGACGCCCATGTCATGGCCCTCAAAAGAGTCCTTCAACGATCTAGGGACACCCAACTGAAGATGAATCCGAAGAAATGCATTTTTGGAGTATCCTCTGGCAAACTTGTAAGACCCCGACCCGAGTGAACCCGATTAGTGCTAATTAAGTTGCGTTTTAGTGCTAAGCTTGATTAGTGTTTTTGGTCTAGTTGGGTTTGGAATAGCCTTGATTCTAGTTTTGGACTTTTTGGAGTGATTGATAGCTTGTGGGGCCCTTTGGGGGCTCCATTTTCGGCTTTGCATTTTCTTGTGAAATTTTCCCGACGTGTTTTAAATTGTGTTTTTGGCCCGTTGCATTCATCTTGTGGATTCTTACAACTTTCATGTTGATCCCGTGTCCATTCGAGGCCCCGAAACCCGATTCCATAGCCTTGAGGGCAAAACAGTCATTTCACACCAAATCTGTACCCAAAACTTAATATTCTCGAAACCCGCGAAACATACACTTTTTGGAAACTAGATATTTCGACGAACATTTCTTCCTTCTTCGTCGAATTCATCCGAGGACCCGAGAGAGATGATTTCAGCCAAATAGCTTCTTTAAGTTGTGGGACCCAACCACCCAAGTGTTAACAAAGAGGAACCCTTCCCTTCTTTCCCCATTTTCATGTTCCAGCTCAACTATGAGTCTAGGGTTTTTCTAGCAAGTTTCTTCTTCTTCTTCTTGCTTCTCCATCTCCAAGCCTCACCAAGAGCTCATCAATCAAGGAATGGAGATTACCAATCTCTTCCTCATCTCTCAAGCTTCCTCTTGATACTATTTTTAGAAGAATCCATCAACTTTGAGACTTCCCTTGAGCTTACCTTGGCCATTAGGGGACCTTGCAAGTAAGTGATCTTATTCATCTCCTAGATTAGTGATCTTCTAGCCTTAGGGAAGCTACATTTGCATTATTGGAAGTTCTTTCATTTTCATTCTTTGTGTAACCCATTTTAGGGTTGTTTTTGGGGTTTTTTTTATTGTAGCTTGGCTTTGAGCTATTGAAGTGATTTGAGGCTTGTTTTTGGCTAGCTTGGACTTGAGGCAAGTGAATGTTTGGATGTTTTTAAGTTTGAAATGGTTTGGTGAAGTATTTATGGTTTTCATGCTTTCATTGATTTTTCCATGGTTGAAATAAATGATCTTTACACATCTTGATAGCCTCATTTAATGTCTTGGAATCATGTGTTTGAGTCACCTTGTTCATAGTTAATTGTGGTTGTTGAGGTGTTGGAAGGAAAGGAAACAAAAAGGAGAAAAATCAAGTCCCCGGGCATGCTTCACGCCCAGTGCCGATCGATCGGACCTACAGGCCGATCGATCGGTCTGACTTTTAACTGTAAGGCTTTTTGGACCGATCGATCGGACCCTGCGTATTTCTGGTACACCAAGTTTGAGTCCAGTGGGTTTTGAAATTTATTTTTTTTGTGGACCTTGGCTACCCTCCTTGGACTCATTTGACCATATGTGAGAGTGTCTTGAGCCGATGCTCTTCACGGTTGGTTCGGAGGCATCGAAGTTCAACCTATTTCAATCTTGAACGGGATGGAACAACACGATACCTTCTTCATACCTAAATGCAAAGTTATTTCCTTGGGTATCGCGAATTCTATTCCTTTCGGTGACTGAGTAGATTGCTCGATGGTTTCGGGTTGACATCCTACTTAGGATGGACCGTTTATAGTCTTGTTTTCCTATCATAATATCTAGTTATAACCATAAGCTCAATTTAAGTTTTAAAAGTCGTAAAAGTGCATAAGGAGCCCGGAATGTCTTCAAACTCAAGGAGTACCAAGTAATGGCTATAATTGACATACGGGACCCCTATTCACTTAAATAGATCTTGAAATCGATATTTCCCGGAATTGTAATAGTTCATTTTATTTCTTCATTTCCAAGATTTCTTTACATGGCTTGTCTTTCTCGAAAGCATTGTCGTACACTTGAAATGGTTACTTGACCTGAAGTGCATTGCACCACTTGATATGTCAGTGTGCCCTTGAGCACCCCCGTCTTGCCCGTTTGATTATATACTTGTACTTGATTTACTTGCATTGTCTCGATTGTATTTGACCTATGAGTCGGCACCACTAAGCTTGGATAACCTCGTTGGTTTGATCCACCGACTTGGAGATCCCCCTCTTGTCCCGCCAGCTGTAGTTTGGATCCCGCTACCCGGTCATTACCGTGGTCTTGTCCCGATACCGCAGATTGCTACTGTGGTCCCCGATGCCCGGCTCGCTACCGTGGTCATGTATAGTATTGTATATGCATATGTATTTATATGAGATCCCCTGTTTCTCCTCACCTCGAGTGACTGAGACCAGGGCCTAGTTATTACTCTATCACCTTAGTGATAGAGGACTTAGCTTCGTGTGGTCGCCATCTTGCTTGTTCCTGATTCCTTGGATACCCTATGAGTTTTATCTTGTTTACATGTTTTTCTAACAAATGATTTATCTATTTTATGAGAGTTCTTGCTTTAACAGATTTCCTTGCTTTTCGAGATATTTCATCTATTACATGTTGTTGTATCTTCTCACTCTCTTGCCAGACCGTCGTGTCTGATCCTTTGCTTTGGTACTCAGGTCCCGTTGCCGGTTTCCTTGAGGAGGAGCCGGAGGAGGCGGTAGGTGAGCTGCAGCCTCTAGTTGAGTGGCATGCTGACGATGTCATGTAGACATCGGGTTGCTACCAGAGGCGAAACATTTTGGGAAGAACTTATTAACCATTCTTTTGGGGTTATTATTTTGTAATATTGGCCTTTGTTGGCCTCTAATTTTGGGGAATGTAACTAAATGATATTTTGTCTAACTTTGACAACTATTGGGAAACATGCTATAGATCATTACTCTTTCTAATACAGTTTGATATTGATGTTAATGCTTGCATGACTAGAGATAGTCTAACTATTTGATTTGCTACACGCTTCCGCATTAAAAAGAAACATTCATGCAAGGTTGTGATATCCTCACCGCGGACACCTGTGGGAAATTAAATAAATTGTATATTGTGGATGTAGGTAATCATCACCAATTATCATTACACACTAATGTCCCGATCCCGGATTGGGATTCCCGGTCCGGGGTCGCGACAAAACTCCTAGGCTTTGTGGTGAGCAATCGAGGAATTGAAGTCGACCCTTCTAAGGTAAAAGCCATTCTTGAAATGCCGCCCCCGAAGAACCTAAAAGAATTGAGGGGCCTTATAGGACGACTACAGTTCGTTAGAAGATTCATTTCGCAGCATTCGCAAAGATGTGAACCGTTCTACAAATTGCCAAAAGGAGGTGTGGAGTACCACTGGGATGACGACTGCTAGAAGGCATTCGAAGATTTGAAGAAATATCTATTGAGTCCTCCCGTTCTGAAGCCCCCTACTAAAGATAAGCCTCTCATTTTATATGTATTGGCGACAGAATCCGTAATAGGCATAGTCCTGGGTCAACACGATGAGACTGGCCGAAAGGAGAACGTGATTTATTACCTAAGCAAATCTTTCCTGCCCTACGGAAGAAAATACTCCCCGATGGAGAGAACCTGCATAGCAGTTGTTTGGGTTGCTCAGAAATTGAGACATTACTTTCTAGCCCATCAAGTTAAACTCCTAGCGAGGATGGATCCCTTAAAGTATATTTTCGAGAAGCTTGTCACTTCAGGAGGAGTTGCCCGATGGCAAATGCTCTTGGCTGAATTTGATATATCCTATGTTACACAAAAGTCCGTAAAAGGACAGGCGATCGCTGATCATCTAGCACACCTCCCTCTGCCTCAATACGAGCCAGTCAAAACCGAGTTCCCTGATGAGGACATTTTATTTACAGACATTGAGGAGGTTAATGTCACGCCCCCGAACCGAAACCTCGGGGGCGGGAAGTGGGATTAAGCATAAATGTATTTTACTTCTCCCAGGATCCGCGTGTGTGAAGACAACACATTCTGAATATTTTGCGGAAGCATTTGTGGCGTTGCGACCCGAAGTCCGTGGCCATCGGATTCCGCGTCGCACTCAACCTTTAGCATATCGTTATTATATCAGGAATCATATCAGACTGGAGTAACCATCACAATAAATTACAGAGCTGACAGTAACAGGATATTACATTCCCAAATATATTCAAGTTACAATTATCAATGTACATTAATTAAGAATCCCAAGAAAAGGCTAATAAAAGCCATACAACAATAAGCTATAACCACTACCCCATATATGACGTAGCTCCGATGTCAAGCTCAATGTCTACATGACATAGCCGACAAAACAACCTGCAAGGCATGGCTCCAAAGCCAACAAAACACTCAACTCGGGGGGAAGGAATCTGAACCTGAGTACCAAAAGTAGTGGGTTAGACGCGACGGTCTGGCAGGTGGATGAAAAGATAACAAATATACTGAAGAATAAAACATAAGATAAATCATGCTATTCGATCAAATGCTGCATATAATAAAACGGGTGCAAAGTCGGGAATCTCGGGGAAAACTTGTATTCATTTCAAGCATGGGTAAAACATGAATATCTAATAAAACATGTGTTCACTTACATCATCTATAATCATAGATATTTGACAATCGGGTGTTCGTCTAAAAACATGTATAAATATAGTGGTTTGCCAAAACAAACGTTCATTTGAAACTTAAGTAAAAACATAAGTATACACAAACCAGGTGTCGTTTAAAACAGGTATAAACGTAGGGATCTGGCAACCAAGTGTCATTTGAAACATATTTCAAAGCATGGATATTTAACAAATCGGGTATCATTTAAAAACAGGTATAAACATAGATGTCTGACAAACCAAATGTCCTTTAAAACAAGGCACGGATATTTAACAATTCGGGTATTCCTTTAAAACATGTGAAATCATATAAATCTAGCAAAATCATTGATCGTTGGAAACATATGTAAAAGCATGGGTATTCACCCAACCTGCATCCATTTAAAACAGGTATATGTACAAAGGAATGAGAAGCAATATAGTAATAACTGAATTTACATTGGAGAATATTAACACTTGTTTACATAACAACTTTCATAAGGGAAACAAATCATTTATCGGAAAGCAAGTAAGCAATATAAAACATGTCGGGTATCCAAGGAATCGGGAACTGGCAAGATGGCAACCACACGAAGCTAAGTCCTCTATCACTAAAGCGATAGAGCAATAACTAGGCCCTGATCTCAGTCACTCGAGGTGAGGAGAAACAGGGGATCTCATATAAATACATATACTAGGCACTGATCTCAGTTACTCGAGGTGAGGAGAAACAGTGGATCTCATGAATGCATATACATATACTATACATGACCACGGTAGCGAGCCGGGCATCGGGGACCACAGTAGCAACCTGCGGTATCGGGACAAGGCCACGGTAATAACCGGGTATCGGGACGGGACCACGGTAATAACCGGGCATCGGGATCCAAACTGCAGCTGGTGGGACAAGAGGAGGGATCTCCAAGTCGGTGGATCAGACCAACAAGGTTATCCAAGCTTAGTGGTGCCGACTCATAGGTCAAATACAATCGAGACATATGCAATTAAATCAAGTACAATAGATATACGGGCAAGACGGGGGTGCTCAAGGGCACACTAACATTTCATATCGGGCAATACATGTCGGGACAAATAACTGTTACTAGTGTAACTTCAATGCTTTCGGGAAAACAAGTCATGTAATGCAATTCTCGGGAAAAGAGGTGAAACAATGAACTACAACAATTTCGGGTAAAAAATATCGGTTTCAAGATCTATTTAAGTGAATAGGGGTCCCGTATGTCGATTATAACAATTACTTGGTACTCCTTGAGTTTGAAGACATTCCGGGCTCCTTATGCACTTTTACTACTTTCACAACTTAAAATGAGCTTATGGGTAGTACTAGATGTTACAATAGTAAGAATCAAGATTATAAACGGTCCATCCTAGGCATGACATTAATCCGGAAGCATCGAGCAACCTATTCAGTCCCCGAAAGGAATAGAATTCGCGATAACCAAGGGAAAGACTTGTGTTTAGATATAAAGAAGATATCGCGTCGTTCCATCCCGTTCAACATTGAAATGGATTAACTTCGATGTCACCGAACTCACCGTGAGGAGTGTCGGCTCAAGACATCCTCACACATAGGCCAAACAGTCCAAAAAGGGTAAGGGTCCCACCTAAAACCAATGATTAGTGTTTAGATCATCACCATTCTTTCTTTTTAGTTCCCTAGTCTTAGAGACCTTAGATTAGGGTATAATTGGTCTTAACACTACGGTATATACCCCTAGGACTCATAGAAAGCCCCAAAAGTTTCCAAAAAAAGCAATATCAAATTTCTGTACCAGAATGCACAGGGTCCGATCGATCGGCCCAAAAGGCCTTACTGTTAAAAGACAGGCCGATCGATCGGCCTGTAGGTCCGATCGATCGGACCTGGGCGTGCAGCAGGTCCGGGACACTGATTTTTCCTTCCTTTTTCCTTTCCAACACTTAAACCACTAGCATTTCTCTTCCAAAATCACTTCAAATCCTCATTAAAACTCCAATGAGCAATTAAATTCAAACACCTCTTTAAATGAGTATCAATTCAAGTCAATGTAACTTATAACATAACCATGAATAGCCAATCCAACCTCATTCCTTATAAAACCATATGAACAAACTTGACTAAATAAAATGCATACATTCCCAAGAGTTCCAAGAGATTTAGCAAGAGAGAAAAACCCATTCATATGCATTTCAAAATCAATAGAAATGTGACAAGAAGCATATGTGCAAACATGTATCCAATGATCAAGAACAAGTAATAAAACTTAAGATTTTCTCATAAAACTTAATAACATTCAAACCATCCATTCATCCACTTGCCTTTGACTCTAATCAAGCAAATCAAGCTCCTAATCACCTCTCAAGCTCAAGATCCACAATCTCTACAAAAACCCCAAAAACAAACCCTAAAATGGGTTAAACAATGAAATGACAATGAAACCTTTCAATAATCAAGGTGGAGCTTCTCTAAGGCTAGAAGATTACAAATCTAGAAGATGGAGAAGAACACTTACTTGGAAGGTCCTCTAATGGACAAGGTAAGCTCAAAGGAAGTCTTGTGATGGAGGGTTCTCTTCACAAATGGTATCAATGGAAAGCTTGCAAGATGAGGAAGAAGAAGGTGGTCTCCATTTCTTGATTGATGAACTATTGGTGTGGCTTGGAGATGAAGAAGCAAGAAGAAGAAGAAGTTGCACAAGGGAAAACCCTAGGCTCAGCTGGAACAATGGTGAATGAAATGAATGAAGGAGATGGGTTCCTCTTATAAGCAAGTGAGGTTTGGGTCCCACAACTTAAAGAACTTGGGTGGCTGAAATCATCTAATTCGGGACCTCGGATGGATTCGACGAAGAAGGAAGAAATGATCGTCGAAATATCTAGTTTCCAAAAAGTATATGTTTCGTGGATTTCGAGAATGTCGAGTTTTGGGTACAGATTTGGTGTGAAATGACTGTTTTGCCCTCAAGGCCAAGAAATCGGGTTTCGGGTTCTCAAATGGATATGGGATCAACATGAAAGTTGTAGGATTCCTCAAGATGAATGCAACGGCCCCAAAACACAATACGAAACAAATCGGGAAAATCTCACAAGTAAATGCAAAGCCGAAAAGGGAACCCCCAAAGGGCCCCACAAGCTACCAAATCACTCAAAAGCCCAAAACTAGAAGAAAAACCATTCTAGCTCACAAACTCAACCCAACAACTACTAATCCCACTAAAAGAACTAATCCACAAATAAAACAACACTAATCCAAGAGATTAGGGGTCGGGTTCTCACAGTTAAGAATGATGATTTATGGACCATGTATTTTGATGGGGCTTTGAACCAAAATGGAAAAGGAGTCGGGGTAGTATTACTATCCCCGGAAGGAGTTGTCATACCGAAAGCCTACAAAATTGGGTTTCCAGCAACCAACAACGTGATGGAATACAAAGCTCTACTAGCAGGACTGAGAGAGGCCCACACCCTAGGTATCGAGAAATTGAGAGTCTTCGGTGATTCCAAGGTTGTTATCTCCAAAATAGTCGGAGAATGGAAGGTCAACGCCCCAAAGCTTGCACATTATCATGCAAAAGCAAAAGAGTTAATGTCTGATTTCAAGAAGATTTCTTTCCTCTACATTCCTCGAGCCTTGAACCGATTGGCTGACTCGTTAGCAATTTTAGCCTCAATCATAGAGATGCCCGATGATAAGGATTCCAAAGAATTCCTGATTAAAAGGCTAGATTCTCCGTCCGTCAAACCAATAGACCTGACCAAAGGGGACCCTGCCGAAGTCCTGCCAAAAGTTTCAAAAGATAGGAGTAAGAAAGCCAAGAACAAAGAGTCTGGTCAGGAGAAAGATTCCAAGCCTGAAGGGGGAATCCTAGCTCGCATACAACATGATGATGACCTTGAAAATGACCACCCGTGGTACTACGATATTTGGAACTACCTGCACGATGGCCACATCCCCGAGTATGCCACTCGATCGGACAAAAAAACATTGAAAGAAATGGTTCAGAGATATGTCATAGTCGCGGGACTATTGTACCATAGATCATTTAGTGGAGTTCTCCTATGATGTGTGACCACAGAAGAAGGGCAAGAGATAATTGAAGAAGCAAACTCAGGAGAGTGTGGAGGACATGTCAACGGCCAGATGTTGGCTAAGAAGATTATCCGTTTAGGTTATTATTGGCCATCCCTAGAGATGGATTCAGTCCATTATGTTAGGAGATGCAAAGAATGTCAGCTGCATGTTGACCTAATACATGCCCCCGCATCATCCCTTCACCCTACCATAGCTCCATGGCCTTTTTCGACATGGGCCTTTGATATCATAGGACCCCTGGCCCCTACACTAAAAAACACACAAAATAAGGCATTCATATTAACAGCTGCAGAATATTACACTAAATGGGCAAAAGCAGAGGCATGTGTTAATATTAAGGCTACCTCTGTAGTTAAATTCATCAAAAAGAATATAAAAGCCAAGTTTGGCATCCCTAAGGTATTCATAACAGACAATGGCCCCCAATTTATATCTCAACAAATGAATGAGTTGTGCACAAAATATGATATAGAACTGCATCATTCAACCCCATATTATCCCCAAGCCAATGGTCAAGCCGAAGCAACCAACAAGACCTTACTGAAGATCATCAAGAAGACTGTGCAAACCGCCAAAGGTAGTGATTGGCCAGACCGTTTGGTTGAAGCGTTGTGGGCGTACCGGACTTCTATAAGAACTCCTACAGAAGAAACCCCATACTCTTTAACCTACGGAACGGAAGTAGTCCTTCCACTTGAGGTCCTTCACCCATCACTGCATGTCCAGTTAAATGAAGATATAACAGAAGACCAGAGGAGAGAAGCGCTACTACTTCAGCTAGACTTACTCGATGAGAAAAGAATGAAGGCAGCAGAGCATGCACAAGTGTATCGGAAGCGGATTACCAGAGCCTACAACAAGCATGTCAAAGAACGAAGATTCAAAGTTGGTGATTTCGTGCTAAAGCGCATCACTCCATCCCAGCTTCCGCATCCCAGAGGTAAGTTACAACCCAATTGGGAAGGCCCTTATGTAATCAAAGAAGTATATTCTGGAAATGCATACAGACTAATAAATGCAAAAGGGGAAGAGCTCCCCGATCCATGGAACGCTATGTACCTAAAAAGGTACATAGTTTGACCCTTCCTTACTTCTTGCGAAGTATGACCCTCCTTGCTCCTTAGCGTAGTTGTAGAAATCCCGTAGGAGGACCAAAGAGATGCACATTGATCAAACTTGGAACTCAAACACACACCAACACTTAAAAACACACAAAACGGTGAGTCTACCCCACACAAATTTTGCACGGTTAAAGTCACCCAATGTAAAGGTTTGAAGGTGAGATCTCCTTTGTCATGAAAGTTTTTTTATTCCCAAAAAAAAAAAAAGAGAAGAAGAGTTTGTTTAGTTAGGAGTCGTTAAAAAAAATCGTGACTAGTTTGGGTTTGTAGCCTTTTTAACCCGAGCCAGTAAGCCCGTAGAGGTATTTACATACCCAATGCCCTAAAGCCACCTGGTTTGGGAGTCATTGGTTGAATGCTTGTTACATGGGTTAATTAGAAAGCTTAAGAGACCTAGGCATTGCACAGTCACATGTAAAAAAAAAAAAAGAAAAAAAATATTTAGTTAGAAGTCTTGAAAAGAATAAAAGTTTTTTTGACTAGTCTGGGTTTGTAGCCTTTTTAACTCGAGCCAGTAAGCCCGTAGGGGTATTTACATGCCTAGTGCCCTAAAGCCACTTGGTTTGGGAGTCATTGGCTGAATGCTCGTTACATGGGTTGATTAGAAAGCTTAAGGGGCCGGGCATTGTACAGTCACATTTTAAAAAAATTCTATTAGAATTAGGCTCGCTGAAATGACATGGGTACTCATCGGGCGAATTAAGCAGAAGGTGGTCGGAAACCACGACACTAAGGCAGCACGGTGACTCACCACCCCACATACGAACATTACTCACAATGAGCTCCGAAGGCAGTCAAGTACTCTCCAAAGTTTAGCCGAAAAGACTAAGCAGCTACAAAAGGGGGCCCGTGAGGGCTCGACCTCCAAAGGAAAGTTAGGGGGGATCACGTTATCATTAGGGTGAAAATCATGGATCGAGAAGCTGATCTGCCTTTACGCCCTCACCCACGGCTAAAATCAACACTAGTCTCATGCCGGGGAATTTTATATATATATATATATCAATATATTTTTATCTCACACGGCTTCCTAACCTAGGTCCTCATCGCATACACAATTGCCACGAGCACTCACCGGCCCACACACAAGCACCCCATGCATGCTTTGACTACTAATCACTTTTGGTTGGATGTAGGGAAGACATATCCCCTAAGGTATGAATTCAATCTTGTTATTTTCAAAGCTTGAATGCCGAAATGGTCCCCTAATATTTTTACCAAGAAAGAAAATATTACCTTAACGAGACTATGCAGGGGGCCTAAAATATTAAACTAACGAGTTTGTTTTGAGACCTTGCAGGGAACCCAACCCCGATCACATCCAAAACATCCCACAAGTTGGGGCATTTTTTTATTTTACATGCATAATTTTGCGCACAACTCCTCATGGTTTGAAAAGAAGACAATGGTGGTAATTAAATTTGAGATATATAAATTATGTCTGTTACGATACTTTATGATGAATTTAATTGTGAATGCCTATTGTTCACACCTTTCTATGATATCACATGCTGTGCTATTTAAAAAAATGCAGTTATCTTGAACTTCTGTCTTTACATTTGTAGCTAACAATATGAATGCCTTAAAACATAGAACTGCTTAGGCCACAAGCATCACACACCCAGGCACTCCCATTGTCTGTGAACCCTAAGTCTATGTTACATCTCCAGTACGAAGTTGTAGTCATTTGATCTATTGTATAGGTTTCATTACCGGCTATCTCTGATTACCAATGGCCTTCCATATGAGATCCATGCTTAGAGCACGAATTTCGAGAAATTCTAGAAAATTTTCGGCAGCATCTCCCCTTGTTTTTGGGCCCCCGGAAAATTTCCGGATACAAAAAAAAAACCTGTTACCTATGAAGAAAAAGACTTCATATATTCCCCAACATCCCCACAAAAGCTCCTCATCAATCAACCACATTCTCATGGCACTTCTAAGGCATTAGACACACTATCTCAACTACACATACATGGTATATACACACATGTGATACATCTCAAACCAAATACATACGAGCCCATGCCATGAGCCAAGTACAACATGAAATAACATAAATACATGGCTAGTACATATGAATACAATATAGAGCAGGGATACACAAGGGATGGATCCCTAGGAGATCAATCAAAGAACGATAACCCTATGAAGCAGTTCCATTATGACGAGCCGACGAAGCAAATGAAGACAGGCCAGGAGCACGCTGAGAACGTCTCAGCATCCTGCACATTCCAAAAAAAAAAGGGAGAGAGAGCATATATGAGAAATCATGGATTTAGAAATACATGAGCAAAAGGGGAAGGTTTTAACTTGGAAGATGTCACATAGAAGATTGTGCAAAAACAACCAAGACGTTGGCCAAACCAATTCTAAAGTAAATTAATCAAAGAACAAAACTGAAACCAATAACAATAATAAATAACAATAATGATAATGAGAACAAGTAAGGTGAGCCCCATCTGAGTTGAAACAACCCCCCGATTTTTGTCCATTGTCCCATCATGATCTGATTATCACACCCCTCCAATATCAAATTCACTCTTCCATGCAAACAAACAAACAAACCAAAAGAGGGGGAGTAAAAGAACAAAAGATCTTTAAACACAGTCACAGATATAAAAGGCAGCATAAAACATGTCATCATCATCTCATCAGAAACAAGACTAAAGAAGCACTCCACGAATTTAGGCCAATCCCTGAATAACAATGACAGAAAAATAATGCAAAAAAATATACCCAAGCCGCCCCCTGCAATGGCCAGAATCTATGTCAGGAATCCGAAATCATGTTCACCACATTCTCAGTTAAGGCCAACAGAAGAGTCCAATAAACTCAACAATCTTCAATGCACTCAATAGTCTCCATGGGTGACACAAAACTCACTCCTCATCATCTCATCAATCCCAACTAATTACAAGTAAACACCCATTTTCCACCCAGACTGATTTTGCCAAAGGATTCTCGCTGTGCAATCTTTCAAACTAGGATCATGAGGGTTGGGACCGCCAACCTCGTAACAGAGACAACTCTACCCTTTCTCCTCATCAAAATCCACCAATCTTCTGGCTACTTTTGGCCAAAATTGACCCCGCCAAAACCCCCATTCTGCAACCGTATAAAAGAGAGAGAGAGAGAGAATGGTAATGCATAGATGGAAGGGGCAGGACCTACACACCTGGACGCTGCTGGACCCACACTGCTTCTCCTTCACTACTGTTTCCACACTTCCTTCACCTACAAACAACAACAGATTCAAAAAAGGAAAAGGAGGGAAAGATGAGCAAAGAAAAAAAAATAGAGAAAAGAATGGAGCATACATACCTGGCTCCCTCTCTCCTTCCTCTCCTTTCTCCTCTCTGTTTTCTTTCCTCTTCCTCCAATGGTTCTACACCTGCAGCAACAACAGCAGGTTCAAGAAAAAAAAAAGAGAATGGAAATGGAAATGGAGATGAATGATATACATTCCTGACCTCCCCTCTCCTTTCTTCTCTATTTCCTTCTCCTTCTCCTCAGCCCACTCGTCCTTCACTTGAAATGGCAGCATGTTAGACCCCGACCCAGACCAATTCGATTAGTGTACGATTAGTATGTGTTTGGTTTTAAGTGAGTTTAGTCGTTGTTGGGTTAGAAATGATTAGTTTTAGTCTTAGACATAGCTTTGGGAATTTTGAGAACGTTTAGTATTAGTCTGACACAATCAGGAAGGCCTAGTGCACATGTAAGCTTGGGAAGATCGTATCGATTTCCGTGTGAGTGTGATTTTGATTTCATTTGAATGATGTTTCAACGTGTTGCAACTTTCGTTTTAAGCACATTCATGTTTGAAGCCCAAAAACCCATGTTTTGGCCCAAAGAGGGTAAAATTGTCTTTCTTGCACAAATCTGGACACAATTTTTGAGGTCTCAAAACCATGTCAAAAATATACTTTTTGGAAACTAGATATTTCGACGATCATTTTATCCTTCTTCGTCGAAGTCATCCGAGATCCACAAGTTTGTGTTTTGGCCATTTCAAGTTCAAGTCATTTGGGGCCATTGTATTCACTTAAGCCCTCTCTTCCCCTCTTTTCATTCATTTCCCCCATTCTCTGCAAGTTCTTGACCTAGGGCTGAAATCCCTCTTGTTCTTCCATCTTCCTCACCTTGCATGACATAGCTAGAGATCACCCAAGGAAATTCTAAGAATACCATCTTCTTCATCTCTTTGCAAGCTTTCCATTGATACAAGCTTATTGGAGTTTCTTGTGGCTCAAGCCCTACATTTTCTTCCTCCTCTCTTGTTTGACCTTCTCTAGGTAAGAGCTTCCACTCACATCTTTCATGGAGTTATTTTGGTCCCTTAAGATCTTGTTTTTCATGTTACAAACCCTATTTGTAAAATGGGTTCTTTGTTTCCATTTTGAGTAAGTTGTGTGGTTTTTCTCTTGGGTTTTCTTATAGTGTTGGCTTAGCTTTTGAGTGAAGTGCTTGGAGAGGATTATTAGCATTTGGGCAAGGCAAGTAATCTCTATAGGACCATTGTGCATGTGTATTTGAAGCTACATTGTTGTTTTGGAAACTTTGCATACAAATATGTTTACAAGCTTCATGATTTTGTTTTCTTTGGATTGAATGTTGAAGATTGGGAAAAATATGTGTGTTTTACCCTTGGAGAGCATGCAGGCTCAAGGGAATGCAGGTCGAATGAGAATAAGAAGAAGAGTAGAAGAAGATGTGAAAAACCTGCACTGAACCGCGCGTCCCGTGCATTGGCGGTCAGCTTGCGGCTAGCCGCCAGTCTCCACTTCGGCTAACCGCAGGCTAACCGAACTCGGCGGTTACTTTTCCAGTAGCTGGCTTTTGCATCAGGGTTCGGCGGTCAGCCCTGCGGTTAACCGCCAGCTTCCCTTGCGTCTAACCGTAAGCCAACCGTGGGCATTTCGGTTCCTTTTCCAGAGAGCTGTTTCAGACCTGGGTTTCCAGCGGTCACCCTGGCGGTCACCTTGCGGCTAGCCCCATTTCGGCTAGCCGACAGCTGACAGCGAGCTGACCGAAATTGACACATTTGCTTGTTTTGAAGAGTTTTTGCAAGAATGAAAACTAGAACATGTTAGGGGCCTTTACCCTGATATTATGCACTCGAAACTCGAGATGTCCTTGAACTTCGGGGGCACCAATTTTGTTTTAATTCCAACATCTGGGCTTTGGCTACATAACGATCAACCAAGGGTCCTTGCATGAACTTGATAGGCTTTGTATTCGTGCTTTGGTTTCGATATAACGAAGATCATCGTGTACTCGTTTTGAAGTTAAGTACAAGCTAGTTTTGAAGATGTGTTTCAAGAAAAAGGGGATCACTTCCTAAGCGTGTTATGCATATTAATTATGCCCTTGCTAGTCGTGTTCATCGTGTTTTTGATAAGTGATTTCCCCCTTTTTATCTCGACAAGTTTTGCTAATATCTTGCGTGTTTTGTGCATTCATGAATTAAGTAAACACCACTGAGCTTAGACTGCCCTTTCAGTTTGATCCACTGTCTGGGGGTCTTTAAACATGTGGACTGTCTGCAGACTGGTCGTGTATTTATTACACATCGTGCGTGTCCGGTTCCGCAGCCGGAATTCCCGTCTTTGTGGGAAATCGTGTCGTGCTTATATTATGTATATCGTGCTTGTCGTGCGTGCTTGCTCTTTTCATTATATAAATGATAGAGAAAGGATGGGCTCTTTGTGGGATGTAACTATTCATGATATATTATGTATTATTCATGCTAGTTTGTTTCGGTATCTCAGCTTTGTTCGCATTCTTCAAAATGCACCTCAGTTTTGATAGTATTTCATCTCAAAGATTTGTTTACATGTTTTCTCTAAATGTTATTGTTCATGTTCATGCCTAAATTGATTACCTGCCAAACCGTCGTGTTTGACCCTTGTTTGTTGGTGCCCAGGTGCGGGAGACGTTACCTTTGAGGAGGAGCATCAGGAGGAGGCTTGTGAGCCAATCCCTGTGAGAGAGTGGCAGCTCGACGATGTCATCTAGACGTCAGGCGGGTTCTTGAGTTTCGCAACATTTTGTCTTGGGGTTTCTTTGGTTATATTTTGGAAAATTGTATTGGTCTCTGTTGGCCTCTTATGGAATTGTAACTTAACTTACTTTTGTTTAGCCTTATAACTTGAATATTAATGGGAATGCCATGTTAGTTTCTTTCTTTGATACTATGCCTTGTTTATTATTGTCAGAGCACTTAAATATGTTATTGGTGCTTATCATGATGTGTTTTGCTACACGCTTCCGCAAAGCTTGTACGTGTGAGTCAGATTTCTCGTGTCCTTGGGAATCCTCACCGCGGGAACCTGTGGGAAAGTTGTTGGGATTGGTGTATGCCCTAAAGCCCACTGACTGCACTCTCATCTTTGTAACTGGATATTTATTGGTTATTTAATGGAATGACTTCTTTCTCTTTATACTTGTGTATATGTATGGTTGTGTAAGGCCCATTGTTTTCTAGTAATGACTTAGGTGTGTAGTGGCTACACACAGTTAGGTCTGAGTCATGGACACTTGAAACAATAAACTTGTTCATAACTGAGAGATGGAGTTGGGCACTTCATCTTGGTATAAGTTATAATGAGATACTCTCCTGTGTTCAGGGTGACTTACCTTAGTCAAGGAGGTCTTTCCGGATTTATCTCATTAGTGCATGTGTCATGCATTGAACAGGACCACTTGTAGGTGTGATCTCTAAAATAGTACTATCACAGAGAGAGATCAAATCACCTCTTGCTACTGAGTGACCAGTGCTCTTAATCTTGAGCATTTGTGGATGAACTGACGAAGTCAAGTTCTTGTGCTTTAATTCACTATGGGTGAGATCCTGTTCATGGGTCAACAGCTCTGTGTTTTGGGTGCTTGGGCTTGATTAGTTGGGACGTGCAAATGCAATATGGAATCTATGCCATCACATGATGGAATGATCGTCCCCTTAGAATTATCCGATTAATCATCAGAATCTAAGATCTTAGTATATGGATGTTCCATATGGATATTGAACTTGTGGGTCGCTCCCTGGATCAAGAGAATGATATCCGGATGATGATTAAGTCAAGGGTATGAAGTTCTAAGGTTGAGATGTAATCAAGAAGGTAGATAGTACATCGGTTAACCTACTTGATTATGGATGTTACATAGAGGGGCATTATGGTCATTGTACTTGGTAGGTCAAAGACAATCGTCAGTCTATGATGAGCTTTAATTGCAATTTAATATTTGTCCCTGGAGTGCAACCATAACTCTTTAGTGGAATGAGTTAAGGTTAAAATGATCCTAGTGTTGCTATGGGGTTAGCATGGACATTTTGGTCATTTTGGGAGCCAAGGGCAAATATGTCTTTTGGTCCCTTCTCTAGCCACTTTCCTAGATTGGCAAGGTTTCCTAAATTGTTTAAATGTGTGGAGAAATAATTTTGAGTGTAAATTCAAATAGGCCCATGATGGCATACATGAATTATAACTCTAGATAAATTATTTAGTGCATGGGCCATAGTATATGTGGGCTAACCAATGTGGTCCCTAGTATGTGGGTCCCAAGTTTGTGTAGGTCCCATTAATTGGAAGGAGTTCTCTTTGTGCAAGCTTTCCTAAAGTTTAGTAGCTTTCTAATTCAATTTAGAAACTAAATGGAAAAAGGAAAGATGGCTGGACGTCCATGAAGGAGTGTGGTTTCAATTTTGGAAAGTTCCTATTTTCTCTCCTTGGTTTCCTAGTTCTTTCAAGATACTTTCTCTCCAAGACATTCAGCATTATATATTGCTGGTTCCCTCTTTGGGCGTGGATTAACATTAAGAAAGAGAGGAGAGAAAACCCTCTTGGGGCGTGGGAGATCTTTTAGAGAGAGGAGACCAGCTACACCTTTCCTGGTTGGACGTCCATTGCACATAAAAAGTCTTCTTGCTGGTGCACGTTTTTGCTCCTGGAGAAAGACCATATCAGGTCTGGTTTTCTCACATAAAATCAAGGGAAAACAGTTAGGAGGAAGCCTAGTTTGTTCCCACCAGCAATAGCCAATCAGATTGTAGAAAGGGGAATAGAGGAGAAGACTAGAAGGAGTATTGTTGCAGAAAATTCCTGCAACCAGCACTGTCTTCTGCTGGCTGATATCAGACCTTTGCAGCATCCTTGTCAGAGGTTTTAAGTCTTCAAAACATCAGGTATAAGTTCTTCTATGTTTCTTATATGTTTTAAACACATGTTGATCATGGTTTCATGGATTTATATGCATGTATTCATGGCTGGAATCAGATCTGTTTTTCTAGTTTTTAAACTTGAACAACCTCAAATCAGCCATGTTAGTCTCTCCCAAGATCTGATATGCATAAACTTTCAAAAGTATCATCCACTGCGTTGCGGGCCCGGGATCCGTTCCGGGGTCGCGACACAGCAGCAGCATCCAAAAAAAAAAAAGGGGAGAGAGAAGAAAGAGTGGAATAGATGGAAGGGACGACCCACCTACCTGGACGCCAGCAAACCTGCGCTGCACTTCCCTTGCTCCTTTCCTTTATCCACTCCGCTCCCAGCTCCTCTGTCTCCACCTAAACTCACGCCCAAAAGAGAAAGAAGGAGTGAAAAAACGAAAGATAAGAAAGAGAGGGAAACAGAGAATGAAATAGAAAGAGGGAACAAGGGGACCACCCACCAGTGAAAGCACGCCCAAAGCTGGGCGCTGGATGGCCCAGCCCCATCATATGGTGGGGTCCCTCTCTATGAGGGACCCACCTAAAGCACAAACCTATATCTCTTTCTTTTAACCAAAAAAATAAAGATGGAGGGATGAGCCTTGATTAAAAAAAATTATATAAACGTAAGGAGAAGGGTCAATTAAGAAACTTAAACATCCCCCATAATCATGAACTCAATTATAATAAAAAAAAATCCATAAGAGTAACTGATCATCACCCATTCATCATACATCAATAATCCATGATTAAATCTCATAACTCATCATCATAATATCACAGTAATGAGATATCATCATTATTTAAGACTAAAGCATCATCACACGATAAAATAAAATAAAAAATAAAAAAAAGAGGAAAGGGCAAGAGTAAAAATCTAAATCAACTTTTATTAAACTCCAATCAGAGTCTTCAAACAATAACTATAGCAATAAACTGAATCAACCAAATCCTAAACATTGATTAAAACAGAGGTCAGAACCTTTGCCCCCACTACCCTAGCTGGAGCCTATAACTAACTAAGATGGTCCTAATGACCTGACCTCACATTTATTTAAAGGGAAAACCTACCCTAAAGTAGAAGCTCTCAAAGAATCAGCTAGAGTGGATGGACCATCCCGTTAAAGACAGGGAAGAGAGCCATCCGTGCTTCCATTCCGACAATGTAAGCTTCAAGTTGCCTTTGCGCTTCATTAAAATTATCTGGAGGACCCTGGAAAGAACCACAAATCTCCCGAATACGCTCAAAGTCATTCAAATAAGCAGTGTACACCGGGTGGATAAGTGCGGAAAGGCTAGTATTTTGCATCTCGAAGTACTGTCTGTAGCGCCGAGGAACGGACGACTCAGCTTCGTGGGGGCAAGACATCACCATGAGCTCCAATTGATCCATTCGCCTATGTAAGGTATTGAAATCATCAATGGGAGCCCGTACATTAGCAGCTCTTGTAGCCTCCCATACCTCAAACATTCCCCTGACATCCAACATGCTCCATAAAAGAGATTGGAGCATGCGGCTGATGAAAGCCGGTAGATCCTCTAGAAGCCCATCATAACCATTCAACCTATTCAGAGCGGTCTTGCCCACAATACACAAGTCACCATACAGCCCACAGATGCCTTTGTACTTCATAACCAATAAATCATATCTGCTGCGCCTAATATCCACGATGTGCTTGTCCATCGTTTCTTCAAATTGAAATACACAATCATAGGTAGCAGGAAGGGAAGATTCATGTTCAACGTAGAATTCCACCCATTCTTCAGAGCTGTAATATCCCGTCTTTTCAGCCCCAGGAGACCAATATTCGTCCCCTGGCGAATAAGGCTTGCAGGCGAAAGGGCCTTCGTCACCATCAACCACAAACAAGGATATTGGAGCACCAGCCATTGAAATGGAACAAGACCTGTAGATACACATACAAAGCTTTAAAAATCTCTCACATAATGAAAGCAAGTCCAAAAGCTTAGACTCCAAGAATTGGAAGGGTCCCAAAGACGACATAAAAAAAATCAAGGGGCCACTTGGGCGCCCCTGGGGTGGCGCCTAGGTCTGTTTCGAGGCATTCACCCCGAAGAGTATGGGTTCGGCTTTGGTCATTCTACCATGCCTTCTTAAATCTATGGATGATATTCTCAGAGGTACTGCGCGGCTGTCCTAAACCCTTTTGAGAACTAAGAGGTCCAAACTACATGCCCATATAATACAACATCTGAGAGGAAAGAAGCTAGCACAATGTTAACAAAAGAAACTCCATATGACTGAAAATAATGCAATAGTAACCAACTGAAAGTACAAAGTGAAAGTTAAACAAATACCTACAACAAACAAGCCAACAAGAAAAAAAAACCATCCGGGCACCACAGGGGTGGCGCACATCCCAGCCTTGAAATATCTCCCATGAAGAGATCATTATTTGACCAAGTAAAGGCTTTTAGTATCTCTGAGTCGTGCCTTTATAATATACTGCGAGGTTGGAGAGAACCAGAATGTGAAAAGACACCCCAAAATCCGGGTTCACAAGTCCTTAGTGTAAACCAGGAAGATAGGCACAACAAGGGTGGCGCCTACCCTCTCCTGCTGATCCTTTTTCAATTAGGACACCCAATTCTAACCATGAAGGATTTGCCTGTAACATAAAACATTCTTGATAAAGTAAATAAAGAAAACGTGGGACAAAGCATCGTCACACCAAGACAAAAGTCAACATTAACACAAGAGCATAAGACTAGTTTCAAATTCAAATCGAAGATTGTGCACGTGTGTGACAATAACTACAAGTCAAAAGAACCAACAAACTGAACATAATTCTGAAATATCAAACAAAAAATCACCGAACACGAAAAAAAAAACCAACAAAAAGGCAAAAACATGATCATGAAGATAAAAAGAATGACCAGCCATATAAATCTAAGAAAATAAAAGCAAATTGAACATTAGAATAAGAGTAATTGAAAGAAAAAAAAAAGAGATGCTTCAATCTAAACTTATATACCAAGTTGATCAACGAAACTATTCAGACGATTAGAGATACAGACATAAGACATGCCATTCATCCCAAAAGAAAGAAGGGTGGAGAGGAAGCTTACTTGGGAGCAAAGAAGAACTTGAAAGTTCTGAGATTCGAAGTCTGAAAGAGCAGGAGTTGTGGGGAATCCGTAGCCTTGATTCACTTATATAGATGAGAGTTCGAACCCCATGAGGACTTTAAAAAGACCCAAACTGCAACTTGGGCACCACTCCCTGGGCGCCCAGGTCGCCTGTTTCTCCTGGAATTTGGGGCTTCTCTTTGACAGGGACTCTAAGTGCCAGATATGCAGTCCCACATGGGCGCCACTCCCTGGGCGCCCAGGTCACCCGTTTCTCCTAGAATTTGGGGCTTCTCTTTGACAAGGACTCTAAGTGCCAAATATGCAGTCCCACATGGGCGCCACTCCCTGGGTGCCCAGATCACCTGTTTCTCCTAGAACTTGGGGCTTCTCGTTGACAGAGACTCTAAGTGCCAAATATGCAGTCCCACATGGGCACCACACCCTGGGCGCCCAGATTACCTATTTTCTAGAAATCCAGCCTTCATTCCGACAAGGATTCCTAGTGCGATACGCTGTATACAAATTCTACTCCGAGACTAACTCAAAATTCAGTCTGGGTGCCACCCCTTTGAAGCCTAGGTCACATGTTTCCCAGAATTCGGAGTTCTACCTTGAGACCAATGCAAAATGCAGTCTGGGCACCACTCCTTGGGCGCCCAGATCACTTGTTATCCTGAAACTGAAATTCTACTTCGAAACCGACCCAAAGTGCAACCTGCTTCCTTGAAGTCAAAAACTCCACTCTAAGACGGACTAGGACTGCATCGTGGGTGCCACTCCTCAAACGTTTAGGTGACTTGTCTTCCAAATTCATCATTCTACTTCAAGATGGATTCTGTCTATGCAACTCCACCTAGGCACCATCCCCTGGGTGCCCAAGCTGTCTTCTTTCACAGTCCTTGAACCAAAGTCCAAACAGGCTGGGCACCAACCCTGCGGTGCCTATTCATCGCCTTAGAAAACCAAATGCCTCTTTGAGCCAAATTATCCTAGAACTCTGAAAAGCTGAACCCGAATAAGAATTGATGATGATCATTGATAAAAATAATAATCATAATCATAATGTAAAAATAATAATAATAAAAAAAACCAACAACAAAAAAAAAAAAAAACAAAAAAAAAAGGGGGTGAGAGAGAGAGAGAAAGGAAGTTAATTAAGAGAGGCACACACAAAGACACGGTGCACCTTGTTAAACCAAATATTGTCCCATCACATAAGGTCCCGTCACATGCACAAAATTAGTCCCATCACGCATACATCCATCATCGTGCATTACACCTCGTGTCGTCTCCATCGGTAATATTTTTGTAAGATGCTGTCACTGAATACTAATGACAAAAAATGCAGAATCTTCTAGCGTTTGTTCAATACATGTTCCCAAAGAGAAATCGAAAACACCAAAGGTGGAAGACCTTCAAGTACACTAATGAGGATGAACGACACAAGCTTCGGCGAACAAACAACACAAAAAGCGGCAATGATTCCCAACGTTGGATTTACGTAAAGCTCTTGAGGTAAGTATCCCTAACTATGATTTTCATGATTTTACCTCACGTCTGGAAAATTGAGTCACCGTAGGCCTCCTTTAAGCGCTTATAATCGGTACGGCAACCATAATACCATGTTCTCGCGAATTATGGTGTTCGCCGACTCAAATCTTGACGTTGGAAGATGGAAACCGTGTAATTCGAAACTCTCCATGATAAGCATAAAAAAGATGATCGAATCTATCCTAGGTTCTCATCTAGGCTTGGGTGAAGACCAAGATCCCTAGAGAGTGACAGTTATTCTGGTGACCGTCTTCCATTGATTTAGCTTTTTCGATGCATAGCTGAGTTTCAAAATAGAAATCTCTTTTCAAAAGAAAATGCATCTCATTCTCACAATGCACTCACACTATTGCATGAACTATGTTTATGATTGTTAGACCCCGACCCAGACCAATTCGATTAGTGTGCAATTAGTATGTGTTTAGTCCTAAGTGGGTTTAGTTGTCGTTGGGTTAGAAGTAATTAGTTTTAGTCTTGGACATAGCTTTGGGAATTTTGAGAACGTTTAGTATTAGTCAGACACACTCAGGAAGGCCTGAGTGCACGTGTGAACTTGGAAGGATCGTATCGGTTTCCGTGTGATTGTGATTTTGATTTCATTTGAATGATTTTTCTATGTGTTACAACTCTTGTCTTAAGCCCATTCATGTTTGAAGCCCAAAAACCCAAGTTCTGGCCCAAAGAGGGTAAAATTGTCTTTTATGCACAAATCTGGACACAATTTTCGAGATCTCAAAACCATGTCAAAAATATACTTTTTGGAAACTAGATATTTCGAGGATCGTTTTATCCTTCTTTGTCGAAGTCATCCGAGGCCCACAAGATCATGTGTTGGTCACTTCAAGGTTCAGCTAATTGGGGCCCATTGTCATCACTTAATCCCCCTCTCCCTCTCTTTTCATTCATTTCCCCCAAATCTCTGCAATTTCCTTGACCTAGGGCTGAAAACCCCTCTTTCCTTTCCATCTTCCTCACCTTGCATGCTCTAGCTATAGATCTCCAAAGAAGATTCCAAGGCCATCATCTTCTTCCTCTCATCTCAAGCTTCCTATTGATATCTTCTTCTTGAAAGCTAAAGTTGGAAAAGCTCTCCATTTGTTTTCATTCCTTTTGTTTGGGCATTTCTAGGTAAGAGCTTCAACCCATATTTTTCATGGAGTTATTTTGATTCCTTAAGATCTTGTTTTTCATGTTACAAACTCCTTTGGTAAAATGGGTTCTTGTTTTCAAGATTGAGTGAGTTTTGAGTGGATTTCTCTTGGGTTCTTGCAGTGTTGGAATAGCTTGAGTGAAGTGCTGGAAGAGGATTGTTTAGCATTGGGCAAGGCAAGTAATCTTTATAGGTTCATTGATGCATGTGTATTTTGATTAAATTGTTATCTTAGAAATTGTGCATATGAATTTGGTTATAAATTTCATGATCTTGTTTTCATTGGATTAAATGTGTGAAATGGTGGAAATGAACCCTTGGTGAGCATGAAGGCTCAAGGGATTGTATGAGATTGATGGATGAGAAAGAGGAGAAAAATGTAGTGGAAATTGTACAAGAGAGGCAATTTCTGCACTCAGCGAGCACAGGCAGCAGCTTGTCCGCTCCAGCGACCCTTGGGTCCGCTCGAGCGACCAAGCCTCTGTTTGGTCCGAGCGCAAACAGAGAGCAGTCCATTCGAGCGCACTTATTATCCGCTCGAGCGAACTGTCTCGCTCGAGCGAGGTGTCATCACCCTACAAAGTTCGCTCGAGCGAACCTGCCATATTCAGGAAGAAGAATTATTTCGTGTGTATTTTCTTGAAGGTTGAAAAACTAGACTATGTTAAGGGTTTTGACTTGACGTTGTGTAAGTGGAACTTCGAAATGCAACCCAACCTCGAGGACACCAATTTTTGTACATTCCGACATTTGGGGTCCCAATTACACAAAGGTTAATTAGTAGCCTTAACACATGCTTGCCAGATTTTGTAATTGAATTCCATTTTGGTACGATAAGTACGATCGTGTACTCGTTTTGGATGTCAAGTATAAACTTGTTTTGAAGTTTTATTTCAAGAAAAAGGGGACCACTTCCTAAGCGTGTTATGCATATTAATTATGCCTTTTGCTAGTCGTGTTCGTTGTGTTTTGATAAGTGACTTCCCCCTTTTTATCTCGACAAGTTTTGAAAGTGTTTCGCGTGTTTTGTGCATTCATGAATTAAGTGAACACCACTGAGCTTGGACTGCCCTTTCAGTTTGATCCACTGTCTGGGGGTCCTTAAACATGTGGACTGTCTGCAGACTGGTCGTGTATTTTATTACACATCGTGCGTGTCCGGTTCCGCGGTTGGAAATCCCCGTATATGTGGGAATCGTGTCGTGATTATATTATGTATATCGTGCTTGTCGTGCGTGCTTGCTCTGTTCATTATATATATGATAGAGAAATGATGGGCTCTTTGTGGATTGTTACTATTCATGATATATCACGTATTCATGCTAGTTTATTTTAGTATCCCAACTTTATTATGTATTCTCAAAGTTGTATCTCAGCTATTGTAGTATTTCAAATTAAGGATTTGCTTACATGTTTTCTAAAACGTTTATTGTTTCATGCTTGCACCTAAATTGATTACTTGCCAAACCGTTGTGTTTGACCCTTGTTTGTTGGTGCCCAGGTGTAGGAGACGCTGCCTTTGAGGAGGAGCGTCAGGAGGAGGCTCTTGAGCCACCCCCAGTGAGAGAGTGGCAGCCCGACGATGTCATCTAGACGTCGGGCGGTTTCTTGAAGTGAGAACACGACCCCTGATCTCTTGGATTAGTGTTGTTTTATTTGAGGATTAGTTTCTTTTAGTGGGATTAGTATTTGTTGGGTTGAGCTTGTGAGCTAGAATGGTTTTTCTCTAGTTTTGGGGAATTTTGAGGGCCTTTGTGCTTAGTGGGACCCTTTGGGGGGTTCTTTTAGTGACTTTGCGCGAGGTTGGGAGATTATTCAAAATTCCCGATAATTCTTGTTTTAGCCTCATTTGACTTATTTTGTTATTCTCTATAACTTTCGTGTTCACTCCGTACCCGTTCGAAGCTCCAAAAATCAGTTTTTCCAGCCCGGAGGGCAAAACAGTCTTTTCACACCAAATCTGGACCCAAATTTCGAGATCCCAGAACCATGCCAAATTTATACTTTTTGAAAACTAGATTTTATGAGAAACATTTTTCTCTTCTTCGTCGATCGCATCCGAGGCCCACAAATAGATGTTTTACCCTTGGCAAGCTTTGAGTGTAGTGGGGCCCACACCCACCCATTATAAAATGACTCCACTCACTCTTTCTCCCTCATTTTCCACTCCCCATCGGCTGCAACTCCCAGCTACAGTGCCAGCAGCCCCTCTTCTTCATTTCTTCCATTTTTTCTTGCTTTCTCCTCTCATTCTTGGAAGAAACTCTTGCCATTTTGGAAACCTAACTATGCCATCTTCTTCCCCATCTCTTTAGCTTCCCATGGATGTGATTCTTGTGCAAAACCAAGGTGGGCAGCCCCTATTTCAAGCTTCTTCTTGTTCATTCATGGCCTTAGAGGTAAAGACTCCTTCCCATTTTCCTTGTATGTGCTATGGCTCTCCCTTAGGTTCTATTTCCTAGCTTGGTTTGAGCTCATTCCTTGTCTTTCATTGTTTAACCCATTTTAGGGTTTGTTTTGGGGGTTTTTGTAGAGATTGTTGATCTTGAGCTTGAGAGGTGATTAGAGGCTTGGTTTGCTAGCTTGGGACCCAAGGCAAGTGGATGAATGGATGGTTTTAATGTTATCAAAGTTTTATGAGAAAACCCTAAGTTTATTTCTCGTTCTTGATCATTGGATACATGTTTGCACATATGCTTCTTGTCACATATAAATGGATTTCGAAATTTGCATATTAATGGTTGTTTCTATCTTGTTAATCTCTTGGAAAGGTATGCATTTCATTTGGTCAAGTTTGCTCATATGGTTTTATAAGGAATAGGATTGGTTTGGCCATCCATGGTTATGTTTATTAGTTACATTGACTTGAAGTTGATACTCATTTAATGAGTTTTGTTAAATTATCTATTGTAATGGAAATGTGATCAATAGACTTTTTTATCCATAGATTTTTGGCTCAAATGAACCTCGGTATATGATTGGAACTCTTCTCCTTATTTGGTGTTAAAATGAGAAGAAAGAGGTGTTTAGATTTAATGATTCATTGAAGTTTTGATGGGAGTTTTATTGTAGTTAAGATGTTGTTGAAGCAAGGAAAAACTCAGATTGTATATGTGTTGGAAGGAAAGGAAAAATGGGAGAAAAATCAAGTTTCCCGGACCTGCTACACGCCCAGGTCCGATCGATCGGACATGCAGGCCGATCGATCGGACTGTCATTAACTGTAAGGCTTTTCAGTCCGATCAATCGCAGTGAAAATTGATATTGTTTTTTTTTTGGAAACCTTTGGGCTTTCTATGAGTCCTAGGGGTATACACCTTAGTGTTAAGACCAATTATACCCTAAACTAAGGTCTCTAAGACTAGGGAACTAAAAGGAAAGAATGGTGATAATCTAGGCACTAATTGTCGGTTTTAGGTGGGACCCTGGCTACCCTTTCTGGACTGTTTGGACCATGTGTGAGAATGTCTTGAGCCGACACGCCTCACGGTTGGTTCGGTGGCATCGAAGTTCAATCCATTTCAATCTTGAACGGGATGGAACGACGCGATATCTTCTTTATATCTAAACACAAGTCTTTCCCTTGGTTATCACGAATTCTATTCCTTTCGGTGACTGAATAGGTTGCTCGATATTTCCGGATTAATGTCATGCCTAGGATGGACCGTTTATAATCTTGATTCTTTTCTATTGTAACATCTAGTACTACCCATAAGCTCATTTTAAGTTTTGAAAATCGAAAAGTGCATAAGGAGCCCGAAATGTCTTCAAACTCAAGGAGTACCAAGTAATTATTATAATCGACATACGGGACCCCTATTCACTTAAACAAATCTTGAAACCGATATTTTTACCCGAAATTGTTATAGTTCATTGTTTCACCTCATTTCCCGAGATTTGCATCACATGATTTGTTTTCCCGAAAGCATTGAAGTTACACTAGTAACAGTTATTTGTCCCGAGATGTATTGCCTGATATGAAGTGACAGTGTGCCCTTGAGCACCCCCGTTTTACCCGTTTATTTATTGTACTTGATTTACTTGCATATGTCCTGATTTGTTATTTGACCTATGAGTCGGCATCACTAAGCTTGGATAACCTTGTCAGTCTGATCCACTGACTTGGAGATCCCCCTCCCGTCCCGCCAGCTGCAGTTTGGATCCCTATACCCGGTTATTGCCGTGGTCCCGTCCCGATACCCGGTTCGCTACCGTGGTCCCGTTCCCGTATATTTATATTGTATATATGATTTGCGTTAAGTCTCCTCACCTTGTGTGACTGAGACCAACATCCCGTTATACTCTTGTCACTTCGGTGATAGAGGACTTAGCTTTTTGTGATTGTCATCTTGCCAGTTCCCGATCCCTTGGATACCCGACATGTTTTATATTGCTTATATGTTTTCCGATAAATGATTCGTTTCCTTTATGAAAGTTGTTATTTAGACAAGTGTTAATATTCTCCAAAGTGAATTCAGTTATTGTTATTATGTTGTTTTCTGTTCCTTGTACACGTATATGTTTTAAATGAATGCCGGTTGGGTGAATACCCATGCTTTTACATATGTTTCAAACGATCAATGGTTTTGCTAGATTTATTTGATTGCACATGTTTTAAATGAATACCCGAATTGTTAAATACCCGTGCTTTGTTTTAAATGACACTTGTATTCCAGATCCCTTTGTTTATACCTGTTTTAAATGATTACTCGAGTTATTTAATATCCATGCCTTGAAATATGTTTAAATGAACATTAGTTTTGTCAGATTTCTTTGGTTACACCTGTTTTAAATGAACACCCGGTTTGTTAAATATCCGTATTTTCACATATGTTTCAAATGGACATTGGTTTTGCCAGACTGCTATGAATACCTGGTTTGTTGTATACTTATGTTTTTACCTAAGTCTCAAATGAACGTTTGTTTTGTCAAACCACTATATTTATACATGTTTTAGATGAACACCCGATTGTCAAATATCTATGATTATAGATGATGTAAATGAACACATGTTTTATTAGATATTCATGTTTTACCCATGCTTGAAACGAATACATGTTTTGCCCGAGATCCACGATTTTGCACCCGTTTAATTATATGCAGCATTTGATCGAATAGCATGATTTATCATATGTTTTATTCTTCAGTATATTTATGATCTTTTCATCCACCTGCCACACCGTCGTGTCTGACCCACTACTTTTGGTACTCAGGTTCAGATTTCTTCGTCCCGAGATGGGTGTTTGGGTTGGCTGTGGAGCCATGTTTTGCAGGTTGTTTTGTCGGCTATGTCATGTAGACATCGAGCTTGACATCGGAGTTACGTCATATTTGGGGTAGTGATTATAGCTTCTTGTTGTATGGCTTTTATTAGCCCTTTTCTTGAGATTCTTAATTAATGTACATTGATAATTGTAACTTGAACATATATGGGAATGTAATATCCTGTTACTGTCAGCTCTGTAATTTATTGTGATGGTTACTCCAGTCTCATATGATTCTTGATATAATAGCTATGTGCTAAAGGTTGAGTGCGACGCGGAATCCGATGGCCACGGACTCCGGGTCGCAATGCCACGAAAGCTTCCGCAAAATATTCAGAATGTGTTGGAATGTGTTGTCTTCACACGCGCGGATCTTGGGAGAAAAATATAATTTATGCTTAATCCCATTCGCGCCCCGAGGTTCTGGTTCGGGGGCGTGACACTTGAGTTACGCAACATTTTTTCATGGGGTTTCCTTTATTATTTTGAGAAGTGTATTGGCCTTTGTTGGCCTCTTATGGGTTGTAACTAAAACTTAACTTACTTTTGAGTGAGTCTCATAACTTGAATTATGTTGGGAATGCCATGTTAGCTTCTTTCTTTTGATACCATGTCTTGTTATTATTGCTATGGCACTTAAATATTTTATTGGTGCTTATCTTGATGTGATTTGCTACACGCTTCCGCAAACTTGATCGTGTGAGTCAGATTCCGCGTGTCTTTGGGAATCCTCACCGCGGGAACCTGTGGGAAAGTATATCTGCAATGAAATGTACATCAACAACACTCGTCACGGGCCTGGGGCTCCGTTCCGGGGTCGCGACAATGATTTCCATTAAGGTCCTCATTATTGCTAGCTAGTTTCAACTATGCCTTAAACATCCAACTGTGGATGAAAGTTAAAAGACGTTATATATGACAATTTGAAATAAACTCTATTGCAAGAACAAATGAAATTCTAATAGTGACTTAGCTAATTGAAAGATCGACTTCTGATTCAGACCACTGGGGCACAGTTCCCACCATCATTTTAAATTAAGCAACCGGGGCACAGTTCCTAACCCGCCACAATCAAATCAGTAGGCACGTAACTTCTTCTTTTTTATTTTTTTCCCTTGAATCAAGATCGATCCTAGAAAAGTGAACCTCACCTTTAGAACAAATTTACAATTGCATACATCCGTAGGCGGCCACTCCTGCGAGCTCAAAAGCTCCCGTGAGTCATGAATGGTGTGTCTACTTTCTTTGGAGCACAACTCTCCACGTGTTGTTCTCCAAAGAGGGGCATACTGTACACACCTCATTTTGGCCCCCTATGATAGCCTTAAACACTTATCATATATAATGATGCCCCCATTCCACCCATAATTGAATGGTTAATGGGATAATTCAAATTAGTTAATGACGATGAAGATGCTTGTTGATAATTTAAGACTTAGTTCGACGATTCATAGAAATTGTGAGAGAATAGGCCGAATCGCATTGAGATCTCGAGTTCAACCCGCTACTCATCCAAGGAATGGACTACAACGCTATCCAAGCCCCTTCCAGACTATATAGAACACACTGAGGTTGTTCCTAAAGAGATTACACATAGTTTGCCTAAGTACAATGCGATTAACATGAGTTAAGGGGTTAGAATCATTGATCCAAGTATCCCTTATTTTCCTGACCTCTGACCATTAGGATCTATAGACCATAAGATTCTACGCTCCAAGAGCTTTCCGACCATATATAGAATATCCAAATCCGGCCAACGGGTCGAAAGTTATGAACTTCCGAAGATAAGAAATGACGAAATCCGTTTAGGGACCACCCAAGTGGCGCCCCACCTACTGAAAACCACATAGGCGCCATAGGCTGGGTGCCCACAATTTCCAGAATCACATAGGCGCCCTAGGCTGGGCGCCCACACTTCTCAAACCCTAATTTGCCCTAACGTCACCCGATTAGCCTAAGTTACGAAGCCGGTTCCATTGGTCCATAGGTTCCCCCTTTTTTTCTCAGCCCCTAATCATCAGGACATTTAGACCATTGGATTCTTGACTCCGAGAGCTTTCCGACGATATATAGAACGTCTAAATCCGATAAGCGGGTCAAAAGTTATGATCTTCCAAAATTTGTCCCAAGAGGAGGTCAAAATCACCTAGGCACCACCCATGTGGCGCCCAGGCTGCTGAAATCCACCTAGACGCCCCATGCTGGGCACCCATACTGCCCAGGGCCACCTAGGCACCTCATGGTGGGCTCCCACCCTCCGAATTCCAATAGTTGGGCTGAAAACAGGCCTGGGCCATTCAACGTAGGGACCGAACTCCAAAAATGAATCAACTCCACTTGGGCAACACCCATGTGGTGCCCACCCTACTGAATTCCACATAGGCACCAGCCCTGTGGCACCCACACTGTTCAAGTCATCTAGGCACCCCCTGGTGGGCGTCCACCTTCCAAATTCCACTGGAATGGCTTGAAAGTAGCCCGGGACCACTCAAACATAGGGACCATGCTCCGAAGACGAACTGAACCACCTAGGCACCACCCATGTGGCGGCCAGCCCTAAGTTCCACCTGGGCGCCACCTTGTGGGCGCCCAGACTACGCAGACCATGTGGGCGCCACCCCATGGGCGCCCACCCTATCTCAAACCCTATTTCACCCTAAAATGACTTAAGCTGCCTTGGGATGCGTGAGACCTTCTAGAAGCACGAATTAATGAAGCCCTAGCCCTCCTAAACTCGTCCCAAAACCTATATATAATCCCTCTTAACCCCATTTGCAAGGAGAGCTACCCTAAAGAAAAAGAGAGAATAGAGAATAAGGAAGACGAAGAAAGGTAGCCACCATTAGAGAAAGAGTTTCAGATCTAGAGAAGAAGAAGAAGAGGTAAAGAAGAAGGCTTCTATATCTTCAACTGGGGCTATGGGGTTTCGCGAAAGCTTCATTCTAGGAACTTGAGAAACGCGTCATATACCGGTATTCCTAGATCTCCCCTTTCTTTTACTGCATTCCATTGGCATAAATGCTTAGAAATATTTTTAGGATCATTTGAGCATCATAGATCTACATTAGCTTGTGTTAAAACTGATATTAGCATCTCATCATACTATAAACATGTTTAGGTTCATTCTAATATAGTAGATTTGCATTGATTAAGTAATTCTAATTGCATAACTAGGTTAGATCTCCTATTAACAGTATCATTATTATCATTTATATCAAAGAGATCGCGAAAAGCCCTTGGCAGAAAGGCTGGGCGCCACCCCCTTGGCGCCTGCCCTCTCCCGGATAGGCTGGGCGCCACCCCCTAGGCGCCTACCCTTCTAAGACTGGGTCCGGGTTCTAAATTTTCGCCCGTTGCATCGTTTTCTCGTAGATTTGTTAGCTGTATCATTAATAGTTCGCATTAGGAATTCGCATCAGTCGCTGAATATCGGAAATTGTGTTGAAAATACTAAGATTTTTGTGCATTCATTTTGATCCATTGAAAACCCTGACTGAGCAGGGTAGGCACCACAGGTGTGGCGCCCAAGTGGATTTTTTCCACCTTCGTGCATAACTTCCGATCTTCCGCATTTAGTTTACTTAGAAACTGTTTGATAATGATATGTTTGGCTGTTTGATGTGTTCTGAACTTCGAATTACCATTTTTGTCACACTTCACATCATATCATTTGAATCGTAGAGTCATACAAAAAACCCAAAAAAATATCATAAAACATAAAATCACTTCTTCTCTTTCCTTACTTTTTAGTAAATTAGAGGGGAAACAAAAAAAAAATTGAAAAGATATCCAGAAAACCCAAAAATAATAGTTAGATAATCTAGCTTATCGAATTTAGCGCCTAAGTAGGATAAACCCTAAGATTAATTAGAACATCATAATTAATTAATTTAAGAACCATCAAATCATTAAGAACACCTTTAATCCCTTTAAGGGCCTAATTAATACGGATTAAAAGCAACTAAGAACATAAAACACCTAATACCCAAAACACAGTCACCTGGGCGCCACCCCCTGGGCGCCCATCCTTCCACAGCCACTTTGGCGCCACCCCCTGGGCGCCCAACCTCTTCATTCTCTAAGACACCCCGGTTAAAGCTTAAACCAATTAATTAAAACCTTAAACTAATCCGAATCAACACAGTAAAACGTTTTAAACTTGGAATAACTAAAACCCTAATCAACTCAACCTCTAATTAATTCGAAAACACAAAACTAACAAAACCCAAAACAGTCCACCTGGGCACCACCCCCTGGGCGCCCATCCTTCCGAGACACCTGGGCACCACCCTCTTGGCGCCCATCCTATCCCATCACTAAGGAACCCTTAATTAAAACTTCTAATTAATCACAACCCAAATTTAATCCTAATTAACATAATGAAACACTTTTAGACTTAAGAAACCTGAAACCCTAATCAATTCGAACTCGAATCAACTTAAAAGCACAAGACCAACACGAAACCAAAAACCAGACACCTGGGCACCACCCCCTAGGCGCCCAGCCTATCAATCCACTTAGGTACCACCCCTGTGGCGCCTATCCTACCCCATTTCCTTGGAGACCATCAATTGAAATTAAAACTTAACTAATTAGACCCGAATCAATACATTAAAACACTGTCAATTCAACAGACTTGAAACCTTAACCAATTCGGCGGACTTAGATTCACCTAAAAACATAAGACCAACCCGAACCACAGAATAGTCCACTTGGGTGCCACCCCCTGGGCGCCTATCCTCCATTTCCACCTGGGCGCCCAGCCTACCTGTTTTCATAAAAACCCCAACCAACAACTTAGCTTAATTAATTAACATTCAAACCGATCCCAATCCACATATTAAAACACTTTTAACTTAAAATACTTAAGACTTTAATCGATTCGGACTTAGCACCCAAAACCCTTACGAACCAACAAACAACCACCTAGGCACCACCCCTGTGGCACCCATCCTACAGTTTCACCCCGACCTACTACCTCGACCAAAAACAAATAACTAAACACCTTATAACTTAAATTAACTAAAACCAGAACCCAACATAATCCGTAGATCCCAAAAACTGAAAACTTAGTCCCATCTGGAAAACCTGAAGATCACAAGCCATCACCTGGGCGCCACCCCCTTGGCGCCTATCCTTTCATTTGCACTAAAACACGAATTCTTGGTTTTGTTTCAAAATCCGGATCCAAATAATTTTGACATTTGAACACCAGAGAATTAAAACAATTTGGAACATTAAAATTCATCAAGCAAGAATCCCCGAGATTCCGAAGATAACAACGATACCACCGCCACTAGCCAAACCACCAAGAAACTGCCACTTGGGCGCCACTGCCTGGGCGCCCAAGTCCTCTGCCAACCCTGTTCGTCGATTTTGACATTATTTCACTTCTCGAATTAAAACTTGAAATCCCCAATCCTTAAACAACTTAAGCAGAACCTTAAAACATCCCTAAATAACTCTTAATCAACTCATAACTTAAAACAAACCGAATCGACTAAAACCTTAATTAACAAACTGTTTAGGCGCATGAACCATCAAGTTTAGGCTATTTGCACCCTAGGATTATATCAGATTCCTCCATTAGATAGATTAGAGCATTAGGCTTCGTCCCATCACTTTTCTTGTTCCGTTAGGGGACTGGGAGAGCTGATGTGGACGATCTAGGACCTTAGGTATACATTTTTTTTCCAAAAAATAAATAAATTCAAAAATAAAAAAAATAAGGAAAATAAAATAAAAATAAAAATATGTGTGCATGATGAAAGGGAAACATGGATCTCATCATATTACAAGAAAAGGAAGCATTTTATAGTACTTAGACTCTTAGAAAGAGATGAATAGATGATCTCAAAAGTTAAGACTAAAAAAAATCCGAAAGAAAAACATACCTAGATTAGATGGAATGGAAGCTTGGGCCTTGGATATTGTAGTTGTTTGTGTTTGATTCCTTCGAATTTGATGTTACTCGCTTACTTGTATAGTCTTGTAGTAAAGTCTTGAAAATGAGTTGAAACTTTGGAGTTGGGAGGCTTTCGCAACAATAAAGGAGGAGCAATTGTGACAAAAAGTGAAGAGAATGGACTAGGCCCGGCTGGGGGGGTTAAATACCCCAACCCACAACGTAGCGGGCGCCACATTTTGTGGCGGCCGTAGCGGCCGCTATGGGGTGCGGGGTGCGATACCCGCTAAATTCCCAGTAGCATGGCGGACTCGACCGCTAATATTTTCATCGATGATCAAATCTAGGGCACAAACAAAGCCATAAGAAAATCCATAAACTCACATGAGCAGACTCAGGGAAATCAGTTGATTAATTGAAAGCATGTTTATTACAAAAGTGGGCTTCTCTATTTATAATGTAATAAGGCTACTAAATTAGTAAACTATGGGAAAATAGAAAACTATTAATTCTCAATAATAGAAAACTACTAATTAGAAAACTAAGCAATAATTCCTAATCTAGAAAGGCACATGTGGACCCCATTAGCTGGGTCCATCAAGGCTTGAGGGTCCTTGGCTTGATAGAGGTCGGACTGCATCAACTCTCCCCGGCTTGAAAGAACTCGACTTCGGCGAGTTAATCGCTTGATAGTGCTCATAAAGATCTAGATTCAGACGCCGGAAGTCAGTAGTAGTAATCCAAGTAGCATCGGAGACAGGCCGGTCTTGCCAACAAACAAGGAACTTCTATAATCCACCGCGAGAAGTAGAAACAATTTGATCATCAAGAACATCAATGATTTTATCAAGCGGTGGCGGAGCAGCTGGTAATGTAATGATTTGCTCATCAGAATCGTCCTCATTATCATGCCCACGATAGAGAGTGAGATCAGTAACATTAAATGTGGGACTGCTACCAATATCAGAAGGCAACTCGAGAGTGTATGCATTCAAACTGAGCTTCTTCAACATTTTGGATGGACCTATATTTCTCGGATGTAACTTCTTGTTTGCGCCAGGCAGTAACCTTTCCAGATGAATTCGGACCATAACCATGTCTCTTCAGAAAACTCTATAAAACAACGACGTTTGTCAGCACGAGCCTTGTAACTGTCATTACTAGCTGTAATATGTCGTCGAACTTCATCATGTATTTGTTGCATGTGTTTGATGAAGTTATCGACTTCAACATAAGGACGTGCTTCAAGAGGCAAAGGGGCAAGATCAATAGGCAAGCACGGGCGAACACGTGACTGCTTCAAAGGGTGAGATGCCTGTGGACCGATTAACTGAATTGTTGTAAGCAAATTCAGCCATAGGTAGAATCTAATCCCATGTTGTAATATGATCGTGTACAAGGCATCGTAACAATTGTCCAAGGCTTCTATTAACAACTTCAGTTTGGCCATCAGTTTGCGGATGGTAAGCAGTAGAGAAGTAAAGCTTTGTCTTGGTTGTCATGCACAGTCTTCCAAATATAACTCATAAATTTGGTGTCATGATCAGAAACAATTGTCATGGGGACGATGGTGGACCCATGTATATTCACCTGGGTGCACCTGCACCCAGTGAATTTTTAAAATCCTATTAAATGGATATGGGTTAGACACCCCCTGCCCCACTTAAAAATGCATCTTGCACCCCCATTTAAATGAAGCCCATAGATAAAATGCACCCATGACCCACCCAAATCAAATCTAGAAATCCTCAGTTCCCCCAAAACCCATCGATTGAAAACCCTTCTCCCCTTCCAACCCTTCTCCCTCTCCACATCGCACCCCAAAACCCATCGATTGAAAACCCTTGTATCTCTAATCTCTCCGACCCTTCTCCCTCTCCACATCGCACCCAGGTCCAGGTCCATCCAGCAATGGCAACGATGGCAACCGTCGTGCAGAAATTCGAAGACATTGAAGAAGAGGTATCCTTGATTCCTTTCCTTTCCACTTCTCTTTCTATTATTCCTTCATTCATTTGATGTTCTTCTTCTTTGCAACCTATTACAAAAGAAAGTTTATCATTAACCTGAAATCTGATAAACACACAAATTACTTTTTAAGGTACTCCAGCATCAAATCACTGCTGCTGTCAATGTGTTGTCCCCGAACGCAATTTGTTTCTTCTCTCTGTTGTTTGTTCCTCTGTTTTTCCCCTTACTGGTTTTTTCTCCAACCCTAACAATGAAATCTCTGAAGAGAGTGTGGATCCTTGTTTTTGGGACCACTTGGGGGCATGTTTTGTGCTGCACGGTTTTCAACATTTAATTCATCGTATAGTTTTGTCTTTATGCTTGTATGCTATTTTTGTCTCCAGGTTCAAATGATCTATAGTTTGTTTATTTGGTAGGGACTCCTTTCACTTTGTTGCTTGAAGGTTCTCTCTCTTTCTTTCTCTGTCTTTCTTTTCTTTTTGGTAAGTTCAGAGATTCCTCACTTGACTTTTCCATCTTTCACCCCTTCCACTATTTTCCGCTGATTCCTCTCATTCATTTTTCTTTATGGACTCTGCTTTTCTACTTTGCAGCTTTGCTAATATGCAAAGGTTAAAGGTGTGTGGGGTCCAGTGTTATGTGTTCATGGGTTTTGGCAGTGAAATGGGATAGACGGTTGTCACGGTTCAGTGATCATATACCTGCTTACAGCAAGCTCTTAGGAATTTTAATCCATGCTTTTCTTAGCTGGATCAAATTCGTTGCAATCCTCCTCAAATAATAACACTTTTTTTACAAATCTTCATAGAAATTTATTTATTATTGTAGCCTTTGTTAATATATATTTACAATTCAGCAAAAAGAAAATACTAGATGAATTTGACCTCGTATTTTACCGGGCTAGCTTTTGAATCCAAAGTCCAGACTTCTTAAATCTTGTAGGCAATATTTCTCAGAAGCCGGCCAAAAGGAAGGCCTCTAAAATCAACAATTTACAAGAAAATCAGAGCTAAGTTTCTTTCTTACTGTTTAGAATAACAAAATGAAGCCCATCTTTTAGTTTGGTACTTGTTGCATCTAGAAAGCTAAGAAGTTTCGATTGTTTTCTTTTAGGAGTTGGGTTGGGAAGACATTTGCAATTTGAAAGGGAGCAATACACGAGGACTGTATGTGCAATTCAATTTTTTAGGATCTACTTGGATAGTTGGATTTACCTTTGACTTTGATCATTGGCTCATTGCAACTCCTTTCACAGCCTTATCTCTCAATCATAACTCCATATCTAATTTTATTGCAATAGACTCTAATAAAAAAATGTGATTAGAAATAAAAAAAAACTTTTTATTTACATGGATTTATTTTTTCATTATACACAGGAGAGATATCTAGCCATTGATTGGAGGTGCATCATCTAATAGTTCTACAACTTTGGTGGGCCCTCTCTTTGGCAACGTAGTGCAGGTATTCTCCCTATCTTGATTTTTTTAATTTGTATATCATAGTCAAATTAAATAAATTGTCGATTTGATTTAGAGCTTTATGCTTTTAACTATATACTGGCAATTTGATATACAGATGTTCATATTTCTATGATACTTTTTAATTTGATGGATGTGGTTTACATGTGTAGTAATGACTGATTTGTGTCTTAAGTATTTTCATATACCCATGTGTTTGTGTCCCAACCTTTCCAATAATCAATTAAGTTAATGTGCTCGAACTAAGTTCTGTCCCAATCAAGTTATGCGTTTCTACTAAGTTATGTGTTTTTAGGCAGGCGTTGATTTTGATGAAATTTTCTATATCTTTGACTTTGAATCAGCTATGGAAAATTATTTCAAAAGAAAATCAACTCCTAGACTACCATGTCCGAATTTAGAGAATGATAACAATGATCAAGTGTCATCAGCTTCGAAGAAAAGTCGTGTAGAAGTTAACTTGGCAGATCTTCCTGCAGATCCTGGGTTACGAAATCCAATCTTGAGTTATCATCCTATGGATCGAGACCAAATCCTAAGAGCGTATCTACAAAAGGGTCCTTGTCAGCCTCGTGATCATAAATTTCCTTTTACGGAGTCTGCACAAGATAAGAGGCGATTTAATCCGGCTTGGTTTAAGGATAATGGTAGTTGGTTGGAATACAGCATAAAAAAAGATGCTGCATTTTGCTTATGTTGTTATCTTTTTGGAGAGCATGCACGTCATGATGCCTTCATAACTCAAGGATTCAGAAATTGGAGGAAAAAAGAAAGAATTAGAAATCATGTGGGAGGCCCGAAGAGTGCTCACAATCAAGCATATGAGAAGTGCCAAAATTTATTAAATCAAAAGCAACACATTGAGACAATTATTGTCAAGCAATCGGATCAAGCTCGGATTGAGTATCGAATCCGCTTAAAGGCAACGCTTGATGCCATTCGCTTTCTTCTACGCCAAGGGTTGCCTTTTCGTGGTCATGATGAATATGAGGATTCAAATAACATGGGTAACTTCCTTGAGCTTTTGCAAGTAATTGGCAATCAAAATGAAGCTACTAAGAGAGTCATTTTAGAAAATGCTCCTGAAAATTTGAAACTTACGTTGCCTAAGATTTAGAAAGATATTGTAAATGCGGCTTCTATGGAGACCACTCAGGCTATCATTTCTGAACTTGGAGATGCACCATTTGCTCTTTTGGTGGATGAATCTCGTGACATCTCTACGAAAGAGCAAATGGTCATTGTTTTACGCTATGTGGATGAGCGGGGATGTGCGATTGAGCGCTTTTTGCTAGTAGAACATGTCACAAACACTACTGCTCAATCGTTTAAAGAAGATGTAGAATGAGGCTACCATTAAAAAATACAAAAGGAAGATTGTACTTTTCAGGAGAAATTATTAAAAAATAAGAAAGGACATCTGTTTTTGTAGGGTCAGACACAGAGAAAGAGAGAAGATCATTTCAAAGTGTGTTCGATCATATCAATGGCCGAGAAAAATACTAAAAAAAAATGTTTTAGACTTTTGGGTTACGCTTTCCATTTATGGAGCGAGAGAGGGGGGAGAGATCTACAGGAAGGGGGAAAGAAAACGCACCTGGTGTAGAGAAGAAGAGTGTTGCAGAGTTGTGTTAAGAAGAAGTGTTGCAAAGAAGATTTGCTGATGAGACGAAATGACAGGAGCAAGAGGATTTATACATGATGGCCGAAGATGTTGGGATACTTTTGTTGGATGAATGTTTCGTGCCCCATCGTTTCGAAACAAGAAGAAATGAAATCTGATTGTTCCGATTTTCTTGTGCTAATGGCCCATATTTCTGCAAGAATTTCTTGGGGGAACGGGTGTTTTGTTACAGCCAAACACTGTTCCACCATTTTTCTTCTACGAGAATACGGAAATAATCCCAGAGATTGATGCCAAACGAGACCATAGCTGCTGCCTTTCTCCGTTTCTTGACCTGATGTCCTAAATCCTAATCTGTAACCCTTTCCCTTTTTTAACTTTTATATTGCTCTCCCCTCCTTTATTTAAAGATTAAAAAAAAAGCAAACAAAAAATGAACTTTTGATTTATATTTTTTTCACATAAGGGCCAAATAAAGTCCAAGTCACTTTAGACCCGACTCAGTCACGTCGACTCAGCCGTTTTTTTTAATTCATGTTATAAATAAAAAGGAAAAAAAATGCCCTGTCGAATCTAAGCCGCACCTACTTTAATTATTTACAATAAAATTAAGTAATAATAGGTGGTTGTAACCCGATTTTTTAATTCTACAATCTTCTAGAGAATGGGATTTTGACCTTCCAAGATCAGTGTAAAGGACCCCAAATGCCCCCAACATCATCTTGCGAGGGGAGGACACTAGTTTTGGCCTTTTTCCCAATTGGACTCAGCCAGACTCGACTCAAGGAGTGAATCGACTCCCACAAACCGCCTCCAAGTTGACTCAGCCAAGTCAACTCAGAATCAGTTGATTTTTAAAACCATGATTGGTTATGTTACCTCAAACTTGTCACTCTCCATCAAATGTCCATTAGCATTACCTCAAACTTACCCAATCTTCTATCTAGGTTTGGGTTTATTAATCCTACTCTTCTACTTAAGCCTATTTGAAGCCATTTTCTCAACTCTACATTACGGAATCGCTTTTCTTAGTACTCCACCTAGGATCAAAGCAATTTTCTTAACTCCACATAATGGAACCTCTTTTCTCACTCTCCATTTGCCTCCCCATTCTAGTTCCATGAACATGTAGCCCTTTGTTCATACGAGATCTATTTCTATCCTTCTGTAAATGTGCACAAACCATGACGTTTGACATTAAATTTCTTCTTTCTATAGCAACTACTTGTTGGTTTTCTTTCATGCACCCATCCTTTCTTTTTTTAAATGGTAATGAGATTTTTTGTAAAAAGCCACTAGTAAAAAGGACTTACACTGAAAAGGGCAAAACACAACAAGTTGTAAACACACCCATAGTAGAGTGGTGTTAGTGCCTCGGTATCACACACATGCCCAGGGATTGATCCTTGCGTCCTTACTCCTTAGGTTGATAGTATCACTCCTGGGCAATATGCCCAAAAAAAAAGATTATCAAGAAGCAACATAAAACATCCAAAAACCACTAAAAGAAAGGGTCACACCAAAAGCAAAGTTAAAGAAACAACAAAAAGAGATGATCGCCTAACGCCTTCCTTAGCCAACACGTCAACTTATTCATTAGCATTGCGAAGAACATGCAAATAAGAAGCATTAAGCCTCATAGTAATCCCGACCACCTCCTCTACGACATCAACAAAACACCAAGGCGACTTAGAAAATCCTGCCACCTACCGAACGACACACCAAGAATCTCCCTCCACAATGAACACCAGTCCTATTAACCCCCAACTCTGCTTCATTCAACAAACAGAAGCCCAATGGACCAGAGAAACGAAGAACACACGCAGATGATGAATCTCAAATAATATATCCAAGGCTCCTAGTCCTACTCCATAGGGACTCGGGTTGCTGATGACACTACCATCAAAGTTAAGGTTGAAAAAAACACGAAAAGGAAACCAAGAAAGATGCGGCTGATCCTTAAAATTAGAAGAGAAAGCCACATCATGCCAACTTCTCAACATAGAATCGATAGAAATGCCTCTAAAAGCCGGTACTATGGGTACCCAAGAAACCACACAAAACTTAATAGAACTCTCTAACTTCTCCACCCTCGAGTAGACTCCGTTAAAACACCTCCTATTCCGCTCCTCCCAAATCACCCATATAATAGCTAGGAAGGAAGCTTTCTACATCACCCTTCCCTGAGCAGAACCCACACCACAACCCCAAGGCTCAAACAAGCTGCATAGATAATTAGGCAAAGCCTAGCTGCAACCAAACTAGCTAAGAACAGAGTTCCACAAAGTGCAAGCTATGCTACAAGAGCTAACAAGATAGTCCACTGACTTGGCATTCCTAAGGCGCAAAGGACATACACCGATCAAGATTAACATGCATTTATGCAAGTTATCTTGTGTAAGGATACGGCCTAAGATAGCTAACCAACCGAAGGCCAGAACTCTTTGAGGGGCATTAGCCTTCCATATGCTAGAGATAGGAGAAGGAACCAAAACAACTGAAGACAAAGCCACAAAGAAAGAAGCCACCTTGAATGAACCATTTTAAGAACTCTCCCACACTCTCCTATCAACCACATCTGACAAAATAAACACTCCCTCCAAAAGACATAACAACTCAACAAACTAAGATCCCTCAACATCCGATTGAAAGTGGAACCCCAAGAAACTAAAGCCACATTTCCGTCATAAAGTTGCTCACCACAACAACATTGTCGGAAGCACATCGGAAGAGACTCGGAAATTAGGAAGCTAAAGGAGAAGGGCTCTTCCGAGTAACTAACCACAAACGAACTCTACCTCTAGAACCAACTCAATAACGAATAATACAATCAAAAGCCTCCTTAAAAAAAAAAAAAAAAAAAAAAAAAAAAACATCTTCATACAACTAAATGGGGAGGATTAGGCGGTTGAGTTTACATATTCCTGGTACGTTGCCAAACTTTGTAATAAATTCTCTTCTCCCGAACAGCTTCTTGGACCTCTACACTCCAACACCAGGTTTCTTAATTATCATGTCTCTTCCCTTTTGACTCTCTAAGCACCTCTTTAGCAACCTTCCTAATACAGCTAGCCATTTGATTCTGCATCACTGTACTTTCTCCATCAAAATTCCATTCTCCCTCATCAATCACTTTATCCTTAAATACTATCGTTATTTGTCCTTTCAAATCCCTTCACTTTGTTTTAGGGCACATTTTATTTACTACCCCTCTTTCTACTTCTAATGCAAATATCGAAAACTACTAACTTATGTTGCGTGGTCAAACACTCTCCCGGAATAACCTTACAATCTTTACAATCCAAGCGGTCATATTTTCTAACTAGAAAATAGTTTATCGGGCTCTTGTTGGTTGGACTTATATGGTAAAAAAAATTCGAATAGTATATGGTAAACAAAATCCAACTAGAAAGATCAAAAGATATGAATGTGGACTTATAAGTGCAACAAGGGAGACAACCCCTGCCCATGAATTGCGCACAATGCACAGGGCGCACAAGCCTCCCTTATGGCCTTACCTCATGCTCAATTAAATGCATTTTTCAGTTGTTTTCATTCTTACTCTCCAGCTTTAAGTCATCAAAACCCTATACTAAGGTCCCTACTCACTAACATGACCCTGAGCATTTTACTATTGCCTCCTAAGATCTCCGAAAGCACTTAGAAATTCCCAAAGTACTTAAAGATCAAGGAACTAGAGGGATTTCCCATCTTGTTGGCTTGTGTGTACTTGAAAGATTGTAAAAGGCCTTTTGAAGACCTTTAGGTATTTGGCCTTTGGTTTTTCATCCATCAAATCTAGCACCATTATAACACAGATTAAGCATTAATAAAAAAATTTTTTCTTAACTTCTAATTTGTCTTGCTCATCAGGGATGCCATTTTTGCTTCAATTTCCGACAAATTAACTACCTCGTCACCTTATTTGTGCCTTGTCTAAGTCAACAAAACCATGTGTAAAATTTTCTTTTTCTCTCTTAATTTTTTATTAAGTTGTCTTATTAGGTAAAAATGGCTTCTATAATTGACCTACCTAGTTTTATTTTTTATTTTTTTTAAAGACCTAATTGGTATATACCCAAACTTGTTCCCTTATATGATTCCAATCATAAGGATAGAGGCATAGTTGCTTGTCGATTGTGTTACAACTAATTAACAATTGAACTTAAGAATTAAAAACTTAAAACCACTAGAGTTGAAATCCCAACTCTATATAAGCGGCCCACGTGGATGGGTCTAGGTGAAGTTACAACTCTATTATCGCATCCTAGACACTGACCATAGGGCCTATAAAATGGACAATTGACAAGACAAATTTAAGCATTTTTTTCAAGGCCCCTAATCACATGACAATCTACTTATAGCTCAAGCGGTGAGGCACCTCCCCTCCACAGAAAAAACCAAGGATCAATCTTCAGTACTATTACTCCTGGTGTGGGACTTGTGCGCATGGTGTGTTGAGTATTTCCCAAAGCCGGAAAAAAACGCCCTAATCATGTGATCAGTATCATGGTTCAAATAGTGGCCGTAGAGGTTGAGGCCACCGCTGCTACAGCCTAAAATCTAGTAGACTTAAGCAATTTTGATTTACAACACCATTTTTCCTAGTTTTTCTCCTCAATAGCCTCTCTTAAAGCTGTCCTTACCCTTATATGGTTCCAAATCACTAAAAAAACACAGGATTTGCTACTACACAAGATTTGAAATTTTTTTTACCACTCAAGAAATTCACACCGATATGCTGTTACATAGTGTTTTGGCCACTTGCCGCTACACTTGCCCTAACCGCTATTTTGATCCTTAATTAGTATTCTTCCATCAGGGTAGACACCTTAAAGTCCAATTTTCCCATTGGCTATGTGACGCAGCCAAGATCCGCGATCGAGCAAAGATCAATCTCTCGAAGGATTGATCGAATCCAAAGATGGATTCACGCCACTAGGAGAAAACACCATAATTGAAGAGAAAACTCTTATAACTCAAATGATTAAGTGATAATAAGTATGTTTATTACAATGAGGCCTAACATCCTTTTTTAAAGGAGTTTGCTTTATCCCTAAGGAACTATATTTCCTAATATATGAATCATATTTAAAATAAAAAGGAAACTAACTAATATTAATCATAAACAAACCAAACTACTAAATAATATTTATTAACTAAATGGATGTCCCCTTGGGCCTATGGACTGAACCCAATGGGTTGGCCGACCTATTGTCTGGCCTACATCAATTCTCCCCCACTTGAAAAAAACTCGACTCTGGCGAATTGATAGTGTGATAAAAAGGGAGAGACTTCGACCACAATTTCTGAAAAATGTCCGCCTGGGTCGAAAATCAATCGCACAAACATCTATTTCTTCTTTTGATATGCATTCTCATGACATGGCTTGGAAGCTTGATGCGGTCCATTGAGAGGTAGATTGTAATATCTTGATTGTAAGACCCCGACCCGAGTGAACCCGATTAGTGCTAAGTAAGTTGCGTTTTAGTGCTAAGCTTGATTAGTGTTTTTGGTCTAGTTGGGTTTGGAATAGCCTTGATTCTGGTTTTGGGCCTTTTGGAGTGATTGATAGCTTGTGGGGCCCTTTGGGGGTTCCCTTTTCGGCTTTGCTTTTTCTTGTAAAATTTTCCCGACGTGTTTTAAATTGTGTTTTTGGCCCGTTGCATTCATCTTGTGGATTCTTACAACTTTCATGTTGATCCCGTGTCCATTCGAGGCCCCGAAACCCGATTTCATAGCCTTGAGGGCAAAACAGTCATTTCACACCAAATCTGTACCCAAAACTTAATATTCTCGAAACCCGCGAAACATACACTTTTTGGAAACTAGATATTTCGACGAACATTTCTTCCTTCTTCGTCGAATTCATCCGAGGACCCGAGAGAGATGATTTCAGCCAACGTAGCACTTTAAGTTGTGGGACCCAACCACCCAAGTGTTAACAAAGAGTAACCCTTCTCTTCCTTCTCCATTTTCATGTTCCAGCTCAACTATTGAGTCTAGGGTTTTTTTTCATTGCTTTTCTCTTCTTCTTCTTGCTTCTCCATCTCCAAGCCTCACCAAGAGCTCATCAATCAAGAAATGGAGATTGCCAATCTCTTCCTCATCTCTCAAGCTTCCTCTTGATACTATTTTTAGAAGAATCCATCAACTTTGAGACTTCCCTTGAGCTTACCTTGGCCATTAGGGGACCTTGCAAGTAAGTGATCTTATTCATCTCCTAGATTAGTGATCTTCTAGCCTTAGGGAAGCTACATTTGCATTATTGGAAGTTCTTTCATTTTCATTCTTTGTGTAACCCATTTTAGGGTTGTTTTTGGGGTTTTTGATTGTAGCTTGGAAGTGAGCTTAAGAAGTGAGTAGAGGCTTGTTTTTGGCTAGCTTGGACTTGAGGCAAGTGAATGTTTGGATGTTTTTAAGTTTGAAATGGTTTGGTGATGCATTTATGGTTTTCATGCTTTCATTGATTTTTCCATGGTTGAAATAAATGATCTTTACACATCTTGATAGCCTCATTTAATGTCTTAGAATCATGTGTTTAAGTCTCCTTGTTCATAGTTAATTGTGGTTGTTGAGGTGTTGGAAGGAAAGGAAACAAAAAGGAGAAAAATCAAGTTCCCGGGCATGCTTCACGCCCAGTGCCGATCGATCAGTTTGAGTCCAGTGGGTTTTGAGATTTTTTTTTCTTTTGTGGACCTTGGCTACCCTCCTTGGACTCATTTGACCATATGTGAGAGCGTCTTGAGCCGATGCTCTTCACGGCTGGTTTGGAGGCATCGAAGTTCAACCTATTTCAATCTTGAACGGGATGGAACAACACGATACCTATTTCATACCTAAATGCAAAGTTTATTTCCTTGGGTATCGCGAATTCTATTCCTTTCGGTGACTGAGTAGATTGCTCGATGGTTCCGGGTTGGCATCATACTTAGGATGGACCATTTATAGTTTGATTTTTCTATCATAACATCTAGTTATAACCATGAGCTCAATTTAAGTTTTGAAAATCGTAGAAGTGGATAAGGAGCCCGGAATGTCGTCAAACTCAAGGAGTACCAAGTCATTTCCACAATCAACATACGGGACCCCTATTCACTCAATTAGATCTTAAAACCATTATCTTTCCCGAATTGGTATAGTTCATTATATTCTTCATTTCCAAGATTTACATTACATGACTTGTTTTCCCGAAGCATTGTTGTACACTTGAAATAGTTACTTGACCCGAAGTGCATTGCACCACATGATATGTCAGTGTGCCCTTGACCACCCCCGTCTTGCCCGTTTGATTATATATATTTGTACCTGATTTACTTGCATTGTCTCGATTGTATTTGACCTATGAGTCGGCACCACTAAGCTTGGATAACCTCGTTGGTTTGATCCACCGACTTGGAGATCCCCCTCTTGTCCCGCCAGCTGCAGTTTGGATCCCGCTACCCGGTCATTACCGTGGTCTTGTCCCGATACCGCAGATTGCTACTGTGGTCCCCGATGCCCGGCTCGCTACCGTGGTTATGTATAGTATTGTATATGCATATGTATTTATATGAGATCTCCTGTTTCTCCTCACCTCGAGTGACTGAGACCAGGGCCTAGTTATTACTCTATCACCATAGTGATAGAGGACTTAGCTTCGTGTGGTCGCCATCTTGCTTGTTCCTGATTCCTTGGATACCCTATGAGTTTTATCTTGTTTACATGTTTCTGGCAAATGATTTATCTATTTTATGAGAGTTCTTGCTTTAACAGATTTCCTTGCTTTTCGAGATATTTCATCTATTTTATGTTGTTGTATCTTCCCACTCTCTTGCCAGACCGTCGTGTCTGATCCTTTGCTTTGGTACTCAGGTCCCGTTGCCGGTTTCCTTGAGGAGGAGCTGGAGGAGGCGATAGGTGAGCTGCAGCCTCTAGTTGAGTGGCGTGCTGACGATGTCATGTAGACATCGGGTTGCCAAGAGGCGTAACATTTTGGGGAGGACTTGTTAACTATTCTTTGGGTTATTATTTTGTAATATTGGCCTTTGTTGGCCTCTAATTTTGGGGAATGTAACTAAATCATATCTTGTCTAACTTTAACAACTTTTGGGAAACATGCTATAGATCATTGCTCTTTCTGATACAGTTTGATATTGATGTTAATGCTTGCATGACTAGAGATAGTCTAACTATTTGATTTGCTACACGCTTCCGCATTAAAAAGAAACATTCATGCAAGGTTGTGATATCCTCACCGCGGACACCTGTGGGAAATTAAATAAATTGTATATTGTGGATGTAGGTAATCATCACCAATTATCATTACACACAAATGTCCCGATCCCGGATTGGGATTCCCGGTCCGGGGTCGCGACATTGATCCTACCCTAATTGTCACGACCCAAATTCTGGGGCCCTGTCGGATATTCGGATCGTGATAACTTGGCAATGTTGATCATTCATTTATCAAATTATTTGCATAAGAGATTTGGCATATAAATCAACTATAATTCCAATTAATTTAAATAAAGTCAAACAATATCAAAAACCTATGAATAATCCAAATCCCTATATTCTGACTCAATTTAATAATGTACTAAACATTAAATCAATTTGCTGAACAAAAGCTAATTCTTCTGTCACTCCTATGAATATTTCTCATTCTCTCTCTTCAACCACGCATGCCAAAATCTACGTGCTGAGCGCCATCCTGATTTATCCCACCCGCAGTAAAATCACCTGAAGGGGGGGAACACAACATCAGTATTACTGGTGAATGAATATTCCTAATTACATAAATAACATAAAGAAAAATATTACATGATTTAACATATTTGAATCGATACATTAAATGCCATAAATACATCCATATATATATATATATATATATATATCCGTGCCCATGCACCTTACCACACCTCAAAGGCCTATTGTATACATGTATTGTAAAGTCCCGGGATCCGAACCCTAGAGGGGGGGTGAATAGGGTGAGCTCCAATTATGACCAATTAAGGCAAATTTTAACTTCTTTAAATTAAACTAGTCATAAGTGATGATTATCAAATAAAATGCGGAAGCTTAATAAAAACAATCACCACAAAGCAAGCACCATCACACAAGGATTTATAGTGGTTCGGCCTCAATGCCTACATCCACTACCGGCTTGTGAACCAACAGCCCACCGGATTTCCACTATTTATGCTTTTCAATAGGCTAAGCAATAACCTTTACAATATGCTTTTCAAGGCTAAGCAATAACCTTTACAATGATGTTTTTCAAGGCTTAACATCAACCTATACATTATGCTTTTATAGGCTAAGCAATAACCTCTTCAACCATAGGTTGGTTATCTCACTAAGTTAGTGTCTATATTACACTTGATGGAGATTCAATTAATCTCATTACATTTGCGTCTAAAATAGGCGGATATGAAAATGAAAATCTAATACGCACACACACTATGAATGCAAAGATGAAAGTACATGATGTGTGTGTGTGTGATGTCCTCAATCATTTTGAAAATGAAAGTTCATAAATGTATGCCTAAGGCTTTAGAAAGTTTTAGCTCATAAAAACATTTATGATTGAGGAAGGAATGCAAGTCACATGTTAAAAGTAACAACTTGTTAATGATATCAAAGATTCACAAGTTGTATGAAATTAATTAGCTCTAAACATGTGATGCATAGGGATGTCAATCAAATCAACAATGTAGCTCATAAAACATAAAAATAGATTTGATTGAAATTAGGATACAAATCATATGTAATTATAAATGCAACTTGAATATGATATACCAATCAATGCAAAACAAGTTGTGAAACTTTAAAACAAAAAACATATGATTTGTAAAGTTTGTTGAATCCAAAACATAAGATACATTTGAAAGAGATTTTCTTATGATGAAAAACAACAACCAAAGATTCAATCAAGTATATGAATCATGTTACATGTAATTTTAAAGATTCTTTCATTAACATGATCTACTTAGATTTACCAAATAAAGTACTACTTGGATTGAATCAAATGGTGATGCATCCAAAACAATAGATCAATTGAAAACACAAAATATGTTAAGGACACAACAAATCATAGTTTAACATGCTACTAAAGATTTACCAAAGATAAAACAAAAACATGAAAACATATGATTTGTAAAGATGTTGAATCCAAAACATAAGATAGTTTTGAAAGTGATTTTCTTATGTTGAAAAACAACAACCATAGATTAACCAAGTATATGGATCATGTTATATATAATTTCAAAGATGTTTCCATTAACATGATCTACTCAGATTTACCAAAATATAAAGTACTACTTGGATTGAATCAAATGATATGATGTATCCAAAACAATAAATCAACTCAAAACATAAAACATGTTAAGGACACAACACTTCATACATAGTTTATCATGCTACAAAAGATTTACCAAAAGTAAAACAAAACATGAAAACATATGATTAAGGAAAGTAGAGCCTACTTGGTGATTTAACTTCATTAATCCAAGCTTTAGCTTTCCTAATGATCCCCTTCATCCCTTAGTTCATTTCCCTTCTATTTGCCTCAAAACCCCTCAAGGAGGGCCTTAAAATTCCCAACTTTTGGCAAAGGAAAGAACTCATATTTATAGAAAAAAATGCCCAACGGCTAGTCCCCGGTCGACCTGGAAACAGGTCTCGGTCGACCGGGTACACACAACGGTCATATTTCTGACCGTTGGGCTTCAGGTACCCAGCCGCCCTGCAGTGTGACCGGTCGACCGGGTCCTCTGGGCCGGTCGACCGGCGACACTGCTGGTTGACCCCCTGGGACCAAAATTCCCATAAAAGCATATTTTCAAAGTATTTCTTGAAGGAACTTTTTGGGCCATTTAATCAAGCTTTAAAACATGTTTTAAATCATTCTAAGGGTTTTAAAACATTTACCATAAAAAGCCTAAAACATTTTGAAGGATTTAAAACTCATAGGCTAGCTTGATTTTCTAAAACTCTTTTCAAAAACAAATGCATCCAAGATTAAAAACAAATCATGCATAAATCAATATATCTTCAAGACTTAAAATCCAATGCATGTATAAAACACGATTTCAAGATTTCTTAAAACAATGCATATGTGTGTAAATCAAATGATGCTTGAATGATAATGCATCCATCAAATTGCAATCTACAAAAATCCTAACATGTATACCGGTCACTATAACCCTGTCTCATCGGACACGTCCCCTATGGACCAGCCGCTATACGGCTCGAACACTAAGTCCAACATCCCACGTCTGGGACCTCACCATCTCATAACAACCACAACTCAATATTATTAACAATTTTCCTCATGTACATATCAATAGTGTGGCCCCACCCTTACTCAGTTCATTGATTATTGCCCCACTCCAATTCAAAATTGGTATTATCAGAATAGGGTTGGTCCACACCATAAAACAAAACACAATATGCAGTAAGTAAACATAATGCATATAATTATCTATAACTAGATTGATCATAGTTACTTAAATCACCGTTAAATTAATCATCTCTCTTTAATTTATCTGTATATAAACTTATATGGTCATCACCTACCAATCCTGGGCCCAACCCAATTAAAACTATCACAGATCCATGTACAGAGCCCAGTTTAGTTGTCCACGCATGAAAGCACACCCCTGTAGCATCCAGTGGGTCCCACTTACAAAATCCATGATCAGCCATCTAGGTGATGGTCCACCACTACTACACTATCACCCTAATGGATCTGATCCCTCATCAGATCATGTCCTGGGGTCCACAAGTCACAAACGGAAATTGTTGTTGTTCTGTACACAGTCACGCCTGACTGTGTTTGGATCCATTGATCAGTGGGTCCCACTGATCAAAACCCCAGATGTCCCACTACACCTTGGTCGCCCATGGGTCCCACAACAGATGTCTGGGTCTGATCTCCTGTCCAATGGCCAGATAGGTCCCACAACAGGTGACGACCCCTTTCCCTGTTTCCAGCAGAATCACACCTCTGCTGCTATATTCCTGTGGATGGTGGCCCACAGGAGGCCCATCTATCATAGGTCCACCACTACTAGGGTCGTCCATGGGTGCCCTTCAAGATCCATGGACCAGATCCCTGATCAAGTGGGCCAGGTGGTCCCACTATTCCCAAACGTAAATCTTCATCCATGCTCTATTTCAGGATTTTTGCATATACCTCTATTAATTCAACAATCAGAAGACACGAATGGATTGACAAACACTATATTACTGGAATGAATCCATCCAAAGTGATTTCATGGGTTTCTAGCTTCCAGTTATGATTTACTGCAAATTGATATTTTCCATTACTATCTCTATGCACAGCAACATTCCAGAACCATCATGAACCAAGCTTTAACAATCATCTACTGTATTGATCAGAGATAACTAGGAAGATTCACTCACCTTTGATATGAAATCGTTGCTTTTGCAATGTGAGGGCGCGAATAGGACATCAATCAACCTTCCTCTCCTTCTCCTAGATTGCAACCACAAGAATCTCTCTCTCAGAATCTTCTCCAAAGGAATAGAATACAACAATTGTTGTTGGTTTACTTGTATATATAAAGAGAAGGCAAGTCCTAATCCTAATATATCTCTTATTCCCTCTATTATACTTGTTATACAACTCCAGTCCCAAAACAAAACGTGGGACACCTTCCAATTTCTAATTCTTTAGCAAGTAGTATTACTAATTTCATAATAAGAGAGCCACTAAAGTACTACCTGGGCCAGACTAATCCTGGCCCATAATACAGGATATTACACTAATCATGTTTAGCATCTAATTAATCTTAATTAAATGCCTAAGGTATGTTTTGAATGTATTTGGGCTTGATTAGGTAGATTAGAATGGGGTTTGACCATTGACTAAGTAGCATTATGACTATTAGGTATTTTGGGTTTCTTGGGCCCTGCATGTGTGTTTTCTATTTTTCCAAGGATTTTGGGTGCATCTCATAGTTCATGAGTCATTTTTCAATTTCTATATTTTGACCCAACTCATTTGAGCTCATTTAGACCCATGTAGAAGCCAAAAGCCCTATATTATAAATCTTCATTATATGTTTGGACTTTCCTTCAAATACTAGAACTTCATGGTATAAAGGGCAGGCTAAAACCCTAAACCCCATCTCTTCATTTCATTCCATCTCCATTAGCATGAGGCACCTAGGGTTCCATTTCCTACCCATTCTTCATCATTTTCCTTGCTACCAAACACCAAATAGAGAGGTTTGAGAGTGTTTTCCTTCATCTTCCTCAAGCAAGAACCCATTTTCTACAAGTTTCATCTTCTTCAAGCTCTCATTTTCTAACTGTGAAGAGTACACCTAGGCCTCCAATCCGGTCCTATGAAACGCAATCGGCCAGGCAAGCCCCCAGGGGATTGGTGGGATCACGATGCGCGTGGCAAAGGTTCTGCTTAATTACCAAACTCCTAGAACAGATGAACTGTCTCCCTTAAAGGGACAAGGCTATTCTAAGCACCGATTTCCGTCAAGGAGCACAAATGGTACAACCTTTGATGGTCTTCTCCTAATGAGCTCGTGTCCTGTGGTCACGTTTCTACTCAAATTTTATTAAAGGTTAAGGATTCCTAAGTAGTGAGGAAAATGAGTCCCTATGGGCAAGGAAATGGTGATGAAATCCAATCCTTATCTTGTTGGGGGTATGATTGCCCTTACTAAGTGTGTGCTTTCCAAATTACTTTGTGTATTTTAAAGTGATTAAGCACTACAAAGCAATTAAACAATCAAACAACCAACAAAATTGACCCACTAACAGGGGATGCGTGGGTGTATCGAAATACGCACCTCCCAAACTAAATTGGGGGAAGATCGGTTGAAGTCGACCCAAGCCACCGACACCAATTTCGGTGTACGAACTTAGGGGGCCGCGACGGTATCGTCCAACCGTCCTCCTTCCTTAATTATTACAATGCTTTGAAAACTTAAATGAACGTTAAAAAAAATTATTACAAACTTGCAATGAATCCTAATACAAGATTCTCTTAGAAAGCAATTTAAATTCCTAAGTTAGAGTTCTTTGGTTGCTCTTTTCTTCTTTCCTTGCTCCAACCGCAGAATCCCTGAATATACAAACAAAGAAAATGTGTAGAATCCGCAATGAAAACTAAAAGAAAGAATAAAAATGCAACTAAGCTATATGAGAGTTGAAAATCCTTAAAATCAAGGATTCCTATGTACGCCGATCCCCGGCAACGGCGCCAAAACCTTGTTTGCGAATTTTCCGCAAGTATACGGTTGTCTCAAGTAATATAGACTATGAAAGTCCGAATATCGTTCCCACGAGGATCGTTATAAGATAAATAACAATGATTAATGAAAATGAATATCAACTCAAATATAGCTAACAAATGCAAATGGAGATAACAAAAACAAGAGACAAGATAATAACAAAGGAAATAAAACATGCAAACTAAAAGAAAACAAGAAACTAGATAAAAAAAAGATGTAAGTAGAAATAGAAGAACTTAAGTGAGAACAAGGTTAGTAACAAAGTTAATATCAAAAGAAAAATAACAAGGTTAATAACAAGAACAAATGAACAATGTTAGATAGATCAAATGAGTAAGTGTGTGAAAATAAGTGAAAGATCAAGATAGAAATAAGCTAAAAGCATCAATGGAAACTAACTAATAAGGAGAACAAGATAAAAAAATGAGTGGATGGAGATAAAAAGAAATGTGTTAAAAGTGTAAAATCAAAGGAGGAATAAAAACAAACACATAGATGGTATGAACAAATAAGCTAATGGATATGATGGTGTGGATAGAGAAATGGAGTGTGAGAATTAAAACAAGAGAATAAGTGTGCGGGAATGTGAATACAATCAAGCTAAAGTAATTAAAATAAGCAACAAGCAATACTAATGGATAGATTGAATCATCTAGAATCCACTAAGTGACACTAATCCAATGCTAATGCTCTTCTATTTTCCCAAACAAACACTCAAATCTAATTATAAATCAATGCTTAGATTTGGAAAATATAACTTTACAGCTCTAAGATAGAAATTAACAATCTAATAGCCAAGATTTTCTTCCCTTCATAAAAGAAAAGATTCTTAATAACTATGTATCAAAAGTAAGCATAAAACATCAAAAGATATTAACTCCTAAGCATGATTTATCAAACCTAAGCATAGATAGTAAAAAGAATGCTAAGAAATAAAATAAGCATGAAAGGTAGCATATTGCAATGAAGACAAATCTATTCTAACATATTAAGCACATAAACAAGGGAATTAAAATAAAGAGCATAAGCAAAAGGAATAGGATCAACTTAGCTTCATCTAGAAGATCCAATCAAAGAGATTAGCCACCCATTGGAGAAGACAAAGCTTTCATTACAAATCTTCAAATTTTACAAAGCTTTCATCACTTTCTCTCTACAATTGCTCTCAATTTACATGAATAGCTTAAGTAAAGAGGAGAAGGCTCTCCTTGCTTGTGTGTCTAATGCTTAGAGCTTCCTTCCTTATATAGAGACACTTGCCTTACTCTTTTTGGTTTCTTTCCGATGTGGGACTTCACAAGAATGGAAATATGAACATATGAATGTAATTCTCGTGTTAGAAAACAGTCCTCAGATTGATGTGCGATTTTGACCCCCGAAACGTCCGAATTGGGAAAAATGTTGTGAAATATGATTTGTAGATCTTAGAACAAGGTTTCCAATGCTTCTAAGATCACCTCAATCGGACATCCGAGTGAAAATATATAGTCCAAATACCAACCCAGGTCTTTCATTTTTCTTCTTATTGTTGGCCTATCTTTGTCATTTCTTCATCCAATTGTCTTCCAAACTTATCCTTACTCTCTTTAACTCTTAAATCTCAACTTTAATCTTCAATTAACACATACAAAGAGAAATTAACATAATTGAGAGTAATTTTTTAACATATTTTGTATGGAGGCCATTGGAACTCATATAAATGCATACAAATGACTATTTATAATGGAAAGATATGAGCAAAGCATGATGGGCAGAAAATTTATTATTTTTGTGCTAAAAATAGTGTTTTGAGTTCTTTTATCTTTGAAACCTCATAAAATAATGTTATGAAAGTGTATTTTTTTGTGAGCTCATCAGTAGTTCCAATTCGTAAGCGTTCCCATCGCTCATGCGCCCTGTAATTTTGAATGGTCCAATGTATCTCGGGCTTAGCTCTCCTATTTTGTGCAAGTGTTGCACATTCTCCTTTTTCCTTCTAGTTCTATTCTAGTTTCCTTAAGAGATTCGAGTTGGTTTTCTTTAGGAGATCCCACCCATCTCTTTTAGAGAAGAGATCTGATACAGGATATAGCGTGGAAAACTAAGAGGTCTTGGAGATCCTAATTTGCTCAGCAAGTCTTCTTCTCCATTAGAGCACAACCGAGCTCCCAAGGTATAATCCGCTTCTCTATATGTTGTAGATTGTTTGTGGTTGCATGGTGATGCTTTATTCTATCTTAGAGATAGTTTTCTACTGATCTTGATTAATGAGTTTGAAGATTGGATCCTGGATTAGGTTTGAAGCCTTATGGATAATTGATCCCTGCATCAAGCGGGTCAAAAGTTTTTGAAGCCTATCCACAAGGCCCACCTATTTTCGTCAGCACCGACGCACGCAGCAGCACGATGACGCTGCCCTTCTCCCTCTTTTCCCTAGCCTTCTCTCTCTCCCTCCCTCGCCCAGTCAGCAATCACCCTCTGCCCTCTCCCTCTCTCACCGTCACCCTCCTTGCATCTCCCATCTTCTCCATCTCTCTCTATTTCTAATCCTTTTCTTCCTTTCTCGCTTCTTCTATCTCTCAGTCTATGCTCAAGGTAAATCAATAAGTTATTCTCTGCATCTATTACTTTGTTAATTTGTGATTTGTTAAGTAGTGAATTTCTAAATCAATTAAAACAGGAATAGTGTGCCAGATTCCAAAATCCAATGAGGAAACATAGTGGTCGCACAAAAAAAGACAAAAAGATTTAGTGAAAAAAGCAACTGAAATGTTGCAAAGAAAATAGTGTAAGCACTTCCTCTATGGATGTAATTGTTCATCCTTTTTGCCATTTCAAATTAGGATTTGCTCTGCTTGTTCAATTGCAAATGAGATGTGCAACAGACCATAGAAATAGGGATTGAGAGTTTTTGTTTTTGTTTTTAGAAAAAAAAGTAGAGTTAAAAGGAAATTCTTATATGGGGTTTGTCGTAGAGAGAGGAACAGAGACACCATTCAGGCATTCCTTTTTCCAACTACTACAAAAGAAAGAGATAGAGAGTTCTTTTTCTTGCAGATATTGTAAAAGAGATTCTTATATGGGTTTTGTCTCAACGAATAAACAAAATAAACAAAGATGACATTAATGTGTTCTATTTCAAAAGATAAAAATCGAGATTGAGAGATTTATTGAGTAAATGTATAATAAAAGAGACAATCTCATATGGGGTATGTCTAGGAGATAGAAATAGAGATGACATTCATAGTCTCTATTTCCTGCAACACCTTAGTTGTTTCTTTTGATATTTCAGTGAATATGAGTTTATGACTTATATTTTTACTTTTGTTAATTTGTGATTGCATGATTTAGTAGTGAATTTTTGAATCAATAAATCAATGACAAACTGATTTTCTACAGCACCTTAATTTTTTCTTTTGATACTTTAGTGAATATGATTCTATTAATTTTTGTTGATTTCTGAATCAGCTCTAATTAAGTAATTATATATGTTCTTTTGTTAGGTTTTTTTCTTCGTGAGCAAATCTTAGAGTCAATCGAGTGGCAGGCATCCATAACTTCGGGATTGCGGGATACTAAGATATGTCTCTGTAAATAGAAAAGAAGATATCGTGTGTAATAGTGTAGATGTGAAAGAAGAAAAGTGCATGCGTATGACAATTCTATTTAAACAACTAGAGATCCCGAGATTTACACTAAGCTTCTGATAAGTCTGATATTCGAACTGCCAGTACTCCTATTTATAGAGAAATTACAGGGATGATTTCTTCTGGAAGGGAAGAAAGCCATTAGGAACATCCTTTTTCCTTCTAGACAGAAATTCCCATACATGACATTTTTTTATCCTCCTCTTCTCGGGATCGGTGCCTCTCCTTTTATAGGGTCCTTTCTTTTTCACCTACCTTTGTCCATAGACGAAGGCAGGGTTCCCAAAGTCGGCTGCATCGTCTGCCTTCTGCTCCTTGCCTTTGGCAATATGATAGAAGCGGGGCGTGTCTACTAAGGAGTCTTCTCAATTCCCCTTTTTGCTCATTTGCCTTTGCTGACAGGCGAAGGCAAAGTTTTCAAACTTGCCTTCGCCAATTTGGCAGAAGCAGGTCCTCCCTATAATTTATCAAAAGACCGCGGGCTCGAGGCCGTTTATTTTGGCTCACAATTTTTGTCGTGCCTACATATTGCCTCCCCTCAATCAGTCAGGGAAGGTTTCAATCTTTGGGTGAGGGATTCTGTGACTGATTGGGGTTTTGTGTGCGGCGTTCTGAGGCTTACTGCTATGATGTCTTATTCTACCCCTGTTTCAGGCAGGGTTCCCTGTCTTCCCGGGCTGCAGTTCCCACTGTTGGGCCGAATCTCCCGGAGCTGAGGAATCTTCCTCCTGTTGCTCCCGACCATGCGAATGAGACTTCTCGAGCGCGTCCGCTATCACTCTATCATGCTTTGATGACGGAGGGGTTTCCTGCTTCGTCTTCCCATGCCGATTTTATTTTTGGGGATCGTCACCCGGATTCCATTCGTCATGGGGAGTAAGTTCCTCACAGTTCATCTTCTAAAGAAGGCCAGTGCTTTTCTTATCCCCGAAGTCACCCATCTCGCGGTTTTTACTCCGGCGAGACCCCGATTCGGGAGGAGGATTCTATTGACTAGGTGAAACTGCACGAACTGGATCGAAGTTTTTTGGTTGGTGGTGACAAGCCTTCTCCCTCTCTCGTTTCTATGCGTAGGCGCTTTCTCTTTCCTTGCTTCTTGGATGACTTGCCCTCTTCTTATCGAGAGGAACTCCGTCCGATTATCAGAACTCTTTTAGGGTCTTCTAATGGTAGCTTTGCTGGAGATTTGAACCCAAAGGGGTGTCTGAATCCCGCGCCGAGTTGGGAGTGGTGGTTTTAATTCGCGCTCTTCTTTTTTGAACCCCAGCTGAGGGATATTGGGATTTTTGGCGCCATTCAAGCCACAACCGTCCCCTTCTACATTCTCATTCATTCTTTTGGGACAATGCTAGGGACTTATTATCCTGCTAGCAATACATGTCTTACCCTAGTGTGGGAACTTGGCCTTTCGCTTCTAGAGATGAAGGCCATTACTGGCTTACCTATTTTGGGGGACTTATACGAGGAGTACATCCCTTCTAAAGACGAGTATGCCAATATGAGGAGGGATTCTCCTGAATTTGCTGCCACCCTAGACGTCTTATTTTACTATCATATAGACCAGGCCGTGTCTCGTTCCAAGAGGGATGTTCTTCACACCCACTGGTTGCGCCGGGAAGTCCCGACCTCCATTCAATCTTTACACAACGATCTTTCCTTTCGTTGGCCGGGGAATGCTGCAGAGATGGAGTGTTTTTTTCACGAGCATCTCGACTATCGTTCCCTTTCGGCGTACTTTCTCGCGATTAGCTTCGGTTTCTAAAATACATGAGGCAAATCCTTGGGGCTACTACGTCATTATTTTAGTTAAGTGTGACCCACCAACTAGCATTGCATGACAACCGTTGCGGCAGCTCTTCCTTGGGCAGTAGGCCCCTGCCCCATCTCACCAACACTATCCGTAGGAGATCAGACAAGTAAAAGCCCTCCGTGGGGAACGGCCATTCTCAAGATAGCGCGAGGGTAATACTTTCCTTACAATTGACCTATGGTGGAAAACCATGGGGATTTCTAAATATAAATGCCCCGCTCCCACTTAATATTTTAGAATTGAGGATTTGTTTATAGGTATATGGGCCCACATATATAGACATCAAATCATCTCATGATATGACCAATGATTGGTTCCAAGTCAAGTTATTTTAAGAAATTTCAGTTTCTAAGACTAGTGTTACCAATAGATTCATCTCGTGGGTCCACCAAAACTAATTAGAACTCTTTCCAAAAATTAATTTGATTTGACCAATTTTGAAGATTTCTATGTTCGGATCAGATTTTGAAACTTTCTAAAACAAGCATTCATCCATAAATAAAAAGTACTAAAATTAGAAACTAGTCTTCTCCTCTATATGGCCCAAGCGGATACCAGTATATGATGAATAAATTGATTAATTTCTTTATTTATCAATATATATTATTGCTTTTCTTTCATGAGATGAATGGTGTTTTATTACTTGTTTGCACATAACTAATACGAATGACATAATGGTTCATGAGATGAATCGGAGTCCACAAGTATACTAGATGTAATACATGTGTATGGATGAGATCCACATATAGGAGATATGTATTACAAATCTTATATTTAAATATCTTCACAACCAGTGATGAGATTGGGCATCTCATCTGATAAGGTTGCAGCACTTTGATCAATATGAGATAGTGTGATTTGTCTCGATCATCGGAATGTAAGATTCTGGATCATAGTGCTGGTACATTGGATGTATTGAAGGACCATGAGAAGCACCTTATATACACTGTCTTTACTTTAAGGTATGCTCTCATAATTCCCTAGCAATAGGCTCATAATCCTGAGACATTAATGAACTCAAGTTTCTATCTATTCATTTGCTTTGAGTCATCAATGAGTGAGGCCAATTGTAGGTCAACACCGCAGTGATTTGGGTACGTGGTAGTAGAGCTGTGGGAACATTCAATGGTCAAGATGGAATCTATCTTTAATATCCCCTTGTGCCAATTAATGGATTTATCATTGGTAAGTGCGCACCCATTCCAATTAAGAGTTAATTGGATAGGTACCAAATGATCACTATAATTAATTGGGGCTTAAGGATAATAAGATATGGATCGATTTTGGTGGACTTGTCCAATTGATCTATGGATATAGATGGAGGGGCCTACTTATGGTAATTGGGAAGTTTAGGGTCTTCATTGTAATTTATTCCTAAGACTGGAGTGCAATTGCATTTATATAGTGGAGTTATTTGCAATTAACTGTGGGCACGGATTGCACATGAGATGTGGGGTCGCGTGTCCAAGTTGGAGCCAGCTTTCTAAGGAATCCCTAGTGGTACCCACGCTAGCCAAGATATTAGAAAGATACTAATTTTAGTAGAACTCTAAAAGGAAATTGAAAGTTACTATTTCTATTTGAAGTGAGACTTCTAATAGTGGTAATAGAAAGTTACTAATTATTAATGGAAGTGAGACTTCTATTTTAATTAGAAAAGAGGAAGTTACTAATCATATTTGAAGTAAGACTTCTAATTGTGATTTAGTAAGTAACTAATTGTTTTGGAAGTGAGACTTCTATTTCAATTAGTAAGAGGAGGTTGCTTGAGTGCTATAAATAAGAGGAGAAGTGCCTTGGACGGCCCATGCTATTCCATCATTGGAATTCACGCCAAGCCCTAGGTTTGTGCAGGTGTTGCACACCACTCTCTTCCTCTCCTTCTTCCAGTTCTCTTCTAGTTTCTTCTAGGGTTTTCTCTTGGAGATTCCACCATCTTCTTGAGAAAAGAGAATCTGATACGGGTCATAGCGTGGAAGATCAAAGGGTATTGGAGAACTTCATTTGATTAGTGAAGGTGTTCATCATCAAAGAAAGAACTCAAAGCCTCCATTAGAGCACTACCAAGCTCCAAAGGTATAATCTACATCCTTGTATGTTGTGGATTTCGTGGTTGCATGTTTAGGTGTTGTTTTCTATCTTCTAGATAGGATATATTGCTGTACATGGTTTATGAGTTTGAGGGATTACATCATGGATTGGGTTTGTTGCCTTCTAGATAGTTGATCCCTGCATCAAGTGGGTCAAAGGTTTTTGAAACCTATCTGAAAGGTGTCGCGACCCCGGAACGGAACCCCGGGCCCGCACGTGTCGATTTGTACATCGGAGATTTGGAGATATACTTTCCCACAGGTTCCCGCGGTGAGGATTCCCAAAGACACGCGGAATCTGACTCACGATCAAGTTTGCGAAAGCGTGTAGTAAAACACATCAAGATAAACACCAATAAATCTTTAAGTGCTATAACAATTAATAACCAGACATAGTATCAAAGAAAGAAGCTAACATGGCATTCCCAACATAGTTCAAGTTATAAGACTAACACGCAAGAGAGTTAAGTTTTGTTACAACCCATAAGAGGCCAACAGAGGCCAATACACTTCTCCAAAATAAACAAAAGAAACCCCAAGACAAAATGATGACGAGACGCAAGAACCCGCCCGACGTCTAGATGACATCGTCGGGCTGCCACTCTCTCACAGGGGTTGGCTCACAAGCCTCCTCCTGACGCTCCTCCTCAAAGGTAACGTCTCCTGCACCTGGGCACCAACAAACAAGGGTCAAACACAACGATTTGGCAGGTAATCAATTTAGGTGTAAGCATGAAACAATAACCGTTTTAGAAACATAAAAGCAAATCTTTGACTTGAAATACTAAAAATGACTGAGATACATTTACAGAAATATTTAATCGAACTGAGATACTAAAACAAACTAGCATGAATACATAGTATATCATGAATAGTCACAATCCACAAAGAGCCCATCCTTTCTCTATCATTTATATAATAAAAAGAGCAAGCACGCACGACAAGCACGATATACATAATATAAGCACGACATGATTTCCCACAAAGACGGGAATTCCAGCCGCGGAACCGGACACGCACGATGTGTAATAAATACACGACCAGTCTGCAGACAGTCCACATGTTTAAGGACCCCCAGACAGTGGATCAAACTGAAAGGGCAGTCCAAGCTCAGTGGTGTTACTTAATTCATGAATGCACAAAACACGCGAAACACTATCAAAACATGTCGAGATAAAAGGGGGAAATCACTTATCAAAACACGATGAACACGACTAGCAGGGCATAATTAATATGCACAACACGCTTAGGAAGTGATCCCCTTTTTCTTGAAACTTGTCTTCAAAACGAGCTTGTACTTAAACTTCAAAACGAGTACACGATGATATTCATTATATCAAAACCAAAGTACGAACACAAAGCCTATCAAGCACATGTAAAGACCCTTTGGTTGATCATTGTGCAGCCGAAGCCCAGATGTTGGAATTAAAACAGAATTGGTGCCCCAGAAGTTCAAGGACATCTCGGGTTTCGAGTACATAATATTAGGCTAAAGGTCACTTAACATGTTCTAGTTTTCACTCTTGCAAAAATCTCTTCAAAACAGGAAATTCGTCAATTTCGGTCACCTTGCAGTCAGGTGTCGGCTAGCCGAACTAGGGTCTGGCGGCTAGTCGCCAGCTGACCGACAGGCTGACCGCTGGAAATCCAGGTCCAACACAGCCCTCTGGAAAAGAAACCGAATTGACTGCGGTTAGCTTACGGTTAGCCAAACTGAGACTTGGCGGTTAGCCGTAAGCTGACCGTAGGGCTGACGTCTGGAAAACCAGTTTGAAATACAACTCTCGGGAAAAGGAACCGACACGCGCGGTTGGCCAGCAGTTAGCCGACATGGGGTATGGTGGCTAGCCGCTTGCTAACCATCCAGCTGACCGAGACCCGCTGTCGAAATGTCAGCTTCTGGAAAAGGAACCACCCAGCTCGGTCAGCTCGCGGTTAACCGAAATGGGGATTTCGGTTAGCCGCCAGCCGACCGACGGCTGACCGAACTGCACGGGAAATGCAGTCCAGTTCAGATTTTCACATTTCTTCTTCCCTTCTTCTTGTTTCTCATTCCACTTGCACTCCCTGAGCCTACATGCTCTCCAAGGGACAAAACACGCATTTTTCCCAATTTCAAACATTCAATCAAAGGAAAACATGATCATGAAGCTTATAAACATATTCATATGCAAACTTTCTAAAACAACAATAAAGCTTAAAATACACATGCACAATGGTCCTATAGAGATTACTTGCCTTGCCCAATGCTAACAATCCTCCTCAAGCACTTCACTCAAGCTATTCCAAAGAACTACAAAAGCCCATGAAAACCACACAAAACTCACTCAATCTTGAAAACAAGAAACCCATTTTACCAAAAGGGTTTGTAACATGAAAAACAAGATCTTTAAGGAACTAAAAGGACTTTATGAAAAGCATGGGTTGAAGCTCTTACCTAACAATGGTTAAACAAGAAGAGGTGAAGAAAATGAAGAGCTTGTTCCACAAGAAGCTCCAAGAAATTTGTACCAATAGAAAGCTTGCAAGGAGATGAAGAAGATGATGATTTTGGAATTCTTTTTGGAGCTCTCTAGCTAAGGCATGCAAGGGAAATGAAGAGGAAGAGAAAAAAAGGGTTTTCCTTGCCCTAGGTTAAGAAATTGCAGAGATTTGGTAAAGTGAATGAAAGGGAGGGAGATGGGGCTTAAGTGAAGACAATGGGCCCCAATTAACATGAACCTTGAAATGACCAAAACACGATTTTGTGGACCTCGGATGACTTCGACGTAGAAGGATAAAACGATCCTCGAAATATCTAGTTTCCAAAAAGTATATTTTTGACATGGTTTTGAGATCTCGAAAATTATGTCCAGATTTGTGCATAAAAGACAATTTTACCCTCTTTGGGTGAAAACATGGGTTTTTGGGCTTCAAACATGAATGGGTCTAAGACGAAAGTTGTAACACATAGAAAAATCATTCAAATGAAATCAAAATCATGATCACACGAAAACCGATACGATCCTCCCAAGCATACACGTGCACTCAGGCCTTCCGGAGTGTGTCTAACTAATACTAAACGTTCTCAAAATTCCCAAAGCTATGTCCAAGACTAAAACTAATTACTACTAACCCAACGATAACTAAACCCACTTAGGACTAAACACATACTAATCGCACACTAATCGAGTTGGTCTGGGTCGGGGTCTAACATCCTCCACCCCTTAGGATATTTGGTCCACCAAATAAATCAAACAATTACCTCTGGTAAAAGCTGTGGATACTTCCTTTGCACTTGCTCTCTCAATTCCCAGGTGGCTTCCTCTGGGTCGTGATTTTCCCAAAGTACCTTGACCCAATGGATGGTCCGGTTTCTCAATTCCTGCTCCTTGGTATCCATGATCTTGATCGGTCTTTCTACATACGAGGCATCTTCCCGAATCTCCAAAGGTTCGTGCTGCAGAATGCGTGCAGGACTAGAGACGTACTTCTTGAGCATAGAAGCATGAATTACATTGTGTACCCCAGAGAGTTCCGGCGGTAACGCAAGCCTATAAGCAACATCTCCAATCTTGCTCAAAATCTCATACGGACCAATAAACCTGCTAGACAATTTGCCCTTCTATCCGAATCTCAATGTCCCTCTAACTGGTGAGATCTTCAAGAACACTTTGTTACCCACTTGAAACTGCAATTCTCTTCTGCGAGTATCTGCATAACTCTTCTGCCTACTTCGGGCGATCTTCAACCGTTCCTGAATCAGCTTGACCTTGTCACTTGTCTCTCCAACTATCGTCGGTCCATGAAAACTATGTTCACCGACTTCTTCCCAGCAAACCGGAGTTCTGCATCTTCTACCATAAAGTGCCTCGAAAGGTGCCATACCAATGCTTGAGTGGTAACTATTGTTATAAGCAAATTAACAAAGAGGTAAGCACTCATCCCACTGAATCTTGAAATCAAATACACAAGCACGCAACATGTCTTCGAGAGTTTGTATCGTCCTTTTCGACTGACCATCGGTCTGAGGATGATAAGCTGTGCTGAACTGAAGTTTGGTGCCTATCGACTCATGAAGCGTCTTCTAAAACTTTGAAACAAACCTACTGTCTCTGTCTGAAGTAATGGAGACGGGCTGGCCATGTTTACTAACAATCTCATCAACAAATAACTTCGCAAGTGGTGCCATATGCATCATATTCCCTGTCTTCATCGGAATGAAGTGAGCCGACTTTGTCAGACGATCCACAATGATCCAAATTGCATTATTTCCCTTCTTGGTATTAGGCAAACCGGAAACGAAATCCATGGTGATGTGCTCCCATTTCCACTCCGGAATCTCCAAAGGCTGTAACAAACCTGGAGGCTTCTGATGCTCTGCCTTAATCAACTGACACGTTAGACAATGAGACACAAAAACTGCTATCTCTCTCTTCATATTGTTCCACCAAAATCTATTCTTCAAATTGTGGTACATCTTCGTGCTACCCTGATGCATAGAATATCTCGTGCTGTGAGCTTCATTCATTATTTCACTCTTCAAGTCATCCACCTTTGGCACACACAACTGGTCACGAAAATACAATATCCCATTCACCATCTTGAAATCTGGACGCTCTGTAATAACTTCTACTATCTTGGCCAAGTCTAGGTCTTGCAACTGATTTTCCTTGATCTTCTGAATGAAGGTAGGTTTTGATACTGTCATATTCGCCAACATAGTACCCAATCTCAGGGCTTGCACCTCTACACCCAACTCTTCAAACTGCTGTAAGACACCCTTTCCTCTCAAACTGGCCATAACCACTGATTTTCTGCTCAAAGCATCTGCTACCACATTCACTTTTCCTGGGTGATACTTGATTGACATGTCATAATCTTTGATATACTCCATCCACCGTCTCTGCCTCATATTCAAATCTTTCTGCGAGAACAAATACTGTAAACTTCTGTGATCTGAGTGGACCTCAAATTTCTCTCCGCAGAGATAGTGCCTCCACATCTTCAATGCAAAAACAACTCCTTGAAAGTCCTTGGATCCTAACCCTAGAGGGGGGGGGGGGGTGAATAGGGTGTGCTACAAATATGACCAATTAAGACAAGTTTTAATTTCTTAACATAAACTAGTCACATGTGATGATTTTAATCATACAAAATGCGGAAGCTAATAAATGAATCACCACAAGCATACACCACAACACCAAGGTTTATAGTGGTTCGGCCTCAATGCCTACGTCCACTACCGGCTTGTGATCCAATCACCCCACCGGATTTCCACTATTTATGCTTTTCAATTGGCTAAGCAATAACCCTTACAATGTTGTTTTTACTAGGCTCAACAACAACCTTTACAAGATGCTTTTCAAGGCTAAGCAATAACCTTTACACAATGCTTTTCTTAGGCTAAGCAATAACCTTTACAAATGAAGATTTCTCTAAGAAAATGTCTTCACAAAAGATCACTCTAAGAGATACAATTTAAGCACAATGATGTTGCCTCTTAAATAGGCTCATATGAAAGTGTAATTCAAATTACAAACAGACACTAGAATAAGCTAAAGTGTGTGCACAAGTGTATGAATGCTTTACTTCAATCAATCTCTACAATGAAGCTCCTAAATGAATGCTTGATGCATTTTAAAATCAAAGCTTAGAAAATGATGATTGAAGATAAAACTAATCACATAAAAGATTCAAACAACTTTGAAGAAATGAACTAAACAAGTTGTATGAATATTTAAAGTCTAATAGCATGTGAATTAGTCAAGAGAGTTTGCAAATCATTCTAATGTTCTAAAGATGATAATGAGTTTGCTAAACTTCTCTAGAAATCATGCATAAGTGAAAATACAAAGATTTAAGCATGCATGGATTTCATTTTAATGGAAATCAAAATACAAGTGAGATGTACCTTTTGAAAACTCAAGCATTTGATTTCCAAATAGCCCTCTAGCCTTTCCAACTTCTTCCCCTTTCTTTGGCTCCAATATAGTCTCAAAAGTTCATGTTTCAAGCCTTGAAAAAGGTTGGAAATGAATGGACTTTATACAAGAAAACAGTCCAACGGCTAGTCCTCGGTCGACCTGCAAACAGGTCTCGGTCGACCGGGATCACACAACGGTCAGAAATATGACCGTTGGGGCTCCAGGGGCCCAATTGGCCTGCAGTGTTCCCAGTCGACCGGGACCTCTGGGCCGGTCGACAGGCGACACTGCCGGACCACCCCCTGGGACAAAAATTCCCAACTTTTGCAAATTTGAAGGTTTCTCTTTGTGGGGATTTTTTGGGCCACTAAACCAAGCTTGGAAACATGTTTTAAATCAAATGAAGATGTTTAAAAACATGAAACACAAAAAGCCTAAAATAATTTGGAAGATTTAAAACATAGGCTAGCTTGATTTCTCAAAACTCTTTTCACATAAAAATGCATACAAAAATGATTCTGAAAGAGATGAATGTATGCAAGGCACAAACCTAAATTCTCAATATGATTTCTCAAAAGTAATGCACAAAGAATTAGGTTTTCAAAAGAGTTTGGATTCTAAAACCAATGCATCCGAGTTTAGAAACAAAACATGCATAAAACAATACTTTTACAAGTCTTAAAAGCAATGCATGTATAAAACCAGATTTCAAGATTTTCTAAAACAATGCAAGTGTGATAATTCAAATGATGCTAAAGTGAAAATGCATCCATCAAATTGCAAATACAAAATTCCTAACACTGCTGCCAACTCCAAGTCGTGAGTCGCATAATTCTTCTTATGGTCCTTCAACTGTCTCGAGCCATAAGCAATCACCTTGCCATCTTGCATCAATACACAACCCAGTCCCACTTTTGAAGTATCTGTATAAAAAATAAATCCACCGTTGCCCGAGGGTAATGTAAGGATTGGGCTGTGGTTAACCTTCCTTTCAACTCTTGAAAACTTGTTTCACACTGATCGGTCCACACAAATGGGACATTCTTCCTAGTCAATTTTGTCAACGAGGCTGCAATCGACGAAAAACCTTGGACAAATCTTCTGTAATAACCTGCTAACCCCAAAAAGCTTCTAATTTCTGTTACACTGTTTGGCCTTACCCAATTAACAACTGCCTCTATCTTGTCTGGATCAACTGCTAAACCTTCTCTGGAGATGATGTGGCCTAGAAAAGCAACTTGCTCTAACCAGAATTCGCACTTACTGAGTTTTGCATATAGCTGGTTGTCCTCAAAAGCTGCAACGCTGTCCTCAAATGTGTTGGGATTGGTGTATGCCCTAAAGCCCACTGACTGCACTCACATCTCTGTTACTGGATATTTATTGGTTATTTAATAGAATGACATCTTTCTCTTATTTCATGTGTATATGTATGGTTGTGTAAGGCCCATTGTTTTCTGGTAAATGACTTGGGTGTGTAGTGACTGCACACAGAAAGGTCTGAGTCATGGATACTGGAAACAACTAATTTGTTCATAACTGAGAGGTGGAGTTGGGCACTTCATCTTGGTATAAGTTATAGTGAGAAACTCTCCTGGTTTCAGGGTGACTTACCTTAGTCACGGGAGGCCTTTCCCGGATTTATCTCATTAGTGCATGTGTCATGCATTGAACAGGACCATTGTAGGTGTGATCTCTAAAATAGTACTATCACAGAGAGAGATCAAATCACCTCATGCTACTGAGTGACCAGTGCTCTTAATCTTGAGCATTTGTGGATGAACTGACGAAGTCGAGTTCTAGTGCTTTAATTCACTATGGGTGAGATCTTTTTCATGGGTCAACAGCTCTGTGTTTTGGGTGCTCGGGCTTGATTAGTTGGGACGTGCAAATGCAATATGGAATCTATGCCATCGTGTGATGGAATGATCGTCCCCTTAGAATTATCCGATTAATCATCAGAATCTAAGATCTTAGTATATGGATGTTCCATATGGATATTGAACTTGTGGGTCGCTCCCTGGATCAAGAGAATGATATTCGGATGATGATTAAGTCAAGGGTATGAAGTTCTAAGGTTGAGATGTAATCAAGAAGGTAGATAGTACATCGGTTAACCTACTTGATTATGGATGTTACATAGAGGGGCATTATGGTCATTGTACTTGGTAGGTCAAAGACAATCGTCGGTTTATGATGAGCTTAATTTGCATTTAATATTTGTCCCTGGAGTGCAACCGTAACTCTCTAGTGGAATGAGTTAAGGTTAAAATGATCCTAGTGTTGCTATGGGGTTAGCATGGACATTTTGGTCATTTTGGAAGCCAAGGGCAAATATGTCTTTTGGTCCCTTCTCTAGCCACTTTCCTAGATTGGCAAAGTTTCCTAAATTGTTTCAATGTGTCGAGAAATAATTTTGAGTGTAAATTCAAATAGGCCCATGATGGCATACATGAATTACAACTCTAGATAAATTATTTGGTACATGGGCCATAGTAAGTGTGGGCTAGTCAAAGTGGTCCCTAGTATGTGGGTCCCAAGTTTGTGTAGGTCCCATTACTTGGAAGGAGTTCTCTTTGTGCAAGTTTTCCTAAAGTTTAGTAGCTTTCTAATTCAATTTAGAAACTAAATAGAAAAGGGAAGAGGGCTGGACGTCCACATGTGTTTGTTTCCTTTTTTAGAAAGTCCTCTTGGTTTCCTTATTCTTTAAGGAAAGGTATTCTCTAAAAGGGTTTCAGCTATTATTTATAGCTGGTAGTTTCCTCCCTTGGGCATGAATAAACATTAAAAAGAGGAGAGAAACACCTTGGGGCGTGGGTTACATTGGTGAGGGAAAAACTAGCCACAAAAAGCCCTTGGACGTCCTAGGCCTTTGCACAAGTAGAAGTTCCTGCTGGTCCTTGTTTTCTTCTTAAAGAAAACCCATATCAGACCTGGTCTTTGCACATAAGATCAAGAGAAAAACAAGAAGAAGGAAGCCTATTGTGTTCCCACCAACACTAACCAATCAGATTTGGAGAAAGAGGAATAGAGAAGAAGACTAGAAGGAAACTATTGCAAGAAATTCCAGCAAGGTGTGCAGGAATTTAAAGGCAGTAGATCTGATCTTCAAGTTCAGATCTTGGAGTTTATTCAGCCCAAGAACATCAGGTATGTCTTCTCCATTGTATCTAATTTGATTACACACAAGTTGGTCTTGGTTTCATGGTGTTTCTAGTGCAATTTTGATGGCTGATTTACTTTCTAAATATGATCCTAGTAAAAAGTTTTAAATTGCAGCCATAGAACTCTTTGTTTCATTAAGAGTTCAGATCTGAATCGCACTTCCTTTCAAAATGTTCTTCATGCTCCTTCTTACTCTTGGAATACACAAGGACATCATCAATGAATACTACCGTAGAGTGGTCCAAATAGGGTGCAAAGACTTTGTTCATAAGAGCCATAAAGACTGCGGGTGCATTTGTCAAACCAAAGGGCATCACTAAGAACTCATAGTGCCCATATCTTGTTCTAAAGGCTGTCTTCTGAACATCTGAGTCTTTAACTCTCAACTGATAGTACCCCGACCTCAAGTCTATCTTGGAAAAATAGGCTGCTCCTTGCAATTGATCAAATAATTCGTCTATCCTTGGCAATGGATACTTGTTCTTCACGGTCACATGGTTCAACTTCTTGTAGTCAATGTACATTCTCAAACTTCCATCCTTCTTTTTCACAACAACACCGGTGCTCCCCACGGTGAAACACTTGGCCTAATAAAACCTTTGCTCAACAAATCATGCAATTGGAGCTTTAGCTCACCCATTTCTGCTGGAGCCATCCTATATGGTGCAATCGAGATCGGAGCTGTCCCTGGAAGGAGCTCAATTGTGAACTCAACTTCTCTGATTGGTGGTAAACCCGGGATTTCTTCTGAAAAAACATCCGGAAATTCACACACAATGGGGATATCCTCCACCCCTTGGGACTGTTTATCCTCCGTGATAAATGCAATAAATGCCTGACACCCACTATGAACTAATCTGCTTGCCTTCAAAACTGAAATAAACCTTGCCTGAGTTTTTCTCCTGTTCCCCTGAAATATCAATTCTGCCTGTGGTCCTTGGAATCTGAATGTTATGGTTTTACTAAAACAATCCATGGTGGCATGATATGCTTATAACCAATCCATGCCTAAAATGATATCAAAATCGTGCATGTCTAAAACTATGAGGTTGGCCGGTAAATTAACATCTCCTAACAAAACTGTACAACTAGGGTAATGGGTTCTACACACAACTTGTTTCCCTACTGGAGTGGTTACTACTAGAATGTAATCCAATTCACTACATGGTGCATCAATCAACTTAGCAAAACTAGGGGATGAAAAGGAATGCGTGGGTCCAGGGTCAAATAAAATCTAGGCTTCTACCCCACAAACAAGAAGTTTACCTTCTACCACGTCTCCTGCAGCTTCAGCATCTGCACGGTTGAGGTAATATAAACGTCCATGCATCTATAGTTTATTTGGTACTTGGTTCTGCCTTCCTTGGCCATGTTTGTTCTGCTGTGGAGGACGAGTATTCTGATTCTGTGCCGGTGGCCTAGCCTGCTGCTTCTGCTGTGGTGGTCTAACCTGATTCTGCTGAGGTTGGTTCTGAGGAGCTACTTGTCTCTACTGTTGGTTTATGTTCCCTTGATTCTGAAGTAGCGGGCAGTCCTTGATTGCATGGTTCATAGCCCCACATTTAAAACAGGCACCCATGGCCTTACGACATTCATGTGTTTCATGATTCTTGCCATAATGTCCACAACCCTGTTTCACTTGACCTTGTTCTTGCCATGGCTTCTTGTTCTGTTGTTGCCTCTGATTTTGTTGTTGATAGTGCTGCTTCCTGTCCTGAACAATCATGTTGTTAATATCTTCAAACGTATATGCCCGCTTGACTGCCTCATCATATGTAGCTGGTGGAACTACTCCTATGACATCTCTCATGATGATCGGATTCAATCAATCCAAAAACATCGTTATCTTTTTCCTTTCAGTGTCAATCAACTCGGTAGCATATCTAGCCAATCTTTCAAACTTGGTGACATAGTCTAACACCGTCATGCTGCCTTGTTTGAGCTGCTGGAATTCAATAGCCTTCTGCCTCTTGACATGAGAGGGAATATACTTATCTTGAAATTGTGTCTTGAATGCTGCCACGCCTCTTCATCAGCCATCACTGCATATGGATCCTTAACTGTTTGCCACCACCGATCTGCAATCCCGTAGAATAGTGAAGCTGTGAGGTTGACCTTCTGTATTCCCGTGCACATAAAGACATCGAAGATTTTCTCAGTATTGACTAGCCAGTCATCTGCCACTAACGGGTCCTCATTGCCCGAAAATTCCTTCGGTGCTCTCTTCCTAAATTTCTCAAATAGTGCATTAGGGTCAGGATCCCTATTTTGAATAACAATCTGCAGACCCACGTGTGGTGGAGCTACATTCCTGTTCTGAAGTACTTCCAAGAGTTGCCTCTGGACTTGAACCATTTCATCATCCTTCTTTGCTAACTGTTCTTGAAATCTTGCTTGGTTTTCATTAGCCTGCCTTTGTTGTGCTATCATAGCTTGCATTAGTTCCTGAAACTGTGTAGTTGTTGGTGTATTAGATGTGTCTGACTCATTCTGCTGACTGCCTGAAGCATGATGGTTTGGAGCTTTTCTTGGAGGTATAGTGCTGTAAAACAAGGAGTTAGAACACAATAAACATGGTATGAGGGTTTCTAAGGTCCTATACCAACGAATCTATCGAACTCACAAATCCTCGCCACGTTCGTAAGACCTTTCTAGTTTCTTTTAAGTACCTGAAATGTGTCCCGCTCTGATACCAGTCATGTCGCGACCCCGGAACGGATCCCGGGCCCGCGACGAGTTGATGGATTTAATTTATGATTGTTTATGTTTTCCCACAAGTTCCTGCAGTGAGAATTCCCAAAGACACGCGGAATCTGACTCACATGATCAAGTATGCGGAAGCGTGTAGCAAATCATATAAAGATAAGCACCAATAAATCTTTAAGTGCTATAACAATTAATAACAAGACATAGTATCAAAGGAAGAAGTTGGAATGGCATTCCCATCAAGATTCAAGTTATGAGACTAACTCAAAAGTAAGTGAAGTTTTAGTTACAACCCAAGAGAGGCCAACAGAGGCCAATACAATTCTCAAAATAACAAAAGAAACCCATGACATAATGACGAAACTCAAGAACCCGCCCGACGTCTAGTTGACATCGTCGGGTTGCCACTCTCTAACAGGGGTTGGCTCAAAAGCCTCCTCCGGACGCTCCTCCTCAAAGGTAACGTCGCCTGCACCTGGGCACCAACAAACAAGGGTCAAACACAACGGTTTGGCAGGTAATCAATTTAGGTGAAAACATGAAACAAATAACATGATAAGAAAACATATAAACAAATCCCTGGCTTGAAATACTATAATGACTGGGATACATTTTCGAGAATACAACACAACTGAGATACTAAAACAAACTAGCATGAGTACGTATAATCTCATGAATAGTTACAATCCACAAAGAGCCCATCCTTTCTCTATCATTTATAATGAAAAGAGCAAGCACGCACGACAAGCACGATATACATAATATAATCACGACACGATTCCCACATATACGGGGATTTCCGGCCGCGGAACCGGACACGCACGATGTGTAATAAATACACGACCAATCTGCAGATAGTCCACATGTTTAAGGACCCCCAGACAGTGGATCAAACTGAAAGGGCAGTCCAAGCTCAGTGGTGTTCACTTAATTCATGAATGCACAAAACACGCGAAACACGGTCTAAACACGTCGAGATAAAAATAAGGGGAAAATCACTTATCAAACACAACAAACACGACTAGCAAAAGGCATAATTAATATGCATATCACGCTTAGGAAGTGATCCCCTTTTACTTGAAACAAAACTTCAAAACAAGCTTATACTTGAAATTCAAAACGAGTGCACGATGGTACTTATCGTACCAAGACGAAAATTCAAATACGAAATCTGTCATGCATGTGTTAAGGCTATTAATTGACTTTTGTGCAATTGGGACCCCACATGTCGGAATGTACAAGAATTGGTGTCCCCGAAGTTGGGTTGCATTTCGAAGTTCCATTTACACAATGTCAAGTCAAAACCCTTAACATAGTCTAGTTTTTCAACCTTCAAGAAAATACACAAATGAAATAATTCTTCTTCTTGAATCTGGCAGGTTCGCTCGAGCGGACCTTGTAAGGTATTGACACTTCGCTCGAGCGAGACAACGGACAATAAGGTCGCTCGGGCGGACAACTCTTTGTCTCGCTCCAGACTAGACAGTGGACAGTTCGTTCGAGCGGACAATAAAGTCGCTCGAGCGGACAGTTCTCTGTCTGCGCCCGGACCAAGCAGTGGCTTGGTCGCTCGAGCGGACCCAATGGTCGCTCGAGCGGACAAGCTTCTGCCTGTGCTCGTTGACTTTAGAAAAACCCTTTCTCTTGTCCAACTTTCAATACATTTCTCTCCTTCTTCTCATCCTTAAGCCACATACAATCCCTTGAGCCTTCATGCTCACCAAGGGTTCATTTTTCACAATTTCAACCATTCAATCTAAATGAAAACAAGATCATGAAGTTTATAAACAAGTTTATATGCACAATTTCTAAAATAGCAATGAAATCTAAAATACACATGCAACAAAGAGCCTATAGAGATTACTTGCCTTTGCCCAAATGCTAAACAATCCTCTTCAAGCACTCTTACTCAAAAGCTAAGCCAACACTACAAATAATCCCAAGGAAATCCATTCAAAACTCAACACAAATGAAAACAAAGAACCCATTTTCACAAAGGGGTTTGTAAACATGGAAAACAAGATCTTTAAGAACCAAAAAGGCTTCATGAGAAGTATGGGTTGAAGCTCTTACCTAGAAATGGCCAAACAAGAAGAGATGAAGAAAATGAAGAGCTTGTCCCACAAGAAACTCCAAGAAATTTGTACCAATAGAGAGCTTGCAAGGAGAGGAAGAAGATGATGGTCTTGGAATTTTATTTGGAGATCTCTAGCTAGATCATGCAAGGTGAGGAAAATGGAAAGGAAAGAGAGGTTTTCAGCCCTAGGTTAAGAAAGTTGTAGGATTTTGGTTTTAGAATGAAAAGAGTAAAGGGGGAAAGAGATGGGTTGACTTAAGACACTTGCAAGTGGGGCCCAAATGGCAAACTTCATGGCTCGAATTTCATGGCTGCGAGAACAAATATTGCAAACTTCTGTGATCTGAATGGACCTCAAATTTCTCTCCGTAGAGGTAATGTCTCCACATCTTCAATGCGAAAACAACTGCTGCCAACTCCAAGTCGTGAGTCGCATAATTCTTCTCATGGTCCTTCAACTGTCTCGAGTCGTATGCAATAACCTTGCTGTCGCGACCCCGGAACGGATCCCGGGCCCGCGACGAGTGTTGCATTGCATTCGGTGTTGTTAATTGCTTTCCCACAGGTTCCCGCGGTGAGGATTCCCAAAGACACGCGGAATCTGGCTCACACGTACAAGTATGCGGAAGCGTGTAGCAAAACTCATCAAGATGAGCCCAACAAAACATTTGGGTGCCATAACAAATGATCACAAGGCATGGTATCATAGAAAGAAGCTAACAAGCATTCCCATTAATATTCAAGTTATAGAACTAATACAAAAACAAGTTAAGTTTAGTACAACCCATAAGAGACCAATAAAGGTCAATACAATATCAAAATAGTCAAAAGGAACCCCAAGACTAAGGGTGACGAAACTCGAGAACCAGACCGACATCTAAATGACATCGTCGGGCTGCCACTCTCTCACGGGAGTTGGCTCACAAGCCTCCTCCTGACGCTCCTCCTCAAAGGCAACGTCTCCTGCACCTGGGCACCAATAAACAAGGGTCAAACACGACGGTTTGGCAGGTAACCAATTTAGGCATGAACATGAACAATAACATTTAGGGAAAACATGTGAGCAAATCTTTGGTATGAAGTACTATCAAAGTTGAGATACATTTTCAAGAATACGAGCAAAGCTGAGATACAAAATAAACTAGCATGAGTACATAATATATCATGAATAGTTACAATCCACAAAGAGCCCATCCTTTCTCTATCATTTATATAATGAAAAGAGCAAGCACGCACGACAAGCACGATATACATAATATAAGCACGACACGATTTCCCACAAAGACGAGAATTCCGGCCGCGGAACCGGACACGCACGATGTGTAATAAATACACGACTAGTCTGCAGACAGTCCACATGTTTAAAGAACCCCAGACAGTGGATCAAACCGAAAGGGCAGTCTAAGCTCAGTGGTGTTTACTTAATTCATGAATGCACAAAACACGCGAAGCACGATCAAACACGTCGAGATAAAAAGGGGGAAATCACTTATCACAACACGACGAGCACGACTAGCACGAGGCATAATATTTATGCAAAACACGCTTAGGAAGTGATCCCCTTTTTCTTAACAAAACTTCAAAACAAACTTATACTTGAAATACAAAACAAGTGCACGTTTGTACTTATAGTACCAAGACGGAAATTCAAATACGAAATCTAACAAGCATGTGCTAAGGCTACAAATTGACCTTTGTGTAATTGGAACTCCAAATGTCAGAATATACAAGAATTGGTGTCCCCGAAGTTGGGTTTCATTTCGAAGTTCCATTTACACAATGTCAAGTTAAAACCCTTAACATAGTCTAGTTTTCAGCCCTCAAGAAATACACAAAATGGAGAGAAATCATCTTCCTGAGTCTGGCAGGTTCGCTCGAGCGAACCTGTCACGTTGATGACACTTCGCTCGAGCGAGACACTTCGCTCGAGCGGACCTTACAAAGCGTAGACAGTTCGCTCGAGCGAATGTTGGCTCGAGCGAATAATAAAATGCGTTCGAACGAACGACTCACTGCCTCGCTCCGTAGGAGACAGTGGCATGTTCGCTCGAGCGGACCCAGGGGTCGCTCGAGCGAACAGGCTGCTGCCTGAGCTCGCTGAGTGCGGAAATCCCCTTTCCTTGCACATTTTTTCACTACATTCTCCTCCTTCTTCTCATCCACCAACCACATATCATCCCTTGAGCCTTCATGCTCACCAAGGGTTTATTTATCATCATCCACATCCAAATCAAGCAAGATAAAATCATAAACTTGTAGACAAATCACATGCACAATTCCTAAAACGAAATAGAATCAAAATACAATGCACATGAAGCCTATAAAGATCACTTGCCTTGACCAAAGCTAAACACTCCTCCTCAAGTACTTCTCCCAAGCAAATCAAGAACTACAAAACTCAAGAAAACACACAAAACTCACTCAAAATGGAGCAAAGAACCCATTTTAACAAAAAGGGTTTGAACACTTGTAAAACACAATCTTAAGGAGTTAAAAAGACTTTATGGAAACCATGGCTTGAAGCTCTTACCTAGAGAAGGTCAAACAAGAGAGATGGAAGAGAATGGAGAGCTTTCCAAACTTGAAACCTTAAGAAAATTGTATCAATGGAGAGCTTGCAAGGAGATGAAGAAGATGATGAACTTGAAACTTTATTTGGAGCTCTCTAACTAGATCATGCAAGAGGAAATGAAGAGAAAGGGAAAAAGGGTTTTCCTTGCCCTAGCTCCAGAAATTGCAGAGATTTGGGGGAATGAATGGAAGAGAGGAAGAAATGAGACTTAAGTGATGACTCATGGGCCCATTGGGCTTGAACTTGAAATGGCTAAAACATGACCTTGTGGGCCTCGGATGACTTCGACGAAGAAGGATAAAACGATCGTCGAAATATCTAGTTTCCAAAAAGTATATTTTTGACATAGTTTTGAAGTCTCGAAAATTGTGTCCAGATTTGTGCAAGAAAGACAATTTTACCCTCTTTGGGCCAAAACTTGGGTTTTTGGGCTTCAAACATGAATGGGCTTAATACGAAAGTTGTAACATGTCGAAATATCAATCAAATGAAATCAAAATCACAATCACACGGAAATCGATACGATCTTCCCAAGCTCACACGTGCACTCAGGCCATCCTGAGTGTGTCTAACTAATATTCAACGTTCTCAAAATTACCAAAGCTATATCCAAGACTAAAACTAATCACTTCTAACCCAACAATAACTAAACCCACTTAGGACTAAACACATACTCATCACACACTAATCGGATTGGTCTGGGTCGGGGTCTAACATCCTCCACCCCTTAGGATATTTGGTCCACCAAATAAATCAAACAATTACCTCTGGCAAAAGCTGTGGATACTTCCTTTGCACTTGCTCTCTCAATTCCCAGGTGGCTTCCTCTGGCTCGTGATTTTCCCAAAGTACCTTGACCCAATGAATAGTCCGGTTTCTCAATTCTTGCTCTTTGGTGTCAATGATCTTGATCGGTCTTTCCACATACGAGGCATCTTCTCGAATCTCTAAAGGCTCATGTTGTAGAATGTGTGCAGGACTAGAGACATACTTCTTGAGCATCGAAACGTGAAAAACATTGTGTACCCCGGAGAATTCCGGCGGTAACGCAAGTCTATAGGCTACATCTCCAATCTTGCTCAAAATCTCATACGGACCAATAAACCTTCTAGAAAATTTGCCCTTCTGTCCAAATCTCAATGTCCCCCTAGTTGGTGAGACTTTCAAAAACACCTTGTCACCCACTTGAAACTGCAATTCTCTTCTGCGAGTGTCTGCATAACTCTTCTGCCTACTTCGGGCAATCTTCAACCTTTCCTGAATCAACTTGACCTTTTCACTTGTCTCTCCAACTATCGTCGGTCCATGGAAGCTACGTTCACCGACTTCTTCCCAGCAAACCGGAGTTCTGCATCTTCTACCATAAAGTGCCTCGAAAGGTGCCATACCGATGCTAGAGTGGTAACTATTGTTATAGGTAAATTCACAAAGAGGTAAGCACTCATCCCACTGAATCTTGAAATCCAATACACATGCACGCAACATGTCTTCGAGAGTCTGTATCGTCCTTTCTGACTGACCATCGGTCTGAGGATGATAAGCTGTGCTGAACTGGAGCTTGGTACCCATCGACTCATGAAGAGTTTTCCAAAACTTTGAAACAAATCTACTGTCTCTGTCTGAAGTAATGGAGACGGGTTGACCATGTTTACTAACAATCTCATCAACAAATAACTTCGCAAGTGGTGCCATATGCATCATGTTCCCTGTCTTCATCGGAATGAAGTGAGCAGACTTTGTCAGACGATCTACAATGATCCAAATTGCATTATTCCCCTTCTTGGTATTAGGCAAACCGGAGACGAAATCCATGGTAATGTGCTCCCATTTCCACTCCGGAATCTCCAAAGGCTGTAACAAACCTGGAGGCTTCTGATGCTCTGCCTTGATCAACTGACAAGTTAGACAACGAGACACAAAAGCTGCTATCTCTCTCTTCATGTTGTTCCACCAAAACCGATTCTTCAAATTGTGGTACATCTTCGTGCTACCCGGATGCATAGAATATCTCGTGCTGTGAGCTTCGTTCATTATCTCATTCTTCAAATCATCCACATTCGGCACACACAACCGGTCACGGAAATACAATATCCCATTCACCATCTTGAAATCGGGGCGTTCTGCAATAACTTCTACTATCTTGGCCAAGTCTGGATCTTGCAACTGATTTTCCTTAATCTTCTGGATGAAGGTAGGTTCTGAAACTGTCATGTTTGCTAACATCGACCCAAACTCAGGGTTTGTACCTCTACACCCAACTCTTCGAACTGCTGTAAGACACCCATTCCTCTCAAATTGGCCATAGCCACTGATTTCCTACTCAATGCATCAGCTACAACATTCACCTTGCCTGGATGGTACTTAATTGGAAAGTCATAATCTTTGATATATTCCATCCACCTCCTCTGCCTCATGTTCAAATCTTTCTGAGAGAACAAATATTGCAAACTTCTGTGATCTGAATGGACCTCAAACTTCTCTCCGTAGAGGTAGTGTCTCCACATCTTCAATGCGAAAACAACTGCTGCCAACTCCAAGTCATGAGTTGCATAATTCTTCTCATGGTCCTTCAGCTGTCTCGAGCCATAAGCAATCACCTTGCCATCTTGCATCAATACACAACCTAGTCCCACATTCGACGCATCTGTATAAACAATAAATCCGCCGTTGCTCGAGGGTAATGTAAGGATTGGGGCTGTTGTTAACCTTCCTTTCAACTCTTGAAAACTGGTTTCACACTGATCAGTCCAAACAAATGGGACATTCTTCCTAGTCAACTTTGTCAACGGGGCTGCAATGGACGAAAAACCTTGGACAAATCTTCTGTACTAGCCTGCTAAACCCAAAAAGCTTCTAATTTCTGTCACACTGCTTGGCCTCACCCAACTAACAACTGCCTCTATCTTCGCTGGATCAACTGCTAAACCTTCTCTGGAGATGATGTGGCCTAGAAAAGCAACTCGCTCTAACCAGAATTCACACTTACTGAGTTTTGCATATAACTGGTTGTCCCTCAAGAGCTGCAACGCTGTCCTCAAATGTTCTTCATGCTCCTTCTTACTCTTAGAATATACCAGAACGTCATCAATAAACACTACCGTGGAGTGATCCAAATAAGGCGCAAAGACCTTGTTCATCAAAGCCATAAAGACTGCGGGTGCATTTGTCAAACCAAAGGGCATCACTAAGAACTCATAGTGTCCATATCTTGTTCTAAAGGCTGTCTTCTGAACATCTGAGTCTCTGACTCTCAACTGATGGTACCCTGACCTCAAGTCTATCTTGGAAAAATAGGCCGCTCCTTGCAATTGGTCAAACAATTCGTCTATCCTTGGCAAGGGATACTTGTTCTTCACGGTCACATGGTTCAACTTCCTGTAGTCAATGCACATTCTCAGGCTTCCATCCTTCTTCTTCACAAACAACACCGGTGCTCCCCACGGTGAAACACTTGGCCTAATAAAACCTTTGCTCAACAAATCCTACAATTGGAGCTTTAGCTCACCCATTTCTGCTGGAGCCATCCTATATGGTGCAATCGAGATCGGAGCTGTCCCTGGAAGGAGCTCAATCGTGAACTCAACCTCTCTAATTGGTGGTAAACCCGGGATTTCTTCTGGAAAAACGTCTGAAAATTCACACACAATGGGGATATCCTCCACCCCTTGGGACTGTTTATCCTCCGTGATAAACGCAATAAATGCCTGACATCCACTCTGCACTAATCTGCTTGCCTTCAACACTGAAATAAATCCTGCCTGAGACTTTCTCCTGTTCCCCTGAAATATCAACTCTGCCTGTGGTCCTTGGAATCTGAATGTGATGGTCTTACTAAAACAGTCCATGGTGGCATGATATGCTTCTAACCAATCCATGCCTAAAATAACATCAAAATCATGCATGTCTAAAACTATGAGGTTGGCCGGTAAATTCACATCTCCTAACAACACTGTACAACTAGGGTAATGGTTTCTACACACAACTTGTTTCCCTACTGGAGTGGTCACTACTAAGATGTAATCCAATTCACTACATGGTGCATCAATCAACTTAGCAAAACTAGGAGATGAAAATGAATGTGTGGATCCAGGGTCAAACAAAATCTGGGCTTCTACCCCACAAACAAGAAGTTTACCTTCTACCACGTCTCCTGCAGCTTCAGCATCTGCACGGTTGAGATAGTACAAACGTCCGTGCATCTGTAGTCTGTTCGGCACTTGGTTCTGCCTTCCTTGGCCTTGTCTGTTCTGCTGTGGAGGACGAGCATTCTGATTCTGTGCTGGTGGCCTAGCCTGTTGCTGCTGCTGAGGTGGTCTCATCTGATTCTGAACTGGTGCTTGATTCTGAGGAGCTACTTGTCTCTGCTGCTGGTTCCTGTTCCCTTGATTCTGAAGTAGTGGGCAATCCTTGATTGAATGGTTCATAGCCCCACACTTGAAACAGGCACCCATGGCCTTACGACATTCGTGTGTCTCATGATTCTTGCCACAATGTCCACAACCCTGCCTCATATGACCTTGCTCTTGCCTTGGCTTCATGCCCTGTTGTTGCCTTTGATTTTGCTGCTGATATTGCTGCTTCCTGTCCTGAACAATCATATTGTTAATATCCTCAAATGTATAAGCCCGCTTGACTGCCTCATCATATGTAGCTGGAGGCACTACTCCTATGACATCCCTCATAATGATCGGATTCAGCCCTTCCAAAAACTTAGTTATCTTCTTCCTTTCCGCGTCAATCAACTCGGTGGCATACCTCGCCAATCTCTCAAATTTGGTGACATAGTCTAACACGGTCATGCTACCTTGCTTGAGTTGCTGAAACTCAATAGCCTTCTGCCTCTTGACATTAGAGGGAATATACTTGTCCTGGAACTGTATCTTGAAAGTTGCCCATGCCTCATCATCAGCCATCACTGCATATGGGTCCTTGACTGTTTGCCACCACCGGTCTGCAAGCCCATAAAATAAAGAAGCAGTGAGGTTGACTTTCTGTATACCCGTGCACATGAAAACATCAAAGATCTTCTCCGTATTGACTAGCCAGTCATCTGCCACTAACGGGTCCTCATTGCCCGAAAACTCCTTTGGTGCTCTCTTTCTAAACTTCTCAAACAGAGCATTAGGGTCGGGATCCCTATTCTGAATAACAATCTGTGGACCTGCGGGTGGTGCTACATTCCTGTTCTGAAGCACTTCCAACAACTGCCTTTGGACTTGTGCCATTTCATCATCCTTCTTAGTTAGTTGCTCTTGAAATCTTGCTTGATTCTCATTAGCCTGCCTTTGCTGTGCTATCATGGCTTGCATAAGTTCCTGAAACTGTGTGGCTGTAGGTGTCTCAGATGCATCTGACTCATTCTGATTACTGCCTGAAGCATGATGATTTGGAGCTTTTCTCGGAGGCATATTGCTGTAACACAAAGAGTTAGAACACAAAATCATGGTACAAGGGTTTCTAAGATCCTATACGAACGAATCTATCGAACTCACGAATCCTCGCCACGTTCCTAAGATCTTTCTAGTTTCTTTTAATTGCCTGAAACATGTCTCGCTCTGATACCAGTCCTGTCGCGACCCCGGAACGGATCCCGGGCCCGCGACGAGTGTTGCATTGCATTCGGTGTTGTTAATTGCTTTCCCACAGGTTCCCGCGGTGAGGATTCCCAAAGACACGCGGAATCTGGCTCACACGTACAAGTATGCGGAAGCGTGTAGCAAAACTCATCAAGATGAGCCCAACAAAACATTTGGGTGCCATAACAAATGATCACAAGGCATGGTATCATAGAAAGAAGCTAACAAGCATTCCCATTAATATTCAAGTTATAGAACTAATACAAAAACAAGTTAAGTTTAGTACAACCCATAAGAGACCAATAAAGGTCAATACAATATCAAAATAGTCAAAAGGAACCCCAAGACTAAGGGTGACGAAACTCGAGAACCAGACCGACATCTAAATGACATCGTCGGGCTGCCACTCTCTCACGGGAGTTGGCTCACAAGCCTCCTCCTGACGCTCCTCCTCAAAGGCAACGTCTCCTGCACCTGGGCACCAATAAACAAGGGTCAAACACGACGGTTTGGCAGGTAACCAATTTAGGCATGAACATGAACAATAACATTTAGGGAAAACATGTGAGCAAATCTTTGGTATGAAGTACTATCAAAGTTGAGATACATTTTCAAGAATACGAGCAAAGCTGAGATACAAAATAAACTAGCATGAGTACATAATATATCATGAATAGTTACAATCCACAAAGAGCCCATCCTTTCTCTATCATTTATATAATGAAAAGAGCAAGCACGCACGACAAGCACGATATACATAATATAAGCACGACACGATTTCCCACAAAGACGAGAATTCCGGCCGCGGAACCGGACACGCACGATGTGTAATAAATACACGACTAGTCTGCAGACAGTCCACATGTTTAAAGAACCCCAGACAGTGGATCAAACCGAAAGGGCAGTCTAAGCTCAGTGGTGTTTACTTAATTCATGAATGCACAAAACACGCGAAGCACGATCAAACACGTCGAGATAAAAAGGGGGAAATCACTTATCACAACACGACGAGCACGACTAGCACGAGGCATAATATTTATGCAAAACACGCTTAGGAAGTGATCCCCTTTTTCTTAACAAAACTTCAAAACAAACTTATACTTGAAATACAAAACAAGTGCACGTTTGTACTTATAGTACCAAGACGGAAATTCAAATACGAAATCTAACAAGCATGTGCTAAGGCTACAAATTGACCTTTGTGTAATTGGAACTCCAAATGTCAGAATATACAAGAATTGGTGTCCCCGAAGTTGGGTTTCATTTCGAAGTTCCATTTACACAATGTCAAGTTAAAACCCTTAACATAGTCTAGTTTTCAGCCCTCAAGAAATACACAAAATGGAGAGAAATCATCTTCCTGAGTCTGGCAGGTTCGCTCGAGCGAACCTGTCACGTTGATGACACTTCGCTCGAGCGAGACACTTCGCTCGAGCGGACCTTACAAAGCGTAGACAGTTCGCTCGAGCGAATGTTGGCTCGAGCGAATAATAAAATGCGTTCGAACGAACGACTCACTGCCTCGCTCCGTAGGAGACAGTGGCATGTTCGCTCGAGCGGACCCAGGGGTCGCTCGAGCGAACAGGCTGCTGCCTGAGCTCGCTGAGTGCGGAAATCCCCTTTCCTTGCACATTTTTTCACTACATTCTCCTCCTTCTTCTCATCCACCAACCACATATCATCCCTTGAGCCTTCATGCTCACCAAGGGTTTATTTATCATCATCCACATCCAAATCAAGCAAGATAAAATCATAAACTTGTAGACAAATCACATGCACAATTCCTAAAACGAAATAGAATCAAAATACAATGCACATGAAGCCTATAAAGATCACTTGCCTTGACCAAAGCTAAACACTCCTCCTCAAGTACTTCTCCCAAGCAAATCAAGAACTACAAAACTCAAGAAAACACACAAAACTCACTCAAAATGGAGCAAAGAACCCATTTTAACAAAAAGGGTTTGAACACTTGAAAAACACAATCTTAAGGAGTTAAAAAGACTTTATGGAAACCATGGCTTGAAGCTCTTACCTAGAGAAGGTCAAACAAGAGAGATGGAAGAGAATGGAGAGCTTTCCAAACTTGAAACCTTAAGAAAATTGTATCAATGGAGAGCTTGCAAGGAGATGAAGAAGATGATGAACTTGAAACTTTATTTGGAGCTCTCTAACTAGATCATGCAAGAGGAAATGAAGAGATAGGGAAAAAGGGTTTTCCTTGCCCTAGCTCCAGAAATTGCAGAGATTTGGGGGAATGAATGGAAGAGAGGAAGAAATGAGACTTAAGTGATGACTCATGGGCCCATTGGGCTTGAACTTGAAATGGCTAAAACATGACCTTGTGGGCCTCGGATGACTTCGACGAAGAAGGATAAAACGATCGTCGAAATATCTAGTTTCCAAAAAGTATATTTTTGACATAGTTTTGAAGTCTCGAAAATTGTGTCCAGATTTGTGCAAGAAAGACAATTTTACCCTCTTTGGGCCAAAACTTGGGTTTTTGGGCTTCAAACATGAATGGGCTTAATACGAAAGTTGTAACATGTCGAAATATCAATCAAATGAAATCAAAATCACAATCACACGGAAATCGATACGATCTTCCCAAGCTCACACGTGCACTCAGGCCATCCTGAGTGTGTCTAACTAATATTAAACGTTCTCAAAATTACCAAAGCTATATCCAAGACTAAAACTAATCACTTCTAACCCAACAATAACTGAACCCACTTAGGACTAAACACATACTCATCACACACTAATCGGATTGGTCTGGGTCGGGGTCTAACATCCTCCACCCCTTAGGATATTTGGTCCACCAAATAAATCAAACAATTACCTCTGGCAAAAGCTGTGGATACTTCCTTTGCACTTGCTCTCTCAATTCCCAGGTGGCTTCCTCTGGCTCGTGATTTTCCCAAAGTACCTTGACCCAATGAATAGTCCGGTTTCTCAATTCTTGCTCTTTGGTGTCAATGATCTTGATCGGTCTTTCCACATACGAGGCATCTTCTCGAATCTCTAAAGGCTCATGTTGTAGAATGTGTGCAGGACTAGAGACATACTTCTTGAGCATCGAAACGTGAAAAACATTGTGTACCCCGGAGAATTCCGGCGGTAACGCAAGTCTATAGGCTACATCTCCAATCTTGCTCAAAATCTCATACGGACCAATAAACCTTCTAGACAATTTGCCCTTCTGTCCAAATCTCAATGTCCCCCTAGTTGGTGAGACTTTCAAAAACACCTTGTCACCCACTTGAAACTGCAATTCTCTTCTGCGAGTGTCTGCATAACTCTTCTGCCTACTTCGGGCAATCTTCAACCTTTCCTGAATCAACTTGACCTTTTCACTTGTCTCTCCAACTATCGTCGGTCCATGGAAGCTACGTTCACCGACTTCTTCCCAGCAAACCGGAGTTCTGCATCTTCTACCATAAAGTGCCTCGAAAGGTGCCATACCGATGCTAGAGTGGTAACTATTGTTATAGGCAAATTCACAAAGAGGTAAGCACTCATCCCACTGAATCTTGAAATCCAATACACATGCACGCAACATGTCTTCGAGAGTCTGTATCGTCCTTTCTGACTGACCATCGGTCTGAGGATGATAAGCTGTGCTGAACTGGAGCTTGGTACCCATCGACTCATGAAGAGTTTTCCAAAACTTTGAAACAAATCTACTGTCTCTGTCTGAAGTAATGGAGACGGGTTGACCATGTTTACTAACAATCTCATCAACAAATAACTTCGCAAGTGGTGCCATATGCATCATGTTCCCTGTCTTCATCGGAATGAAGTGAGCAGACTTTGTCAGACGATCTACAATGATCCAAATTGCATTATTCCCCTTCTTGGTATTAGGCAAACCGGAGACGAAATCCATGGTAATGTGCTCCCATTTCCACTCCGGAATCTCCAAAGGCTGTAACAAACCTGGAGGCTTCTGATGCTCTGCCTTGATCAACTGACAAGTTAGACAACGAGACACAAAAGCTGCTATCTCTCTCTTCATGTTGTTCCACCAAAACCGATTCTTCAAATTGTGGTACATCTTCGTGCTACCCGGATGCATAGAATATCTCGTGCTGTGAGCTTCGTTCATTATCTCATTCTTCAAATCATCCACATTCGGCACACACAACCGGTCACGGAAATACAATATCCCATTCACCATCTTGAAATCGGGGCGTTCTGCAATAACTTCTACTATCTTGGCCAAGTCTGGATCTTGCAACTGATTTTCCTTACTCTTCTGGATGAAGGTAGGTTCTGAAACTGTCATGTTTGCTAACATCGCACCCAAACTCAGGGTTTGTACCTCTACACCCAACTCTTCGAACTGCTGTAAGACACCCATTCCTCTCAAATTGGCCATAGCCACTGATTTCCTACTCAATGCATCAGCTACAACATTCACCTTGCCTGGATGGTACTTAATTGGAAAGTCATAATCTTTGATATATTCCATCCACCTCCTCTGCCTCATGTTCAAATCTTTCTGAGAGAACAAATATTGCAAACTTCTGTGATCTGAATGGACCTCAAACTTCTCTCCGTAGAGGTAGTGTCTCCACATCTTCAATGCGAAAACAACTGCTGCCAACTCCAAGTCATGAGTTGCATAATTCTTCTCATGGTCCTTCAGCTGTCTCGAGCCATAAGCAATCACCTTGCCATCTTGCATCAATACACAACCTAGTCCCACATTCGACGCATCTGTATAAACAATAAATCCGCCGTTGCTCGAGGGTAATGTAAGGATTGGGGCTGTTGTTAACCTTCCTTTCAACTCTTGAAAACTGGTTTCACACTGATCAGTCCAAACAAATGGGACATTCTTCCTAGTCAACTTTGTCAACGGGGCTGCAATGGACGAAAAACCTTGGACAAATCTTCTGTAATAGCCTGCTAAACCCAAAAAGCTTCTAATTTCTGTCACACTGCTTGGCCTCACCCAACTAACAACTGCCTCTATCTTCGCTGGATCAACTGCTAAACCTTCTCTGGAGATGATGTGGCCTAGAAAAGCAACTCGCTCTAACCAGAATTCACACTTACTGAGTTTTGCATATAACTGGTTGTCCCTCAAGAGCTGCAACGCTGTCCTCAAATGTTCTTCATGCTCCTTCTTACTCTTAGAATATACCAGAACGTCATCAATAAACACTACCGTGGAGTGATCCAAATAAGGCGCAAAGACCTTGTTCATCAAAGCCATAAAGACTGCGGGTGCATTTGTCAAACCAAAGGGCATCACTAAGAACTCATAGTGTCCATATCTTGTTCTAAAGGCTGTCTTCTGAACATCTGAGTCTCTGACTCTCAACTGATGGTACCCTGACCTCAAGTCTATCTTGGAAAAATAGGCCGCTCCTTGCAATTGGTCAAACAATTCGTCTATCCTTGGCAAGGGATACTTGTTCTTCACGGTCACATGGTTCAACTTCCTGTAGTCAATGCACATTCTCAGGCTTCCATCCTTCTTCTTCACAAACAACACCGGTGCTCCCCACGGTGAAACACTTGGCCTCATAAAACCTTTGCTCAACAAATCCTACAATTGGAGCTTTAGCTCACCCATTTCTGCTGGAGCCATCCTATATGGTGCAATCGAGATCGGAGCTGTCCCTGGAAGGAGCTCAATCGTGAACTCAACCTCTCTAATTGGTGGTAAACCCGGGATTTCTTCTGGAAAAACGTCTGAAAATTCACACACAATGGGGATATCCTCCACCCCTTGGGACTGTTTATCCTCCGTGATAAACGCAATAAATGCCTGACATCCACTCTGCACTAATCTGCTTGCCTTCAACACTGAAATAAATCCTGCCTGAGACTTTCTCCTGTTCCCCTGAAATATCAACTCTGCCTGTGGTCCTTGGAATCTGAATGTGATGGTCTTACTAAAACAGTCCATGGTGGCATGATATGCTTCTAACCAATCCATGCCTAAAATAACATCAAAATCATGCATGTCTAAAACTATGAGGTTGGCCGGTAAATTCACATCTCCTAACAACACTGTACAACTAGGGTAATGGTTTCTACACACAACTTGTTTCCCTACTGGAGTGGTCACTACTAAGATGTAATCCAATTCACTACATGGTGCATCAATCAACTTAGCAAAACTAGGAGATGAAAATGAATGTGTGGATCCAGGGTCAAACAAAATCTGGGCTTCTACCCCACAAACAAGAAGTTTACCTTCTACCACGTCTCCTGCAGCTTCAGCATCTGCACGGTTGAGATAGTACAAACGTCCGTGCATCTGTAGTCTGTTCGGCACTTGGTTCTGCCTTCCTTGGCCTTGTCTGTTCTGCTGTGGAGGACGAGCATTCTGATTCTGTGCTGGTGGCCTAGCCTGTTGCTGCTGCTGAGGTGGTCTCATCTGATTCTGAACTGGTGCTTGATTCTGAGGAGCTACTTGTCTCTGCTGCTGGTTCCTGTTCCCTTGATTCTGAAGTAGTGGGCAATCCTTGATTGAATGGTTCATAGCCCCACACTTGAAACAGGCACCCATGGCCTTACGACATTCGTGTGTCTCATGATTCTTGCCACAATGTCCACAACCCTGCCTCATATGACCTTGCTCTTGCCTTGGCTTCATGCCCTGTTGTTGCCTTTGATTTTGCTGCTGATATTGCTGCTTCCTGTCCTGAACAATCATATTGTTAATATCCTCAAATGTATAAGCCCGCTTGACTGCCTCATCATATGTAGCTGGAGGCACTACTCCTATGACATCCCTCATAATGATCGGATTCAGCCCTTCCAAAAACTTAGTTATCTTCTTCCTTTCCGCGTCAATCAACTCGGTGGCATACCTCGCCAATCTCTCAAATTTGGTGACATAGTCTAACACGGTCATGCTACCTTGCTTGAGTTGCTGAAACTCAATAGCCTTCTGCCTCTTGACATTAGAGGGAATATACTTGTCCTGGAACTGTATCTTGAAAGTTGCCCATGCCTCATCATCAGCCATCACTGCATATGGGTCCTTGACTGTTTGCCACCACCGGTCTGCAAGCCCATAAAATAAAGAAGCAGTGAGGTTGACTTTCTGTATACCCGTGCACATGAAAACATCAAAGATCTTCTCCGTATTGACTAGCCAGTCATCTGCCACTAACGGGTCCTCATTGCCCGAAAACTCCTTTGGTGCTCTCTTTCTAAACTTCTCAAACAGAGCATTAGGGTCGGGATCCCTATTCTGAATAACAATCTGTGGACCTGCGGGTGGTGCTACATTCCTGTTCTGAAGCACTTCCAACAACTGCCTTTGGACTTGTGCCATTTCATCATCCTTCTTAGTTAGTTGCTCTTGAAATCTTGCTTGATTCTCATTAGCCTGCCTTTGCTGTGCTATCATGGCTTGCATAAGTTCCTGAAACTGTGTGGCTGTAGGTGTCTCAGATGCATCTGACTCATTCTGATTACTGCCTGAAGCATGATGATTTGGAGCTTTTCTCGGAGGCATATTGCTGTAACACAAAGAGTTAGAACACAAAATCATGGTACAAGGGTTTCTAAGATCCTATACGAACGAATCTATCGAACTCACGAATCCTCGCCACGTTCCTAAGATCTTTCTAGTTTCTTTTAATTGCCTGAAACATGTCTCGCTCTGATACCAGTCCTGTCGCGACCCCGGAACGGATCCCGGGCCCGCGACGAGTGTTGCATTGCATTCGGTGTTGTTAATTGCTTTCCCACAGGTTCCCGCGGTGAGGATTCCCAAAGACACGCGGAATCTGGCTCACACGTACAAGTATGCAGAAGCGTGTAGCAAAACTCATCAAGATGAGCCCAACAAAACATTTGGGTGCCATAACAAATGATCACAAGGCATGGTATCATAGAAAGAAGCTAACAAGCATTCCCATTAATATTCAAGTTATAGAACTAATACAAAAACAAGTTAAGTTTAGTACAACCCATAAGAGACCAATAAAGGTCAATACAATATCAAAATAGTCAAAAGGAACCCCAAGACTAAGGGTGACGAAACTCGAGAACCAGACCGACATCTAAATGACATCGTCGGGCTGCCACTCTCTCACGGGAGTTGGCTCACAAGCCTCCTCCTGACGCTCCTCCTCAAAGGCAACGTCTCCTGCACCTGGGCACCAATAAACAAGGGTCAAACACGACGGTTTGGCAGGTAACCAATTTAGGCATGAACATGAACAATAACATTTAGGGAAAACATGTGAGCAAATCTTTGGTATGAAGTACTATCAAAGTTGAGATACATTTTCAAGAATACGAGCAAAGCTGAGATACAAAATAAACTAGCATGAGTACATAATATATCATGAATAGTTACAATCCACAAAGAGCCCATCCTTTCTCTATCATTTATATAATGAAAAGAGCAAGCACGCACGACAAGCACGATATACATAATATAAGCACGACACGATTTCCCACAAAGACGAGAATTCCGGCCGCGGAACCGGACACGCACGATGTGTAATAAATACACGACTAGTCTGCAGACAGTCCACATGTTTAAAGAACCCCAGACAGTGGATCAAACCGAAAGGGCAGTCTAAGCTCAGTGGTGTTTACTTAATTCATGAATGCACAAAACACGCGAAGCACGATCAAACACGTCGAGATAAAAAGGGGGAAATCACTTATCACAACACGACGAGCACGACTAGCACGAGGCATAATATTTATGCAAAACACGCTTAGGAAGTGATCCCCTTTTTCTTAACAAAACTTCAAAACAAACTTATACTTGAAATACAAAACAAGTGCACGTTTGTACTTATAGTACCAAGACGGAAATTCAAATACGAAATCTAACAAGCATGTGCTAAGGCTACAAATTGACCTTTGTGTAATTGGAACTCCAAATGTCAGAATATACAAGAATTGGTGTCCCCGAAGTTGGGTTTCATTTCGAAGTTCCATTTACACAATGTCAAGTTAAAACCCTTAACATAGTCTAGTTTTCAGCCCTCAAGAAATACACAAAATGGAGAGAAATCATCTTCCTGAGTCTGGCAGGTTCGCTCGAGCGAACCTGTCACGTTGATGACACTTCGCTCGAGCGAGACACTTCGCTCGAGCGGACCTTACAAAGCGTAGACAGTTCGCTCGAGCGAATGTTGGCTCGAGCGAATAATAAAATGCGTTCGAACGAACGACTCACTGCCTCGCTCCGTAGGAGACAGTGGCATGTTCGCTCGAGCGGACCCAGGGGTCGCTCGAGCGAACAGGCTGCTGCCTGAGCTCGCTGAGTGCGGAAATCCCCTTTCCTTGCACATTTTTTCACTACATTCTCCTCCTTCTTCTCATCCACCAACCACATATCATCCCTTGAGCCTTCATGCTCACCAAGGGTTTATTTATCATCATCCACATCCAAATCAAGCAAGATAAAATCATAAACTTGTAGACAAATCACATGCACAATTCCTAAAACGAAATAGAATCAAAATACAATGCACATGAAGCCTATAAAGATCACTTGCCTTGACCAAAGCTAAACACTCCTCCTCAAGTACTTCTCCCAAGCAAATCAAGAACTACAAAACTCAAGAAAACACACAAAACTCACTCAAAATGGAGCAAAGAACCCATTTTAACAAAAAGGGTTTGAACACTTGAAAAACACAATCTTAAGGAGTTAAAAAGACTTTATGGAAACCATGGCTTGAAGCTCTTACCTAGAGAAGGTCAAACAAGAGAGATGGAAGAGAATGGAGAGCTTTCCAAACTTGAAACCTTAAGAAAATTGTATCAATGGAGAGCTTGCAAGGAGATGAAGAAGATGATGAACTTGAAACTTTATTTGGAGCTCTCTAACTAGATCATGCAAGAGGAAATGAAGAGAAAGGGAAAAAGGGTTTTCCTTGCCCTAGCTCCAGAAATTGCAGAGATTTGGGGGAATGAATGGAAGAGAGGAAGAAATGAGACTTAAGTGATGACTCATGGGCCCATTGGGCTTGAACTTGAAATGGCTAAAACATGACCTTGTGGGCCTCGGATGACTTCGACGAAGAAGGATAAAACGATCGTCGAAATATCTAGTTTCCAAAAAGTATATTTTTGACATAGTTTTGAAGTCTCGAAAATTGTGTCCAGATTTGTGCAAGAAAGACAATTTTACCCTCTTTGGGCCAAAACTTGGGTTTTTGGGCTTCAAACATGAATGGGCTTAATACGAAAGTTGTAACATGTCGAAATATCAATCAAATGAAATCAAAATCACAATCACACGGAAATCGATACGATCTTCCCAAGCTCACACGTGCACTCAGGCCATCCTGAGTGTGTCTAACTAATATTAAACGTTCTCAAAATTACCAAAGCTATATCCAAGACTAAAACTAATCACTTCTAACCCAACAATAACTAAACCCACTTAGGACTAAACACATACTCATCACACACTAATCGGATTGGTCTGGGTCGGGGTCTAACACTTGCCCTCTTGCATCAATACACAACCCAGTCCCACATTCGAAGCATCTGTATAAACAATAAATCCACCGTTATTCGAGGGTAACGTAAGGATTGGGGCTGTGGTTAACCTTCCTTTCAACTCTTGGAAACTGGTTTCACACTGATCGGTCCACACAAATGGGACATTCTTCCTAGTCAACTTTGTCAACGGGGCTGCAATGGACGAAAAACCTTGGACAAATCTTCTGTAGTAGCCTGCTAACCCCAAAAGGCTTCTAATTTCTGTCACACTGCTTGGCCTTACCCAACTAACAACTGCCTCTATCTTCGCTGGGTCAACTGCTAAACCTTCTCTGGAAATAATGTGGCCTAGAAAAGCAACTTGCTCTAACCAGAATTCGCACTTACGGAGTTTTGCATATAACTGGTTGTCCCTCAAGAGCTGCAACGCTGTCCTCAAATGTTCTTCATGCTCCTTCTTACTCTTAGAATACACGAGGACATCATCAATGAATACGACTGTGGAGTGATCCAAAAAGGGTGCAAAGACCTTGTTCATCAGAGCCATGAAGACTACGGGTGCATTCGTCAAACCAAAGGGCATCACTAAGAAATCATAGTGCCCATATCTTGTTCTAAAGGCTGTCTTCTGAACATCTGAGTCTCTAACTCTCAACTGATGGTACCCTGATCTCAAGTCTATCGTGGAAAAGTAGGCTGCTCCTTGCAATTGGTCAAACAATTCATCTATCCTTGGCAAGGGACACTTGTTCTTTACAGTCACATGATTCAACTTCCTGTAGTCTATACACATTCTCAAACTTCCATCCTTCTTCTTCATAAATAACACCGGTGCTCCACACGGTGAAACACTTGGCCTAATAAAACCTTTGCTCAACAAATCCTGCGATTGGAGCTTTAGCTCACCCATTTCTGCTGGAGCCATCCTATATGGTGCAATCGAGATCGGAGCTGTCCCTGGAAGGAGCTCAATTGTAAACTCAACTTCTCTAATTGGTGGTAAACCCGGGATTTCTTCTGGAAAAACATCCAGAAATTCACACACAATGGGGATATTCTCCACCCCTTGGGACTGTTTATCCTCCGTGATAAACGCAATAAATGCCTGGCACCCACTCTGCACTAATCTGCTTGCCTTCAAGACTGAAATAAACCCTGCCTGAGATTTTCTCCTGTTCCCCTGAAATATCAACTCTGCCTGTGGTCCTTGGAATCTGAATGTGATGGTCTTACTAAAACAATCCATGGTGGCATGATATGCTTCTAACCAATCCATGCCTAAAATGACATCAAAATCATGCATGTCCAAAACTATGAGGTTGGCCGGTAAATTAACATCTCCTAACAACATTGTACAACTAGGGTAATGGTTTCTACACACAACTTGTTTTCCTACTGGAGTGGTCACTAGCAAAATATAATCCAACTCACTACATGGTGCATCAATCAACTTAGCAAAACTAGGAGATGCAAAGGAATGTGTGGATCCAGGATCAAATAAAATCTGGGCTTCTACCCCACAAACAAGAAGTTTACCTTCTACCACGTCTCCCGCCGCTTCAGCATCTGCACGGTTGAGATAATACAAACGTCCGTGCATCTGTAGTCTGTTTGGAACTTGGTTCTGCCTTCCTTGGCCTTGCCTATTCTGCTGAGGTGGACGAGCTTTCTGATTCTGCGCTGGTGGCCTAGCCTGTTGCTGCTGCTGAGGTGGTCTCATCTGATTCTGCACTGGTGCTTGATTCTGAGGAGCTACTTGCCTCTGTTGCTGGTTTCTGTTCCCTTGATTCTGAAGTAGTGGGCAATCCTTAATTGCATGGTTCATAGCCCCACACTTGAAACAGGCACCCATAGCCTTACGACATTCATGTGTCTCATGATTCTTGCCACAATGGCCACAACCCTGCCTCACATGGCCTTGCTCTTGCCTTGGCTTCTTGCCTTGCTGTTGCCTCTGATTCTGCTGCTGATACTGCCGTTTCCTGTCCTGAACAATAATGTTGTTAATATCTTCAAAAGTATAAGCCCGCTTAATTGCCTCATCATATGTAGCTGGAGGTACTACTCCTATAACATCTCTCATGATGATCGGATTCAACCCTTCCAAAAACTTTGTTATCTTCTTTCTCTCAGTGTCAATCAGCTCGGTGGCATATCTAGCCAATCTCTCAAATTTGGTGACATAGTCTAGCACCGTCATGTTACCTTGCTTAAGCTACTGGAACTCAATAGCCTTCTGCCTATTGACATGAGAGGGAATATATTTATCCTGAAACTGTATCTTGAAAGCTGCCCATGCCTCTTCATCTGCCATTACTGCATAAGGATCCTTGACTGTTTGCCACCACCGGTCTGCAAGCCCATAGAATAATGAAGCTGTGAGGTTGACCTTCTGTATACCCGTGCACAGGAAGACATCAAAGATCTTCTCGGTATTGACTAGCCAGTCATCTGCCACTAACGGGTCCTCATTGCCCGAAAATTCTTTCGGTGCCCTCTTTCTAAACTTCTCAAATAGAGCATTAGGGTCAGGATCCCTATTCTGAATAACAATCTGTGGACCCACGGGTGGTGCTACGTTCCTGTTCTGGAGAACTTCCAACAACTGCCTTTGAACTTGTGCCATCTCATCATCCTTCTTAGCCAACTGTTCTTGAAATCTGGCTTAGTTCTCATTAGCCTGCCTTTGCTGGGCTATCATGGCTTGCATAAGTTCCTGAAATTGTGTGGCTGTTGGTGTATCAGATGCATCTGACTCATTCTGGTTACTGCCTGAAGCATGATGATTTGGAGCTTTTCTTGGAGGCATATTGCTGTAAAACAAAGAGTTAGGACATAAAATCATGGTACAAGGGTTTCTAAGATCCTATACGAACGAATCTATCGAACTCACGAATCCTCGCCACGTTCCTAAGATCTTTCTAGTTTCTTTTAAGTGCCTGAAACATGTCTCGCTCTGATACCAGTCCTGTCGCGACCCCGGAACGGATCCCGGGCCCGCGACGCAGTGGATGATACTTTCCCACAGGTTCCCGCGGTGAGGATTCCCAAAGACACGCGGAATCTGACTCACACGTACAAGCTTTGCGGAAGCGTGTAGCAAAACACATCACGATGAGCACCAATAACATATTTAAGTGCTCTGACAATAATAAACAAGGCATAGTATCAAAGAAAGAAGCTAACAAGGCATTCCCATTATAATTCAAGTTGCAAGATGAACAAGAAAGTAATTTAAGTTTAGTTACAATCCATAAGAAGCCAATAGAGGCTAATACACTACTCAAGAATATAACCAAAAGGAATCCCATGACAAAAGGTGACGAGACTCAAGAACCCGCCCGACGTCTAGATGACATCGTCGAGCTGCCACTCTCTCAGAGGGGTTGGCTAACAAGCCTCCTCCTGACGCTCCTCCTCAAAGGTAACGTCTCCAGCACCTGGGCACCAACAAACAAGGGTCAAACACGACGGTTTGGCAGGTAATCAATTTAGGCATGAACATGAACAATAACATTTAGAGAAAACATATGAGCAAATCCTTGATATGAAATACTACCGAAACTGAGGTACATTTTCAAGAATACGAACAAAGTTGAGATACCAAAACAAACTAGCATGAATACATAATATATCATGAATAGTTATCAACCACAAGGAGCTCATCCTTTCTCTATCATTTATATAATGAAAAGAGCAAGCACGCACGACAAGCACGATATACATAATATAAGCACGGCACGATTTCCCACAAAGACGGGAATTCCGGCCGCGGAACCGGACACGCACGATGTGTAATAAATACACGACCAGTCTGCAGACAGTCCACATGTTTAAAGACCCCCAGACAGTGGATCAGACTGAAAGGGCAGTCTAAGCTCAGTGGTGTTTACTTAATTCATGAATGCACAAAACACGCGAGATATTAACAAAACTTGTCCAGATAAAAAGTGGGAAATCACTTAGCAAAACACGATGAACACGACTAGCAAGGGCATAATTAATATGCATAACACGCTTAGGAAGTGATCCCCTTTTTCTTGAAACACATCTTCAAAACTAGCTCGTACTTAACTTCAAAACGAGTACACGATGATCTTCATTACATCGAAACCAAAGCACGAATACAAAGCCTATCAAGTTCATGCAAGGACCCTTGGTGGATCGTTATGCAGCCGAAGCCCAGATGTTGGAATTAAAACAGAATTGGTACCCCGAAGTTCAAGGACATCTCGAGTTTCGAGTGCATAATATCAGGCTAAAGGCCCCTAACATGTTATAGTTTTCATTCTTGCAAAAACTCTTCAAAACAAGCAAATGTGTCAATTTTGGTCAGCTCGCGGTCAGCTGTCGGCTAGCCGAAATGGGAACTGGCGGCTAGCCGCAAGGTGACCGCTGGAAACCCAGGTCTGAAACAGCTCTCTGGAAAAGGAACCGAATGCCCGCGGTTGGCTTACGGTTAGCCGCAAGGGAAGCTGGCGGTTAACCGCAAGCTGGCCGCCAAACCCAGATGCAAAAGCCAGCTACTGGAAAAGTAACCGCCGAGTTCGGTTAGCCTGCGGTTAGCCGAAGTGGAGACTGGCAGCTAGCCGTAAGCTGACCGCCAATGCACGGGACGCGCGGTTCAGTGCAGGTTTTTCACATCTTCTTCTACTCTTCTTCTTATTCTCATTCCACCTGCATTCCCTTGAGCCTACATGCTCTCCAAGCGTAAAACACACATATTTTTCCCAATCTTCAACATTCAATCCAAAGAAAACAAAATCCTGAAGCTTGTAAACATATTTGTATGCAAAGTTTCCAAAACAACAATGTAGCTTCAAATACACATGCACAATGGTCCTATAGAGATTACTTGCCTTGCCCAAATGCTAATAATCCTCTCCAAGCCCTTCACTCAAAAGCTAAGCCAACACTACAAGAAAACCCAAGAGAAAACCACACAACTTACTCAAAAATGGAACCAAGGAACCCATTTTAACAAAAGGGTTTGCAAACATGAAAAACATGATCTTAAGGAACCAAAATAACTCCATGAAAGATATGAGGGGAAGCTCTTACCTAGAGAAGGTCAAACAAGAGAGGAGGAAGACAATGTAGAGCTTGTCTCACAAGAAACTCCAAGAAGTTTATACCAATAGAGAGCTTGCAAGGAGATGAAGAAGATGATAAGCTTGGAATTCTATTTGGAGTTCTCTAGCCAAAACATGCAAGATGAAGAAGATTGAAGAGAAGATGAGCTTTCCTTGCCCTAGGTCAAGAAAGTTGTAGGATTTGGTAAAGTGAATGAAAAGAGAGGGAGATGGGGCTTAAGTGATGAAAATGGGCCCCGACTAGCTGAACTTGAAGTGGTCCAAACATGATCTTGTGGGTCTCGGATGACTTCGACGAAGAAGGATAAAATGATCATCGAAATATCTAGTTTCCAAAAAGTATATTTTTGACATGGTTCTGAGATCTCGAAAATTGTGTCTAGATTTGTGCATGACGACAATTTTACCCTCTTTGGGCCAAAACATAGGTTTTTGGGCTTCAAACACAACCGGGGTTAAAACGAAAGTTGTAACACATCGAAACATCATTCAAATGAAATCAAAATCACACTCACACGGAAATCGATACGATCCTCCCAAGCTTACACGTGTACTCAGGCCTTCCTGAGTGTGTCTAATTAATACTAAACGTTCTCAAAATTCCCAAAGCTATGTCTAAGACTTAGAACTAATCATTTCTAACCCAACAACAACTAGACTCACTTAGGACTAAATGCACACTAATCGCACGCTAATCGACTTGGTCTGGGTCGGGGTCTAACAATTATGAGCAAGTGATTTTGAAAAACATGAAGTGTACTACTATAAATTTTCAAGTTGTATTTTAAATATGACAATAGACACTCATACAAATTGAACACATATTTTCCATACTAAGAGATATAACTTAAAAAAAACAATGGAAAACTAAAATCGCTCCAAATCATTTGATTTACAAAAAAAAATAAATCTAACTATGACATTCATCAAATGATTTTCCAACATCAATTGATCATGAAAAATCTAGCTATGAAAGCTTTTGTAATCACAATCAATTGATCATGAATAGATATGCACTACAAGAGATATAACTTTATGAACAAAATGCACATCCATCATGAAAATATTGCAATCAAAGGATTTTGAAAACCATGAGATATAACTTAAAAGTTCATGAAGAAAAAATCAAATGATCACAAAGAAACATTGCATTTTAAAAGATGTGACTATATAGAAACAAAATGCAAGTGTAACATGACCAACAAAAAGATTTAACTAAAAATGATACGTTGGTTTAGAGAGGATCAATGCCTTAAGGTTAGTCTAAATGTGTACCAATGAAGATTCACCTAAGGTCTTGATAAGGATGTCCTTGAGAGTTCACTTGAGGACTCACCAACTCTTGGAGATATAACTTGAAAAAGTCTTAGAGTGGTGCAATGATACTAGGGGAAATTACATTTTCAATCATAGTGGAAATCATTACAAAGATATGCAGTAAAACACAACACTAGGGTTCTAATCTAGATCATAGCGAATAAGGATCAACTCCGGGTTGTTAAGCCCAATAATGGAGTAACCTGTCTCTGATACCAATTGAAAGTCCGGGGATCCGAACCCTAAGGGGGGGGGGGTGAATAGGGTGAGCTTCAATTATGACCAATTTTAATCAATTTTAACTTCTTTAAATTAAACTAGTCACAAGTGGTGATTAAGTAAATAAATGCGGAAGCTTACAACAACAATCACCACAAAGCAAGCACCATCACACAAGGATTTATAGTGGTTCGGCCTCAATGCCTACATCCACTACCGGCTTGTGATCCAACACCCACTGGATTTCCACTATTTACGCTTTTCAATAGGCTAAGCAATAACCTTTACAATGATGTTTTTCAAGGCTTAACATCAACCTATACATTATGCTTTTCTTAGGCTAAGCAATAACCTCTTCAACCAAAGGTTGAATATCTCTCTAATTAGTGTCTATAATACACTTGATGGAGATTCAATTTATAGCTCATTACAATGCCTCTTAATTAGGCGTTCATACACACACACTATGAATGCAAAGATGAATGCTCAACGTGTATGTATGATGTCCTCAATCATTTTAAAATGAAAGTTCATAAATGTATGCCGAAGGCTTTTGAAAGTTTTAACTCATAAAAACATTTATGATTGAGGAAAGAATGCAAGTCACATGTTAAAAATAACTTGTAAAAGATATACATTTGTATCCTAAACAAGTTGTGAAATTCTAAGCACAAAACATGTGATGCATAGGGATGTCAATCAAATCAACAATGTAGCTCATAAAACATAAAAATAGATTTGATTGAAAATAGGGGACGAATCATATGTACTTATAAAATCAACTTGAATATGATATACCTATCAAAGAAAAGCAAGTTGTGAAACTTTAAAACAAAGATACAAATGATTTGTGAAGTTGTTGAATCCAAAACATAAGATAGATTTGAAAGTGATTTTCTTATGATGAAAAACAACAACCAAAGATTCAACCAAGTATAGGAATCATGTTACATATAATTTCAAAGATTCTTTCATTAACATGATCTACTTAGATTTACCAATTTAAGTACTACTTGGATTGAATCAATGGTGATGCATCCAAAACAATAAATCAATTCAAAACATAAACATGTTAAGGACACAACAAAACATAGTTTATCATGCTAGAAAACATTTACCAATAATAAAGCAAGGCATGACAACATATGGTTAAGGAAAGTAAAGCTTACTTAGAGATTTAACTTCATTAATCCAAGCTTTAGCTCTCCTAATGATCTCCTTCATCCCTTAGTTCATTCCCCTTTGATTTGCCTCAAAAACTCTCAAGGAAGGTCTAAAAATCCTCAACTTTTGGCAAAGGAATGAACTAGTATTTATAGCCAAAATGTGCCCAACGGCTCTTCCCCAGTCGACCTGGCCTTTCCCCGGTCGACTTGGCCTTCACAACGGTCATAAAACTGACCGTTTGACAGGGCACAACGGCACTATCCCGGTCGACCCGCAGTGGGCTCAGTCGACCGGGTCCCCTGTTGGGCCGGTCGATCGAGCCCACTGCGGGTCGACCTGGGCCTGGGGACCAAAATCCCTAAAATGCATATTTTCAAAGTATTTTAAAGTGGGGACTTTTGGGCCATTAAATCAAGCTTGAAAACATGTTTTAAATCATTCTAAGGGTTTTAAAACATGATACATAAAAAGACTAAAATGATTTGAAGGATTTAAAACATAGGCTTGCTTGATTTCTAAAACTTCTTTTCAAAAACAAATGCATCCAAGTTTAAAAACAAAACATGCATAACTCAATACTTTTACAAATCTTAAAAGCAAAGCATGTATAAATTAAGATTTCTAGTTTTTCTAAATCAATGCATATGTGTGTAAATCAAATGATGCTAGAATGATAATGCATCCATCAAATTGCAATACACAAAATTCCTAACAAAGAGATGTTTTTATTTTCTGGATATAGCTTGGTCTTATTGTCTTAATTAGGTTTTGATTGGGGTCTTGATAGATTGGAGATTATTGATTAGGTTTGTTAATCAGGACTTTGGTTGGGACTTGTTGATTAGGGTCTTGTTCAATTAGGGTTTTATTAGAAGTTGTTAATCAATTTCAGGGATTTAATTAATTAATTCTATGGATTTTAATTGGATGTTTTAATTAGGTATTTTGAGTTAGTTAAGTGTTTTAGATTGGTGTTGATCAAGTTTATTAATTTTCTTAGGCGAATGGAATAACCTAGGATCACGTACTTAATGCCTACTTTTTATAATTCTACTACTCCTTTTAATTACTTTATTTTTGTGTTCTCTTCTCTAATTACTAGAGAGCAAGACGAGAGGAGAAGTGTTTTATGATTTTGTGATTTTTTTTATGTGAAAGCAATGCAACCTAACCTAAAGAACAACTTATGATCCTCTACTTAATGTCTATTGTTTTTCCTTTTTATGGACATTCTGTTTCTTTTATTTTTTTTGTTCTCTTCTCTAATTACTAAAGAGTAAGATGAGAAGGGAAGAGTTTTATGATTTTATAATTTTTGTTTGGTATTTTATGCAATATAACCTAACCTAAAGTGATGATGATTTAACAATTTGCAATCTAGAAATTTAGCAATCAATCAAAGTTATCACAAAGATGAAACATCAAGTTAAATGAAATGCAAAAATGTGAAAAATGCAAGCTGGAAATCAATCCAGGGCAGGTGCGGCCAAGTATCTCCGCAAGACTTGGGCGCACACACAGTGGCGCCCAAGTCACTTTCTGCTGGTTGTGGTGTATCTATGATGTTTGACGATGTTCAGATGCAATTTCCAACAATTTGTGACTAATTGCAGGGTCCTAATATGTTGAAAAGTCCTAATATGAACTATTAATATCAGAACTCTCGAGTTTGAGAGCAATAGTGTGAGGATTAAAATTCGGGGGGGGGGGGGGGTTGGTGGTGGATCCCTTTGCAGGGACTTGGGCACATCCACAGTGGCGCCCAAGTACCTCTGTTTTTCTTTCTTCTCTATTCCTTCCTTTCTAGCAATAATATTTAATCCTCTTTTGATTCTTTTGATGCTCTTTGCAGATCCGAAGGTTTTGATATTAACTTATATGAGTATGGACTCATATCTAAGAAGCAAAATGCACATGAAATGGAAGTTGGGGCCAAAAGTTTACTTCAAAAACTTGGGCGCACCCACAGTGGCGCCCAAGTGCTTTTATGCACTTTTCTTTCCTCTTTCAACGATGTGTTTGGTCTTCCACCGATTCTTTCGATGCTTTTCCCAGACCTGAAGACTTTAATATTAACTTTTATGAGGATAGACTCGGATCTAAGAATAAGAATACGCGCGAAATGGGAAGTCGGGGCCAAAGCCCTATCTAGAGACTTGGGCGCACACACAGTTGCACCCAAGTGCTTTCCTGAACTTTTCTTCCTCTTTTGTTTCTTTTCTTAATACTTTTCGCGTGATTTGGAATGCAAGATTACAGATCCGAAGGTCCCGATATCAATATGTATGAGAATGAATTCGGATCTAAGAAATAAAATACACTTGATATGAAAATCGGGGTTAAAAACCCTATACAGATACTTGGGCGCACCCACAGTTACGCCCAAGTGCTCTGTTACACTTTTTTTTAGACTCGAATTTCTTTCAATGAAAATGAGATGGATGCAAAGTCTACCCTAATCACAAGTTCAGAATGCTAAAAATGATGCAGATCTACAGACTAGGAATGATCCTAAGCTTGTTATTAATGAATGAATATTAGATGTCAGGTCTACTAGGAAAATATCACTACCAATGCAGATCTACAATGTATGCATGATCCTAAGCATATTTCTAACTACTAATGATGATTGATAGTTAAATAAAAAGAAAACTAAATCTAGAAATACTGGTTTGGATTTGTAATCTTCAAGTCCTAAACTAGAGCTCTTGCGCAAATCCATAGCTTTGGGAGGCCTTCTCCATTGCTGATCTTGGAGAACCAAAGTGCTTTTCCTTTTCCTTTCTCCTAGATCTAAAGATCTCCCTTATGACTTATTTCTCTTTTTTTCTCTCTTTTCTTATACTTTTCTCTCTTTTCAGTAGCCTCCTTTGCAAATCGTATTAGAGATACTTTTTTATAGAGGTTTTGGCGTGGAGGAGGGGTTAGTGTTGCCATTTGCACGAATCTCCATAAGCTTCACGCAAACCAAGGAGATTTAGGGATTTTCAGGACTTGGGCGCACACATAGGTGCGCCCATGTGGGTCTTAGGTATGTGTGCGCCCAAGTTGGTTCCTTGATTTAGGCGCACACATGGTGGCGCCCATGTCCAATTTTAAAGTTTAATGAACTTAGGGATCAGGTTTGGATAGTTTTTGGATCGAGGTTTGAACAAAATAGTGGAAACTGGTGTGCACCCAGGTGGGTCCTGTGACTTGGGTGCACACACAGGTGCGCCCAGGTCTTCCTTTGGGGTCAAGTGGGCTTATGGTTTGGTTTCGAATAATTTTTGGCCTGAGGTTGGGTCAGAACTACTAATGGTAGAGCGGAACCCACCTAAATATGCACTAAAGTGCTTTCTAAGGCAACCAGGGACTCACAGGTGCGCCCAAGTGTGACCTTGGGACCTGGGCGCACCTGTGTGTGTGCCCAAGTGCTATTTGGGACTTGGGCGCACCTATATTGGACCCCAAGTGAGTCCCTGGTGCGGGATCGCTTGTGTAGTCTTCCGAGGGCCATATCTTTTGATCTGTTGGTCGGAATTGGACGTTTCAAATATCGTCGGAAAGCTCTCGGAATGTAGAATCTGTTGGTCCATACCTGGTATGAGCAGTAGGTCGAACTCGGGATCTCAACGTGATTTGGCCTTTTTTCTCACAATTTATATGAATCGTCGGAAAAGCTAAATCATTGGGAGATGGTCATCGGAATAACTGTCACTTTCTAGGGATCTTGGTCTTCACCCAAGCTTAGATGATAACCTGGGATAGATTCAATCATCATTTTGTGCTTCGAGTTACATGGATTCCATTCTCCAACGTCAAGATTTGAGTGGGCAAACACCACAATTCATGATAACACGGTATTATGGTTGCCATACCGATTATAAGCGCTTAAGGGAGGCCTACAGCGACTCAATTTCCAGACGTGAGGTAACATCATGAAAATCATGGTTAGGGATACTTACCTCAAAAGCTTTTCATAAATCCGACGACGGGGCTCATTGCCACTTTCTTCCGTTGTTCACTTGTCGAAGTTTGTGTCATTCACCTCCATCAGCGTGTTTGAATCATCTTTGTTGTTCTCATTTCTGGGTTATAAATTTGCAGTGGACAAACACTAAAAGATTTTGCGCTCTAGTCTGTTAGTACTCAATTTTATAACTTGCAGAAATAATAATTCTAATGTCTACTGATGGAGATGACATGGAATGCAATGCACAATGTTAAATGTATGTGTGTTGGGGCTAGAGTGTATGCAATGAGTTTCTATGTGAAGGGGTGATGTCCAGTGAGCGCTTTTTTTCGGCTACTCAATTGCTTTCCAATTGTTATTTGTTGTTGCCTTTGTTGATTTGATTACTAATCATTAGAGAACCATTTTGGTTTTAAATCCATGCATTGCAGGGTTCTCTGGATTAAAATATAGGGTCGGGCCCACATGGAGGGGCGCCCATGTGTTCCTGTGCACTTGGGCGCATCTCTATGTCCGCCCAAGTAGTCTTTCCTACTTGGTTCATAATTCTTGTGAGGCGGTTATGTGAGGTGCCCTTTGCGTGATGGAATTGAAAAGTAAGAAACTAGTGGCGCCCAAGTGGCATTCGTCTTCTTCTGAAACTAGGACACCAATCTATATAATGAATGGCCGCCTATGGGTTCCCCCACGTTTTCTACTCCTTAAACTTCGAGTTCCTGGGTCTTTGGTCTCCCTCTTGTCTTCAGGTAAGCACTCTTTTCTCTCTTTCGGTCTTGAAGTAAGCAACATGCTTTCTAGTTGCTTTGTTCTTCTTTGAGACATGATGGGATGTTCTCTTTTGTTTCAATCTCAGATTGGTTTTGATTCTAGCCATGCTATGCTTTTGTTTCTTTCTTGGATTTGATTATCTTCTTCATTCTTTTTCCCTTTCTATTTTTCAAAACAATGGTGTTTCTTTCCCCCTTTTTTTCTTGATGTTGTTTGACGTTGATGTTCTTTTGTGTTTATGACAAGCCCTATTAACTACTAAAATTTTTATGATGTTTTTCTCTTATTTCAGATTGGTGGTTCTTTACTTTACTCATTCTTGAATGGTGATGATTTTTTTTAGTCCAAACTTGGATTGTAGTTCCAAGATTGTAGTTTCATTATTTGATCTGGACACCAATAGGTTTTTGATTTGTTATCATGCTATTCCTCATGTCTCTTAGATTTCTCTTTTGTAATTCTTAATGTTTTTTGTTTGTTGTGAAGACTTTGTATTGCATGATTTAGATTTGTTTGAGCAAAGAAATCATGCTTTTGGTTTCCTAAAGACCTTAGAGTGACTTGACAGTACCCTTGGGGAACTTGCTTCACGGATTTCAGGGGCTATGATGAATAGTTTTGGGCTAAACCGGACCCATACGGGATGAAATCCCTGAGATAGACTTGGGTGCCACCCTTGGTGCGCCCAAGTGATCTTCTACCCCTTTTTTTTTTTTTTGAATCCCTCTTTATACCATCATTCATGTGGAGAGTCTCTAAGGCTAGGTGTATTTGTTTTCAGGTTTGATTTTGCTCAATGGTTGGTTTCCCGATCTTTTCGTTTACTATCGATGGTGGTGCGGGTCATGGCGCTTGCAAACCTTATGTGCCAAGGAACGAATATTGGTTCCCAGAGACTGAAAGGATAGGTTATTACGACTCTGAGGAGCGAGCGGAATTTTACCTTGAGCATGAGTCATCCATGCCTGCTACATATGATTGCGTATTCCAATTTGAGGAAATAATGGATCAACGTCTCGCTGAGGTCAAGCGCGGGACGTATGATCTATTAGTTATGAAGTATAAAAGGATTTGCGAGCTATATGGAGACTTATGCGTCGTCAGGAGGACTGCTCTTGGTAGATTGTGTGGTTACTCTGGGCTCTTGGAAGACTTATTGGGTTTCGTCAGGGAGGTGCTCCAGTCCCTCTTGTGGAGTTTGATGGACCTCAGGACAATACTTGAGGTTTGGGAAGCTACAAAGGTTGCTAATGAGAGGGCTCCGATTGATGATTTTAATACATTGCATAGACGGATGGATCAGTTGGAGCCCATGACCATGTCCTACCCCCACGAAGCTAAGGCGTGCATTCCAAGGCTCTATAGAAAATACTTCGAGATGTAAAACACTGTGCTTTCTGTTTCTAAACCCCGGACCGGGTCTATCAAACCAATCCGGGATCGGGACTGGAGATTGGTTGTGTGATGTTAGGTGATGAGTGTAAGGTGTGTACATTTATTTAATTTCCCACAGGTGTCCGCGGTGAGGATATCACAACCATATATGAACATTTCTATTAAGTGCGAAAGCGTGTAACAAATCAAATATTCAAACCATCTCTAGTCATAAAGACAATAACACAAGTATAATACTGTATCAGAATGAGCAATGATCATTAGCATGTTTCCCAAAAGTAAGTTAAAGTTTATATAAAAGATCATTTAATTACATTCCCAAAAAATAGAGGCCAACAAAGGCCGATATAAACAAAATACCAATCCCCAAAGAATGGTTAAACGTTCCCAAAATACTATGTCTCTCATAGCAATCGAATGTCTACACGACATCATCAGTACGCCACTCAACTAAGCGCTGCGGTTCACCGACCGCCTCCTCTGGCTCCTCCTCAAGGTAACCGGCAACGAGACCTAAGTACCAAAGAGTGGGTCAAACACGATGGTTTGGCAAATGGATGAAAAGACATAACAATTCAATAATAAAAACATTTACCTTTAAAAGCATTTAAAACCTGTTCGATCAATAACTTCACAAAAGAATCCAATCATTTAATGAAAACATAAGCACAGTGTAAAACCTGTATGGGTATCCAAGGAAATCGGGAAACAAGTAAGATGGCAACCACACATAGCTAAATCCTCTATCACTAAAGTGACAGAGCAGGATCAAGGCGTTGACCTCAGCCACAGTAGTGAGGAGGTACAATGAAATATATATATATATATATACATATACATATACTATACATAACCACAGTACCGAGTCGACCATTGGGATCCACAGTAGCAATCTGCGGCATCAGGACAAGATCACAGTAATGACCGGGTAGCGGGATCCAAACTGTAGCTAGCGGGACAAGAGGGGGGTCTCCAAGTCGGTGGATTAGACCAACGAGGTTATCCAAGCTTAGTGGTGCCGACTCATAGGTCAAATAACAAATCAAGACATGTGTAAATAAATCAAGTACAAGTAAATAAACGGACGGGACAGGGGTGCTCAACGGCACAACTGTCATTTCATGTGGTGCAATGCACTTCAAGACAAGTAACTATTTCAAGTGTAATTTCGATGCTTTCGGGAAAACAAGGCATATAGTATAAATCTCGGGATCAGTAAAGTACAATAAACAAATCGGAGTTTCGGGTTCAGGATTGCTCAAAGTGAATAGGGATCCCATATGTCTAAATAGATAAAGGCTTGGTACTCCTTGAGTTTGGGAACATCCCGGGGTCCTTATACACTTCGGATTTTTCAAGATTTCAAACGAAATCTTGGTGATGTGGTTTTCTTCACGAATGGATGTTCAAACATAGGAACGGTTCTTCTCATTGCAATAGGGCTCTCAACAGACCTTTCTCAAACATTTAGACATTTCATTAGTGCTCCCCAAACAGTCCCAGGTGAACAGTACCCATCGCTCGAGCGGACTATGGGTTCGCTCGAGCGGTGAGCTCTCTGGAATGGTTGTCTGGGTGGGTTCGCTCGAGCAAACTCATCTAGTAGGTGGTTGGGTCAAGCGAAGATTTAGTTCGCTCGGACGAACCGCTTTCTGGAATGAGTTCTGGGAGGGTTCGCTCGAGCGATGAAGGGTCCGCTCGAGCGAACTGTCCTCTGGAAAGACTTGAACCCTTTTCTGGACACTTCGTTCGAGCGAAGTGTCATGTTCGCTCGAGCGAACTGTCCAGAAACTGATTCCGGGACAATTCTTCTCCTCTCTTTCTTTTATTTTTACAATCCCTTTTAACTCCTTTGTATACACGAAGAGAGGTGTTCAAAACTTCATCCAAATCAACATCAATTTTCCAACAACATCCATTCTAACCTCCTCCAACATATCACATCCAAAAACAAGGAAAAGAGGGAAGGAAATCACTACACACAAGAGTACATTTGAGATAAAACAAGATAACATTGAATGCCATAAATCAAGACATTTCTATGACAATAAATACACAATCAAGGCTCTTTCATGAACATTTATTTCAAGTCAATGCATTAAAGGGGCATGAGTGGAAAACAATACAATAAATCACATTCCTTATAAAATGATTGAAAGTTCATAAAAATCAATTCATCCACTTGCCTTTGGTCTCTATTCAAACAAATCAAGCTCTAATAAAGCCTTCCAAGTCAAAGGTCCAAGCTACAAGCAAAACCCCCAAAATAAAACCCTAAAAGAGTCAAAACATAGAATGGGGAGGAAGAAGCTTCCACAACAGAAATGGAGATTCTCTTAGGCTAGGAGAACACAATATTAAAAGAGGGGAAGGATTACTTACATGAGAGTTCTTCAAAATGCTAGGTTAGTACCAAAGGAGGTCTTGAGGTAGGTGGTTTTCTCCACAAATGCTATTAAGAGAGAGCCCTCAAAGAGATGAAGAGGATGATGGCCTCAAATCTCCTATTGGTGCAAGTTTGGGACTGGATTGAGGATGGAGAAGCAATAAGAAGAAGAAGGACGGGAAACCCTAGCTTGGTGTTTGGTTTGGGCTGGAAAAAGGGAAATGAGGGAGAAGGGTTTCTTTATAAACAAGTGGAGAGTGGGTTCCACTATTAATAATCTCATTGGGCTGAAATCATGGTTTTCGGGACTTCGGATGAATTCGACGAAGAAGGAAGAAATGATCACCGAAATATCTAGTTTCCGAAAAGTATATGCTTTGTGGGTTTTGGGGATACCAAATTTTGGGTACATATTTAGTGTAAAAAGACTCTTTTGCCCTCAAGGCTAGGAAATCAGGTTTCGGGATCTCGAACGGGTACGGGATCAACATAAAACTTGTAGGGATTAACAAGATAAACAAAACCGGATATAACACAAATCAAAACAATTCCGGAAAATCCCCTAAGTAAATGCAATGTCATAAAAGGAACCCCCAAAGGGCCCCGCTAGTCACCAAAGTGCTCAAAACTCCCCAAAACTATATCAAAAGCTATTCCAAACCTAACTTAGTCAAAGACTACTAATCACGCTTAAGACCAACACATGACTTAATTAGCACTAATCGGCTTCTCTCGGGTCGGGGTCTTACACTTTCGGCGCTCATTCATCAGTGTACTTAGCTCATTAGGATGACTTCCGACAGATCCGGGAGATTTGCGATGCTCTTCGGGATCCTTTAAATAATTTCGAAGAAATACGAGGGCTGCTCGAGGCTCACGTCGTAGGAATGCAGGCGCAGATGGCTCGCTTCCCAGTCTTCAATGGGATGATTCACCCTTTCTAGATGACTCATTAAGGGTCCTTATTTCAGGCTAGGTTTTGATTGAGAGGTTGGGTCATTAGGACCAATTATAGTAGTTGTAGGCCTCGAATAGGGTTCGGAGGCAAAAGTGATTACCTCTCTTCTTTTTTTTAGTCAATGCCTAGGCTAGTTGGTTTAATTTATTATTATGTTCATTGTTCAGTGACTCTCATGAACATTTAATAAAAGTCAATTTAGATTTTATAATTCCTTTCTCCTCTTTTATTCATTTATTTTATTTTTCTATTTTTATCATGTGGTGATGTTTAGTGTTTAATGATAGCGGCGACATCTCATTATTGTGATATTATTAATGATGAGTTATGAGATTTGATCATGAATTATGAATGCATGATGAATGGATGATGGTCAACTATTGTTATGGATTTTTTATTATAGTGGAGTTCATGATTATGGGGGATGCTTAAGTTTCTTAATTAATCCTTCCCTCTCTGTTTTTTTTAATCAAAGTTCATCTCTTCATTTTTATCTTTCCCTCTCTCTGTTTTTTTTTATTATGTAAGGAACACATGGTTGTGTTTCAAGTGGGCCCTCTTAGATAGGGACCTCACCACGTGATGGGGCTGGGCCATCCTGTGCCTATCTTGGGCGTGTTTTAGGGCACTGTGGCTAGGTCCTTTTCCCCTCTTTTTTTTCATTCTTTGTTTCCCTCTCTTTCTTTCTCTTGGGCGTAAGTTCAGGTGGAGACAGAGGAGAGTGAGGAGCGGAGTGGATAAAGAAAAGAAAAGGAGGAGGTGCATTGCGGGCTCGCTGGCACCCAGGTAGGTGGATCTGTCCCTTCCCCTGCTTCCATTCTCTCTAACCCTTTTCTTTTTTTCTTTTTTTTTTGAATCCTGCTGCTGCCATTTCAGGTGAGGAACGAGTGGACTGAGGATAAGAAGAGGAAGGGAGGAAGGAAAGGGAGGAGAGAGAGAGCCAGGTATGTGTGCTCCAATCCCTTTTCTCCCCCTTTTTTTTGTTCTTCTTTCCCTCCCTTTTTTTTTAATCTGTTGTTAGTGTTGCAGGTGAAGAACGATTGAAAGGGGGCAATAACATAGGTGAGGAGGAAAAAGAGTTCAGGTATGTGTGTTTTTTTTTTCTTCTTTTCCCCCTTTTTTTATGTATGTTGTTGCGGTTTTGGAATGTTGCTGAGATGGGGTGCTGAGCTTGGTTTTGGTCGAGGGTAGCCAGGACAATGGTGGATTTTGATAAGGGAAAAAAAAGAGTGGGGTTATCTCTGTTGTGAGGTTGGCAATCCCAGCCCTTTTGATTCAAATTTGAAAGGTTGCACAGTGGGAATCCTTTGGCAAACTCAGTTTGGGTGGAAAATTGGCATTTACTTTTAACTAGTTGGGATTGATGAAATGATGAGGAGTGAGGTTTGGTGTCACCCATGGAAACTGATGGGCATAGTGCAGATTGTTGAGTTTATTGGACTTTTCCATTGGCTTTAAATGAGAACGTCGTGAATATGATTTTGGACTCCTAACATAGATCTTGGCCATTACAGGGGATGGCTTGGGCATTTTTTTATGCATTATTTTTCTGTTATTGTTATTCAGGGATTTGCCTAAATTCGTGGAGCGCTTGTTTAGTCTTGTTTCTGATAAAACGATGATGTGTTTTATGCTGGCTTTCATATCTGTAACTATGTTGAAAATCTTCTGTCCTTTTACTCCCCCTCTCTTTTTTGGTTTGTTTGTTTATTTGCATAGAAGAGTAAACCTGATAATGGAGGGGTGTGATGATCATGTCGTGATGGGACAATGGAGAAAAGTCAGGGGGGTTGTTTCAGCTCAGATGGAGTTTACCTTGCTTGTTCTCAATATCATTATTATTTATTTATTTATTTTTCTTACTTTTATTGGTTTCACTCTTTTTCTTTGATTGATTACTTCAGGATTGGTTTGGCCAATGTTTTCCACTTTGATGCCTCTTCTGGATTCATCTTGGTTGTTTTGCACAATCTTCTATATGACATCTTCAAATTTAAAACTTCCCCTTTTGCTCATGTATTTCTAAATCCATGGTTTCTTATATGTGCTCTTTTTTTTTTTTTTTTTGGAATGTGCAGAATGGCTAAGAAGAGGCTTGCTAGTAAGAGGACCTTGACGTCGGTTGAGTTAGGAGAGGGTTTGTTGGGAGATTGTGGGGGCGTTCCCTTAGATAGGCTCGAGGAGGACCTCGGAGTTAGACTTACTGGGGAGCCCGAGGCGGGGCAGAACACGGCCTGACCCGGAAAGAGGCGCAAGAAGCAACGAACTAAAGAAGATCCCCACCTTGCCGACGAGATAAGAGTGGGCAAGGTAATGACGCTTAGTCTCATGTATTGCATCTCGCCATTACTTGTCTTTAAATCTTTGGGTTAACAATCATGATATTTTTCTCAATCTCAGCTTTTACCTCTTGCTCGGACGAGGGTGGGGTGGCTTAAGGTGAAAGAGTGGTGGACGGAGTTGCCGGACACTCTAAAGGATCGTCTCCAAGCCATGGGTTTTGAAGATTTCATGTCGATTGTAGCTTTCCGAGTCGACCGTTGTATGATTAGTGCCCTTTCAGAGAGATGGAGGGATGAGACTCATTCTTTCCATTTCCCGACCGGCGAGATGACCATCACCCTTGAGGACATAGCGAGATGTTGGGGTTTGAGGGTCAGCGGTTTATCGGTCTCAACTGGTGCGGCTGATGCTGATCCCGAGCTCATTCGGCCCTTGCTTCAGCGTTTGTTTGGCTCTAGCCAGACTGACATTGAGTGGCTGTGGGAGGCCTATGGCCTCGCGAGGGCGAGGATTCTAGACAGTGAGTATTCTCCCTTTGTTCTTGTAATCTTCGATTCATTTGCTCTCTCACCTACCATTGTTTCTTATGCGATGTAGGTTGGACTTGTGATCAGACAGAGTTCTTCGCTGGTCATGAGGTGCAGATGGCAGCCGTCGGAGGTTTACCGGTTAGGGGTGGAGATAGAGGACCTCCCCTGACTCTTAGTGAGCGAGCGACCACGGGCATGGCGGATGCTACTCGTCTGGATGCCAGAATGGATGAGAGTGGGGGCGCGACTAGCGATCCCGATGATGAGGAGATACAACGCTTATGGATGAGATACTTGTGTCTGATGATAGTGATGACCCGATGGACGGCGGGGGTACCGGAGATGAAAGGGGTGGCAATGGAGCGGTGGCCGGAGACAATGAGGGAGGTGATGATGTTGTCCCTCCTCCAGGTAAATTCTTAAGTGTATTCTTACCCCTCATTATTTGGGCGGCTAACGTTTATAATCGCCTTTTCCATTTGTAGAGTATGAGTGTAGAGAGGTACCCGTCGATGGGTACTATTGTAGGAAGAGAGTGGGGATTCCTTGCGAGACCTTCTATGTGACAGGTGAGTAGTAAGCCATGACCTTAATATTGTTTTCCGTAAATTGATGAGTATTATTAACTGCAGATCTTTGTCAATCTGGAAAGGAAAAGGGGACCCGACCCGATGTTGCATTGAGGCATCCTTGGTTATTGTCGGCTAGGCAAGGTGAGGATGAGAGCCTTCGCGCGTTCCTCCTCTATTTCTTTGGGAAATGTTTATTTGTGAATGCCATGGGCAACAAAGTGTCTGGCACCCTACTCATGTAGATGATTTGAGCTAAGTAGGTGATTATGCCTGGGGTACGGCAGCTCTTGCCTTTCTCTTTCATAGCCTAGATGATAGATGTCGGGTCCAGAGGGGCCACATGAGTCTCCGGGGCTTTGTCCCAATTCTTCTGGTAAATCAGCTTCCCATATTTGTTAATCTTTCGCTTTGAACATTCTGCCTTACTAATGATTTAACTGTTTTGAAACAGGTGTGGATTTGGGAGCATATCTTGTAGGGTCGCCCTGAGCGCTTGCCAGTGCGGTTGAGTCTTGCTCCCCGGGCGGCGCAATGGTATCTGAATGCTACTGTGTAGGGTTTGGCTGACATTCGACCTTCAGAGCTGGCAAAAGAACCAAAGATTTGAGGATGAGACTCGATGAGCAGGGCTACTGCTTTATTTTGAACGAGTTGATGGACCGGGAGGTAAGTCTCACTCTCTCTCCCTTTTCTTTTTAAGCTATTAGCTTGTTTTGGAATTAGGCCAGAATCGGCCACCTTCCTACTTTAGGTTGCTAATGGTTGTCATCCTTCGGGGTTATGCTCTCTCCCTTTTTTTTCCAGATTATTTGGTGTCCTTACTAGGGTGGTCCTGATGATGAGTTGATGGTTGTACGATAGGGGATGTATTTATTTGCGAGAGACATATGGCTTCACGCCCCTCAGATTGTTTCTAGGCTTGTCGTGTGTCGGGTTGGTCGCCAGTTCGGTAGTCGTCAGGTCGTCCTACCCCCTGAGCCTACCATGAGTCATTCATATAGGGTGTCACGACCCCGGACCGGGTCCACCGAGGTCCTAATCTGGGATTGGGACTGAGGATGTGTATATGTTTATTTAATTTCCCACAGGTGTCCGCGGTGAGGATATCACAACAACATAAATATTTCTTTTAATGCGGAAGCGTGTAGCAAATCAAACATTCATAATTCAATTCTAGTCACAAGATAATAATACATGTGTAAACCGAGTATCAGAATGAGTAATGATCATTAGTGCTTTCCCAAAGAAAAGTTAAAGTTTATACAAAAGATCATTTAATTACATTTCTCAAAAATAGAGGCCAACAAAGGCCAATATAAACAAAATACCAATTCCCAAAGAATGGTTAAACGTTTCCCAAAATATTACGTCTCTCATAGCAATCAAATGTCTAAACGACATCATCAGCATGCCACTCAACTAGGCGCTGCGGTTCACCGACCGAATCCTCAAGTTCCGCCTCTGGATAGACGATGTCCGGACCTGAGTACCAAAGAGTGGGTCAAACATGACGGTTTGACAAACGGGTGAAAAGACATAACAATATAACAATAAATGAATTTACCTTCAAAATCATTTAAAACTTGTTTAAATAACAATTTCCATAAAAGAGATGAATCATTTATCCAAAGACAAGTATGTGTTGTAAAACATGTAAACGTAACCAAGGAAACGAGAAACAAGCAAGATGGGAACCACACGAAGCTAAGTCCTCTATCACCGAAGTGACAGAACAATATCAAGGCGTTGATCTTAGTCACATGAGGTGAGGAGAAACAACGAAATACATATACATATATATATATATACATATACAGGACATGACCACAGTAGCAAGCCGGGCATCGGGAACCACGGTAGCAATCCGAGGTATCGGGATAAGACCATGGTAATAACCAGGTAGCGGGATCCAAACTGCAGCTGGCAGGACAAGAGGGGGATCTCCAAGTCAGTGGATCAGACTGACAAGGTTATCCAAGCTTAGTGGTGCCGACTCATAGGTCAAATAACAAAAATCAAGACATGTGTAAAATACATCAACTGGAAGTAAATAAACGGGCGGGACGGGCGTGCTCAAAGGCACAACTGTCGTTTCTTGTCTGGCAATGCACTTCGGGACTAGTAATTATTACAAGTACAATTTCAATGCTTTCGGGAATAACAAGTCATGTAGTATAAATCTTGGGAACAAGGAAATACAATGAACAATTGAAATTTCGAGTAAAGTATTGGTTCAAGATTTGTTTAAGGTGAATAGGGGTCCCATATGTCGATCTAATAACAACTTGGTACTCCTTGAGTTTGGAGACATTCCGGGCTCCTTACACACCTCGGTAATTTCAAAACTTCGATGAATTTTCGTGATGTGGTTTCTTTCTCAAATGGCCTCATACATTGCCTAGTAAATCTCCCTAACATAGAGGGGTCCTCAATGAATATTCCGAAAACGTTTAAACAATTCATCACTATCCCAAACATAGCCCTTGGCCGACAGAGTACATCGCTTGAGCGAACCAGAGAGTTCGCTCGAGCGAGGTGGTCTCTGGAATGGTCTTCTGGGAGGGTTCACTCGAGTGAAATCTGGTTCGCTCGAGCGAACTCGTCCAATTCTGGTTGGCTCGAGCGACCAATCCGTGCGCTCAAGCTAACCACTTTCTGGAATGAGTTCTGGGAGGGTTCACTCGAGCGAAGTTAGGTTCGCTTGAGCGAATTGTCCTCTGGAATGGTTCGAACTCTTTTCTGGACACTTCGCTCGAGTGACCTGTCAAGTTCGCTCGAGCGAACTGTCCAGAAACTGGTTCCGGGACAGTTCTGCTCTTCCCCTTTTCCTCTTCTTACGATACCCTTTGAGCCTCATTTCTTCATCAAAATGGGAGGGCTCAAAACTCCCTTTAAACATCATCTAAAACACCATAGAAACATCCATAACATTCATCAAATCTCCATCGTCTTCACCTCATTCCACAATAAGAGAAAGACAAAAGGAAACCACCATACATAAGGATTCATTTGCAAAAATCAAGACATAAATGAAAGAATATAAATCACCTTTCCATGACAATAAATGAGTTAGCAAAACTCTTTAATGAGCATTTATTTCAAATCAATGCAAGCTAATAAACATGAATAAGAATGACAAAACCAACCACATTTCTCATAAAACCATTAAATGCTCAAACTATCATTTCATCCACTTTCCTTAGAGTCTTTAACAAGCAATCCAAGCTCTAATCAAGCTTTCCAAGCCAAAGGTCCAAGCTACAAGCAAAAACCCCCAAAACAAAACCCTAAAAGAGTCAAAACATAGAATGGGGCGGAAGAAACTTCCATAATGGAAATGGAGATTCCCTTAGGCTAGGAGGACACAATATCAAAAGAGGGGAAGGATTACTTACATGAGAGTTCTTCAAATTGCTAGGTTAGCTCAAAAGGAGGTCTTGGAATGGGTATCTTCTTCTACAAATAGTATCAATGGATAGTTCTCAAAGAGAGGGAGAGAGTGAAGACAAGCATTTCTCCATTTGTGCAAGGTTTGGTAGAGATTTGGAGATGGAAAAGTAAGAGAAGAAGGGGAAAGGGAAAACCCTTGATGAAGATTGGAGTTGAGCTAGGAAAGGGAAAAAGGGAAGGGGAGTTCTCCTTTTATAGAAAATGGGGTTGGGTCCCACCACTAAAATTCTTTGTGGGGTTAAATCATGTTTATCGGGGCCTCAAACGAATTCAACGAAGAAGAGAAAAGTGATCGTTGAAATATTTGGTTTCTAAAAAGTATATGTTTTGCAGGTTTCGGGGATACCAAATATTGGGTACAAATTTAGTGTAAAATGACTGTTTTGCCCTCAATGCTAGGAAAGTCGGGTTTCAGAGTCTCGAACGGGCACGAGATCAACATAAAAGTTGTATGGATTAATGAGACAAGTAAAACGGGATTAAAACAATAAACACAAGAATATCAGATAATCCCTCAGGAATCTCATTCCTATGAGGACAAGGAAGAAGATGCACATGCTACCGTTGGCAGAGTTATTTGTCAACGAGATTGTCAGCCGACATGGACAGTGTAAGACCCCGACCCGAGTGAACCTGATTAGTACTAATTAAGTTGCGTGTTAGTGCTAATCTTGATTAGTGATTTTGGCTAAGATGGGTTTGAATTAGCCTTTGTTATAGTTTTGGGGTATTTTGATTGCCTTGTGTTAGTGGGACCCTTTGGGGGTTTCCTTTTCATGACATTGCATATGTTTGAGGATTTATCGGAGATTTTTGCATTCATTGTTTTGATCTCATTTTATTCGTATTGATAAGCTCTACAACTTTCATGTTGATCCCGTCTCCGTTTGAGATCCCAAAACCCGATTTCATAACCTTGAGGGCAAAAAGGTCATTGCACACCAAATTTGTACCCAAAACTTGATATTCCCAAAACCCGCGAAACATATACTTTTTGAAAACTAGATATCTCGACGATCATTTCTTCCTTCTTCGTCGAATCCATTAGAAGTCCCGAAAGCCATGTTTTCAGCTTAATTAGGTTGTTAGTGGTAGAGCCCACTCCTCACTTACTACAAGAGGAGACCATCTTCTTCACTCTTCTTTTTCCAGCACAAGAGAGTGAGAGCCTAGGGTTTCATTTTCTTCTTCTTGCTCTTGCTTGCAATCACCCAACTCACCACAATCTTACACAACTTCAGTAGTAGAGATCATCACCTTCTTCCTCATCACCATAGCTCTCTTTGGACACCATTGCTAGAGAAAACCATCCATTACAAGACTCTCTTTGAGCTCCCCATTGCCATTAGAGGACCTTGCAAGTAAGTATTTCCCTTCATCTTCTAGATTTGTTGTCTCCTAGCCCTTGAGAAGCTTCACCTTCATTATTGGAAGGTTTCCTTGCTATTTCATTGTTTTGACTCTTTCAGGTTTTGTTTGTTTTGGGGATTTTTGTCATAGCTTGGATTCCTTGCTTGGGAGACTTGTTAGAGCTTGATTTCATTGTTAGAAGACATAAGGCAAGTGAATGATTGGGTGTTTTAAGTTTTAAATGGTTTGGTGAAGCACTTATGGATTTTCATGTTTTCATTAATATGTTTATGGTTGAAATAAATGCTCTTGATGGAGAGCCTTATGAATGCATTTATGATCATATAGAAGTGTTGGTTCATAGCAATTAATGTTTTCTTGTTTTGTCTTGAATATGTACAATGTGTGAGATGGTTTCCTTCTCCTTTTCTCTTATATTGAATGTGTTGTTGATGGAGGAGAATGGGATGGACGTTGTTAGAGATTTGAGGTTATTTGAATGGAGATTTATACTCCTCATTTGATGTATGAAAGTGGTTAAGAAGGGGTGGTAAAAAAGGAAGAGTGGTTGTGGAGCTGAACTGGTCCAAACTCAGGTTCTGGACAGTTCGCTCGAGCGACCATGACGCTTCGCTCGAGCGACCTGTCCAGGAAAGGGTTCGGAGCATTCCAGTAGCTGGTGTTAGGGATTTTGTATTTGCAATTTGATGGATGCATTAACATAATCATATCATTTGAATTTACACTCATGCATTGTTTTAGAATATCTTGAAATCTGGTTTTATACATGCATTGCTTTTAAGATTGGTAAAAGTATTGTTTTATGCATGTTTTGTTTCTAAACTTGGATGCATTGATTTTAGAATTCAAACTCTTTTGAAAACCTAATTCTTTGTGCATTACTTTTGTGAAATCTTATTGAGAATTTAGGTTTGTGCCTTGCATGCATTCATCTCTTTCAGAATCATCTTTGTATGCATTTTTTATGTGAAAAGAGTTTTTAGAAATCAAGCTAGCCTTTGGATTTAAAGTTTCGAATCATTTTAGGCTCTTTGTGTTTCATGTTTTTAATCATCTTAGATTGATCTAAAACATGTTATTCAAGCTTGATTTAGTGGCCAAAAGTTCCCCCAAGAAATACTTTGAAAAGTTGCATTTTTGGGAAAACAGGACTTTTACCGACGGACAAAACCACTTTTACCGGCGGTCTCTGTGTCCGCCGCTAAAAGCAGTTTTTCAAACGGTCATTTTTTTTACCGTTGTGTGCTCATGGTCGACCGAGGCCTCTTTGTAGGTCGACCGAGGACTAGCCGTTGGGCACTTTTTGACTATAAAGTCCATTCATTTCCAACCTTTTTCAAGGCTTGATACATGAACTTTTGAGACCATATTGGAGCCAAAGAAAGGGGAAGAAGTTGGAAAGGCTAGAGGGCCATTTGGAATTCAAATACTTGAGTTTTAAAAAGGTACACTTTACTTGTATTTTGATTTCCATTAAAATTAGAATCTATGCATGTTTAAATCTTTGTATTTTCTTTTATGCATGATTTCTAGTTTGTAAAGAGATGTTTAGCAAACTCAAATCATCTTTGGTAAATTAGTTTGGTTTGCAAACTCTCTTATTCTAATCACATGTGTTCTTAGACTTTAACATTCATACAACTTGTTTGTTTCATTTCTTCAAAGTTGTTTGAATCTTTCATGTGATTAGTTTTCTCTTCAATCATCTTTTTCTAAGCTTTGATTTTAAAATGCATCAAGCATTCATTTAGGAGCATCATTGTAGAAATTGATTGAAGTAGAAACTTTCATACAAATGTGCACACACTTTAACTTGTTTTATTGTATGATTGTAATTGGAATTTCACTTTCACATTAGCCTATTTAAGAGGCAATTCCATTGTGCTTAAATTGTATCTCTTGGAGTGTTCTTTTGTGAAGACACCTTCTTAGAGAAATATTCATTTGTAAAGGTTATTGCTTAGCCTAAGAAAAGCATCTTGTAAGGTTATTGCTTAGCCTAATAAAAGCATCTTGTAAAGGTTATTGCTTAGCCTAAGAAAAGCATCTTGTAAGGTTATTGCTTAGCCTAAGAAAAGCATCTTGTAAGGTTATTGCTTAGCCTAAGAAAAGCATTTTGTAAAGGTTATTGCTTAGCCTAGAAAAGCACATTGAGAGGTTGTTGTTTAGCCTAGAAAAACAACATTGTAAGGGTTATTGCTTAGCCTAGTAAAAAGCATAAATAGTGGAAATCCGGTGGGGTGATTAGATCACAAGCCGGTAGTGGATGTAGGCATTGAGGCCGAACCACTATAAACCTTGGTGTTGTGGTGCTTGCTTTTGTGGTGATTGTGTTTATTAGCTTCCGCATATTGTTTGATAATCATCACTTGTGACTTGTTTGTTTTAAAGAAGTTAAAATTGTTTAAATTGGTCACAATTGTAGCTCACCCTATTCACCCCCCCTCTAGGGTTAGGATCCCAAGGACTTTCAGCTGGGTCGCTCGAGCGGATCACTGGTCGCTCAAGCGGACATCCCAGAACTCATTCCAGAGAGTTGTTCGTTCGAACGCATTTAAATATTCGCTCGACCTAATGGGTTCGTTCGAGCGACCTCCACTTCGCTCGAGCGAACCTACCCAGACCACCATTCCAGCGAGCGACTCGCTCGAGCGAACCCCTCCAGTCCGCTCGAGCGATGCGGATCGTCTGGCATAGGCTATGTTTGGGACAATGTTCAACTGTTTCAATGGTTGGGTCTATTCTCTGGGAACCCCTCTATGTCAAGGAGACGTATTAAGCATTGTATGAGGCCATTTGAGGAAGAAACCATGTCACAAAGATTTCATTCAAAGTTTTGAAACTTCAAGGTGCATAAGGAGCCCAGAATGTCATCAAATTCGAAGAGTACCAAGTTTTCATTATAATTGACATATGGGACCCCTATTCACTTAAATAGATCTTGAAACCAGTATTTTACCCGAGATTGTTATAGTTCAGTGTTTCACTTCGTTCCAAGATTATACTATATGATTTGTTTTCCCGAGAGCATGATAGTTAAACTAGTAACAGTTATTTGTCCCGAAATGTACTGCCCGGCATGAAATGACAGTGTGCCCTTGAGCACCCCCGTCTTGCTCGTTGATTTATTGTACTTGATTTACTTGCATATGTCTCAATTTTTTATTTGACCTATGAGTCGGCATCACTAAGCTTGGATACCTTGTCGGTTTAATCCACCGACTTGGAAAACCCTCTCCCGTCCCGCCAGCTGCAGTTTGGATCCCGATACCCGGTCTATTACCGTGGTCCCGTCTCGATACCCGGTTCGCTACCGTGGTCCCGTCCCGTATATTTATATTGTATATATGATTGCGTTGAATCTCCTCACCTTGTGTGACTGAGATCAACATCCCGTTATACTGTTGTCACTCTAGTGATAGAGGACTTAGCTTTATGTGATTGCCATCTTGTTGTTCCCGATTCCTTGATTTACATTGTATGTTTTATCTTATTTACCTGTTCTCTAGCAAATGATTTATCTACTTTACGAGAGTTCTTGTTTAAACAGATTTCTATGCTTTTCAAGATAAATCATCTATTACATGTTGTATTTTTCATTCTCTTGCCAGACCGTCGTGTCTGACCCATTTGCTTTGGTACTCAGGTCCCGTTGTCGGTTTCCTTGAGGAGGAGCCGGAGGAGGCGGTAGGTGAACCGCAACCTCTAGTCGAGTGGCGTGCTGACGATGTCATGTAGACATCGGGTTGCTACGAGAGGCATACATTTTGAGGAGAACTATTTAACCATTCATTGGGTTATTTTTTTGTCTATATTGGCCTTTGTTGGCCTCTAATTTTGGGGATTGTAATTAAATGATATTTGTATAAACTCTAACTCACTTTGGGTAACATGCTATAGATCATTGCTCATTCTGATACAATATTTCATACTCGATGTTAATGCTTTCATGACTAGAGATAGTCTGTCTATTTGATTTGCTACATGCTTCCGCACCTAAGAGAAATGTTCATTGATGGTTGTGATATCCTCACCGCGGACACCTGTGGGAAATTAAATAAGTTGTATATTGTTGATGTAGACCCTTCAATCATTAATTACATTTAGTCCCGATCCCGGATTTGGATTCCCGGTCCGGGGTCGCTACAGACAACTAGTTTTTATCACGTCAGACAGAGATAACAGATTCGTCTCGAGATTTTGAAAGACATTGCATGAGTCTATGGGCACGAGATTACAGTTCAGCACGGCCTATCACCCTCAAACAGATGGCCAGTCAGAGAGAACAAGTCAGACTCTTGAAGATATGCTCCATGCTTGTGTGTTAGATTTCAAGACTCAATGGGATGAGACTTTACCGTTGTGCGAGTTTGCTTATAACAACAGTTACCACTCGAGCAATGGGATGGCGCCCTTCGAGGCATTGTATGGCAGAAGATGTAGGACACCTGTGTGTTGGGAAGAGGTCGGGATTCGCAGTTTCCATGGACCGACTATTGTAAGTGAGATCAGTGACAAAATCAAGTTGATCTAAGAACGTTTGAATGTGTCCTGGAGTAGACAGAAGAGCTATGCAGAGTCCCACCGCAGAGATTTACAGTTCAGGGAAGGAGATAAGGTTTTCCTGAAAGTGTCACCTACAAGAGGAACTTTGAGATTTGGACAGAATGGCAAGCTATCGCGGAGATACATCGGACCGTATGATATTGTGAGCAAGATCGGTGACGTGGCTTATAGACTAGCCTTACTGATGGTCCCGGCTTTTGTCTTTTTCCAAAGCTGCCTCCGCCCCGGGGCTGACGGGGTATGGTGGAGGGAAAAAGGAAAAGCGGGCATCAGTTTTTTTGTACGGGTATGCCAATTTCTCTTTAATACTTGGAATTTAGAAATGGTGATCCGGAGATCCACCTTCACAAGTAAAAAGGGAAATGAAACTTTTTTCTAGTTTTCCATTGCATACATATTTTAATAAAAGAGACAGTTTTGTTTGAATGCCGTGAAAGGCGTTTTTGTGCCGTAGAAGGCGGTTTGGTGCCGTTGGAGGCGATTTTGCCATGAAAGGCGATTTACAAATCTTATCAATAATGAAAGACAAGAGATGTGATTTTTTGTCTCTTTAGAAAAAATACAATTTACAACAGAAAAGTAAGAAAAAGGAATCTAACTTCTCATGCGATTGTGGGAGGGCTCGTTCAGATCGATGGTCGCGAGTCATGTATGGGCTCCGCCATCGTCCTTCAGATGAGAACATAGTGCTTGATTTCTTGGCTTGGCTCCAACCTCAGATTTTTAGAGGATAAGGACCAAGATAAGGTCCTATATCCGGTAAAAAACTGAGTAGACGGGCTGAAAAGCCGCATCTAGCCATGTTGGATAGAAGGAGAGGTGGTCTTTGGGGGGGTGGCCCCCCAAGGGGCTTCAATCACCTTGTTGAACTTGTTGCAGCAGAGTTTTCTTGAAGGAGCAGGGTTGTAGAGATTTCTCCAAGGATTTTTGAATGATTTTCTGGCGATTTTTCCGGATTTGTGGCGATTTTCCCGGATCCTTCTGTGTGTGTCCCCCTTCCTGGAATGCTTGGAGAGGACTCCTATTTATAGGCCTTTTGGTAGCCTTTAGGAGTGATTTATGAGCCTTTATGGTAATAAAGCTCATTAAGGGAGGAGTTACAAGTTTAATTGCTTTTTGTTTTGTAACTCCTGACCCTTGGATTTCATTGGCCGGAGGAGAGTCATGGGCATTTAATCGCCTTTAATCTCCATTATGTTAGGAGTTTCATGGCTTGAATGCCATGATTGCTTGGACTTGTAACTCCTGAACGGAGGCTTCTGATTGGGCCGTTCAAGATAATGGGTTAATGACCGCATTAACTTGCCATAAACGGGCCAATTGATTGCACTAAGTGGCCACCTTGGTAGCTGAAGAGTCGCGGGCCATGTTGCGTCTCTTGGAATTCCCTTTGCGATGATCATCGATGGATCCTTATGTAAATCAACATCAGATGATCATGTAGTTTCAGACATTGGTTGATACTAGCGGGCTGGCAGCATCTGTCCAGTCGATTTCGCGATCGGGCGGGCAGAAAGTGCACTTTTTGGTTGTTCAGCTGGCGATCAACGAAGTTTTTGAAGTTCTTGGAAGGATTCCTGTGATCTTGGCGAATATCGGCGAATTTGGAGCCTCAAAAGTCTGAATCTGGAAAAACCACAAGGACAGAACAACTCGTCTCGCGAAAACGGACGAAACGGGGGGTCCCGGGGGCGAAATCGGCGCCCCGGACCTCCCAGGGTCGCCGGCCCCATGGTCTCCGGCGACCATGGGCCATGGTCGCCGGCGACCATGGCCCAGGGTCGCGGGGCTCTGCGACCATGGGGGGAAAATTGCTTCCCGGGGCCCGTTTCTGGCCGTTTTTCGTCGTTTTTCGCTTCCGTTTTTTTTGTTTGTTTTCTATGACATTTCTCCACATTTTTGACTTGATTTCCCTCTGAAAAACATGATGAGAATCCTTGCAAATTGGTTTGCAAAGTTTCCGATTTTCCGGGAAAAGCCGAGCGCAGAACTGCTGATTTTCCGCCAGAAGCTGAAACAGGGTCAAACGATGTCGGAATGACCTGAAATTTGAGGTGAAGCTTCTTGAGCATTAAATAAGACCAACCATGGGCTTTCTTTTGATTTTTGAAGCCGTTTGGGGTCATGCAAATGCTTGCCTTTGATTTCACTGCGAGGGAAATGCCGAACTTTGACTTTTGGTCAAACGATGTCCGATTGACCTGAAATTTGATGGGGAGCCTATTGGAGTTATTTTGAGATGATCGACAAGCTCCGAATTGGGTGCCATGGTCCCGGGGTGCTCAGCTGCCGGGAGCTGCTGCTTAGCTGTTGGAGAAGTGAAGCTAGGCCAAATGATATCGAAATGAGCCGAAACTTCATGTGTACCTCTCTTTTGGTTCTTTTGAGTGACTTTGCAGTTTTTGTTTGATTCTGACAAGATCTGATGCTTGAAGTGGCGCCTGCCTATTTTGGTAGGATGCAGCTCTGTGTAGCTTTTGGTGTGAAGAGGCAAAGTGACATTTTTGGTGTCAACAAATGCCCCCTCGAGGTACAGCAACGATATAGCTTTTGTAGTCGATGTGCCTCGAAGAGAATCTTGAAGAAGAGCTTCTGACTTGACCAAGAGTCTTTGAGCATTTTTTTTTATGGAGTAGCCTTTTGAGCTTCCAGGGGATTTTATGGTAGTGAGAGGGATCACGTACCACCTTAAGGCAAGATTTTGAGAATGACATTTGGATTTGGATTTGGTTTTGGTTTTTTGTTTTTGATTTTGACCTTGTGACCTAACAAGCTGTATGTGGCAGGTTAGGGGGTCAGGTTTTTGGTTTTGATTTTGACCTTGTGACCCAACAAGCTGTATGTGGCAAGTTAGGGGGTCGGGTTTTGATTTTTGGTTTTGGTCTTGTGACCTAACAGGCTGTATGTGGCGAGTTAGGGGACCATGGTTTGGTTTTTTGGTTCACTCTTTGGGACAATTTTGGGTCCATTGGAGTGGTTTGGGCTTTTGTGGAATGTCAATTTCAAGATTTTGGCTTAATTTGGTTCATGAGGTGGGATGGTTTGGATTTTTGGAAACTCATGAAGCTTGGATTTTTGTATGGTATGGTCCAATCAACTCAAAAGAGGCATGGGACCATTTTTGTACGCTCTTGGTAAGAGAAATTTTGACTAAAAGCCACTTTTAGTGCCTAGGTGGTCAAACCTGGCTCATATGGGCTAACCCATGGGACCTTAAGCTTTGAAGGATGGCTTAGATCTCATATGGTGTCACTTTGTAAAGAATATCTAAAGATATCTCCTTTGGGTGGAGAATATCTAAAAATATCCTTACTTTGAGAGATTTTCTCAAGTTTCCTTGATTTTGGGAGAGATTCTCTCAAAATATCTTTCTTTGGGAGAGAATATCTCTCATTCCCTTTCTTTTTGGAGAGAATTTCTCAAAGAATCTTTGTTTTGGGAGAGAATATCCCAAGTTTCCTTTTCTTTTGGGAAGGTTGCTAATTTTTAGCCCTTTCCTCCTTGCTTTTCTCTTGTTTCCTCTTTTGGTTTGCTCTCTTCTATAAAAGCAATTGAGGTGGGATCTCTTGCTCCTATTGCTTTCTTTTTGCAGAAGTCTTCAAGAGTTGCTCTAAGGTCAAGAATCCTCCTTCTTCAAGAGTCTTCAAGTTCTTCTTTCTTCTCCATCCATGGCTTCAAGTAAGTTTTTTATTTCTTTTTACAAGAAATTCCATGTAAAGAAAGTTTCATCATTTTTTTCTTCTCTTTTTTTTTTTTTTTTTTTTCTTTTTTGCACTTGTTCTTTTTTTTCTTTTTTTTTTTTTTTTACACGCCCTTTTCTTTTTTTTTTCTTTCTTCTTCTTTTTTTTTTCTTTTCTCCTTTTTTTTTTGCTGCTGTACGGACATGTCCGTACAGCTTTGGGCCGTACGGCCATGTGGCCCATGGGCCACGGCCTGTGGGCCAGCCCATAATTTTTTTCTTTTTTTTTTCTTTTTTTTTTTTTTTAAAAAAGAACTTTCCTTTCTCCCCTTTTTGTATCATCATGATAATGAGGTTTCATGCATTTCAAGATGTTTATGCATTTTTTTTTTGTTTGATGCATCAAGATAGAAGGCTAGAGTTTCTATGTTAAGTCAACATGAATTTTGACTTAGACAAAGTTTGATTTTGACCAAGTTGGGTTGGAATTGGTCAAATTTTGTCAAGGTTTTCCTAGCATCTAGTGCATGATGATTTTCTTTTATGCATGGTTTTTGGTAAATTGAATTGGGAGCATGATGATGATGCACACCTGGAAATCCTTTGCAAGTCTTGAGATTTGAAGCTCGCAGCAATGTTGAGCTCTTTCTTTAGTCATGCGGGGGTTTCGAGGAGCTTTTTTTTTTTTTTGCAAGTTTTGGGATTTGAAGCTCGCAGCAATGTTGAGCTATTTTCCGATTCTTGCGGAAATTTGAGAAGACTGTCTTGATCTCGCAGCAATGTTTGAGTTCGAGTCTTCTTTGAGAATCCTTCATTGATCATGAGCTCGCAGCGATGTTGAGCTCATCTTCAGGCTTCCTTTCTTTTCGGGGTGATTCCCTTTTCTTCGGAATTGCCCCGGAGTCATGCCAAAATTTCGCTAGGATTTTTTTAGCAAAATTCTGTCATTCTGTTGATTGATTTTTTTTTTCTTTTCAATCTTTGCAGGTAGTTCCTCCAGAACGAACAAGGGTAAGAAGCCCGTTACTGATACACCTCGTCGATCTGCCAGATCTTCCAATGCGGCTGTACAGCAGGCTTGGGAGAAGGTCCAGTATGTGGAGAGAAACTTGGAAGAGTGTGACTCGCTCAACCGAGATGAGATGAGACAGCGACTGATCGGTCTCAAGGATGAGGAGTTTTACAAGATTATGGCAAGCAATCATCCTTGGGTCATGGACGATCAGAGCGTTGTGCCCAAGCCTACCTTTTTCTTTGGTGATGCAGCTCCTGATGACTCGTCATATCAAAGGAGATGCTTTCAGCTCTCTTACACAGCCGATGGTGAGGAGAGAACCATTTCTACCCGGTCGCCTTTTGATCGTACTATTTCGATCATGAGTCTTTCTCCCACTTGCTCTAAGAGAGAAGATCCTCCAAGCTGGGTGAAGAGGACCACTGTGGTCAAGACCGGGGTTTTTGTTGGCGGTCCTTCTGGTTATGCAGAGAAGTCGCCTGTCCGTCTGGACATGTTGATGCCGGCCAGCGGCTACCAAGGATCTGATCATCCATCGGTTGATTTGAGACCGGTGGGCCTTGGCATTTTCAGGGGCGATGGCAGCAATTGGGTGAAGCCTTTTCGACTTCGTGGCCGTTTCAGTGTTGACTCGGGCTGGGAGTCGTGGACTGATCACATCCTGCAGATCGGCGGTGCCATTCTGAAGGAGGCCGAGATTTTTGATGCGGTTCGCGCTTTTAGGCAAACCGTATTTTTCTCCGATGAGGCTTTTATGGCCATGCTGGAGTCCTTCCTTCCACAAACCAACACCTTCATTGTTACGAATGGTGAGATTGGTTTTTCTTTGAAGGAGCTGAGTGCCATTACCGGGTTACCCATCCTCGGCAAACTCTATGAGGAATTTATGCCGATTGACAGCGTCCTTGAGGAGCAGTCTGAGGAGTTCAGGCTTCTGTACTTTCAGCTCGTCGCCTTCTACGATTTTTTGAGGGAGAAGGAGGGCTTGAAAGTCCGGTGTAGTAGTTGGAGGAGTTTCAGCTCTTTGTCTCCAAACTTTTTTGGCGACCAAGAATCTTCTAAGAGTATGACCCAGGAAACCAAGACTAAGAATCCGGGGAAGAAGATTTCTGCCATGCGAGAGAATTTAAAGAACTTTCTCACAAGTACAGACGCCGTTTGCTCCGACATTGCGCTGCGGAGAGACGTTGCTGCGTACCTCACTTATTGGCTGGGTGAGGCTGTTTTTGCTGGAGGAGACGGAACACACATCAGGCCGCATTGTATATTTCCGGCTTGTCAGATGGCGTTCGGAGAGCAGTTGGCTTTGGTGCCTGCTCTTTACTCCTATTTGTGCACCGAACTGCAGGCTGCTGCTTTTCTGGTTCGGCTTGGGCTTCCTATGAATAGGGTATTTTCAGCCCATATTTTTTATTCATGGTATGTGTACCACTGTCCCGGCTTCCACCGTTTGGGCGCTGCTCAGGATGATGACCCTTTTATGATTCGGTTGGCTAGGGGAAAAGCCGTTTTCGATTCACTTTTGTCTGTCCGCTTGAGAATCCGACGATTCAGGGATGTCGAGATTGGGCAATCTTCAGTAAAGCTTTCTCCAGATTTGCGGAAGAAGGCTTTTGATTTTGGTGTCTCCCGAGATTCTACCAGGGCGGGATCGGGAAGACACTATTCTTTGACCAACGCAGAGAAGAGGTGGCTTTTAAACATACGTGTTGGCACGATGGTGTACCGCAGACATCTTTTTGTTGATATCCAGCCGTATGTCCCTTCGCGTTTTGCGTTGCAGTTAGGCTTCTCTCAAGGCGTTGTTGGAGCGCCTTCGAGCATGGTGAAGCGTTTTGGAGGTTTGCAGGACGGGAGAAATGCATGGGCTTTCTATAGTGCAGAGGACACTACTGCCATGATTTCCTATCCTGAGTTGCCCATTTTCTGGACTGCTGGCTTCACGAAGTGGTTCGTGGAGAGCTTTGCTGTGTACCGAGGGCATTCCAAGAAGGAGCTGAATGTCAAGCAATCTCCTGGGAAGGGTCTTGGTAGATCAGATGGCGTCCGTCGAGGGGAAGTTTTGTTCTTCCTTTCTGGAGAGAAGCATAGGATAGGCTTTCTCGAGGAACAGGATGTCATTAGATCCGGAGCCGCACAAGAGATACCTGCTGAGGTCTTGAGACAGCTCGAGGAGGAGGAAGCCGAGATCGACACTTGGATGCAAGCAGAGCGAATGAAGGCTTCCATGGGGTCCACTGGTAGGAGCGGGTCGTCCAGTGAGGAGCCAAGTGGAAGTCCTGACTTTGACAGTGAGGCAGGTACTTCGAGTAGACCGGCTCGTAGAAAAAAGAGGAGGAGAGGACAGCGTCGCACAGAGAGACGCCACGAAGACTTTCCTGATCTGGAAGTCCCTCCTACCATTGCTGAGGAGGTATCAGGAGATGCTGATGAGCCTCCAAAGAAGAGGAGTCGTGAAGAAGAGTCCGCTGATGTTGGTATGATTTTCCTTCTTCTCTATTTTCGCTTCTTTCCTTTTATGAGGGATTTTTTTTTGATCTGTTGTTTTCTTTCTTTTGCAGAAGATAAAAACTTGGTGATGCCCGAGGTTCCTGCCGATGAGGCGGTGATGGATCCAGTTGCGGCATCTGAAGAAAAGTTGAGGGACTCTGGGGAGGACCCAGAATCTCCACCTGGTATGAGGATGATGATCTTTTTTTTTTTTTTTTTTTTTGAATTTGCTGACACATATTTTTGTTTTCTTGTCAGCTGACTTGCCAGAGGGTTCCGACTTCGAGCCATCTATGGATATGGCTTTCGACGATGCTTCGGATGAGCAAATGGAGATAGAAAGTACTCCGCCCATCATGGAAGAAGGTATTTCATAGTGATAATCTTGACATTGATTTTTTTTTTACAAGATCATATTCATACCTTTTTGTGTTTGGCAGATTTTGAAGTGACAGAAGAGAGTCCATCGCTTCCTTCAGAGCCAGAGCCAGGGATGCCAGAAGTTGACCCAGTAATTGGGACTTCTCCAGCCAATTCTGACGCGGCAGAGGCAAGACTTCATGTTGAGATTCCTTCTCCAGCGGCCCCGATTGGAAAGTGTTCTATTGTTACTCTTCCGATGGGACATGACTTGGGCAGCCAATCGACAGAGAAGGGTGAGTCTTCATCTGGCCCATCTCTTCAGTATGCGAAGAAGGTGGTGATGCGGGTTTTGAGTTCTTGGATTGAGACCCTCCTTTCTGGACACTTGGATGTTGCACGTAGCAAGATTCCGCATGTGAAAGAGATTCTCAAAGATGCTGAGGAAGATATTTGTCTGGATGTTACGGACGCCCGGGCGATCGTTGATAAGATCATTGCATTAGGCGACGGATGGTTTGAGACCATCAGCTATCCTGATGACCAGTTCTTCCAAGAAATGTTCCTGAACCCTGCTGCGAAGGCTCAATCGGATTTGAAAGAGACTACGCAGGGCAGGAAGCAGCTGGTTCGGGAGAGGAACCGAGCGGAGTTAGACATCATCAGGCTGCAACATGACCTTAGCATCCTTGATGGAGAGGTTGAGGAGGCAAGGAAGCATCTCGAACTCCGAAAGGCCCAAGTCGCCAGTACGTGGTCCGCCATAACAGAGGCTCGTGACAGGGAGAGTGCTTTGATTCGCCAAGTTGCAGAGGCCGATCAGATTCTCAATAGGAAGGCTAGAGAGAATGAACGATGGCAGACTGCACGGGATAGTCTTCCTGGTGTAGCAGAAGGGATAGAGCCTTCTCCAGCTACTCATGGCAGATTCTTGAAGAAGCGTGCCTTGGAGACTCTAACGGATGAAGCCAAGAGTTTGCTTGAGGAACTGAAAGCTTGGCTGGAGGGCATTTTTGGCTGAGACCCCTCTTTCTCTCTTTTTATATACCACATGTATTTTTTTTTTGTATACATTTTTGTAGTGCTTGTGAACACTTTTCTTTTCTTCTTCTTTTTTTTTTGGTACCACATGTATTTTTTTTGGTACTTTTTTTTTTGTTTTCCCTACGCTCACTTAAATATTGTGATTAAAGTGATTGCTAAATGGGATGTGATCAAAAGTTTGTCATTTTGTGAGAAATCTTTTGACAAATGATTGTTTTGGCATGGGAGCCAGTTTTTGAGACATGTTTTGGCATGGGAGCCAGATTTTGTTCACGGCATGAAAGCCAAATTTCGGGTGGCATCTATAGCCGGATTTGGATGGCATCTATAGCCGGTTTGTTTTGAAAACCAGTTTGTTTTGAAAACCAGTTTGTTTTGTTGGCATGAAAGCCGGGTTTCTGTTTTGGTTGGCGTAAAAGCCAGGTTTTTTTTTTTTGATGGCATGAAAGCCGAATTTTGAGGTGGCATGAAAGCCAAATTTGGGTTTATGGCATGAGAGCCAAAATTTTTGAGATGGCATGAAAGCCAAGATTTGGTTTGTGGCATGAGAGCCAGTTTTGTTTTTGGTGTAAGAACCAGATTTTGTTTTTGGCATGAAAGCCGAAATTTCTTTTTTTTTTTTTTGGCATGGAAGCCAGATTTTTTGTTTTTGGCATGAAAGCCAGATTTTTTTTTTGAAAACCGAGTTTTGTTTTGTTGGCATGGAAGCCGAATTTTGATTTTTGGCATGAAAGCCGGATTTTTGATTTTTTGGCGTGAAAGCCGGATTTTTGGCATGGAAGCCGGGTTTTTTGGCGTGAAAGCCAGGTTTTTGGTTTTCAAAAATGCAAGTATCGACTAAAAGTCGCCTCCCTGCTGAATGGTATTGCAAGTATCGATGGAATGTCGCTTCCTTGCTCATTCGGTTGCGAGTATCGATGGAATGTCGCCTCCTCGCGGATTTGGGTGCAAGTATCGACTAAGCGTCGCTTCCCTGCTTTTGTCTTCAAAAATTTTGTTTTGTGGGTATCGATGGAATGTCGCTTCCCCACGATTTTTGAAGTTTAAGGTTTTTTCGAACCTTTGTTTTGTTTTTTTTTTTTGTTTGTTTTAAAATTTGGGTTGTGGATATCAACTGGAACGTTGCGTCTCCACGATTTTTGAAATTTTGGGGTTTTGGAAGTATCGAATGGGGTTCGCATCCTTCCGGTTTTGGGTTTTGCAAGTATCGACTGAACGTCGCTTCCTTGCGGTTTTTGAAAAACCATTTTTTTGTTTAAAGACACGAGGGTCGTAAATTTTGACTCAAAACCATTTTGGTGGTAAAAGTCGAGGTGGACTAGGGCTGAAATCCCTAGGTCCTGATTTTGTTTCAAACCATGAATTTTGGTTTCAAGGATCGAAAATTTTGGTCAAGTTTGGGAAGAAGCTCCTAAACTTGGATTTTTGGATTTGCTTTTTTTTTTTAACAATGAAACGATGAAAGAAACATTGTTTTGAGGGGTTTTTTTGATGAAAATTCCAAAAGGAGTGGGTTTGACGAGCAGATACCTAGGAATAGGCTTTGGCCGTGCAGGCGTCGCTCTGACCCGATGGAAGAAGCCTTCAAGGGTAGTACCGCTTCAAGAACTTCCCATTGATGGGCAGCATACATCTGTCACCCTCCATGTTTAGAAGAGCGTATGCGCCGTTGGAGAAGACTTTGTCGATGACGAAAGGTCACTCCCATTTTGGTTCAAATTTGCCTTTGGATTTGTTGGCAAAAACCATTGGTCTTTTTACTGTAAGAACCAAGTCTCCCTTTTTGTAGGCGCGTTGCCTGACCTTCTTGTCAAAAGATCCTGCCATGCGTGCTTGGTAGAGTTCAATGCTTTGTAGAGCTTCGAGCCGTCTCTCATCGAGGTTATCCAGCTCTTGGAGTCTCAATTTGACATTGCTTTCTTGCGTCATGTCATTTTGTAGAGATACCCTTAAGGAAGGAATTTGAACCTCCAAAGGGACAACAGCTTCGCATCCATAGACCAAGGAGAATGGTGTGCTATGGGTTGGTCCTCGAACGGTGGTTCGATAGGCCCACAAAGCTTCAGGCAATTTGTCGCCCCATTCTCTTTTGTGACTAGAGACCATTTTCTTGAGGATTTTGCAGAGCGTCTTGTTGAAGGCCTCTGCTAGTCCATTCGCTGCCGGATTGTACGGAGTTGAAGGACAACTTTGGATTTTGTATTTGTCGCAGAACCTGTAGAATCGGTGATCGCGGAACTGTGGTCCGTTATCATGGACGAATCTTTTAGGTATGCCGAAGCGACAAATGATGTTGGTGCGCAAGAAGTGAAGGACTGATGACGTCTTCATTTCACTAAGCGCGAATGCTTCTCACCACTTGGAGAAATAATCCGTAGCGGCGAAGATGAAGCGATGACCTTTGCTCGATGGAGGGGAGATAGGACCTATGATGTCCATACCCCAGGCTTCAAAAGGCCATGAGATTGCTGTAGGATGTAGCCATTCCGGAGGCATGTGGACATAATCTCCATGAACTTGGCATTGTTGGCAGCGCTTAGCAAATTGCATTGCATCAGCCACCATGGTAGGCCAATAATAACCTAACCTTTTTATCTGATCGTAGAGCTTAGGCCCAGCCTGATGGGCTCCACAAAGACCAGCATGTACTTCTTTGAGTGTTCCCTCAGCCTCTTATTGTGACAAGCAGCGTAGAAGTACTCCATTGTAGGATTTTCTATACAGCATTTTTGAAGGAATATCCAAATGAAAGTTTGGGGCTCGTCTTTGGATGCTTACCCGTTCTTTTGGATCTTCAGGTAGGATTCCGAACATTATGTAATCAATGAACGGATCCCTCCAGTCGCTGATCAGAGGTTTAAGGACGGAGATCCGACTTCCAACCACTTGGTGGCATTCAGCAACTGCTTGATGTGTGTTGAGAGGAGGGAGAATCCTTTTTTGACACACTGTAATTTGCATGTTTTCCCCTTCTTGGATTGCCATAGACGCAGCAAGTCCAGCCAGGGCATCTGCACGAATGTTTCCACCTCTGAGGATGTGGGTGATATGACAGATGTCGAACTTTTGTCGAAGCGATTGTGCTTTGTTGTAGTAAGGCAACAGATCGGGCTTCCTGACTTCAAATTTCTGATTCATCTGGTTGACGATCAGTTGAGAGTCTCCAAAAGCTTCCAGCGTAGTGATGCCGGATTCAAGGGCGAGTTCCAATCCTATGATTAGGGCTTGGTACTCAGCTGCATTGTTTGAACATGGTTCCAGTAGCGAGAATGCGTGTGGAATCATGTATTTGTCGGGATTAACAAAGAGAATGCCAATTCCCGATATTTGATTTCCCTTTTCATTTGTCCTGGTTGCGCCATCGAAGTACATGTGCCAGGAAGCGTTTGATAAGGAAGTCTCCACACTGTAGACTGATTCGTCTGGGAGGTCATCCCTGAGTGGAGAATCTTTAGGCAATGGATGCTCCGCGAGGAAGTCTGCTAGAGCTTGGCCTTTGATTGCTTTTTGTGGTACATACCTAATATCAAATTGTGACAGGAGGATGGACCATTTTGCCAGTCGGGCATTGAGAGAACCTGCTTTTGTGACAAGGACCTTTAGGAGGTTGATCCTCGAAATCAGGTACACTGTGTTGGATAGCAGATAGTGACGCAGTTTTTGTACGGCGAACATCACTGCCAAGCATTCTTTTTCGACTGGAGAGTAGCGATGCTCTGCACCTACCAACATGCGGCTAAGGTAATATAGAGCAGCTTCTTTTCCCTGGTCATTCTTTTGTGCGAGTAGAGCGCCTAAAGAACAGTCAAGGGCTCTTGTGTACAAGAGGAATGGTTTTCCAGTTGTGGGGGCAGCCAACACTGGAGGTTTAGTCAGGTATGACTTGATGTCCTGGAACGCGGCTTCACATTCAGCATCCCAGACAAAATCGACACCTTTCTTCATTAACCGAGAGAATGGACGGCACTTTCCTGATAGGTTGGAGATGAACCGCCGAATGTATGTCAATCTTCCTTGGAGCCCTTTTAATTGTCTTAGGGTTCTTGGAGATGGCATTTCTAGGATAGCCTTGACTTTGGTGGGGTCAAGCTCTATGCCAGCTTTCCGTACTATGAATCCGAGAAACTTACCCGATGAAACACCGAAGAAGCATTTGAGGGGATTCATTCGCAGTTTGTGTTTGCGAAGTCGGAGGAAGACTTCTCGAAGATCTTTGAGATGGTCTTCTTTTCTTTTGCTTTTGACGGCGAGATCATCGACATAACATTCGACCGTCTTGTGCTGCATATCTTGGAATATCTTCATCATAGCCCTCTGATATGTAGCACCGGCATTCTTCAGACCGAATGGCATGACAGTGTAGCAATACACGCCAAACGGGGTCCGAAATGCTGTGTGTTTTCCATCTTCAGGATGCATCTTTATCTGATTGTAGCCAGAGAAGCCATCCATGAATGTCATTCGCTCGAACCCACAGGTATTGTCGATCATCACCTCCGGTATAGGGAGCGGGAATTCATCTTTTGGGCATGCATTGTTCAGGTCTCTGTAATCAATGCAGACCCTGATTTGCCCATTTTTCTTTGTCACGGGGACGATGTTGGCCAACCATTCAGGATGCTGTTCCTCACGGATGAAGCCAACGCTTTTGAGTTTTTGAACTTCTTGTTCAATTTTGTCCATCACGTCAGGACGGAACCTTCTTTGGCCTTGTTTGACAGGCTTGATATCTTTTTGAAGATTGAGTTTATGGATTGCTATTTTGGGGTCTAAGCCAGGCATCTCAGCGTAAGACCATGTAAAACAATCAACGAACTCATGAAGAAACGCGATATACTCGGGTAACTCATCATCCTTTATATTCTTGCTTATGAATACAGGACGTGAGTTATCAGGTTTTCCCAAGTCTATCTTTTGAACAGAATCTTCTGTTGGAAGATTTGAAGGTGGTTCCTCCACAATATTTTCGGAGGCTTCCAACCCAACAAAGCCTTCTGGAGTTCCAAAGGTATCTACAGACCACGGCTCTGCTTTTGTCCATGGGTCTTCTTGATTGGTACTTTTCTCAAGATTTGCTATGAGATGGTCCCAATCACCTGTTGAAACTAGGTCGAAGTAGGGCACTTCCTTTGGAGACAGTGGTTCTTCTGGGTCAGAGAACCGTGTGTCTGTATTATCGGACAATTCCTCTTCATCATCGAAGAAATCGTACCAATTGGATGAACTTCCTGGATCCTTGACGATCAACTCTTCAAAGAGATATCCAGGGAGATCGATGTCTTCATTAATATGAGATGTTGAGGCTTGGTCGGCAAGATGACTTTGCAGCCTTTGTGTCAACTGTCTCAAGGGGGCGTCAGGATCATACCCCAGCCCATATGAAGACTTTTCTATGTGGCGGTGGGGTTTCCAACCTTCCAGTTGACTTTTGGTCAGGGTTGGTTCCAATGGCGTGATAATACCACGGCCATCTCCCAAACCGGTTGGGTTCTGAGCGTCGTAGCCCATTTTCTTCATGATAGCTTGCGCCATTGGACTATACAGGGATAGTTGAGGCATACCTTCATTTTGGAAAGGTTCAAGCGAAGAATTTGATGAAGAAACTCCCGATTTATGGAAGAAGATTGGCTTTTCTTCTGCTGATGTTGCTGGAACAACGAAGGAAGCAGATGCTGGATCTTCTATGTCAACGGTTGTCTCCATCGGAGTGAGAGCGGGCTGAACTTGTTGATCATCAGCTTGGCTTGACGATGTATCGTCTTCTGGCTCTGAGTCCGAATCCGTGTCTTGCAAGATAGACACGAAGGAGACAGCAAACTTGCCCCCAGCCCTCTGTTTTGTCTTCTTTGCTTTGGTGGTGATCACCAGAGGCTTTGAAGACTTGAGGGAGACCATGAAGGGAGATTGATTATTCTCTTCGGTTTTGATAGAGGGTTTATTTTCTTCCGGTGATTGCTGAGGAGCCTTGCCTTTGTCTTTCTGGAGATTTTCGGCAAAGGATGCTGTTTCTTCCTCCCTTTCTTCTTTTTCATCTTTGTACATCTGAGCATCTGCGAAATAGACTTCTTTGCCTTTGAAGGGCTTTTTGTCTGCAAACACTCGATGTATCAAGCCGTCATTGCCAACGAACTTGATGCACTGATGTAAAGTCGAAGGGACAACACCATTCTCGTGTATCCAGGGGCGTCCGAGAAGGATGTTGTAGCATGAAGGGGTCTTTATCGCATAGACAGTGACCTCGGAGATAAGATCACCGATTTGCAACTTGAACCTGATTTTGCCGATCGGCCTTTGAGCGCTGCCATCATATCCAAAGATGGACACAGACGTGTGGTTCAGCTTGCTAGGCGGAATGCCCAGTTCTTCGAGTGCCGAAGTGGAGATGAGGTTGAGTGCAGAACCTGGATTGATCTGGATTCTGCTTAGTGGTACCTCTTTGATGTACCCGGTGAAGTACAGGGGTCGGTTGTGCTTTGTCTCGCCTAGCAGGAGGTCTTCCTTGGTGAAGGCGATGGTTGCACTTGCTGCTTTTTGAACCGAGAAGCATTCGATGCAGGATCCCTCAGTTTTCTTCTTTTCTCCTTTTGAGGGAGTTTTTTATTTTTTGACCCTATTGTCCATTTCAATTTGTAGGACTTGTGGGGCATGTTTGTCGACATCCGCATCCAGCATTTGTAGTTCTGAAATGAGACTATCACGAGTCTGTGGTGACATTCGTAATAAGTCTAGGATGTGCAGACGTGCAGGAATGTGTTTGAAGTGCTGAATCAAGTAGTACTTGAAAGCCTCCTTGGGGCCTGTATTTTCATTATTCTTGCCACTAGGGGCGTTTACAACTTGTTTTCCTGAAGGATTTACATAAGAAGCAAAAGGTTGGTTGTAGTTTTTGTGGTAATCCCGGCCAGAACGGGTACCTCTACCAACTTCAAGAGCTTCTGGAGAAGGGTCTTTGTTTAGAAGATCACCCTCGAGATCGAGGGGTTGTTCCTTCTCATTTGCTGAAGATTTCTCTGTGTCAGCATTGCCATCTTCAGTAATTGTGTTGCATGGAGCATTTTCCGGGAGCAAGTCCTAAACAGCATCCAGCAACTTTCCTTCTTTGTCGAATATTTTGTTGGTCCAGACATCACCGATGAGATCGGGCATTTGGGACCAATTGACCGGATTTTCTCCGAAGAAGATTTCACCGGCTGGAATTTCTTCAAGGTGATCGGTCGGAAGAGGTTTGAGTTCCGATATCACTGTTCCAGGAGACGAAGCCTGAGAAGGTGAGGAATTATCATCCTGAGTTATTGCATTGCAAGTAACTTTGACGGAAGATGCCTCCAAGATGAACTGTTGGGAATCAGATTCGTCATCAGATGTAAGAGGATCGTCGATCCAACAGCTTTCTTCGTTTTCCGGGGTTACCGGAGGAGATTCCTGTAGATTTTCAGGAACTTCCGGTGCTGGGTTGTGACGAAGCTGATTGATGCGACCTTGTTCTTGCTCTATAGCAAGGTGCTGCAAGATCCTTGCGTATTCATCGAGATTAGGCACGGGAGCCAAATCTTCTTCTTCGTCTGCTCCTTGTGGTTCCACTAGAGTATTTTCTTGGACAGCCTCTTGGTCTTCTTCATCATCAGACCAGGATCCTTGCGGCTGTAATGGGTTATACCAGATTACTGGCATAAGATGAGATTCAGGGATCCATTCCTCGTCGGAGAGATATTCTCCTGTTTCGAGGGATTCTTCCCACTCATCGATGTCACTGGCGGTGTCACTGGACTCATATCCATCCATGGAGAATCCGACCACTGAGTTGCAAGAGTATGATGCCCCCTGCGTAGTTTCATCTTTGAGATGTGGTGGCATGAAATCACCAAGAGTGAATTTTCTTACCGCCTTTGAAGCCTTAGGAGAGGACTCTTCTGTTGCCCCCAGTGAAGCGGTAGAGGAGGTTTCTGCCTTTTCAACGACTTCTTGCTTTTTCGGAGCTTTCTCCTGCTGTTTGAGCTTGCGGAGTTGTCTCCTGGCTTGCCTTCGCTGTTGAGCGGTTGGCTTTGTTTTGACGACCTCCCAATTTTCATCTTCTAGGAGATCGGGGTGTACCCATATGGGCTGTCCGTCTGATGTTGGATATGGAACCAACTCTCGGGACGTTTGGGTCATCTTTATCACCTTGAAGGAAGTAGTGATCTTCTCTTTTGGTGATTTTTGTTTTTGTCCATACGACACCATGTTGACGGAGGCAGACCCATAGTTCTTGTCGAAGGTAATGACTCCGTTTTTCCACATCTCATTTATCTTCTCTCTCACAACAAAGCATTGATTGAGAGGATGTGAGACCATCTGATGGTATGGGCAGTACCGAGGATCGTTGGTTTTGCCAACATCTCCTGGTCTTTTGGGGTCAGGCAATGTAAGTTTGCCGTTTGCTAGGAGTGCCCCAAAGATTTCTTCAACATCTTCATCAAACGGGTATTTCTTTTCTACCCGTTCTCTGAAGGCATCAGAGAGTTCAGGCTTTTTACCTGTAGCTTTGTTTTCATCTTTCTTTGGCTGCTGAGGAGCTGACTTGGTTTGCACATTGAGAACCTCCTTTTTCTTTGGTTTTGAGGTTGCAATGGTAGTCGGCTCTTTCTTTAATGATTTCTGACTGTTGAGGTCTTTGATCACCGTTTCAGCTTCCATAGATGCTTCCAGGAGTTCTCCCAGGTTCTTTGATTTGTTGCCGATGATCATGGAGCGGATTCTTGCTCTCATGTTGTTTCTGCAGATGTCGACCAGTGATGCTTGTGGCAGTACATCGGAGCATTTGTATGCCATTGCCTTCCACTTGTGAATAAAGTCATATGTTGACTCATTCTCTCCCTGTTTTAGGCTGCAGAGCTGAGCCATAGTAACAGGATGATCCTCACCTTTGAAGTGGGTTAGGAAGCGTGTCTCCATCATGGCCCAATTTTGAATGGAGTCCTCAGGCAGAGTGGAGTACCAATCAAAGGCCGTACCTTTTAGGGTACTTGCAAAGAGGCGAATTTTGAGGGCATCTTGATCTGCAATAGCTCCCGTCAGGATCTTGAAATGGATGACGTGCTGTCTGGCCGAACCCTTCCCCGTATATGTTTGGAGAGTAGGTTGCTTGAATTTTGTAGGGAACGGGACCGAGTCCATCCACAAGGGATATGGTGGCTTGATCTCATGCTCCTTTAGTGTATCCTCTTCTTTTGCTTTGGCGAGGATATCGTCAACGTCCTTTTTGGTAAGGGCGCGTGACTCACTGTTTTCCGCATTTTCCTCGTCGCCTTGATGGCTCGGAGGAGCTTCATTGTTTTGTGGACGCTGAAGATTGAGAATTAGGTTCTCTATTAGAGTCTCTATCCTCTGCTGCCCTTGCTCCAGCTGCTGGATGCGTGCGGTTACGTCATCATGCGGCGGAGGTTGCTCAGCATTTGTGACCAAGACGTTTATTCTTCGAGAGTCGAAAGTGGATACAGTCTTGGTGACTGAGCTGGAGCTCATTCTTTTAGATGAAGAGCTCGAAGAGTGGTCACTCTGATGTCCTTGGCTTGAAGGAGCGGGAGAGTTTTCTTTATGTCTTCGTGTCCGGGAGACGCTGCGAGTCACCGGTCGTCTGACATGGATTTTAGTTGCTGACTTCTGGCGTTTTCTGGTTTTGCCAACCATATTAACAGCAACAACTTGGTCGGGTCTTTCTTTTTCGACCCATTTTTGGGAGACCTGAAGTGCAGAATCCTGGGTTCTTTGCTTCTCTAGTCTCTTTTGTCGATATGCCGTGCGGCGATGCATACGACGAGCGATTTGAGCTTCGGTTAGTTCTGGCTGTGCTCTGGCAATGAAGGACGTAGTCCCTGGTGCGCAGCAGCCAAGCTTGTCTTCTTTGAAGACGGGCAGGGACAGGATCTGGACGCGGTCCTTTGCCTGTCGCAGCGAAGCTTTGAATTTTGCGAGTTCGGCTCCTGTTGAGAGGAAGGGTCGATTCGCATGTGTGCAGGCCTGGGCAGGTTCCTGCGGAGGCCTTACGATGCACGATTTGATTTTGGGCTTGTATGAGCAAGCCGGCTCGTGCTGAGTTGGTTTTGTTTGGCGGAGGGTAGGCTTCTCCTCTTTCATGTAAGCAAGAGGGTAGAACCGGTTCTCCTTGAGAGGGGCCAGGTATGCTGGCTTTGCTGATGTTTGTGACCTTCGCTGTTTGGGTGAAGGCCTTGGAGACCAAGTCTTTGAGCAGACCTGGTTTCTTGCTGGTTGAGGCTTTGCAGGAGCGCTACGGGCCTCAGGCTTCTTGATGATCGCCCTTGGTATCACTGTAGTGATACGTTGAGGGGCGGTTCTCTGCTTCTTGGCAGGTGCGGTTTCTTCTGCGGGTAGTGGGAATGGTCCCAATGACCCGAAGAGAATGGTCCGGGGAGTAGAGTTTGACCCGGTGTCTTCTGAGTTGCCGAGGGAAATGACGCTTCGGCAGCTGGCGGGGCGCTTGTAAGTGCGCTTGGTTTGTTTGTCTTGGAGCATGAGCTGGTACTTGTTCTCATCAAAGGTGATGGTTAATGAAGCTGTCATTGTTAGTTTTTGGAAAACTTCTGAAACAAGACCATATCCATTAGTAATCACAAGAATATGGTGATCATAAATGGAAAATACTATGGTTTCGCCTTTTCAAGTCGCCCGAGGGGACATGGCCCAACCCAAGCAATATGAGGAAGGCAGAAAAGCCATAGAGGGCACAATTGTTCTAAACGCAGGTAGGGTCAGCTCAGAATGAGCGTCCCAGTGACTGCTAGAAGCAATTGTGAACCTTAATTCAAATTACCGAGAAGCAAAGCTCACTCAAGGTAAAATGTTATAAGGTTGAGATACAAATGTGTCGGTTGCGAATACAGTAGACCCGAAAGGGCGTACTAGCACCGCTAGGCACAAATGTTGCAAATCGCATCCTTGGAAAGGACACGAGATGGGATTTTTGAAAGGTCAAGATTGGATTCATAGGAGAGAGCAAATGGTATTCCAATCCGAAAATGAGCTCAACATTTCTGCGAGCTCGAAAGTCCGAAAAGGAAGGAACCAGGATTTCTCAAATATGAATCCAAAAGTGACGGAAGTTTTTTTTTTTAAAGTGTCAAGATTGGACTTTATAGAAGAGAGCAAATGGTATTCCAATCCGAAAATGAGTTCAACATTTCTGCGATCTCGAAGTCCGAAAAGGAAGGAACCAGGATTTCTCAAATATGAATCCAAAAATGACAGAAGTTTTTTTTTTCTTTTTTTTTTTGAAGATTTTTTTTTTTTTTTTTTTAAGAGTTCACATAGATCTCCAATTCGATCTTATGAAACCTCAGTTGATAGATCAGCCCCCAGGTAAGGGTAGGATTACTTAATGAACCCGTTGGAGGACCCTTGCCTAGAACAGTCTAGCTGTCTCCACACTCTGGACAAGGCTTTTCTTAGATCCACTTTGGTCAAAGAACGCAATTGGTGCAACCTTAGTGGCTTTTTTTTTTTGAAAGATTTTTTTTTATTATGGATTCATAGAAGAGAGCGAATGGTGTTCCATTCCGAAAATGGGTTCAACATTTCTGCGATCCCGAAGTCCGAAAAGGAAGAAACCAAAGTTTCTCAACTTAAACCCAAAAGAGGAAAATCTGAAAATTTTTTGTAAATCAGATTTTGTTATTTTTTTTTTATGGATTCATAGAAGAGAGCGAATGGTGTTCCATTCCGAAAATGGGTTCAACATTTCTGCGATCCCGAAGTCCAAAAAGGAAAAAACCAAAGTTTCTCAACTTAAACCCAAAAGAGAAAAATCTGAATTTTTTTTTTAAATCAGATTTTGTTTTTGATTTTTTTTTATGGATTCATAGAAGAGAGCGAATGGTGTTCCATTCCGAAAATGGGTTCAACATTTCTGCGATCCCGAAGTCCGAAAAGGAAAAAACCAAAGTTTCTCAACTTAAACCCAAAAGAGAAAAATCTGAAAAAAAAATTTTAAATCAGATTTTGTTTTTGATTTTTTTGAGAAAATTTTTTTTTTAGAAACAAGAAAGACTGGAAATAAACTCAAAAGAAGAAATTTCCAAGAATCCCATCTCATGTGTTTTTTTTTATGCAAGATCCAACATAGGCCACCAACTAAAAAGGAGCCAAAAGGAATCTAAGCACATGTTCATCAAATGAACGTGTCCCACCGGGTGTGCCGGCTTGATGGTCCCGGCTTTTGTCTTTTTCCAAAGCTGCCTCCGCCCCGGGGCTGACGGGGTATGGTGGAGGGAAAAAGGAAAAGCGGGCATCAGTTTTTTTGTACGGGTATGCCAATTTCTCTTTAATACTTGGAATTTAGAAATGGTGATCCGGAGATCCACCTTCACAAGTAAAAAGGGAAATGAAACTTTTTTCTAGTTTTCCATTGCATACATATTTTAATAAAAGAGACAGTTTTGTTTGAATGCCGTGAAAGGCGTTTTTGTGCCGTAGAAGGCGGTTTGGTGCCGTTGGAGGCGATTTTGCCATGAAAGGCGATTTACAAATCTTATCAATAATGAAAGACAAGAGATGTGATTTTTTGTCTCTTTAGAAAAAATACAATTTACAACAGAAAAGTAAGAAAAAGGAATCTAACTTCTCATGCGATTGTGGGAGGGCTCGTTCAGATCGATGGTCGCGAGTCATGTATGGGCTCCGCCATCGTCCTTCAGATGAGAACATAGTGCTTGATTTCTTGGCTTGGCTCCAACCTCAGATTTTTAGAGGATAAGGACCAAGATAAGGTCCTATATCCGGTAAAAAAACTGAGTAGACGGGCTGAAAAGCCGCATCTAGCCATGTTGGATAGAAGGAGAGGTGGTCTTTGGGGGGGTGGCCCCCCAAGGGGCTTCAATCACCTTGTTGAACTTGTTGCAGCAGAGTTTTCTTGAAGGAGCAGGGTTGTAGAGATTTCTCCAAGGATTTTTGAATGATTTTCTGGCGATTTTTCCGGATCTGTGGCGATTTTCCCGGATCCTTCTGTGTGTGTCCCCCTTCCTGGAATGCTTGGAGAGGACTCCTATTTATAGGCCTTTTGGTAGCCTTTAGGAGTGATTTATGAGCCTTTATGGTAATAAAGCTCATTAAGGGAGGAGTTACAAGTTTAATTGCGTTTTGTTTTGTAACTCCTGACCCTTGGATTTCATTGGCCGGAGGAGAGTCATGGGCATTTAATCGCCTTTAATCTCCATTATGTTAGGAGTTTCATGGCTTGAATGCCATGATTGCTTGGACTTGTAACTCCTGAACGGAGGCTTCTGATTGGGCCGTTCAAGATAATGGGTTAATGACCGCATTAACTTGCCATAAACGGGCCAATTGATTGCACTAAGTGGCCACCTTGGTAGCTGAAGAGTCGCCGGCCATGTTGCGTCTCTTGGAATTCCCTTTGCGATGATCATCGATGGATCCTTATGTAAATCAACATCAGATGATCATGTAGTTTTAGACATTGGTTGATACTAGCGGGCTGGCAGCATCTGTCCAGTCGATTTCGCGATCGGGCGGGCAGAAAGTGCACTTTTTGGTTGTTCAGCTGGCGATCAACGAAGTTTTTGAAGTTCTTGGAAGGATTCCTGTGATCTTGGCGAATATCGGCGAATTTGGAGCCTCAAAAGTCTGAATCTGGAAAAATCACAGGGACAGAACAACTCGTCTCGCGAAAACGGACGAAACGGGGGGTCCCGGGGCGAAATCGGCTCCCCGGACCTCCCAGGGTCGCCGGCCCCATGGCGACCATGGCCCAGGGTCCCAGGCCTGGCCCAGGGTCGCGGGGCTCTGCGACCCTGGGGGGAAAATTGCTTCCCGGGGCCCGTTTCTGGCAGTTTTTCGTCGTTTTTCGCTTCCGTTTTTTTTGTTTGTTTTCTATGACATTTCTCCACATTTTTGGCTTGATTTCCCTCTGAAAAACATGATGAGAATCCTTGCAAATTGGTTTGCAAAGTTTCCGATTTTCCGGGAAAAGCCGAGCGCAGAACTGCTGATTTTCCGCCAGAAGCTGAAACAGGGTCAAACGATGTCAGAATGACCTGAAATTTGAGGTGAAGCTTCTTGAGCATTAAATAAGACCAACCATGGGCTTTCTTTTGAGTTTTGAAGCCGTTTGGGGTCATGCAAATGCTTGCCTTTGATTTCACTGCGAGGGAAATGCCGAACTTTGACTTTCGGTCAAACGATGTCCGATTGACCTGAAATTTGATGGGGAGCCTATTGGAGTTATTTTGAGATGATCCACAAGCTCCGAATTGGGTGCCATGGTCCCGGGGTGCTCAGCTGCCGGGAGCTGCTGCTTAGCTGTTGGAGAAGTGAAGCTAGGCCAAATGATATCGAAATGACCCGAAACTTCATGTGTACCTCTCTTTTGGTTCTTTTGAGTGACTTTGCAGTTTTTGTTTGATTCTGACAAGATCTGATGCTTGAAGTGGCGCCTGCCTATTTTGGTAGGATGCAGCTCCGTGTAGCTTTTGGTGTGAAGAGGCAAAGTGACATTTTTGGTGTCAACACTTACCACCCGAGCTATCCGGTGTACACAACGTCTTTCATGTGTCTTATGCTGAAGAAGTATGTCCCCGACCTGTCACATGTACTTCGACATGAGCCTTTGGAAATCAGAGAAGATGCTACCTATGTTGAGAAGCCCGTTCAGATCATTGATACGAAGGAACAAGAGTTGAGGACACGGACTATTCAGTGGGTAAAATTACTATGGGAGAATCGCGGACCAGAAGAGGCAACGTGGGAACTACGAGATCAAGTGCAGAAGAAGTATCCACATCTACTACCAGAGGTGAGTTTTATATTTCATTTGGAGGACCAAATCCCCTAAGGGGTGGAGGATGTAAAACCCCGACCCGAGAGAGCCCGATTAGTGTTAATTAAGTCATGTGTTAGTCTTAAGCGTGATTAGTGATTTTGGCTAAGTTGGGTGTGGAATAGCTTTTGATTTAGTTTTGGGGAATTTTGATTGCTTTGTGATTAGTGGGGCCCTTCGAGGGTTCCTTTTTATGACTTTGCATGTGCTTGGGGATTTATCAGAGATTCTTGCATTCATTGTTTTAATCCCGTTTTAATTGTATTGTTAATCCCTACAACTTTTATGTTGATCCCGTACCCGTCCGAGATCCCGAAACCCGATTTGCTAGCCTTAAGGGCAAAACAGTCTTTTCACACTAAATCTGTACCCAAAACTTGATATCCCCGAAACCCGCGAAACATATACTTTTTGGAAACTAGATATTTTGGCGATCGTCTCTTCCTTCTTCGTCGAATTCATTTGAGACTCCGAAAAACATGATTTCAGCTCAAAGAGTTTCTTAAGTGGTGGGACTCATTCCCATTGCTTATATAAGGAGAACCCATCTTCCATTTCCCTTTTTCCAGCACAAGCTTTAACCTAGGTTTTTCTTGCAACTTTTCTCTTCTTGTTCTTGCTCTCTTCATCTTCAATCCATACCAAACTTACACCAACATCAAAATGTTGGTTATCATTCCCTTCCTCATCTTGAAGGCTATCTATTGATACCATTTGTGAAGAAAACCTCCCATTCCAAGATCTTCATTGAGCTTACTCTTGCCATTAGAGGACCTTACAAGTAAGTGATCTTCTCCATCTTTAGATTTGCATTTTTCTAGTCCTTGAGAAGCTCCATTTTCATTATTGTGAGTTCTATCTTCTTCATTCATTGTTTGACCCATTTTAGGGTTTGTTTTTTAGGGTTTTGTTTGTGCTTGTAGGATTCTTGAGAGAGCTTGTTTAGTAGCTTGATTTCTTGATTAGAAGACCCAAGGCAAGTGGATGAATTGATGTTTGGAGTTTTGAATGGCTTTCATGAGAAGTATCAATGATTTCATATTTCTTTCATGCTTTTATTGAGTTGAATTGATTTGAAATAAATGCTCATAATGAATCTTGTTAGCTTGTCTAATCTTTTAAATGTTAGCATTTATTGGCCTATCATTTAATGCTTTCAAGTGACTTAGATGAATATTTGTGATTTGGTGAATTTCTCTTCTTTTGTGATTGATTGAGAATGGAAGGAGAGTGAAGGGAGAAATGTAAAATGAAAGAGTGGAAGTGTTGAATGATGAATTGGAGGAGTCTTGGACTCATTTCATTGCAGGAATGTGGGGGTGGGGGGTGATGTGAGGTTGGTTTAAGGGAGAAAGGGGCTCAAATCTGGACATAGTGGGGCTTTTACCACACCTGGCGGTCAGCCAGCGGTCACCTATCGGCGAGCCGCCTGGCGACCGGCGGCTAACCGCCAGCGGACCGAACCTTCATGGTCACTTTTCCAGAGAGCATCTCTCTCCCCCGAACCAGCGATCAGCCCTGCAGTTAGCCAGCGGCTAACTTCCGAATCCAGCGGCAGCTAACCGCCAGATAACCACACCATGGCGGTTACTTATCCAGTAAGCTGCAATTTGCAACCCAGCTGTGGTCAGTTGCGCGGTCAGCCAGTGGCTAACCTCCAAACCCAGCGGCGGCTAACCGCCAGGTGACCGAAATTGCCCATAAATTTAGAAATAGAGAGAGATGAAGAGGATTTTCGTCCCAATCATTTGTTCACCCTTTTAAGAATGATGGGGAATCAGTTTGAGAAAGAAACCATATCGCAAAGACTTGTTTGAAGTTTCGAAAACCCCAAAGTGTATAAGGACCCCGAAATGTCCCCAAACTTAAGGAGTACCAAGTTTTATTAATATTGACATACGGGATCCGTATTCACCTTGAACTAGTCTTGAACCCCGATACTAGTCCTGAGATTTCAAAAGTTCTATAGTATTTCATTGTTCACGAATCTATACTACTTGACCTATTATTCCCGAAAGTATTGAAGTTACACTAGTAACAGCTACTTGTCCTTCCCGTTTATTACTTGTACTTGATTTACTTGCACGCATCTCGATTTATTATTTAACCTATGAGTCGGCACCACTGAGCTTGGATAACCTTGTCAGTCTGATCCACTGATTTGGAGGTCCCCCACTTATCCCGCCAGTTGCAGTTTGGATCCCGCTACCCGGTCATTACTGTGGTCTTATCCCGATGCTGCAGATTGCTACTGTGGTTCCCGATGCCCGGCTCGCTACCGTGGTCATGTATAGTATATGTATATGTATTTATAAGATCCACTGTTTCTCCTCACCTCGAGTGACTGAGATCAGTGCCTAGTTATTGCTTTGTCACTGTAGTGATAGAGGACTTAGCTTCGTGTGGTTGCCATCTTGCTTGTTTCCGACTTCCTTGGATACCCATACATGTTTTACACTGTACTTATCTTTTCATTAAATGATTCGATTCTTTTATGAGGTTATTGATTGAACAGGTCTAAATGCTTTTAAAGGTAAATGTATTTGTTATTGAATTGTTATGTCTTTCACCCGTTTGTCAAACCGTCGTGTTTGACCCACTCTTTGGTACTCAGGTCCCGTTGCTAGTTACCTTGAGGAGGAGCCAGAGGAGGTGGTTGGTGAACCGTAGCGCTTAGTTGAGTGGCATGCTGACGATGTTGTATAGACACTCGATTGCTACGAGAGGCATAATATTTTGGAAAACTGTTTAACCATTCTTTGGGAATTGGTATTCTGTTTATATTGGTCTTTGTTGGCCTCTATTTTTGGGAATGTAATTAAATGATCTTTTGTATAAACTTTAACTTACTTTTGGGAAACATGCTAATGATCATTGCTCATTCTGATACAGTATTATACTTGTGTGATTGTCTTTATAACTAGAGATGGTTTGAATGTTTGATTTGCTACACGCTTCCGCACTTAAAAGAAATTTTCATATATGATTGTGATATCCTCACCGCGGACACCTGTGGGAAATTAAATAGATGCGACACTTCACTAAAATCTCACCAATTAGTCCCGATCCCGGATCAGTTCGATAGACCCGGTCCAGGGTCACGACAGGTCCCACCACTAGAATTTTTTGTGGGCTTAAATCATGTTTATCGGGGCCTCGAATGAATTCGACGAATATTAAGAGAAAAGTGATCGTTGAAATATCTGGTTTCCAAAAAGAATATGTTTCGCGGGTTTTGGGGATACCAAATATTGGGTACAGATTTAGTGTAAAATGACTGTTTTGCCCTCAATGCTAGGAAAGTCGGGTTTCAGGGTCTCGAACGGGCATGGGATCAATATAAAAGTTGTAGGGACTAACGAGACAAGTAAAATGGGATTAAAATAATAAACACAAGAATCTCAGATAATCCCCCAAGTAAACGCAAAATCATAAAGGAACCCCCAAAGGGCCCCACTAGTCACAATGGCATTCAAAATTCCCCAAAGCTATAACAAATGATATTCTATTCCCCACTTAACCACAACGTACTAAACACGCTTAGAACTAAAACACAACTTAATTAATGCTAATCGATGTCACTCGAGACGGGGTCTTACATAGGGGATGAGGCGAAGCGATATTTGGTCATTCCCACCCGCACCAGCCTGAGATAGATGATTGGGATAGAGGGGGACAAGCGCCTACTTTCAGTGCATATGAAGAAGCATCAGGTGATTATGAGCGGTGCTGGAGGGACATCACACACTGGTACATACTACCTGAATCATATTCCGGCGGATCCTCCTATTCTATCCAAAATTGTGCTGAGGCAATGGAGACGTTGCTATCACTTGGGGTAATCATTTAATTTTTTTCTACTTATCTGATTTGATATTGTCCCTTATCTTCAATTTGATCCGACATGTTGTTTTCTTATTTTAGACGGCTTCCCCAGTCGGGATGGGGTGTGGAGGGACTCGTCCATTAGGAGATAATTCAGGAGAGGTAAGTTTCACCAGGTTCATCAACTATATTTTTTTTATCCTTCCTTTCTAATTGTTCTCATTGTGCCTCATGGTAGGGGACCTCTATGAGAGCGGTGTCTAATGTTGAGTCAGCCCTTCACGATCCCTTGTCTATTGTGAAAATAATGCCTTGAACTCACTGAATCTCTTTACTTTGTCCAGAGGGATCTACGAGAGGAATTGCGGCTGCGTGACGCCATCATTGTTGCACTGGCGGATACCTATGAGGTAGATGGTTATTAACTCAATCCTTATTACGAATTAAGATTTATGTCATCTGATTGCTTGTGCAGAGGGATAGGGATTTGGTTGCATCCGAGGCTACGAGGATTAGATTGGAGGGTGAGCTTCAGACACTGCGAGCTGAGATGGACCGGTTGCAGGTTAGTGAGGCTCAGACTTTTATTGCGTTGTTCTTTTGTATAACGACTGACCCTCGACCGTTTGTCTTTGTGATCTTTCAGGCTGAGGCTCATAGCGAGCGCGACAAGGTGCTCCCGGAGAGAGATGCTTCAGAGGCACAGGTATGAGCCTTACTCATGTGACGTTTCAACCTTGATTTCTCATCCATTGTTGATGTGGTTTGTAATCTTGTGACTTGCAGGTTAACGAGCTATGTGCCAAGCTCAGGAGCTATGAGGCCTCTGTGCAAGTGAGGGTGTTTTCTCCCTTTTAAGTTCCATGTTTGTTGCTGCAAGGTTTGTTGAATGTAATGTTTCTTTAAAATATTGTCCTGTAGAACGGTGCTATCGTTGCTTCTGTTCCTTCACGTCTCAGCTTGAGTGAGGAGAGGGCTCTTATCCATGATCAGTACGCTGAGTGCATGGATCGCATGGCGCGATGTCACGAGGAGATGGTTGCTGATTTACGAAGGCGCCTCGATCGATATCGCCAGAGGGCGGAAGAGAGAGGTTATGCATTTTCAGACTCGATGTGAGCCCCTTCTCAGCGTACCCCTGGTCCGTCCTCATTCGCTTCGTCGGCTCGTCATGATGGAGCTGCTCCATAGGGTTATCGTTCTTCGAATGATCTCCTAGGGATCCATCCCTTGTGTATCCTTGTTCTATATTGTATTCATATGTGTTAGTCATGTATTTATGTCATTTCATGTTGTACTTGGCTCATGGCGTGGGCTCGTATGCATTTGGTCTGAGATGTATGATGTGTGTGTATATACCATGTATATGTAGTTGAGATAGTATGTTTAATGCCTTAGAAGTGCTATGGGAATGTGGTTGATTGATGAGGAGCTTTTGTGGGGGGTGTCGGGGGATATATGAAGTGTTTTTCTACACAGGTAACAGGTTTTTAGTATCCGGAGAATTTCCCGGGTCCAAAAACAAGGGGAAATGCTGCCGAATTTTTTCTAGAATATCTCGAAATTCGTGCTCTAAGCATGGATCTCGTATGGAAGGCCATTAGGAATCAGGGATAGCCAGAATGAAACCTATATAATAGACCAAATGACTACAATTTCGTATCAATTTTGATATAGAGACATAACATAGACTTAGGGTTCTCAAACGATGGGGAGTGCCTGGGTGTGTGATGCTTGTGGCCTAAGTAGTTCTATGTTTTAAGGCATTCACATTGTTAGCTATAAAGGTAAAGACAGAGGTTTAAGATAACTGCATATTTTTTAAATCGTACAACATATGATATCATAAAAAAGGGTGTGAACAACAGGCATCTACAATTAAAGGGACTTGAAGATCTCCCCAGTTAGAGGGACTTTCAGGTTTGGACAGAAGGGCAAATTGTCTAGAAGGTTTATTGGTCCATATGAGATTTTGAGCAAGATTGGAGATGTCGCTTATAGGCTTACGTTACCGCCGGAACTCTCCGGGGTACACGAGGTATTTCATGTTTCTATGCTCAAGAAATATGTTTCTAGTCCTTCACATATACTACAGCATGAGCCTTTGGAGATTCGGGAAGATGCCTCGTATGTGGAAAGACCGATCAAGATAATTGATACCAAAGAGCAGGAATTGAGAAACCGGACTATTCATTGGGTCAAGGTACTTTGGGAAAATCACGAGCCAGAAGAAGCCACCTGGGAATTAAGAGAGCAAGTGCAGAGGAAGTATCCACAGCTTTTACCAGAGGTAATTGATTGATTTATTTGGTGGACCAAATATCCTAAGGGGTGGAGGATGTTAGACCCCGACCCAGACCAATTCGATTAGTGTGCGATTAGTATGTGTTTAGTCCTAAGTGGGTTTAGTTGTCGTTGGGTTAGAAGTAATTAGTTTTAGTCTTGGAAACAGCTTTAGGAATTTTGAGAACGTTTAGTATTAGTCCGACACGCTTAGGAAGGCCTGAGTGCACGTGTAAGTTTGGGAGGATCATATCGGTTTCCGTGTATTTGTGATTTCGATTTCATTTGAATGATTTTTCTATGTGTTACAACTTTCGTCTTAAGCCCATTCATGTCTGAAGTCCAAAACCCCAAGTTCTGGCCCAAAAAGGGTAAAGTGGTCTTTTTACACAAATCTGGACACAATTTTTGAGATCTCAAAACCATGTCAAAAATATACTTTTTGGAAACTAGATATTTCGAGGATCGTTTTATCCTTCTTTGTCGAAGTCATTCAAGGCCCACAAAATCATGTTTTTGTCATTCCAAAGTTCAAGTTCATTGGGCCCCATTGTCTTCACTTAAGCCTAACCCATCTCCCTCTCTTTTCATTCATTTCCCCCAATTTCTGCAACTTCCTTGACCTAGGGCTGAAAAACCCTCTTCCGTTTCCATCTTCCTCATCTTGCATGATCTAGCTAGAGTTCTCCAAATAAAATTCTAAGGCTATCATCTTCTTCCTCTCATCCTAAGCTTTCCATTGATACAAATTGCTTGAAGTTTCAAGTTGGGCAAGAGCTCCATTTCCTTCCCTCTCCCTTGTTTGACCGTTTCTAGGTAAGAGCTTCAACCCATGTTTTTCATGAAGTCTTTTTAGTTCTTAAAAATCGTGTTTTTCATGTTAAGAAACCCTTTTGTAAAAATGGGTTCTTTGTTTCATTTGTGTGGAGTTTGAGTGGATTTCCCTTGGGATTCTTGTAGTGTTGGAATAGCTTGAGTGAAGTTCTTGAAGAGGATTGTTTAGCATTTGGACAAGGCAAGTAATCTCTATAGGAAATGATGCATGTGTATTTTGATTACAGTGTTATTTTAGAAATTGTGCATATAAATTTGTTATAAACTTCATGATCTTGTTTTCATTTTGATTGAATGTTTGAAATTGTGAAAAATGAACCCTTGGTGAGCATGAAGGCTCAAGGGATTGTATGTGGCTTAAGGAGGAGGAGAAGGAGTGAAATGTGTTGGAAGTTGTACAAGAGAAAAGCTTTTTCTGCACTCAGCGAGCACAGGCAGAAGCTTGTCCGCTCGAGCGACCCTTGGGTCCGCTCGAGCGACCAAGCCTCTGTTTGTTCCGAGCGCTGACAGAGAGTTGTCCGCCAGAGAGACCTTATTGTCCGCTCAAGCGAACTGTCTCGCTCGAGCGAACTGTCAATACCTTACGAGTTCCGCTTGAGCGAACCTACCAGATTCAGGAAGAAGAATTATCTCATTGGTGTATTTTCTTGAAGGTTGAAAAACTAGACTATGTTAAGGGTTTTGAGTTGACATTGTGTAAATGGAACTTTGAAATGCAACCCAACTTCGGGGACACCAATTCTTGTATATTCCGACATTTGGGGTCCCAATTACACAAAGGTCAATTAGTAGCCTCAACACATGCTTGTCAGATTTCGTATTTGAATTCCGTTTTGGTACGATAAGTTCCATAGCGTACTCATTTTGGATTTCAAGTATAAGCTTGTTTTGAAGATTTATTTCAAGAAAAAGGGGTCACTTCCTAAGCGTGTTATGCATATTAATTATGCCTTTTACTAGTCGTGTTCGTCGTGTTTTGATAAGTGACTTTCCCTTTTCATCTCGTCATGTTTTGATAGTGTTTCGCTTGTTTTGTGCATTAATGAATTAAGTGAACACCACTGAGCTTGGACTGCCCTTTCAGTTTGATCCACTGTCTGGGGGTCCTTAAACATGTGGACTGTCTGCAGACTAGTCGTGTATTTTATTACACATCGTGCGTGTCCGGTTCCGCGGCCGGAAATCCCCGTATATGTGGGAATCGTGTCGTGATTATATTATGTATATTGTGCTTGTCGTGTGTGCTTGCTCTTTTCATTATATATATGATAGAGAAAGGATGGGCTCTTTGTAGATTGTAACTATTCATGATATTATACGTACTCATTCTAGTTGTTTTAGTATTCCAGCTTTATATGTAATCTCGAAAATGTATCTCAGTCATTGTAGTATTTCAAATTAGGGATTTGCTTATATGTTTTCTAAAACGTTTATTGTTTCATGCTTGCACCTAAATTGATTACCTGCGAAACCGTTGTGTTTGACCCTTGTTTGTTGGTGCCCAGGTGCAGGAGACGTTGCCTTTGAGGAGGGGCGTCAGGAGGAGGCTCTTTGGCCACCCCTAGTGAGAGAGTGGCAGCCCGACGATGTCAATTAGACGTCGGGCGAGTTTCTTGAGTTCGTCATTTTGTCTTGGGGTTTCCTTTATTATTTTGAGAAGTATGGCCTCTGTTGGCCTCTTATGGGATGTAAAAAAAAAACTTAACTTACTTTGTGTAGTCACATAACTTGAATTATGTTGGGAATGCCATGTTAGCTTCTTTCTTTTGATACTATGTCTTATTATTATTGCTATAACACTTAAAAATTTTATTGGTGCTTATCTCGATGTGATTTGCTACACGCTTCTGCAAACTTGATCGTGTGAGTCAGATTCCGCTTATCTTTGGGAATCTTCACCGCGGGAACCTGTGGGAAAGTATATCTCCAATGTACACAACAACATCGCGGGCCCGGGGTGCCGTTCTGAGGTCGCGACAGGACTGGTATCAGAGCGGGACATGTTTCAGGCACTTAAAAGAAACTAGAAAGGTCTTAGGAACGTGGCGAGGATTTGTGAGTTCGATAGTTTCGTTGGTATAGGACCTTAGAAACCCTCATACCATGTTTATTGTGTTCTAACTCCTTGTTTTACAGCACTATGCCTCCAAGAAAAGCTCCAAATCATCATGCTTCAGGCAGTCAGCAGAATGAGTCAGACACATCTAATACACCAATAGCTACACAGTTTCAGGAACTAATGCAAGCAATGATAGCACAACAAAGGCAGGCTAATGAGAACCAAGCAAGATTTCAAGAATAGTTAGCAAAGAAGGATGATGAAATGGCTCAAGTCCAGAGGCAACTCTTGGAAGTACTTCAGAACAGGAATGTAGCTCCACCCGTGGGTCCGCAGATTGTTATTCAAAATAGGGATCCTGACCCTAATGCACTATTTGAGAAATTTAGGAAGAGAGCATCGAAGGAATTTTCGGGCAATGAGGACCCGTTAGTGGCAGATGACTGGCTAGTCAATACTGAGAAAATCTTCGATGTTTTTATGTGCACGAGAATACAGAAGGTCAACCTCACAGCTTCACTATTCTACGGGCTTGCAGATCGTTGGTGGCAAACAGTTAAGTATCGATATGCAGTGATGGCTAACAAAGAGGCATGGGCAGCATTCAAGACACAATTTTAGGATAAATACATTCCCTCTCATGTCAAGAGGCAGAAGGCTATTGAATTTCAACACTCAAACAAGGCAGCATGACGGTGCTAGACTATGTCACCAAGTTTGAGAGATTGGCTAGATATGCTACCGAGTTGATTGATACTGAAAGGAAAAAGATAACAAAGTTTTTGGAAGGATTGAATCCGATCATCATGAGAGATGTCATAGGAGTAGTTCCACCAGCTACATATGATGAGGCAGTCAAGCGGGCATATACGTTTGAAGATATTAACAACATGATTGTTCAGGATAGGAAGCAGCACTATCAGCAGCAGAATCAGAGGCAACAACAGAACAAGAAGCCAAGGCAAGAACAAGGTCAAATGAGGCAGGGTTGTGGACATTGTGGCAAGAATCATGAAACACATGAATGTCGTAAGGCCATGGGTGCCTGTTCCAAATGTGGGGCTATGAACCATGCAATCAAGGATTGCCCACTACTTCAGAATCAAGGGAACAAAAACCAACAGCAGAGACAAGTAGCTCCTCAGAACCAACCTCAGCAAAATCAGGTTAGACCACCTCAGCAGCAGTAGCAGGCTAGGCCACCGGCAGAGAATCAGAATACTCGTCCTCCACAGCAGAACAGACATGGCCAAGGAAGGCAGAACCAAGTACCAAATAGACTACAGATGCATGGACGATTATATTACCTCAACCGTGCAGATGCTGAAGCTGCAGGAGACATGGTAGAAGGTAAACTTCTTGTTTGTGGGGTAGAAGCCCAGATTTTATTTGACCCTGGATCCACGCATTCCTTTTCATCCCCTAGTTTTGCTAAGATGATTGATGCACCATGTAGTGATTTGGATTACATACTAGTAGTTACCACACCAGTAGGGAAACAAGTTATGTGTAGAACCCATTACCCTAGTTGTACAGTTTTGTTAGGAGATGTTAATTTACTGGCCAACCTTATTGTTTTGGACATGCATGATTTTGATGTCATCTTAGGCATGGATTGGTTAGAAGCATATCATGCCACCATGGATTGTTTTAGTAAGACCATCACATTCAGATTCCAAGGACCACAGGCAGAATTGATATTTCAGGGGAATAGGAGAAAATATCAGGCAGGGTTTATTTCAGTTTTGAAGGCTAGCAGATTAGTGCAGAGTGGATGTCAGGCATTTATTGCGTTTATCACGGAGGATAAACAGTCCCAAGGGGTGGAGGATATCCCCATTGTTTGTGAATTTTCGGATGTTTTTCCAGAAGAAATCTCGGGTTTACCACCAATCAGAGAAGTTGAGTTCACAATTGAGCTCCTTCCAGGGACAGCTTCGATCTCGATTGCACCATACAAGATGGCTCCAGCAGAAATGGGTGAGCTAAAGCTCCAATTGCAGGATTTGTTGAGCAAAGGTTTTATTAGGCTAAGCGTTTCACCGTGGGGAGCACCGGTGTGGTTTGTGAAAAATAAGGATGGAAGTTTGAGAATGTGCATTGACTACAGGAAGTTGAACCATGTGACCGTGAAGAACAAGTATCCATTGCCAAGGATAGACGAATTATTTGATCAATTTCAAGGAGCAGCCTATTTTTCCAAGATAGACTTGAGGTCAGGGTACCATCAGTTGAGAGTTAGAGACTCAGATGTTCAGAAGACAGCCTTTAGAACAAGATATGGGCACTACGAGTTCTTAGTGATGACCTTTGGTTAGACAAATGCACCCGTAGTCTTTATGGCTCTGATGAAGAAAGTCTTTGCACCCTATTTGGACCACTCTACGGTAGTATTCATTGATGATGTCCTTGTGTATTCCAAGAGTAAGAAGGAGCATGAAGAACATTTGAGGACAACGTTGCAGCTCTTGAGGGACAACCAGCTATATGCAAAACTCAGTAAATGCGAATTCTGGTTAGAGCAAGTTGGTTTTCTAGGACACATCATCTCCAGAGAAGGTTTAGCAGTTGATCCAGCCAAGATAGAGGCAGTTGTTAATTGGGTAAGGCCAAGCAGTGTGACAGAAGTTAGAAGTTTTTTGGGGTTAGCAGGCTATTACAGAAGATTTGTTAATTGGGTAAGGCCAAGCAGTGTGACAGAAATTAGAAGTTTTTTGGGGTTAGCAGTGAAAGAAAATGCATTACAGATCTGTAATCATATTACAGAGGACGTCCATGGCTGATCTAGTTTTCAAAAACTGATACTAATATGATTTTCCAGCCATGAATCATGCATAAAAAACTCCATGAAATCATAATCAACATGTGTACAATTAAAGGAGATACTAGAAGGCTCTTACCTTGATGATATGTAGACTTCAAATCTCTGAAATAAAGGATCCAAAAGGCTGAACTCAGACTGCAATCAGCAAACAAGTTGCTGGAATTTCCTGCAGTAGGATTGCCTTTGATCTTCTTCTCTATTTCACTTCCCAATCTGATTGGCTTTGATGGTGGGATCTCAAACTAGGTTTCTCCTTCTTGTTTCTCTTGATCTTATGTGAGAAAGACCAGACCTGATGTGCTTCTTCCTCAAGAAGAAAAACGTGGACCAGCCCAAGGTGAAATCTGATGTGCAATAAGGCAATGCAACTATGGACGTCCAAGAGACTATGTGGCTGGTAACCCCAAGGGGTAGCTCAGTTGGCCTAGGACTACGGTTTGCACCCGGAGGTTGTGGGTTCGAAACTGCTACCACACTGGGGCCACAGGGGGATTTTACCTGGCTTTCTCTCCTGGGCCCGTAGGGATTATTATGGCCCAAAGGGCTAGGAACCCTACGTTATCAAAAAAAAAAAAAAAAAAAAAAAAAAGAGACTATGTGGCTGTTTTCTCTTTCTCCAATGTATCCCACGCCCCAAGTAGTTTCTCCCCCCTTTTCTTAATATGTTGCACGCCCAATATGAAAAGGGATCAGCTATATATAATGCTGATTTCTTGGAGAGAAAGTATCTTGAAAGAACTAGGAAACCAAGGAGAAAAACTAGGAACTTTCCATAAAAAGAATAAGCAACCAGCCACATGGATGTCCACCCTTTCCCTTTCTAGTTTAGTTTCCAAAATTAATTAGAAAGCTACTAAACTTTAGGAACTTGCACAAAAAGAAATCCTTCCAAGCAACGGGACCTACACAAACTTGGGACCCAATTACTAGGGACCACATTGACTAGTCCACACACTATGGCCCATGCATCAAATAATTTATCTAGAGTTGTAATTCATGTATGCCAACATGGGCCTATTTGAATTTAAAATCAAAATTATTTCTCCACACATTTAAACAATTTAGGAAACCTCGCCAATATGGGAAAGTGACTAGAGAAGGGACCAAAAGACATATTTGCCCTTGGCTCCCAAAATGACCAAAATGTCCATGCTAAACCCATAGCAACATTAAGACCATTTTAACCTTAACTCATTCCACTAGAGAGTTATGGTTGCACTCCAGGGACAAATATTAAATTGCATATCAAGCTCATCATAAACTAACGATTGTCTTTGACCTACCAAGTATAATGACCACAATGCCCCTCCATGTAACATCCATAATCAAGTAGGTTAACCGATGTACTATCTACCTTCTTGATTACATCTCAACCTTAGAACTTCATATCCTTGACCTAATCATCATCCGGATATCATTCTCTTGATCCAGGGAGCGACCCACAAGTTCAATATCCATATGGAACATCCATATACTAAGATCTTAGATTCTGATGATTAATCGGATAATTCTAAGGGGACGATCATTCCATCACACGATGGCATAGATTCCATATTGCATTTGCATGTCCCAACTAATCAAGGCCGAGTACCCAAAACACAGAGTTGTTGACCCATGAACAGGATCTCACCCATAGTGAATTAAAGTACAAGAACTCGACTTCGTCAGTTCATCCACAAATGCTCAAGATTAAGAGCACTGGTCACTCAGTAGCAAGAGGTGATTTGATCTCTCTCTGTGATAGTACTATTTTAGAGATCACACCTACAAGTGGTCCTGTTCAATGCATGACACATGCACTAATGAGATAAATCCGGAAAAGCCTCCCGTGACTTAGGTAAGTCACCCTGAATACAGGAGAGTATCTCATTATAACTTATACCAAGATGAAGTGCCCAACTCCATCTCTCAGTTATGAACAAGTTTATTGTTTCAAGTGTCCATGACTCAGACCTTACTGTGTGTAGCCACTACACACCTAAGTCATTACTAGAAAACAATGGGCCTTGCACAACCATACATATACACAAGTATTAAGAGAAAGATGTCATTCCATTAAATAACCAATAAATATCCAGTAACAGAGATGTGAGTGCAGTCAGTGGGCTTTAGGGCATACACCAATCCCATCAAGCAGGCTATTACAGAAGATTTGTCCAAGGTTTTTCATCCATTGCAGCCCCGTTGACAAAATTGACTAGGAAGAATGTCCCATTCGTGTGGACCGATCAGTGTGAAACAAGTTTTCAAGAGTTGAAAGGAAGGTTAACCACAGCCCCAATCCTTACATTACCATCGGGCAACGGCAGATTTATTGTTTATACAGATGCTTCGAATGTGGGACTGGGTTGTGTATTGATGCAAGATGGCAAGGTGATTGCTTATGGCTCGAGACAGTTGAAGGACCATGAGAAGAATTATGCGACTCACGACTTGGAGTTAGCAGCAGTTGTTTTCGCATTGAAGATGTGGAGACACTATCTCTATGGAGAGAAGTTTGAAGTCCATTCAAATCACCAAAGTTTACAGTATTTGTTTTCGCAGGACTTAAATATGAGGCAGAGACGGTGGATGGAGTATATCAAAGATTATGACTTTCCAATCAAATATCATCCAGGCAAAGTGAATGTTGTAGCCGATGCATTGAGCAGAAAATCAGTGGTTATGGCCAGTTTGAGAGGAATGGGTGTCTTACAGCAATTTGAAGAGTTGGGTGTAGAAGTGCAAACCCTGAAATTGGGTGCGATGTTAACAAATATGACAGTATCAGAACCTACCTTCATTCAGAAGATCAAGTTAAATCAGTTGCAAGACCCAGACTTGGCTAAGATAGTGGAACATATTACAGAACGTCCAGATTTCAAGATGGTAAATGGGATATTGTACTTTCGTGACCGGTTGTGTGTGCCAAATGTGGATGATTTGAAGAGTGAAATAATGAATAAAGCTCACAGCACGAGATATTCTATGCATCCAGGTAGCACGAAGATGTACCACAATTTGAAGAATAGATTTTGGTGGAACAACATGAAGAGAGAGATAGCAGCTTTTGTGTCTCGTTGTCTGACTTGTCAGTTGATTAAGGTAGAGGATCAAAAGCCTCTAGGTTTGTTACAGCCTTTGGAGATCCCGGAGTGGAAATGGGAGCACATCACCATGGATTTCGTTTCCGGTTTGCCGAAAACCAAGAAGGGAAATAATGCAATTTGGATTATTGTAGATCGTCTGACAAAGTCTGCTCACTTCATTCTGATGAAGACAGGGAACATGATGCACATGGCACCACTTGCGAAGTTATTTGTTGATGAGATTGTTAGTAAACATGGCCAGCCCGTCTCCATTACTTCAGACAGAGACAGTAGGTTTGTTTCAAAGTTTTGGAAAACGCTTCATAAGTCTATGGGTACCAAACTTCAGTTCAGCACAGCTTATCATCCTCAGACAGATGGTTAGTCAGAAAGGACGATACAGACTGTCGAAGACATGTTGCGTGCTTGTGTATTGGATTTCAAGGTTCAGTGGGATGAGTGCTTACCGCTTTGTGAATTTGCTTATAACAATAGTTACCACTCTAGCATCGGTATGACACCTTTTGAGGCACTTTATGGTAGAAGATGCAGAACTCCGGTTTGCTGGGAAGAAGTCGGTGAACGTAGTTTTCATGGACCGACGATAGTTGGAGAGACAAGTGACAAGGTGAAGCTGATTCAGGAACGTTTGAAGATCGCCCGAAGTAGGCAGAAGAGTTATGCAGATACCCGTAGAAGAGAATTGCAGTTTCAAGTGGGTGACAACGTATTCTTGAAGATCTTACCAGTTAGAGGGACTTTGAGGTTTGGACAGAAGGGCAAATTGTCTAGAAGGTTTATTGGTTCATATGAGATTTTGAGCAAGATTGGAGATGTCGCTTATAGGCTTACGTTACTGCCGGAACTCTCTGGGGTACACGAGGTATTTCATGTTTCTATGCTCAAGAAATATGTTTCTAGTCCTTCACATATACTACAGCATGAGCCTTTGGAGATTCGGGAAGATGCCTCGTATGTGGAAAGACCGATCAAGATAATTGATACCAAAGAGCAGGAATTGAGAAACCGGACTATTCATTGGGTCAAGGTACTTTGGGAAAATCACGAGCCAGAAGAAGCCACCTGGGAATTAAGAGAGCAAGTGCAGAGGAAGTATCCACAGCTTTTACCAGAGGTAATTGATTGATTTATTTGGTGGACCAAATATCCTAAGGGGTGGAGGATGTTAGACCCCGACCCAGACCAATTCGATTAGTGTGCGATTAGTATGTGTTTAGTCCTAAGTGGGTTCAGTTGTCGTTGGGTTAGAAGTAATTAGTTTTAGTCTTGGAAACAACTTTAGGAATTTTGAGAACGTTTAGTATTAGTCCGACACGCTTAGGAAGGCCTGAGTGCACGTGTAAGTTTGGGAGGATCGTATCGGTTTCCGTGTATTTGTGATTTCGATTTCATTTGAATGATTTTTCTATGTGTTACAACTTTCGTCTTAAACCCATTCATGTCTGAAGCCCAAAAACCCAAGTTATGGCCCAAAAAGGGTAAAGTGGTCTTTTTACACAAATCTGGACACAATTTTTGAGATCTCAAAACCATGTCAAAAATATACTTTTTGGAAACTAGATATTTCGAGGATCGTTTTATCCTTCTTTGTCAAAGTCATTCAAGGCCCACAAAATCAGGTTTTTGTCATTCCAAAGTTCAAGTTCATTGGGCCCCATTGTCTTCACTTAAGCCTAACCCATCTCCCTCTCTTTTCATTCATTTCCCCCAATTTCTGCAACTTTCTAGACCTAGGGATGAAAAACCCTCTTCCGTTTCCATCTTCCTCATCTTGCATGATCTAGCTAGAGTTGTGCAAATAAAATTCTAAGGCTATCATCTTCTTCCTCTCATCCTAAGCTTTCCATTGACGCAAATTGCTTGAAGTTTCAAGTTGGGCAAGAGCTCCATTTCCTTCCCTCTCTCTTGTTTGACCATTTCTAGGTAAGAGCTTCAACCCATGTTTTTCATGAAGTCTTTTTAGTTCTTAAAAATCGTCTTTTTTATGTTAAGAAACCCTTTTGTAAAAATGGGTTCTTTGTTTCATTTGTGTGGAGTTTGAGTGGATTTCCCTTGGGATTCTTGTAGTGTTGGAATAGCTTGAGTTAAGTTCTTGAAGAGGATTGTTTAGCATTTGGACAAGGCAAGTAATCTCTATAGGAAATGATGCATGTGTATTTTGATTACAGTGTTATTTTAGAAATTGTGCATATAAATTTGTTATAAACTTCATGATCTTGTTTTCATTTGGATTGAATGTTTGAAATTGCAAAAAATGAACCCTTGGTGAGCATGAAGGCTCAAGGGATTGTATGTGGCTTAAGGAGGAGGAGAAGGAGTGAAATGTGTTGGAAGTTGTACAAGAGAAAAGCTTTTTCTGCACTCAGCGAGCACAGGCAGAAGCTTGTCCGCTCGAGCGACCCTTGGGTCCGCTCGAGCGACCAAGCCTCTGTTTGTTCCGAGCGCAGACAGAGAGTTGTCCGCCCGAGCGACCTTATTGTCCGCTCGAGCGAACTGTCAATACCTTACGAGTTCCGCTTGAGCAAACCTGCCAGATTCAGGAAGAAGAATTATCTCATTGGTGTATTTTCTTGAAGGTTGAAAAACTAGACTATGTTAAGGGTTTTGACTTGACATTGTGTAAATGGAACTTTGAAATGCAACCCAACTTCGGGGACACCAATTCTTGTATATTCCGACATTTGGGGTCCCAATTACACAAAGGTCAATTAGTAGCCTCAACACATACTTGTCAGATTTCGTATTTGAATTCCGTTTTGGTACGATAAGTACCATAGCGTACTCGTTTTGGATTTCATGTATAAGCTTGTTTTGAAGATTTATTTCAAGAAAAAGGGGTCACTTCCTAAGCGTGTTATGCATATTAATTATGCCTTTTGCTAGTCGTGTTCGTCGTGTTTTGATAAGTGACTTTCCCTTTTCATCTCGTCATGTTTTGATAGTGTTTCGCTTGTCTTGTGCATTCATGAATTAAGTGAACACCACTGAGCTTGGACTGCCCTTTCAGTTGGATCCACTGTCTGGGGTTCCTTAAACATGTGGACTGTCTGCAGACTAGTCGTGTATTTTATTACACATCGTGCGTGTCCGGTTCCGTGGCCGGAAATCCCCGTATATGTGGGAATCGTGTCGTGATTATATTATGTATATCGTGCTTGTCGTGCGTGCTTGCTCTTTTCATTATATATATGATAGAGAAAGGATGGGCTCTTTGTAGATTGTAACTATTCATGATATTATACGTACTCATGCTAGTTGTTTTAGTATCCCAGCTTTATATGTAATCTCGAAAATGTATCTCAGTCATTGTAGTATTTCAAATTAGGGATTTGCTTATATGTTTTCTAAAACGTTTATTGTTTCATGCTTACACCTAAATTGATTACCTGCCAGACCGTTGTGTTTGACCCTTGTTTGTTGGTGCCTAAGTGCCGGAGACGTTGCCTTTGAGGAGGAGGCTCTTGAGCCACCCCCAGTGAGAGAGTGGCAGCCCGACGATGTCAATTAGACGTCGGGCGAGTTTCTTGAGTTCGTCATTTTGTCTTGGGGTTTCCTTTATTATTTTGAGAAGTGTATTGGCCTCTGTTGGCCTCTTATGGGATGTAACAAAAACTTAACTTACTTTGTTTAGTCACATAACTTGAATTATGTTGGGAATGCCATGTTAGCTTCTTTCTTTTGATACTATATATTGTTATTATTGCTATAGCACTTAAAGATTTTATTGGTGCTTATCTCGATGTGATTTGCTACACGCTTCCACAAACTTGATCATGTGAGTCAGATTCCACGTATCTTTGGGAATCCACACCGCGGGAACCTGTGGGAAAGTATATCTCCAATGTACACAACAACGTCGCGGGCCCGGGGTTCCGTTCCAGGGTCGCGACATATGTCTTCCCTGCATCCAACCAAAAGTCATTAGTAGTAGAAGCATGCATGAGGTGAGTGTGTGTGGGCTAGTGAGTGCTCGTGGCAATTGTGTATGCGATGAGGACCTGGGTTGGGAAGTCGTGTGAGGTAAAAATATATTCATATGTATATATATATATAAAAAATGCCCCAGCATAAGACCAGTGTTTATTTTAGCCGTGGGTGAGGGCGTGAAGGTAGATTAGCTTCTCGATCCATGATTTGCATTGTGGTGGTAACGTAATCTTCCTTAACTATCTTTTGGAGGTTATCCCTCACGGGCCCCCTTTTGTAGCTGTTTAGTCTTTTCGGGTGAACTTTGGAGAGCACTTGACTACCTCCGGGGCTCATTTGTGAGTAATGTTCGTGTGTGGGGTGGTGAGTCACCGTGCTACCTTGTGATGTGGTTTTCGACCACCTTCTGCCTAGTTCGCTTGATGAGTACCCATGCCACTCCAGCGAACCTAATTCTAAAAGAAAAATTTTTTGTTGTTTTTTTTGGGCGATCAAAAAGCTTTCATGACACGAGCGATCTCACCTTCGAGCCTTCACATTGGGTGGCTTTAACCGTGCGAAATTTGTGTGGGGTAGACTCACCATTTTGTGTATTTTTAGGTGTTGGTGTGTGTTTGAGTTCCTGGTTTGATCAGTGTGCATCTCTTTGGTCCTCCTACGGGATTTCTACAACCACGCTAAGGAGCAAGGAGGGTCATACTCCGCAAGAAGTAGGGAAGGGTCAAACTGTGTACCTTTTTAGGTACATAGCATTCCATGGATCGGGGGAGCGCTTCCCCTTCTGCATTTACTAGTCTGTATGGATTACTAGAATATTCTTCTTTAATTACATAAGGGCCTTCCTAATTGGGTTGTAACTTACCTCTGGGATGCGGAAGCTGGGATGGAGTGATGCGCTTTAGCAAGAAATCACCAACTTTGAACTTTCTTTCTTTGACATGTTTGTCGTAGGCTCTAGTTGTCGCGACCCCGGACCGGGGATCCGAAGGACGGGTCCGGGATTGGGACAAATGCATCTCAAATGGTACATCTGAAATGATGGTGAATAGATAACCACAACATCTGTTTATTAATAACATACGTTTATTTAATTTCCCACAGGCGTCCGCGGTGAGGATCTCACAACCATAAATGAATATTTCTATTAAGTGCGGAAGTGTGTAGCAAATCAAATAGTCAAACCATCCTTGGTCATCAAGACAATATCACAAGTATGGAATACTGTATCAGAATGAGCAATGAATATAAGCATGTTACCCAAAAGTAGATTAAAGTTTATACAACTATCATTTAAATACATTTCCCAAAATAGAGGCCCACAAGGCCAATATAACCAAAAGACCAATCAAAAGAATGGTTAAACAGTTCCCCCAAAATGGTAAGTCTCTCATAGCAACAGAACGTCTACATAACGTCATCAGCACGCCACTCCACTAACTACTGTGGTTCTACAACCGCCTCCTCAAGCTCCTCCTCGGGATAACCGACAACGGGACCTGAGTACCAAAGAGTGGGTCAAACACGACGGTTTGGCAAATGGAGGAAAATACAATGACAATATGATAACAAATGAATTTACCTTCAAAACATTTAAACCTGTTTAAATAACACTTGCTATGAATGAGATAAAAACATTTATTCAATTACAAAGATGCAATGTAAAACATGTAAGGTGACCAAGGAAACATGAAACGAGCAAGATGGCAACCACACGAAGCTAAGTCCTCTATCACCAAGGTGATAGAGCAATAACTAGGCACTGATCTCAGTCACTCGAGGTGAGGAGAAATAGTGGATCTCATATAAATACATATACATATACAATACTATACATGACCACGGTAGCGAGCCGGGCATCGGGAACCACAGTAGCAATCTGCGGCATCGGGACAAGACCACGGTAATAACCGGGTAGCGGGATCCAAACTGCAGCTGGCGGGACAAGAGGGGGATCTCTAAGTCGGTGGATCAGACCAACAGGGTTATCCAAGCTTAGTGGTGTCGACTCATAGGTCAAATACAATCGAGATATATGCAGTAAATCAAGTACAAATACATAAACAAACGGGCAAGACGGGGGTGCTCAAGGGCACGATATCATACCATGTGGTGTAATGCACTTCAAGACAAGTCACTAATTCAAGTGTAATTCAATGCTTTCGGGAAAACAACACATGTAGTATAAATCTCGGGATCGATAAAGTACAATAAACAATCGAAATTTTGGGTAAAGCATCGGTTCAAGATTTATTTGAAGTGAGTAGGGATCCCGTATGTCGATCTAATAATAATTTGGTACTCTTTGAGTTTGGGGACATTCCGGGTTCCTTATACACTTTAAATTTTCAAAACTTCGGATGACATCCTTGTGATATGGTTTCTTTCTCGAATGGCCTCATACATTGTTTAAAGAATCTCCTTCGATTGACAAAGCTCATCGCTCGAGCGAACTCTCCGATTCGCTCAAGCGATGAGCTCTCCGGAACCTGGGAAATTTCGGTCACCTAGCGGTTAGCTAGCGGTTAGCCGCTGGTTGACCACGCGGCTGACCGCGGTTTGCCTGACAGAAAGACAGGTTACTGGAATTGTAACCGAAATGGTTCGGTTGGCTGGCGGTTAGCCGCCGATGGGTTCGGCGGTTAGCCGCTAGCTGACCGTGAGACTGACCATATTTTAAGGTGGAAAATGTTGCTATCTGGAAAAGTAATCGCGATTGTTCGGTTAGCTGGCGGTTAACCGCCAGTCACCAGACGGCTAGCCGCCAGGTGACAGCTGGCTGACCGCCAAGTGCGGGAAACACCCACTGTGTTCAGATTTGAGTCATTTTCCTCCTCAAAACCATTCTCCTCACTTCCACTTAATCCTTGCCACAAAACTGAGCTAAAAGCTCCTCCAATGCAACTATCTACACTTCTCCACAACTCCAATATGGGTTCATTCCATCACATCATCCATCAACATCAAATCCAATGCAATTAAAGAAGGAAGGAAACCATTTCACAATCTGGTACATTTGATATAAGCAAGAAGAAATTAAATGACATTCACCAATACACTTATAAGACATAAATGCACTACCATAACTGCACTACCAAAGCTCTATCATGGCATTTATTTCAAACTAATGTAATAAATAGGCATGAGTGGAAAATACCAAAATTATTGAAAGCTTATAAAAATCAAAACATCCACTTGCCTTGTGTCTTCAAATCAAGAAATCAAACTCCTATACTCTTCCAAGCCAAAGATCCAAGCTATAACAAAAATCCCCAAAACAAACCCTAAAATGGGTTACACAAAGAATGAGAATGAAAGAACTTACAATAATGCAAATGTAGCTTCTCAAGGGCTAGGGGAACACTAATCTAGGAGATGGGGAGGATTACTTACTTGGATGACCTTCAAATGAAGAGAGCTAGCTCAAAGAAGATCTCAAGGTTGAGAGATTTCTTCAAAAATGGTATCAAGATGAAGCTTGCAAGATGGGAAAGAGGTTGATATCCATTTCGAGTTGGGTGAACTCTTGGTGTGGATTGGAGATGGAGAAGCAAGAAGAAGAAGAGAAAAGCAAGAAACCCTAGGTTCAATTGGTTTGTGCTGGAACATGGAGAGTGAGTGAGAAATGAGAATGGGCTTCCCTTTGTTAACAAATGAGGGGTTGGGTCCCACAACTAAAGGAGCTTGTTTGGCTGATATCATCTATTTTGGTACCTTGGATGGATTCGACAAAGAAGGAAAAAATGATCGTCGAAATATCTAGTTTCCAAAAAGTATATGTTTCGTGGGTTTCGGGAATATCAAGTTTTTGGTACAGATTTGGTGTGCAATGACTGTTTTGCCCTCAAGGCTATGAAATCGGGTTTCGGGATCTCAAACGGGGACGGGATCAACATGAAAGTTGTCGGGATCATCAAAACGAGTAAAACGAGATTAAAATCATGAATGCAAAAACCTCCGATGAAACCTCAACATATGCAATGTCATGAAAAAGGAACCCCCAAAGGGCCCTACTAATACAAAGCAATCAAAACTCCCCAAAACTATATCAAAAGCTATTCCAAGCCCAACTTAGTCAAAATCACTAATCAAGCTTAGTACTAACACGTAACTTAATTAGTACTAATCGAGTTCACTCGGGTCGGGGTCTTACACTAGCGATTCGTTTCCGGTATACTTGTGCATGCTCTGCTGCTTTCATTCTTTTCTCGTCAAGTAGGTTTAGCTGAAGTAGAAATGCTTCTCTCCTCTGGTCTTTTGTCACATCTTCATTTAGCTGGATGCACAATGGTGGATGAAGAACTTCGAGGGGAATGACTGCTTCCATTCCATAGGTTGAAGAGTATGGGGGTTTCTCCCGTGGGAGTTTTTATAGAAGTTTGGTACACCCACAATGCTTTGACCTAACGGTCTGGCCAGTTACTATCTTTGGGGGTAATATGGTGTTGAACGATGTGGATCTATGTCATATTTTGTGCACAACTCATTTTTTTGTTGGGATATGAATTGTGAACCATTGTCTGTTATGAATACCTTGGGGATGCCAAGTCAGGCTATTATGTTCTTTTTAATGAATTTGACTATGGAGGTAGCTTTAATGTTGACATCTGCCTTAGTTGTTGCTGTTAATATTGTTGGAAGTAGGTGGGCCTTGTGGATAGATTTTCAAAACTTTTGACCCACTTGACTCAGGGATCAACTATCCATAAGGCTACAAAACCCAATTCAGGATGCAATCCCTCATTCTCATCAATCATGTACAATAATATAACCTATCTAGAAGATAGAAATCAGTAACTACATGCAACAAAGAGAAGTAGATTATACCTTTGGAGCCTGGTAGTGCTCTAATGGAGGAGAAGATAATTAACTTGATCAATAACTCTTCTTGAAGCAATTAGAGATCTCCAAGACCTTGTTGTCTTCCACGCTATGACCCTTTATCATATCTCTCTTCTCAAGAAGATGGGTGGGATCTCCAAGAGAAAACTCTTAAGGAAACTAGAAGAGAACTAGAAGAGGGAAGAGAGGAGAAGGAGCATGTGCAACTTTTGCATAAACAAGCCTTGGGCGTGAATCCCTAGGTGGGAATTCATGTGGACGTCCAGCCCTATAATCTCCTTTATTTATAGCTTTTGCAAAACCTCTTCTTTGCTATATAATTGAAATAGAAGTCACACTTCTCTAACAATTAGTAACTCTCTTCTTTCTAATTTAAATAGAAGTCTTACTTCCATTATAATTAGTAACTTACTATTACCACTATTAGAAGTCTTACTTTAAATAGAAATAGTTATTTTTTTAATTTCTTTTTAGAGTTCTACTATAATTAGTATCTTTCTAATAACTTGGGCTAGCGTGGAGACCACTAGGGATTCCTAAGAAAGCTGGCTCCAACTGTGTCACGACCCCGGAACGGATCCTGGGCCCGCGACGGTGTTCATTGCGTTGTTTTCCCCACAGGTTCCCGCGGTGAGGATTCCCTTGACACGTGGAATCTAACTCACATAAACAAGTTGCGGAAGCGTGTAGCGAATCACATCATGATAAGCACCAATAAATCTTTAGGTGCCTTGACGAAATAATAACAAGGCATAGTATCAAAGGAATTAGTTAAAATGGCATTCCCATTAATTCAAGTTATGAGACTAACAAGAAAGTAAGTTAAGTTTTAGTTACATCCCATAAGAGGCCAACAAGGCCAATACACTTCTCAAAACAACAAAAGAAACCCCATGACAAAAAGGTGACGAAACTCGAGAACTCGCCCGACGTCTAGTTGACATCGTCGGGATGCCACTCTCTCACTGGGGTTGGCTCAAAAGCCTCCTCCGGACGCTCCTCCTCAAAGGCAACGTCACCTGCACCTGGGCACCAACAACAAGGGTCAAACACAACGGTTTGGCAGGTAATCAATTTAGGCATGAGCATGAAACAATAACGATTTAAGAAAACATATAACAAATCCCTGATTTGAAGTAATGCAATGACTGAGATACATTTTTCGAGAATACATAACAAAGCTGAGATACTAAAACAAACTAGCATGAGTACATAATATATCATGAATAGTTACAATCCACAAAGAGCCCATCCTTTCTCTATCATTTATATAATCAAAAGAGCAAGCACGCACGACAAGCACGATATACATAATATAATCACGACACAATTCCCACATATACGGGGATTCCGGCCGCGGAACCGGACACGCACGATGTGTAATAAATACACGACCAGTCTGCAGACAGTCCACATGTTTAAGGACCCCGAGACAGTGGATCAAACTGAAAGGGCAGTCCAAGCTCAGTGGTGTTCACTTAAATTCATGAATGCACAAAACACGCGAAACACGGTCTAAACATGTCGAGATAAAAAGGGGGAAGATCACTTATCAAAACACAACAAACACGACTAGCAAAAGGCATAATTAATATGCATAACACGCTTAGGCAGTGATCCCCTTTTTCTTGAAACAAATCTTCAAAACAAGCTTTTACTTAAACTTCAAAACGAGTACACAATGATATTCATTGTATCAAAAACCAAAATATGAATATAAAGTCTAACAAGCACATGTAAGGACCTTTGGTTGATCTTTGTGTAAATGAAGCCCAAGTGTTGGAATTTAAAAGAGAATTGGTGCCCCAGAAGTTCAAAGACATCTCAGGCTTCGAGTGCACAATATCAGGCTAAAAACTCCTAATCAAATACTGATTTTCCTTGATTCAAATATTCACCTCAACTTTTCAATCTTTGATCACTAAGATAAGTATACCATTGGATTCTACACTTCAAGAGCTTTCCAACGGTATGTGGAACTCCAAAAACGGACGTACGGTTAAAAAGTTATGGCCATTTGAAGTTCGCATTGTTGGGCCCAATGGGCCCATCCGCTCGAGCGGGCCAACACGCGCTCGAGCGGACAGTCCAGCACGCCCAAACAGCAAGCACACGCGTTAGAGCGCGCAGTTACGCGCTAGAGCTCGCAGTGCGGACTTCTGAGGCCAAAATCTGGCTGTTCCTGTCCTCTTCCAACCCATCCATTGCCTACTCCCAGCCTTCAAACGACATTGATACACAAAGATGAGCCTCCAAACATGCTCATAAACATCACCATTCAACCACCATTAAAATCAACAAAAGATCAATCCATTTAACATAAAAAACATGTACAAAATTTCTAGAAAAATAAAGTAATCTAAAGTACACATGCAACATTGAGCCTATAGAGATTACTTGCCTTTGCCCAAATGCTAAACAATCCTCTTCAAGCACTCTTACTCAAAAGCTAAGCCAACACTACAAGAATCCCATGGAAAACCATTCAAAACTCCACAAAAATGAAAACATGGAACCCATTTTCACAAGGGGGTTTGCAAACATGGAAAACAAGATCTTTAAAGAACTAAAATGACTCCATGAAAATTATGGGTTGAAGATCTTACCTAGAGAAGGTCAAACAAAAGAGAGGGGGAAGAAGATGGAGCTCTTGCCCAACTTGGAACTTCAAGAAATTTGCATCAATGGAGAGCTTAGGATGAGAGGAAGAAGATGGTAGTCTTGGAATCTTCTTTGGAGTCTTCTAACTAGATCATGCAAGATGAGGAAAATGGAAAAGAAAGAAGGGTTTTCAGCCCTAGGTCAAGAAAGTTGCAGAGATTTGGGGGAAATGAATGAAAAGAGAGGGAGAGGGGGATTAAGTGATGACAATGTGCCCCAAATAACTTGAACTTTGAAATGACCAAAACACGATCTTGTGGGCCTCGGATGACTTCGGCGAAGAAGGATAAAACGATCATCGAAATATCTAGTTTCCAAAAAGTATATTTTTGACATGGTTTTGTGTCGCGACCCCGGACCGGGAATCCGGGATCAGGACTAGGGAATGGTGATAATGGAACCAACAACATCAACATCTGTTAAATGATAATATACGTACATTTTATTTAATTTCCCGCAGGTGTCCGCGGTGAGGATATCACAACCATAATGAACATTTCTTTTAAGTGCGGAAGCGTGTAGTAAATCAAATAGTCAAGCCATCCTTGGTCATAAAGACAACTATACAAGTTTAAAGATATTGTATCAGAATGAGCAATGATCTATAGCATGTTACCCAAAGTAAATTAAAGTTGATACAAGTAACATTTAATTACATTTCCCAAAAATAGAGGCCCACAAAGCCAATATAACCCAAAGAACCAATCAAAAGAATGGTTAACAGTTTCCCAAAATATGAAGTCTCTCCCAACCATCAAACGTCTACATGACGTCATCGGCACGCCACTCAACCAAGTGCTGCGGTTCTACAACCGCCTCCTCAAGCTCCTCCTCAGGATGACCGACAACGGGACCTGAGTACCAAAGAGTAGGTCAAACACGACGGCTTGGCAAATGGAGGGAAATACAATGACAATATGATAAATACATGAATTTACCTTCAAAACATGTAAACCTGTTGAAATAACAATTTCTATGAATGAGATAAAACATTTAATCACATACAAGGATGCAATGTAAAACATGTAAGGTGACCAAGGAAACGGGGAACAAGCAAGATGGCAACCACACGAAGCTAAGTCCTCTATCACTACGGTGATAGAGCAATAACTAGGCCCTGATCTCAGTCACTCGAGGTGAGGAGAAACAGGGGATCTCATATAAATACATATACATATACAACACTATACATGACCACGGTAGCGAGCCGGGCATCGGGGACCACAGTAGCAATCTGCGGCATCGGGACAAGACCACGGTAATGACCGGGTAGCGGGATCCAAACTGCAGCTGGCGGGGCAAGAGGGGGATCTCCTAGTCGGTGGATCAGACCAACAGGGTTATCCAAGCTTAGTGGTGCCGACTCATAGGTCAAATACAATCGAGACAATGCAAGTAAATCAAGTACAAATACATAAACAAGCGGGCAATACGGGGGTGCTCAAGGGCACACTGTCATATCATATGGTGCATTGCACTCCGGGACAAGAAATCATTTCAAGTGTAATCAATGCTTTCGGGAAAACACGACAAGTAGTACAAATCTCGGGATCAGTAAAGTACAGTAACCCATTAGCATTTCGGAAAAATATCTATTTCAAGTGGATAGGGACCCCGTATGTCGATCTAACAACAATTTGGTACTCTTTAGGATTTGGGGACATTCCGGGCTCCTTATACACTTCGAATCTTCCAAAACTTCGGTTGAAATCTTTGTGATATGGTTTCTTCCTCAAATGGCTTCATACAGTGCCTAAGAAGTCTCCATGATGTAGAGGGGTTCCCAAAGAATAGTCCCAAAGTGTTGAAACAGCCGAACCTTGACCCAAACATAGCCTAGGCCAGACGAACCACACCGCTCGAGTGGACTGGAGGGTTCGCTCGAGCGAGTCGCTCGCTGGGATGGTTATCTGGGTGGGTTCGCTCGAGCGAAATTGAGGTTGCTTGAGCGAACTCATCGGGTCGAGCGGATATTTAAATGCGTTCGAGCGTATAACTCACTGGAATGAGTTCTGGGATGACCGCTCGAGCGAAAAAGGGTACGCTCGAGCGACCAAGCTACTAGAATGCTCTGAACCATTTCTGGACAGGTTGCTCGAGCGAAGTGTGATGGTCGCTCGAGCGAACTGTCCAGAAACAGATTCCGGACCAGTTCAGCTCCTTTCTATCTCTTCCCTTTTTCAACCTCCTTTTAGCCCTTCTTACACATCAATGAGGAGTCTAAAAACCCCATTCCAACAACCTCAAATCTCTAACAACATCCATCCCATCCTTCTCCATCACAATACATTCAATACAAGGAAAAGGGAGAAGGAAACCATTTCACAATATATACATTTGAAACAAAACAAGAAATCATTCAATGCTATGAGCTACCACCTCTCTATGATCATAAATATGCCATTAATACTTTAACATGAGCATTCATTTCTAAACAAAACAATAAATGTGCATTAATGGAAAGTAACCAAAATCCATGAAAGCTTTGTAAAGTCATTCATCCACTTGCCTTAAGTCTTCTAACAATGAAATCAAGCTCTAACAATCTCCAAAGACAATGGTCCAAGCTACAAGGCAAAATCCCCAAAATAAAGCCCTAAAATGGTCAAACAATGAGATAACAATGAAACCATCCAATAATGAAGGTGAAGCTTCTCTAAGGCTAGAGGAAAACAAATCTAGAAGATGAAAGGGATTACTTACTTGCAAGGTCTTCTAATGGCAATGGTAGGCTCAAAGGAATTCTTGTAATGGTTGGTGTGCTCCACAAAAGCTATGGAAAGAAAGCTCTCAAGGAGATGAAGAAGATGATGGCCTCCTGTTAGGAATTTTGTAGATTGCAATTTGATGGATGCATTTCATTCAAGCATCATTTGATTTACACACTTGCATTGGTTTTAGAAAACTTGAAATCTTGTTTTATTCATGCATTGGTTTTAAGATTTGTAAATGTATTGATTTATGCATGATTTGTTTTTAAAACTTGGATGCATTAGTTTTTGGAAAAAGTTTTAGAAATCAAGCTAGCCTATGGTTTTAAAGTTTTCATAAACTTTTTAGGCTTTTTATGTTCATGTTTTAAAAATCATTAGAATCTTTAAAACATGTTTTTCAAGCTTGATTTAGTGGCCAAAAGGTCCCCCAAAGAAATAACTTTGAAATGTGCAAAAGTTGGAAATTTTGCAAAAAGGGGGCTGTCCCGGCAGTGTCGCCGGTCGACCGAGAGGCAGGTCTCGGTCGACCGAGACAACTGCAGGCAAAAATTGCCTGGGAGCACCAACGGTCAGAAATATGACCGTTGTGTGTTCTCGGTCGACCGAGGCCTGTTTGCCGGTCGACCGAGAACTAGCCGTTGGCCACTTTTCCCTATAAATATGAGTTCTTTCCCTTGCCAAAAGTTGGGAATTTTTAACCCCTCCTTGAGAGGATTTGAGGCATATCAAAAGGGAAAAGAACCAAGGGATGAAGGGGAAGATTAGGAAAGCTAAAGCTTGGATTAATGAAGTTAAACCACCAAGTAGGCTCTTCCTTTCTTAATCATATGTTTTCATGCTTTGTTTTATTTTTGGTAAATCATTTCTAGCATGTTAAACTATGTTTGTGTTGTGTCCTTAACATGTTTTATGTTTTGAGTTGATTTATTGTTATGGATACAACACCATATGATTCAATCCAAGTAGTACTTGAATTGGTAAATCAAAGTAGATCATGTTAATGAAAGAAACTTGGTAAATCATATGTAACATGATTCCTATACTTGGTTGAATCTTTGGTTGTTGTTTTCCATCATAAGAAAATCACTTTCAAAAGTATCTTATGTTTTGGACTCAACTTCTTTACAAATCATATGTTTTCATGTTTTGTTTTATCATTGGTAAATCTTTGTAACATGTTAACCTATGATATGTTGTATCCTTAGCATGTGTTATATTTTGAATAGATCTATTGTTTTGGATACATCACCATTGATTCATCAAAGTAGTACTTTATCTTTGGTAAATCTAAGTAGATCATGTTAATGAAATATGTAACATGATTCATATACTTTGTTGAATCATTGGTTGTTGTTTTTCCATCATAAGAAAATCTCTCTCAAATGTATCTTATGTTTTGGATCCAACATCATTACAAATCATATGTGTATTATTGTTTTAATGCTTCACAACTTGCCTTACTTTGATTGGTAAATCATTTTCAAGTTGTCCTTATAATTACATATGATTTGTCCCCTCTTTTCAATCAAATCTATTTTTATGTGTTGAGCTACATTGATGATTTGATTGACATCCCTATGCATCACATGTTTAGAGCTAATCCATTTCATACAACTTGTGTAACTTTGATATCATTAACAAGTTGTTACTTTTAACATGTGATTGCATTACTTCCTCAATCATAAATGTTTTATGAGCTAAAACTTTCAAAAGCCTTAGGCATACATTTATGAGCTTTCATTTTCAAAATGATTGAGGACCACACACACACACTTCATATACTTTCATCTTTGCATTCATAGTGTGAGTGTGTATTAGATTTTCACTTCCATATCCGCCTATTCAAGAGGCATTGTAATGAGCTAAATAGAATCTCCATCAAGTGTATTAAAGACACTATCTTAGTGAGATAACCAACCTTGTGGTTGAAGAGGTTATTGCTTAGCCTATAAAAGCATAGTGTATAGGTTGATGTTAAGCCTTGAAAAACATCAATGTAAGGTTATTGCTTAGCCTTGGAAAGCATATTGTAAAGGTTATTGCTTAGCCTATTGAAAAGCATAAATAGTGGAAATCCGGTGGGGTGTTGGATCACAAGCCGGTAGTGGATGTAGGCATTGAGGCCGAACCACTATAAATCCTTGTGTGATGGTGCTTGCTTTGTGGTGATTGTTTTCTTTAAGCTTCCGCATTTTGTTTGATAATCATCACTTGTGACTAGTTGGTTTTAAAGAAGTTAAAATTGTTAAAATTGGTCATAAAAGAAGCTCACCCTATTCACCCCCCCTCTAGGGTTCGGATCCCCATGGACTTACACCTCCAACCTCCTCTTGGTGCAAGTTTGGGAGTGGATTGAGTGATGGAAGGCAAGAGCAAGAAGAAGAAGAAGAAAACCCTAGCTCTCACTCTCTTGTGCCGGAAAAAGGAAAATGGAAGGGAAGGGTCTCCTCTTGTAGTAAGTGAGGAGTGGGCTCCACCACTAACCATCTAATTAGGCTGAAATCATGACCTTCGGGGCTTCTAATGAATTCGACGAAGAAGGAAGAAATGATCGTCGAAGTATTTAGTTTCCAAAAAGTATATGTTTCGCGGGTTTCGGGAATATCAAGTTTTGGGTACAGATTTGTGTGGAATGACTGTTTTGCCCTCAAGGCCAAGAATTCAGGTTTCAGAATCTCAAACGGGGACGGGATCAACATGAAAGTTGTAGAGCTTAACAATACCGATAAAATGAGATTAAAACAATGAATGCAAAATCTTCGATAAATCCTCAATCATATGCAATGTCATGAAAAGGAAACCCCCAAAGGCTCCCACTAAGCACCAAGCAATCAAAATCCCCCAAAACTAATTCGAAAGCTATTCCAAACCCAACTTAGTCAAAATCACTAATCAAGCTTAGCACTAACACACAACTTAATTAGCACTAATCGGGTTCACTCGGGTCGGGGTCTTACATTTTGAGATCTCGGAAATTGTGCCCAGATTTGTGCATAAAAGACAATTTTACCCTCTTCGGGCCAAAACTTGGGTTTTTGGGCTTCAGACCTGAATGGGCTTAAGGCGAAAGTTGTAACACATTGAAAAATCATTCAAGTGAAATCAAAATCACAATCACACGGAAACCGATACGATCTTCCCAAGCTTACACGTGCACTCAGGCCTTCCTGAGTGTGTCTGACTAATACTAAACGTTCTCAAAATCCCCAAAGCTATGTCCAAGACTAAAACTAATTACTGCTAACCCAACAACAACTAAACCCACTTAGGACTAAACACATACTAATCGCACACTAATCGGATTGGTCTGGGTCTGGGTCGGGGTCTAACATCCTCCACCCCTTAGGATATTTGGTCCACCAAATAAATCAAACAATTACCTCTGGTAACAGTTGTAGATACTTCCTCTGCACTTGCTCTCTCAATTCCCAGGTGGCTTCCTCTGGCTCATGATTTTCCCAAAGTACCTTGACTCAATGAATAGTCTTATTTCTCAATTCTTGCTCTTTGGTATCAATTATCTTGATTGGCCTTTCCACATACGAAGCATCTTCCCGAATCTCCAAAGGCTCATGCTGTAGAATGTGCGAAGGACTAGAAACATATTTCTTGAGCATAGAGACATGAAAAACATTGTGTACCCCGGAGAGTTCCGGCGGTAATGCAAGTCTATAAGCAACATCTCCAATCTTTCTCAAAATCTCATATGGACCAATGAACCTTCTAGACAATTTGCCCTTCTGTCCGAATCTCAAAGTCCCTCTAACTGGTGAGATCTTCAAGAACACTTTGTCACCCACCTGAAACTACAATTCTTTCCTGCGAGTATCTGCATAACTCTTCTGCCTACTTCGGGCGATCTTCAAACGTCCCTGAATCAGCTTGATGTTAGGGATTTTGTAATTGCAATTTGATGGATGCATTTGCACTTTAGCATCATCTGATATTTCACACATGCATTGATTTAAAATATCTTGAAATCTAGTTTTATACATGCATTGGTTTTTAGTTTTGGAAAAGTTTTTGGTTTATGCATGTTTTGGTCATAAACTTGGATGCATTGGTTTTAGAACCCAAAACTCTTTTGAAAACCTAATTCCTTGTGCATTATAGTTGGAAAATCATCTTGTGAATTTAGGTTTGAGCTTTACATACATTCATTACAAAAAGAATCTTTTTTGTATGCATTTTCATTTGAAAAGAGTTTTATCAAATCAAGCTAGCCTTTGGTTTTAAACTTTTGAATCATTTTAGGCTTTGTGTTTTTCATGTTTTTAAACATCTTAGAATGTCTTAAAACATGTTATTTAAGCTTGATTTAGTGGCCCAAAGATCCCTCAAAGAAATACTTAGAAATGAGAAAAAGTTGGATTTTTGACCCCAGGGACTCGCCCGGCAGTGTCGCCGGTCGACCGAGACCACTGCAGGGCAAGTGGACAGTTTTTTGAACTGAAGCCCCAACGGTCAGAAATCTGACCGTTGTGCCTTCTCGGTCGACCGAGACCTCTTTGCCGGTCGACCGAGGACTAGCCGTTGGACACTTTTTGGCTATAAAGTCCATTCATTTCCAACCTTTTTTGAGGCTTGACACATGAACTTTTGAGAGCATTTTGGAGCCAAAGAAAGGGGAAGAAGTTGGAAAGGCTAGAGGGCCATTTGGAAATCAAATACATGAGTTCTTAAAAAGGTACACTTTACTTGTATTTTGATTTTCATTAAAATGAAATCCATGCATGCTTAAATCTTTGTTTTTCACTTATGCATGATTTCAAGAGTTGTTTTGCAAACTCATTATCTTCATTGGTATATTAGAATGGTTTGCAATCACTCTCACCTAAATCACATGTGTTCTTAGACTTTTATATTCATACAACATGTTTTAGATCATTTCTTCAAGTTGTGTGAATCTTTCATGTGATTAGTATTTTTCTCTTCAATCATCATTTTATTAGCTTTGGTTTTAAAATGCATCATGCATTCATTTAAGAGCTTCATTGTTAAAATAGATTGAAGTAGAGCATTCATACACTTGTGCACACACTTTAACTTAATTGAGTGTATGTTTGTTATTTGTATTAAACTTTCATATTAGCCTAGTCAAGAGGCAATTTCATATGAGCTTAAATTGTAATCTCTTAGAGTGATCTTTTTTAAAGACACTTTCTTAGAGAAAGCTTTATTTGTAAAGGTTATTGCTTAGCCTAAGAAAAGCATTGTATAAGGTTATTGCTTAGCCTAAGAAAAGCATATTGTAAGGTTATTGCTTAGCCTAAGAAAAGCATCTTGTAAGGTTGTTGTTTAGCCTTTGAAAAGCAACATTGTAGAGGTTATTGCTTAGCCTTTGAAAAAGCATAAATAGTGGAAATCCGGTGGGGTGATTGGATCACAAGCCGGTAGTGGATGTAGGCACGTTGGCCGAACCACTATAAATATTGTGTTGTGGCGATTGCTTTGTGATGATGGTATTGTTAGCTTCCGCATTTTGATTGTTTATCATCACATGTGACTAGTTTAAATTAAGAATTTAAAATTGGTCTAAATTCGTCATAGTTGTAGCTCACCCTATTCACCCCCCCCCTCTAGGGTTAGGATCCTCGTGGACTTTCACTTGACCTTGTCACTTGTCTCTCCAACTATCATCGGTCCATGAAAACTACGCTCACTGACTTCTTCCCAGCAAACCGGAGTTCTGCATCTTCTACCATAAAGTGCCTCGAAAGGTGTCATACCAATGCTCGAGTGGTAACTATTGTTATAAGCAAATTCACAAAGCGGTAAGCACTCATCCCACTGAATCTTGAAATCCAATACACAAGCACGCAACATGTCTTTGAGAGTCTGTATCGTCCTTTCTGACTGACCATCGGTCTGAGGATGATAAGCTGTGCTGAACTGAAGTTTGGTACCCATCAACTCATGAAGAGTTTTCCAAAACTTTGAAACAAACCTACTGTCTCTGTCTGAAGTAATGGAGACGGGCTGACCATGCTTACTAACAATTTCATCAACAAATAACTTCGCAAGCGGTGCCATGTGCATCATGTTCCCTGTCTTCATCGGAATGAAGTGAGCAGACTTTATCAGACGATCTACAATGATCCAAATTGCATTATTTCCCTTCTTGGTATTAGGCAAACCAGAAACAAAATCCATAGTGATATGCTCCCATTTCCACTCCGGAATATCCAAAGGCTGTAACAAACCTGGAGGCTTCTGATGCTCTGCCTTAATCAACTGACAAGTTAGACAACGAGACACAAAAGCTGCTATCTCTCTCTTCATGTTGTTCCACCAAAATCTATTCTTCAAATTTTGGTACATCTTCGTGCTACCCGGATGCATAGAATACCTCGTGCTGTGAGCTTCATTCATTATCTCACTCTTCAAATCATCCACATTTGGCACACACAACCGGTCACGAAAATACAATATCCCATTCACCATCTTGAAATCGGGACGTTCTGCAATAACCTCTACTGTCTTAGCCAAGTCTGGGTCTTGCAACTGATTTTCCTTAATCTTCTGGATGAAGGTAGGTTCTGATACTGTCATGTTTGCTAACATCGCACCCAATCTTAGAGTCTGCACCTCTACACCCAACTCTTCAAACTGCTGTAAGACACTCATTCCTCTCAAACTGGCCATAACCACTGCTTTCCTGCTCAAAGCATCAGCTACCACATTCACTTTGCCTGGATGATACTTAATTGGAAAGTCATAATCTTTGATATACTCCATCCACCTTCACTGCCTCATGTTCAAGTCCTTCTGCGAGAACAAATATTGCAAACTTCGGTGACTTGAATGGACCTCAAACTTGTCGCGACCCCGGAACGGATCCCCGGGCCCGCGACGTCAGTTTGGTGATGATTACTACTATTGAAGATTTTGTTTTCCCACAGGTTCCCGCGGTGAGGGTTCCCAAAGACACGCGGAATCTGACTCACACGTACACGATTGCGGAAGCGTGTAGCAAAACACATCACGATAAGCACAATCAAATATTTAAGTGCTATCCCAATAATAAACAAGACATAGCATAAAAGAAAAGAGTTAACATGGCATTCCCAAACATGGTTCAAGTTATAAGTTTAACACAAAAGTAAGTTAAGTTTAGTACAACCCATAAGAGACCAATAAAGGTCAATACAATCTCAAAATAGCTAAAAGAAACCCCAAGACTAAAGGTGACGAAACTCGAGAACCAGACCGACATCTAAATGACATCGTCGGGCTGCCACTCTCTCACGGGAGTTGGCTCACAAGCCTCCTCCTGACGCTCCTCCTCAAAGGCAACGTCTCCTGCACCTGGGCACCAATAAACAAGGGTCAAACACGACGGTTTGGCAGGTAATCAATGTAGGCACGAACATGAACAATAGCACTTAGAGAAAACATGTAAGCAAATCTTTGGTATGAAGTACTATCAAAGCTGAGATACATTTTTAAGAATACGATCAAAGCTGAGATACAAAACAAACTAGCATGAGTACATAATATATCATGAATAGTTACAATCCACAAAGAGCCCATCCTTTCTCTATCATTTATATAATGAAAAGAGCAAGCACGCACGACAAGCACGATATACATAATATAAGCACGACACGATTTCCCACAAAGACGGGAATTCCGGCCGCGGAACCGGACACGTACGATGTGTAATAAATACACGACCAGTCTGCAGACAGTCCACATGTTTAAAGACCCCCAGACAGTGGATCAAACCGAAAGGGCAGTCTAAGCTCAGTGGTGTTTACTTAATTCATGAATGCACAAAACACGCGAAACACGGTCTAAACACGTCGAGATAAGAAAAAGGGGGAAATCACTTATCGAAACACGATGAACACGACTAGCACGGGCATAATTAATATGCATAACACGCTTAGGAAGTGATCCCCTTCTTCTTGGAACACATTTTCGAAACTAGCTTGTACTAAACTTCAAAACGAGTACACGATGATATTCATTATATCAAACTAAGGTACGAACACAAAGCCTATCAAGCACATGTGAGGACCCTTGATTGATCTTTGTGTATTCGAAGCCCAAATGTTGGAATTTGGAATAGAGTTGGTGTCCCGGAAGTTCAAGACATCTCGAGTTTCGAGTACACAATATCAAGCTAAAGGTCATTTAACGTGTTCTAGTTTTCACTCTTGCAAAACTTCTTCAAAACTAGGAATTGGTCAATTTCGGTCAGCTTGCGGTCAGCTGGCGGCTAGCCGAAATAGAAACTGGCGGCTAGCCGTAAGCTGACCGTAGGGCTGACCGCTGAAAACCCAGGTCTGATGTTGCTCTCTGGAAAAGGAACCGTAATAATTTCGGTTGGCTTACGGTTAGCCGCAAGGGAACTGGCGGCTAGCCGTGAGCTAACCGCAGGGCTGACCGCAGGACCCTGAAGCAAAAATCAGCTACTGGAAAAGGAACCGCTGATTTCGGTTGGCCCGCGGTTAGCCGAAATGGGAATTACGGCTAGCCGCCAGCTGACCGAAACTGCACGGGAAGTACAGTTCAGTGCAGATTTTCCATATTTCCTTCTTCTCTTCTTCTTGTTTTTCATTCCACCTGCACTCCCTGAGCCTCGATGCTCTCCAAGGGATAAAATACACATTTCTCACAATCCCAAACATCCAATCCAAGGAAAACATGATCATGAAGCTTATAAACATTTTCATATGCAAAATTTCCAAAAACAACAATGTAGCTTAAAATACACATGCACGATGGTCCTATAGAGATTACTTGCCTTGACCAAAGCTAACAATACTCTTCTTCAAGCACTTCCTCAAGCTAATCCCACACTATAAGAAAAACCAAGAAAACACACAAAACTCACTCAAAATGGAAACAAGGAACCCATTTTCCAAATAGGGTTTGAAAACATGAAAAACATACTCTCAAGGAACCAAAATGACTCAATGGAGAGTAGGAGTGGAAACCCTTACCTAGAAATGGCCAAGCAAGAGGGAGGGAAAGAAATGGAGCTCTTGACCAACTTGAAAACTCAAGAAACTTGTATCAATAGGAAGCTTGCAAGGAGATGAAGAAAATGGTAGTCTTAGAATCTTCTTTGGAGCTCTCTAGCTAGATCAAACAAGATGGGGAAGATGGAGAGAAAAGAAGCTCTTCCTTGCCCTAGGTCAAGAAATTGCAGAGATTTGGGTTTTAGAATGAAAAGAGCAAAGAGGGGAAAGAGATGAGTTACTTAAGGCATTAGCAAGTGGGGCCCAACTGACTTGACTTTGAAATGGCCAGAACATGATCTTGTGGGCCTCGGATGACTTCGACAAAGAAGGATAAAACGATCGTCGAAATATCTACTTTCCAAAAAGTATATTTTTGCCATGGTTTTGAGATCTCGAAAATTGTGTCCAGATTTATGCAAGAAAGACAATTTTACCCTCTTTGGGCCAAAACATGGGTTTTTGGGCTTCAAACATGAATGAGCTTAAAACGAAAGTTGTAACACATAAAAAGATCATTCAAATGAAATCAAAACCGCACTCACACGGAACACGACACGACTTTCCAAGCTTACACGTGCACTCAGGCCTTCCTGAGTGTGTCTGACTAATACTAAACGTTCTCAAAATTCCCAAGCTATGACCAAGACTAACTAATCATTTCTAACTCACCAACACTACACCCACTTAGTACTAAACACATACTAACCGCACACTAATCGAATTGGTCTGGGTCGGGGTCTAACATCCTCCACCCCTTAGGATATTTGGTCCACCAAATAAATCAAACAATTACCTCGGGTAAAAGCTGTGGATACTTCCTTTGCACTTGCTCTCTCAATTCCCAGGTGGCTTCCTCTGGCTCGTGATTTTCCCAAAGTACCTTGACCCAATGAATAGTCCGGTTTCTCAATTCTTGCTCTTTGGTGTCAATGATCTTGATCGGTTTTTCCACATACGAGGCATCTTCCCGAATCTCTAAAGGCTCATGTTGTAGAATGTGTGCAGGACTAGAGACATACTTCTTGAGCATAGAAACGTGAAAAACATTGTGTACCCCGGAGAATTCCGGCGGTAACGCAAGCCTATAAGCAACATCTCCAATCTTGCTCAAAATCTCATACGGACCAATAAACCTTCTAGACAACTTGCCCTTCTGTCCAAATCTCAATGTCCCCCTAGTTGGTGAGACTTTCAAAAACACCTTGTCACCCACCTGAAACAGTAATTCTCTCCGACGAGTATCTGCATAACTCTTCTGCCTACTTCGGGCGATTTTCAACCTTTCCTGAATCAGCTTGACCTTGTCACTTGTCTCTCCAACTATCGTCGGTCCATGAAAACTACGTTCACCGACTTCTTCCCAGCAAACCGGAGTTCTGCATCTTCTACGATAAAGTGCCTCAAATGGTGCCATACCGATGCTAGAGTGGTAACTATTGTTATAAGCAAATTCGCAAAGAGGTAAGCACTCATCCCACTGAATCTTGAAGTCCAATACACAAGCACGCAACATATCTTCGAGAGTCTGTATCGTCCTTTCCGACTGACCATCGGTCTGAGGATGATAAGCTGTGCTGAACTGGAGCTTGGTACCCATCGACTCATGAAGAGTCTTCCAAAACTTTGAAACAAACCTACTGTCTCTATCTGAAGTAATGGAGACGGGTTAACCATGTTTACTAACAATCTCATCAACAAATAACTTCGCAAGTGGTGCCATGTGCATCATGTTCCCTGTCTTCATCGGAATGAAGTGAGCAGACTTTGTCAGACGATCTACAATGATCCAAATTGCATTATTTCCCTTCTTAGTATTAGGCAAACCGGAGACGAAATCCATGGTAATGTGCTCCCATTTCCATTCCGGAATTTCCAAAGGCTGTAACAAACCTGGAGGCTTCTGATGTTCTGCCTTGATCAACTGACAAGTTAGACAACGAGACACAAAAGCTGCTATCTCTCTCTTCATGTTGTTCCACCAAAACCGATTCTTCAAATTGTGGTACATCTTCGTGCTACCCGGATGCATAGAATATCTCGTACTTTGAGCTTCGTTCATTATCTCATTCTTCAAATCATCCACATTCGGCACACACAACCGGTCACGGAAATACAAGATTCCATTCACCATCTTGAAATCGGGGCGTTCTGCAATAACTTCTACTATCTTGGCCAAGTCTGGGTCTTGCAACTGATTTTCCTTAATCTTCTGGATGAAGGTAGGTTCTGAAACTGTCATATTCGCTAACATCGCACCCAATCTCAAGGTTTGCACTTCTACACCCAACTCTTCAAACTGCTGTAAGACACCCATTCCTCTCAAATTAGCCATGACTACTGATTTTCTGCTCAACGCATCTGCTACCACATTCACTTTGCCTGGATGATATTTGATTGGAAAGTCATAATCTTTGATATACTCCATCCACCTTCTCTGCCTCATGTCCAAATCCTTCTGAGAGAACAAATATTGCAAACTTCTGTGATCTGAATGGACCTCAAACTTCTCTCCATAGAGATAGTGTCTCCACATCTTCAATGCGAAAACAACTGCTGCCAACTCCAAGTCGTGAGTCGCATAATTCTTCTCATGGTCCTTCAGCTGCCTCGAGCCATAAGCAATCACCTTGCCATCTTGCATCAATACACAACCCAGTCCCACATTCGAAGCGTCTGTATAAACAATAAATCCACCGTTGCCCGATGGTAATGTAAGGATTGGGGCTGTGGTTAACCTCCCTTTCAACTCTTGAAAACTTGTTTCACACTGATCGGTCCAAACAAAAGGGACATTCTTCCTAGTCAATTTTGTCAACGGGGCTGCAATGGACGAAAAACCTTTGACAAATCTTCTGTAGTAGCCTGCTAACCCCAAAAAGCTTCTAATCTCTGTCACACTGCTTGGCCTCACCCAACTAACAACTGCCTCTATCTTCGCTGGATCAACTGCTAAACCTTCTCTGGAGATGATGTGGCCTAGAAAAGCAACTTGGTCTAACCAGAATTCGCACTTACTGAGTTTCGCATATAACTGGTTGTCCCTCAAGAGCTGCAACGCTGTCCTCAAATGTTCTTCATGCTCCTTCTTACTCTTGGAATATACCAGGACGTCATCAATAAACACTACCGTAGAGTGATCCAAATAGGGTGCAAAGACCTTGTTCATCAAAGCCATAAAGACTGCTGGTGCATTTGTCAAACCAAAGGGCATCACTAAGAACTCATAGTGCCCATATCTTGTTCTAAAGGCTGTCTTCTGAACATCTGAGTCTCTAACTCTCAACTGGTGGTACCCTGACCTCAAGTCTATCTTGGAAAAATAGGCCACTCCTTGCAATTGGTCAAACAATTCGTCTATCCTTGGCAAAGGGTACTTGTTCTTCACTGTCACATGGTTCAACTTCCTGTAGTCAATGCACATTCTTAAGCTTCCATCCTTCTTCTTCACAAATAACACCGGTGCTCCCCACGGTGAAACACTTGGCCTAATGAAACCTTTGCTCAACAAATCTTGCAATTGGAGCTTTAGCTCACCCATTTCTGCTGGAGCCATCCTGTATGGTGCAATCGAGATCGGAGCTGTCCCTGGAAGGAGTTCAATTGTAAACTCAACTTCTCTAATTGGTGGTAAACCCGGGATTTCTTCTGGAAAAACATCCAGAAATTCAAACACAATGGGGATATCCTCCACCCCTTGGGACTGTTTATCCTCCGTGATAAACGCAATAAATGCCTGACACCCACTCTGCACTAATCTGCTTGCCTTCAACACTGAAATAAACCCTGCCTGAGATTTCCTCCTGTTCCCCTGAAATATCAACTCTGCCTGTGGTCCTTGGAATCTGAATGTGATGGTCTTACTAAAACAATCCATGGTGGCATGATATGCTTCTAACCAATCCATGCCTAAAATGACATCAAAATCATGCATGTCCAAAACTATGAGGTTGGCCGGTAGGTTAACATCTCCTAACAACACTGAACAACTAGGGTAATGGTTTCTACACACAACTTGTTTCCCTACTGGAGTGGTCCTTGACTGTTTGCCACCACCGGTCTGCAAGCCCATAAAATAATGAAGCTGTGAGGTTGACCTTCTGTATACCCGTGCACATGAAGACATCAAAGATCTTCTCCGTATTGACTAGCCAGTCATCTGCCACTAGTGGGTCCTCATTGCCCGAAAATTCTTTGGGTGCTCTCTTCCTAAACTTCTCAAATAGAGCATTAGGGTCAGGATCCCTATTCTGTATCACAATCTGAGGACCTGCAGGTGGTGCTACATTCCTGTTCTGAAGTACTTCTAACAGTTGCCTCTGAACTTGTGCCATCTCATCATCCTTCTTAGTTAGTTGCTCTTGAAATCTTGCTTGATTCTCATTAGCCTGTCTTTGCTGTGCTATCATTGCTTGCATAAGTTCCTGAAACTGTGTGGCTGTAGGTGTCTCAGATGCATCTGACTCATTTTGGTTACTGCCTGAAGCATGATGATTTGGAGCTTTTCTTGGAGGCATATTGCTGTAACACAAAGAGTTAGAACACAAAATCATGGTACAAGGGTTTCTAAGATCCTATACGAATGAATCTATCGAACTCACGAATCCTCGCCACGTTCCTAAGATCTTTCTAGTTTCTTTTAATTGCCTGAAACATGTCTCGCTCTGATACCAGTCCTGTCGCGACCCCGGAACGGATCCCCGGGCCCGCAACGTCAGTTTGGTGATGATTACTACTATTGAAGATTTTGTTTTCCCACAGGTTCCCGCGGTGAGGGTTCCCAAAGACACGCGGAATCTGACTCACACGTACACGATTGCGGAAGCGTGTAGCAAAACACATCACGATAAGCACAATCAAATATTTAAGTGCTATCCCAATAATAAACAAGACATAGCATCAAAGAAAAGAGTTAACATGGCATTCCCAAACATGGTTCAAGTTATAAGTTTAACACAAAAGTAAGTTAAGTTTAGTACAACCCATAAGAGACCAATAAAGGTCAATACAATCTCAAAATAGCTAAAAGAAACCCCAAGACTAAAGGTGACGAAACTCGAGAACCAGACCGACATCTAAATGACATCGTCGGGCTGCCACTCTCTCACGGGAGTTGGCTCACAAGCCTCCTCCTGACGCTCCTCCTCAAAGGCAACGTCTCCTGCACCTGGGCACCAATAAACAAGGGTCAAACACGACGGTTTGGCAGGTAATCAATGTAGGCACGAACATGAACAATAGCACTTAGAGAAAACATGTAAGCAAATCTTTGGTATGAAGTACTATCAAAGCTGAGATACATTTTTAAGAATACGATCAAAGCTGAGATACAAAACAAACTAGCATGAGTACATAATATATCATGAATAGTTACAATCCACAAAGAGCCCATCCTTTCTCTATCATTTATATAATGAAAAGAGCAAGCACGCACGACAAGCACGATATACATAATATAAGCACGACACGATTTCCCACAAAGACGGGAATTCCGGCCGCGGAACCGGACACGTACGATGTGTAATAAATACACGACCAGTCTGCAGACAGTCCACATGTTTAAAGACCCCCAGACAGTGGATCAAACCGAAAGGGCAGTCTAAGCTCAGTGGTGTTTACTTAATTCATGAATGCACAAAACACGCGAAACACGGTCTAAACACGTCGAGATAAGAAAAAGGGGGAAATCACTTATCGAAACACGATGAACACGACTAGCACGGGCATAATTAATATGCATAACACGCTTAGGAAGTGATCCCCTTCTTCTTGGAACACATTTTCGAAACTAGCTTGTACTAAACTTCAAAACGAGTACACGATGATATTCATTATATCAAACTAAGGTACGAACACAAAGCCTATCAAGCACATGTGAGGACCCTTGATTGATCTTTGTGTATTCGAAGCCCAAATGTTGGAATTTGGAATAGAGTTGGTGTCCCGGAAGTTCAAGACATCTCGAGTTTCGAGTACACAATATCAAGCTAAAGGTCACTTAACGTGTTCTAGTTTTCACTCTTGCAAAACTTCTTCAAAACTAGGAATTGGTCAATTTCGGTCAGCTTGCGGTCAGCTGGCGGCTAGCCGAAATAGAAACTGGCGGCTAGCCGTAAGCTGACCGTAGGGCTGACCGCTGAAAACCCAGGTCTGATGTTGCTCTCTGGAAAAGGAACCGTAATAATTTCGGTTGGCTTACGGTTAGCCGCAAGGGAACTGGCGGCTAGCCGTGAGCTAACCGCAGGGCTGACCGCAGGACCCTGAAGCAAAAATCAGCTACTGGAAAAGGAACCGCTGATTTCGGTTGGCCCGCGGTTAGCCGAAATGGGAATTACGGCTAGCCGCCAGCTGACCGAAACTGCACGGGAAGTACAGTTCAGTGCAGATTTTCCATATTTCCTTCTTCTCTTCTTCTTGTTTTTCATTCCACCTGCACTCCCTGAGCCTCCATGCTCTCCAAGGGATAAAATACACATTTCTCACAATCCCAAACATCCAATCCAAGGAAAACATGATCATGAAGCTTATAAACATTTTCATATGCAAAATTTCCAAAAACAACAATGTAGCTTAAAATACACATGCACGATGGTCCTATAGAGATTACTTGCCTTGACCAAAGCTAACAATACTCTTCTTCAAGCACTTCCTCAAGCTAATCCCACACTATAAGAAAAACCAAGAAAACACACAAAACTCACTCAAAATGGAAACAAGGAACCCATTTTCCAAATAGGGTTTGAAAACATGAAAAACATACTCTCAAGGAACCAAAATGACTCAATGGAGAGTAGGAGTGGAAACCCTTACCTAGAAATGGCCAAGCAAGAGGGAGGGAAAGAAATGGAGCTCTTGACCAACTTGAAAACTCAAGAAACTTGTATCAATAGGAAGCTTGCAAGGAGATGAAGAAAATGGTAGTCTTAGAATCTTCTTTGGAGCTCTCTAGCTAGATCAAACAAGATGGGGAAGATGGAGAGAAAAGAAGCTCTTCCTTGCCCTAGGTCAAGAAATTGCAGAGATTTGGGTTTTAGAATGAAAAGAGCAAAGAGGGGAAAGAGATGAGTTACTTAAGGCATTAGCAAGTGGGGCCCAACTGACTTGACTTTGAAATGGCCAGAACATGATCTTGTGGGCCTCGGATGACTTCGACGAAGAAGGATAAAACGATCGTCGAAATATCTACTTTCCAAAAAGTATATTTTTGCCATGGTTTTGAGATCTCGAAAATTGTGTCCAGATTTATGCAAGAAAGACAATTTTACCCTCTTTGGGCCAAAACATGGGTTTTTGGGCTTCAAACATGAATGGGCTTAAAACGAAAGTTGTAACACATAAAATGATCATTCAAATGAAATCAAAACCACACTCACACGGAACACGACACGACTTTCCAAGCTTACACGTGCACTCAGGCCTTCCTGAGTGTGTCTGACTAATACTAAACGTTCTCAAAATTCCCAAGCTATGACCAAGACTAACTAATCATTTCTAACTCACCAACACTACACCCACTTAGTACTAAACACATACTAACCGCACACTAATCGAATTGGTCTGGGTCGGGGTCTAACAAAACTTCTCTCCATAGAGATAGTGTCTCCACATCTTCAAAGCAAAAACAACTGCTGCCAATTCCAAGTCATGAGTTGCATAGTTCTTCTCGTGGTCCTTCAACTGTCTCGAGCCATAAGCAATCACCTTACCATCTTGCATCAATACACAACCCAGTCCCACATTCGAAGCATCTGTATAAACAATAAACCCGCCGTTACCCGAAGGTAATGTGAGGATTGGGGCTGTAGTTAACCTTCCTTTCAACTCTTGAAAACTTGTTTCACACTGTTCAGTCCAAACAAATGGGACATTCTTCCTAGTCAATTTTGTCAATGGAGCTGCAATGGACGAAAAACCTTGGACAAATCTTCTGTAGTAGCCTGCTAACCCCAAAAAGCTTCTGATTTCTGTCACACTGCTTGGCCTCACCCAATTAACAACTGCCTCTATCTTGGCTAGATCAACTGCTAAACCTTCTCTGGAGATGATGTGGCCTAGAAAAGCAACTTGCTCTAGCCAGAATTCGCACTTACTGAGTTTTGCATAAAGCTGGTTGTCCCTCAAAAGCTGCAACGCTGTCCTCAAATGTTCTTCATGCTCCTTCTTACTCTTGGAGTACACGAGGACATCCTCAATGAATACTACCGTGGAGTGATCCAAATGGGGTGCAAAGACTTTGTTCATGAGGGCCATAAAGACTGCGGGTGCATTTTACAACCCGAAGGGCATCACTAAGAACTCATAGTGCCCATATCTTGTTCTAAAGGCTGTCTTCTGAACATCTGAGTCTCTAACTCTCAACTGATGGTACCCTGACCTCAAGTCTATCTTGGAAAAATAGGCTGCTCCTTGCAATTGATCAAATAATTCGTCTATCCTTGGCAATGGGTACTTGTTCTTCACAGTCACATGGTTCAACTTCCTGTAGTCAATGCACATTCTCAAACTCCCATCCTTCTTTTTCACAAACAACACTGGTGCTCCCCACGGTGAAACACTTGGCCTAATAAAGCCTTTGCTTAACAATTCCTGCAATTGGAGCTTTAGCTCACCCATTTCTGCTGGAGCCATCCTGTAAGGTGCAATCGAGATCGGAGCTGTCCCTGGAAGGAGCTCAATTGTGAACTCAACTTCTCTAATTGGTGGTAAACCCGGGATTTCTTCTGGAAAAACATTCGGAAATTCACATACAATGGGGATATCCTCCGCCCCTTGGGACTGTTTATCCTCCGTGATAAACGCAATAAATGCCTGACAACCACTCTGCACTAATCTGCTTGCCTTCAAAACTGAAATAAATCCTGCCTGAGTTTTCCTCTTGTTCCCCTGAAATATCAATTCTGCATGTGGTCCTCGGAATCTGAATATGATGGTCTTACTAAAACAATCCATGCTGGCATAGTGCTGTAAAGCAAGGAGTTAGTACACAATAATCATGGTATAAGGGTTTCTAAGGTCCTATACGAACGAATCTATCGCACTCACGAATCCTCGCCACGTTCCTAAGACCTTTCTAGTTTCCTTTTAAGTGCCTGAAACATGTCTCGCTCTGATACCAGTCCTGTCGCGACCCCGGAACGGATCCCGGGCCCGCGACGGTGTTGATTGCGTTGGTTTCCCCACAGGTTCCCGCGGTGAGGATTCCCTTGACACGTGGAATCTAACTCACATGAACAAGTTGCGGAAGCGTGTAGCGAATCACATCATGATAAGCACCAATAAATCTTTAGGTGCCTTGACGAAATAATAACAAGACATAGTATCAAAGGAATAAGTTAAAATGGCATTCCCATTAATTCAAGTTATGAGACTAACAAGAAAGTAAGTTAAGTTTTAGTTACATCCCATAAGAGGCCAACAAGGCCAATACACTTCTCAAAACAACAAAAGAAACCCCATGACAAAAAGGTGACGAAACTCGAGAACTCGCCCGACGTCTAGTTGACATCGTCGGGATGCCACTCTCTCACTGGGGTTGGCTCAAAAGCCTCCTCTGGACGCTCCTCCTCAAAGGCAACGTCACCTGCACCTGGGCACCAACAACAAGGGTCAAACACAACGGTTTGGCAGGTAATCAATTTAGGCATGAGCATGAAACAATAACGATTTAAGAAAACATATAACAAATCCCTGATTTGAAGTAATGCAATGACTGAGATACATTTTTCGAGAATACATAACAAAGCTGAGATACTAAAACAAACTAGCATGAGTACATAATATATCATGAATAGTTACAATCCACAAAGAGCCCATCCTTTCTCTATCATTTATATAATCAAAAGAGCAAGCACGCACGACAAGCACGATATACATAATATAATCACGACACGATTCCCACATATACGGGGATTCCGGCCGCGGAACCGGACACGCACGATGTGTAATAAATACACGACCAGTCTGCAGACAGTCCACATGTTTAAGGACCCCCAGACAGTGGATCAAACTGAAAGGGCAGTCCAAGCTCAATGGTGTTCACTTAAATTCATGAATGCACAAAACACGCGAAACACGGTCTAAACATGTCGAGATAAAAAGGGGGAAGATCACTTATCAAAACACAACAAACACGACTAGCAAAAGGCATAATTAATATGCATAACACGCTTAGGAAGTGATCCCCTTTTTCTTGAAACAAATCTTCAAAACAAGCTTGTACTTAAACTTCAAAACGAGTACACAATGATATTCATTGTATCAAAAACCAAAATATGAATATAAAGTCTAACAAGCACATGTAAGGACCTTTGGTTGATCTTTGTGTAAATGAAGCCCAAGTGTTGGAATTTAAAAGAGAATTGGTGCCCCAGAAGTTCAAAGACATCTCAGGCTTCGAGTGCACAATATCAGGCTAAAAACTCCTAATCAAATACTGATTTTCCTTGATTCAAATATTCACCTCAACTTTTCAATCTTTGATCACTAAGATAAGTATACCATTGGATTCTACACTTCAAGAGCTTTCCAACGGTATGTGGAACTCCAAAAACGGACGTACGGTTAAAAAGTTATGGCCATTTGAAGTTCGCATTGTTGGGCCCAATGGGCCCATCCGCTCGAACGGGCCAACACGCGCTCGAGCGGACAGTCCAGCACGCCAAAACAGCAAGCACACGCGTTAGAGCGCGCAGTTACGCGCTAGAGCTCGCAGTGCGGACTTCTGAGGCCAAAATCTGGTTGTTCCTGTCCTCTTCCAACCCATCCATTGCCTACTCCCAGCCTTCAAACAACATTGATACACAAAGATGAGCCTCCAAACATGCTCATAAACATCACCATTCAACCACCATTAAAATCAACAAAAGATCAATCCATTTAACATAAAAAACATGTACAAAATTTCTAGAAAAATAAAGTAATCTAAAGTACACATGCAACATTGAGCCTATAGAGATTACTTGCCTTTGCCCAAATGCTAAACAATCCTCTTCAAGCACTCTTACTAAAAAGCTAAGCCAACACTACAAGAATCCCATGGAAAACCATTCAAAACTCCACAAAAATGAAAACATGGAACCCATTTTCACAAGGGGGTTTGCAAACATGGAAAACAAGATCTTTAAAGAACTAAAATGACTCCATGAAAATTATGGGTTGAAGATCTTACCTAGAGAAGGTCAAACAAAAGAGAGGGGGAAGAAGATGGAGCTCTTGCCCAACTTGGAACTTCAAGAAATTTGCATCAATGGAGAGCTTAGGATGAGAGGAAGAAGATGGTAGCCTTGGAATCTTCTTTGGAGTCTTCTAACTAGATCATGCAAGATGAGGAAAATGGAAAAGAAAGAAGGGTTTTCAGCCCTAGGTCAAGAAAGTTGCAGAGATTTGGGGGAAATGAATGAAAAGAGAGGGAGAGGGGGATTGAGTGATGACAATGTGCCCCAAATAACTTGAACTTTGAAATGACCAAAACACGATCTTGTGGGCCTCGGATGACTTCGGCGAAGAAGGATAAAACGATCCTCGAAATATCTAGTTTCCAAAAAGTATATTTTTGACATGGTTTTGTGTCGCGACCCCGGACCGGGAATCCGGGATCAGGACTAGGGAATGGTGATAATGGAACCGACAACATCAACATCTGTTAAATGATAATATACGTACATTTTATTTAATTTCCCGCAGGTGTCCGCGGTGAGGATATCACAACCATAATGAACATTTCTTTTAAGTACGGAAGCTGTAGTAAATCAAATAGTCAAGCCATCCTTGGTCATAAAGACAACTATACAAGTTTAAAGATATTGTATCAGAATGAGCAATGATCTATAGCATGTTACCCAAAGTAAATTAAAGTTGATACAAGTAACATTTAATTACATTTCCCAAAAATAGAGCCCACAAAGCCAATATAACCCAAAGAACCAATCAAAAGAATGGTTAACAGTTTCCCAAAATATGAAGTCTCTCCCAACCATCAAACGTCTACATGACGTCATCGGCACGCCACTCAACCAAGTGCTGCGGTTCTACAACCGCCTCCTCAAGCTCCTCCTCAGGATGACCGACAACGGGACCTGAGTACCAAAGAGTAGGTCAAACACGACGGCTTGGCAAATGGAGGGAAATACAATGACAATATGATAAATACATGAATTTACCTTCAAAACATGTAAACCTGTTGAAATAACAATTTCTATGAATGAGATAAAACATTTAATCACATACAAGGATGCAATGTAAAACATGTAAGGTGACCAAGGAAACGGGGAACAAGCAAGATGGCAACCACACGAAGCTAAGTCCTCTATCACTACGGTGATAGAGCAATAACTAGGCCCTGATCTCAGTCACTCGAGGTGAGGAGAAACAGGGGATCTCATATAAATACATATACATATACAACACTATACATGACCACGGTAGCGAGCCGGGCATCGGGGACCACAGTAGCAATCTGCGGCATCGGGACAAGACCACGGTAATGACCGGGTAGCGGGATCCAAACTGCAGCTGGCGGGGCAAGAGGGGGATCTCCCAGTCGGTGGATCAGACCAACAGGGTTATCCAAGCTTAGTGGTGCCGACTCATAGGTCAAATACAATCGAGACAATGCAAGTAAATCAAGTACAAATACATAAACAAGCGGGCAATACGGGGGTGCTCAAGGGCACACTGTCATATCATATGGTGCATTGCACTCCGGGACAAGAAATCATTTCAAGTGTAATCAATGCTTTCGGGAAAACACGACAAGTAGTACAAATCTCGGGATCAGTAAAGTACAGTAACCCATTAGCATTTCGGAAAAATATCTATTTGAAGTGGATAGGGACCCCGTATGTCGATCTAACAACAATTTGGTACTCTTTAGGATTTGGGGACATTCCGGGCTCCTTATACACTTCGAATCTTCCAAAACTTCTGTTGAAATCTTTGTGATATGGTTTCTTCCTCAAATGGCTTCATACAGTGCCTAAGAAGTCTCCATGATGTAGAGGGGTTCCCAAAGAATAGTCCCAAAGTGTTGAAACAGCCGAACCTTGACCCAAACATAGCCTAGGCCAGACGAACCACACCGCTCGAGTGGACTGGAGGGTTCGCTCGAGCGAGTCGCTCGCTGGGATGGTTATCTGGGTGGGTTCGCTCGAGCGAAATTGAGGTCGCTTGAGCGAACTCATCGGGTCGAGCGGATATTTAAATGCGTTCGAGCGTATAACTCACTGGAATGAGTTCTGGGATGACCGCTCGAGCGAAAAAGGGTACGCTCGAGCGACCAAGCTACTAGAATGCTCTGAACCATTTCTGGACAGGTCGCTCGAGCGAAGTGTCATGGTCGCTCGAACGAAGTGTCATGGTCGCTCGAGCGAACTGTCCAGAAACAGATTCCGGACCAGTTCAGCTCCTTTCTATCTCTTCCCTTTTTCAACCTCCTTTTAGCCCTTCTTACACATCAATGAGGAGTCTAAAAACCCCATTCCAACAACCTCAAATCTCTAACAACATCCATCCCATCCTTCTCCATCACAATACATTCAATACAAGGAAAAGGGAGAAGGAAACCATTTCACAATATATACATTTGAAACAAAACAAGAAATCATTCAATGCAATGAGCTACCACCTCTCTATGATCATAAATATGCCATTAATACTTTAACATGAGCATTCATTTCTAAACAAAACAATAAATGTGCATTAATCGCACACTAATCGGATTGGTCTGGGTCGGGGTCTAACAAACTGAGACACCGCGACCCCTCATGTCATGTGCAATCTGGGCCCACAGTTAATTGTAAATAATATCACTATATAAATGCAATTGCACTCCAGTCTTAGGAATAAATTATAATGAAGACCCTAACCTTCCACATTACCACAAGTAGGCCCCTCTATCATTATCCATGAATCAATTGGAACAAATCTGTCCCATCCAATCTTAGATCCATATCTTATTATCCTTGAGCCCCAATTAATCACAGTTTAATTGCTAGGGAATTATGAGAGCAGTCCTTAAATCGAGACAGTATTTCATAAGGTGCTTCTCATTGTCCTTCAATACATCCAATATACCAGCACTATGTTCCAGAATCTTACATTCTGATGATCGAAACAAATCACACTATCTCATAGTGATCAAAGTGCTGCAACCTTATCAGATGAGACGCCCAATCTTATCACTGGTTGTGAAGATATTTTTAAGTATAAGATTCTTGACACATGACTCCCGTATGTGGATCTCATCCATATACATACATCACATCTAATATACTAATGGGACCCGGTTCATCTCATGAACCATTATGTCATATGTATTGGTCATGTGCATTAAGTAATAAACACCATTCATCTCATGTAAGGAAATCATGATTTTATTGATAAATAAAGAAATTAATCAATTTATTACATCAACTGATGGATTGAGAGACCACACAATCTAACAATCTCCTACTTGGGCTCAATGCTAGTAAGGGTTGCATCTCATGCCCATCCCGTCTACATGTTGCTCAAAGACTTTGGTAGTCAAAGGCTTAGTAAAGGGATCTGCTAGATTATCCGCAGATGCTATCTTGGTAATAGCAATATCACCTCTCTGCACAATCTCTCTGACTAAATGATATTTCCTCTGTACATACTTTTGCCTTTTATGGATTTTAGGCTCCTTGGATTGAGCGACTGCCTCGCTACTGTTACAGTAAACTGTGAGCGGCTGTCGTGCCAAAGGTACCACCCCAAGTTCCATAAGGAATCTCTTGAGCCATACTGCTTCCTTAGCTGCTTCACAAGCCGCTACATATTCAGCATCTGAGGTGGAATTAGCGGTACATTCCTGTTTTATACTCCTCCAGTTGATAGCTCCGCCACCAAGCATAAATACATAACCAGAGGTGGATTTTCTGGAATCCTTATCTGAAATGAAGTCAGAATCTGTGTATCCAACTGGAATCAGCTCATCACTGCCATAAATTAACTTGTAATCTCTAGTCCTTCTTAAGTATTTGAGAATACACTTTACAGCAGTCCAATGTTCAGGTCCTGGGTTAGACTGATATCTGCTTACTAGGCCCACTGCATGACAGATATCCGGTCTAGTACATAGCATTGCTTACATGAGGCTACCAACAGCCGAAGCGTATGGTATCGACCTCATATGTTCCTTTTCCTCAGGTGTCTTAGGACAATGATCTTTGGAAAGGTGCACTCCATGCCTGAAAGGTGTAATACCCTTCTTGGTGTCTAGCATAGCAAACCGTACCAGTACCTTATCTATGTATGCAGCTTGGGATAAGCCAATAATCCTATTTTTTCGGTCTCGATGGAGTTTGATCCCTAGGATGTAGCTAGCGTCTCCCAAGTCGTTCATATCAAAAGTCTTCGCCAACCAAACTTTTAACGTTGATAACATTCCCACGTCTTTCCCAAGGAGTAGGATGTCATCGACATATAAAATCAGAAAGACTACCCTATCACCTTCACTTTTCGTGTACACACATGACTCATTCGGATTTTGAAAAAAACCAAATGATTTGATTGCCCGGTCAAAACGGATGTTCCAGCTTCGAGACGCCTGCTTCAGTCTATAAATAGACTTCTACAGCTTGTAAACCTTTTGCTCTTGATTTTTAGCTACAAAACCGTCTGGCTACACCATATAGATGTCTTCCTCAAGATGGCCGTTGAGAAACGCCTTCTTGACATCCATTTGCCAAATCTCATAATTGAGATGAGCCGCAATGGATAAGAGTATCCTGATGGACTTGAGCATGGCTACCGGCGAGAAGGTTTCCTCATAATCGATACCCTCTTTCTGAGTATACCCTTTCGCAACAAGCCTGGCCTTAAAGGTCTCCACTCTACCATCTGGTCATCTCTTTCTCTTGTAGACCCACTTGCACCCAATAAGTTTAATATTGGCAGGCAAGTTCACAAGTGTCCAGACCTTATTGGAGTACATAGACTCCATCTCAGCTTTCATAGCATCTTCCCAACGTCATGAATCTATGTCATTAATTGCTTCATCATAGTTACAGGGATCTTGTTTCGGTTCTTCCGGGACTGCCTCGTAAGACTCTCCCAAGATCGAGAACCTGAATCCTCCCACTACGACGAGCACTGGTGTAACTACTGGGTCTGGTAAGGGCGGTTCTTCTTCTGGTTCGGTTATACTTGGATTTGGAATTGATTGCTCTTGAATTTCTTCCAAGATCACCTGTTCTAAAGATTTCCAGTCCATCATATAATCTTCCTCCAGGAAAACCGCATTAGTGCTCATTAACACTTTCTGCTCTCTGGGATTTTAGAATAACCAACATTTAGTTCCTTTAGGATATCCTACAAACGTGCATACTTCCGACTTCGTTTCCAAGTTATCTGCCTTAACCTTTGCCACGTGTGCCGGACAACCCCAAATGTGTAAATGTTGCAGACTAGGCTTTCACCCGGACCACAATTCCCGGGGAGTCTTAGGTACGGACTTAGATGGTACGAGGTTTAGTATGTACATTGCAGTATCCAAGGCGTATCCCCAAAAGGATATAGGTAATCCTGATAAACTCAGCATAGATCTAATGATATCTAAAAGAATCACGTTCCTTCTTTCTGCCACTCCATTATGTTGAGGCATACCAGGAGCAAACAACTGGGATAGAATCCCATTTTCTAATAAGTATCCCATAAAATTAGCAGAGAGATATTTCCCTCCTCGATCTGATGGAAGAGTCTTGATACTCTTACCTAATTGCTTTTCCGCTTCTGTTCGAAAATCTTTGAACTTTTCAAAAGCCTCGGACTTGCGGTGCATAAGGTATATGTATCCATATCTTGAGTAATCATTTGTGAAAGTGATGAAGTACTAATATCCTCATCTGGCCTAGACATTAATGGGTCCACACACATCAGTATGCACTAATTCCAATAAATCTTTGGCCCTATTACCCTTAGATGAAAATGGTATTTTGGTCATTTTGCCTTCGAAACAGGACTCACAGACAGGCATTGGTTCTACCACCAATGAAGGTAAGATTATTGGAAGTAGGTGGGCCTCGTGGATAGATTTTCAAAACTTTTGACCCACTTGACTCAGGGATCAAGTATCCATAAGGCCATAAACCATATCCAGAAGGCTATAAAAGCCAATCCAGGATCCATGTCCTCAATCTCAGCCATCATGATGAGTAAATAAACCTATCAAGAAGATAGAACAGCAGCCAGCATGCATCCATAAAATCTATAACACGCAAGGAAGTATATTACACCTTTGGAGCTCGGTTGTGCTCTAATGGAGAAGTTGCGTCTTTCTTTGATGATGAAACTCTTTCACGTATCAAATAAGAATCTCCAAGTCCTTTTGATCTTCCACGCTATGACCCTCTATCAGATCTCTTTTCTCAAGAAGATGGGCGAGATCTCTAAGAAAAAAACTGTACTAGAAACTCCAAGGAACTAGAAAAGAACTAGAAGAGAAAGAGAAGGAAAAGATGTGCAACACTTGCACAAGGGAGAGCTTGGGCGTGGATACCAAGGGCTAGACGTCCAAGGGTGTTCCTTCCCATATTTATAGGACAAAGACTCCTCCTTTTACTAATTTAAGAATTAGTAACCATTTCCTTTCTAATTACTATAGAAGTCTCACTTCCACAATAATTAGTAAGTTAACTATTACCACTATTAGAAGTCTCACTTCAAATAGAAATAGTAACTTTCTAATTCCTTCTTTTTAGAGTTCAAGTAGGATTAGTAACTTTCCAATATCTTGGGCTAGTGTGGGGACCACTAGGGATTCCAAAGAAAGCTGGCTCCAACTGGGACACCGCGACCCCACATCTCATGCGCAATCCGGGCCCACAATTAATTGTAAATAATACCACTATATAAATGCAATTGCACTCCAGTCTTAGGTATAAATTAAAATGAAAACCCTAAACTTCCCAATTACCACAAGTAGGCCCATCTATCAATATCCATAGATCAATTGGAATAAATCTGTCCCATCCAATCTTAGATCCAGATCTTATTATCCTTGATCCCTAATTAATCACAGTGATCATCAGTACCATCCAATTAACTCTTAATCGAGATGGGTGAGCACTTACTAATGATAAATCCATTAATTGACACAAGGGGATAATATAGATAGATTCCATCTTGACCATTGCATGTTCCCACAGTCCTACTACCACATACCCAAGACACCGAGGTGTTGACCTACAGTTGGCCTCACTCATTGGTGACTCAAAGCAAATGAATAGATAGAAACTTGAGTTCCTCAATGTCTCAGGATTGAGAGCCTATTGCTAGGGAATTATGAGAGCAGACCTTAAAAATCGAGACAGTATTTCATAAGGTGCTTCTCATGGTCCTTCAATACATCCAATGTACCAGCACTACGATCCAAAATCTTACATTCTGATGATCGAGACAAATCACACAATCTCATAGTGATCAAAGTGCTGCAACCTTATCAGATGAGGTGCCCAGTCTCATCACTGGTTGTGAAGATATTTTTCAGTATAAGATTTGTGACACATGTCTCCTGTATGTGGATCTCATCCATATACATATATCACATCTAATATACTAATGGGACCCGGTTCATCTCATGAACCATTATGTCATATGTATTGGTCATGTGTACTAAGTAATAAAACACCATTCATCTCATGAAAGGAAAGCATGATTTTATTGATAAATAAAGAAATTAATTAATTTATTACATCAACTAATGGATTGAGACCATACAATCTAACAAAGATACCATCCTTCGCTAGCCTGTCAATCCTGTTTAGGTTTATATGACCTAGCCTCAAGTGCCAAAGTTTTGTCGGATTAGATGAAGGTAATTTCCTTTTTAATGATGGTCTATTATTTGTTTCAGTATCATGTATCTCATACATTGTGGGAGTTAACAAATAAAGCCCATTGGTTACCTTGTCAGAACATATAAAAGTAACATTCCTCTTTATGACAACTTCAGTACCAAAAGTAATAGAATAGCTTTTATTCACCAAACTAGAAACTGAAATTAAATTCCAATGTAAAGACGGTACAAATAATGTGTCTGACAAAACCAATTTATTATTTGAGAAACATAAAGTAACAACTCCCACTGAAACAGCCTCCGCCTTAGCATCAGATCCCAGGTTGACAATGATTTCTCCGTCACTAAGCCTCCTAGTTTCCCTGAACCTCTGCAATGAATTACATATGTGATTAGTTGCCATGGAGTCCACACACCAAGATTCTGAAGTACTATTGCAAAACTAACTTCAGAAATAAGTGACTCAATCATACCAGAGGTCTATTTCTTAGACAGATAATCTGGACAATTCCTTTTCCAATGTCCTGTCTTACCACAATGGAAGCACTTTCCTTTTGACCCTGAACCCTTAGCCTTGGCCACGCCACCATTAGGACCATTATCCACCTTAGGACCCTTCGGAACTGATTTCTTTTTGCCTTTCCGCCCTTTGTCTTTCGGCTTGGACTTGGCATCTGACTTTTTTGTCACCAGGGTAGTTGACTTCTTCTTTATAATCCCTTCAGTCACTACTAGTTGGCTAGACAGCTCAGCCAGAGTCAGAGTCATCTTATTCATATTATAATTAACATTGAAATTGTTAAATGACTCTGGCAATGACTCAAGGATTATGTCGATCTGCGATTCTGCATCAATCGCAGCTCCCAGTACATCTAACTCATTTAATGAGTCCATCATTTTCAACATGTGTTCCTATATTGATGTACCTTCAGCCATCTTGGTGCTAATGAGCACTCTCATAGCTGCATGCCTAGCAGGCCTTCCCTGTTCCGCAAACATCTCGTTTAAGATTGATATAATATCGTATGTAGTCTTATAAGATTGATGTTGGTGTTGCAAAACACTAGAGATGGATACCAGAATGTAAAATCTGGCCATCTCATCATCTTTGGCCCATTGGGTGTAAAGTTCATTTTCTTCTTTTGATGCATCCGGGCCATGCTCATTAAGGTGGGGTTTTGGTAAGGACATATTTATAACCTGAAGCAGTCAGGACAATATCCAGGTTCCATTTTCAGTCTACATAGTTAGATCCCACCAACTTATTCTGGTTGAGGAAGGTCGCAAGTGGATTGAAAGTATTTGAATTCATGCTTGAAATACTGTAGCACATAACCATACATTCAATTAATGAATTTAAATGACATTAGGGTTTAGTATTCTACCAAATTTATGTGGGAATCCTCATAACCACAAAATTCAAAATACATTGGAATACCAATCCCTAGGGTATGCCTCCTTTGGAAGTGCGAATACCACCTAGATTGGTGCGGATCAAAGTTGGTCAAAATTAGGATTAAGACTAACTATCCATGATCCCCCATCATTCATTATTATCTAGGTATCTCATACCAAATAATGTATGACTCCCGATTTGCTTCTGTTTCTAAAATACATGAGGCAAATCCTTGGGGATACTACATCATTATTTTGGTTAAGTGTGACCCACCAACTAGCATTGCATGACAACCGTTGAGAGCAGCTCCTCCTTGGGGAGTGGCCCCCTGCCCCGTCTCACCAACACTATCCATAAGAGATCCATATCTAGTAACTAGACAAGTAAAAGCCCTTCGTGGGGAACGGTCGTTCTCAAGATAGCGCGAGGCTAATACTTTCCTTACAATGGACCTATGGTGGAAAACCATGGGGAATTTTTAAATATAAATGCCCCGCTCCTGCTTAATATTTTAGAATTGAGGATATCCTTATAGGTATATGGGTCCACATATATAGACATCAAATCATCTCATGATATGACCAATGATTGGTTTCAAGTCAAGTTATTTTAAGGAAAGTCCAATTTCTTAAATTAGTGTTACTAACGGATCCATCTCATGGGCCCACCAACTCTAATTAGAATTCTTTCCAAATATTAATTTGATTTGACCAATTTTGAAAATTGCTATGTTTGGATCAGATTTGGAAACATTCTATAAAAGCAACCATCCACAAATAGAAAGTGCAAAAATAGAAACTAGTCCTCTCCTCCACATGGCCCAAGCGAAATAGACTTCTTGAACTTCTAGACTTTTCAAAACTTTGGGATTCCTCAAACTCTTTGGGCATCTTCAAAATGCTTTTGGTAATCTTCAAATTCTTTGATTAGTGTCACGCCCCGGGACCGAGGCCCTGATAATCAAGTCCTTAATTTAGGGGACGTGGCGCAACGGGTCAGAAAATTTCGCCCACACACGCTATTTATTTTCCCACAAGATTCCGCGGCGAGGATTCCAAACGATCCATCACAACCAATTAATCGAATTCACAACAAATAATAATATGCGGAAGCTTGTAGCAAAATAAAAACCAAATGAGATATAAGATAATTGCACAAACTCTGTATCAAAAGAGAAATATATAAAGGGTATAACCCAAAGTTAGTTAAAGTTGTGAGGATCACAAAAGTATATTTAATTTATACATCCCAAAAGAAGACCGATGAGGTCATAAACTAAGTTCCCAAAATGTTATCCCATCTCAAATTCCAACACGACGTCTACATGACATCGTTGGGCTACCACTCGCGCTCCACTGGCGGCTCTACTGCCTCAACCGCGTGCTCCGCCTCAAAATCCGCGGGTTCGACATCTAACACCAAACAAAAGAGTATCAGACACAGCGGTCTGGCAAGTGAATAAAGCAGATGATGTATACAAGTTTTATAAATGTCATGTTTAAAATCATAAAAATACAATTGAAACGAAACATATATAAAGAGTAAACCAAATGAACCAAATCTATACAAATGAAAGAATTTCATAGTTTAAATGTTTCAAACTAACTGACAAATAATCGAAATATTGGCAAACCACATGTAGCTATATTCTCCTATTACTGAAGTAACAAGAGCACACAGACAAATAACTGTTGCCATATAAAATGTCCAAAACAGACAGACAGAAGCCGTTGCCACTACTCGTGGGACCGGAATACAGAACCGTTGCCATGGCCGGAGCAAACAAACAGAATCCAAACTGTAGTTGGCAAATAATTTTTAAGATCCCAAGCCGGGTGATCAACCCAACTAGGTGACCTAAGCTTAGTGGTGTCATTCAAAACCAAAACCTGAATTAATATAAATCAAATCATAGTAATACATTTCCAAAATCGATAAAAGGAACTACTCCAGACAAATACAAACTGACAAATTCGAACGAATCAGATGAGTAGCCTTACCGATGTTTCCAAATGTGGCAAACCACTCAAATCTATTTCAAAACAATTGTAAAAAGTATACAAATTTTCATAACTTGGAATGAATTAATGAATAGTGGTTTAATGGCTTACCACGGGTCGTCTTGACATACACTTAGTCCCTTAATGTCGATAATATATGCGGAGCTTGGTGCCACTGAAGATCTCCGACAATTAAGGATATAAAGTGTGTATTAAGACTTAATTAAATTTCCCGGGTATTTCTAACATCAAACAATTTCATCATTTTTTCCATTTAAATTCATGATTTAAGGTAATTTGATTCAATGTATACATCTCATACTACTATGCTTCAATGGGGTTTAAATGGCTTCAAATAATGGGGGAAATGGGATGGAAAAAGGGGTTGAAATGGGCTGGAAAACACCCAGAAAATGGGCCCGAAAACAGCCTGGAATGGGCCTGATATGGGCTGGAAAACAACCCAGAAATTGGGTAGAAGACAGCCCTGTAATGGGCCTGATATGGGCTGGAAAACAGCCCTGGAATGGGCCTGAAATCAGCCTGGAATCTGCCCAGAAATTGGGCCTGGAATCTGCCCAGAAGTTGGGCCTGAGATTGGCCTGGAATGGGCCTGATATGGACTGGAAAACAGGCCTGAAATTGGGCCAAAAGTCCTTGGAATGGGTCTGAAACTGACCTGAAAATGGGCCTGAAAATAGCCCAGAGTAGGGCCTGAGAACAGACCTGGGCCCTGGCCAGGCCCGCTCGGACTGGGCTCTGCACGCCCAGTTCTTCCTGCACTGTTTCTTCTCCTCATTTGCTTTAAACCATTTCCCTCCTCCTACTGAGTTAAGAAATTATTTGTCTTCCAATGACACAAAAATGAGTATAAAACTTCTCCAATCATCCCCATTAAGCCTCCAACATCTCATTCATTCCACTCACATATCAAAGAGAAAGAAAACAAAGTTTCACAATACAAATTGATAAACACAGAGGTTACCCATTGAATTTCCATCTCTACCAAAACATAACTGAAATCTCAACAAAAAATGCAACTTATAATAAATCACATTTAAACCATTCCCTGCACAAAATCATATATAACTTGAACCAAATCATTGAGAAAATTCCAAAACTAAGAAAATCATTCAACCAAACTTTGAGAAGAAGATCCATTTTGTTTGCATGCATCCAAATCTAATTTATTCACTTGCCTCAAGTCAAGATGGGTCTCAAATATACTCCAAATAACTCCTACACAGTCAGCTGAAAGCCTACACCAAAAGCCCCATGAAAACTAGCTTAAAATCCATGAAAATTCGAAATTAATGGAGTCCTCCAAGAGAACACCTTGCATGAATGTTAAGAGGCTTCTATAGGCTTAAAAGGACACATGGTATCAACAAGGTAGCAATGGCTTACCTTTAGGTGGTTCAAACAAGAAGAAGAGCTTTGAGAAGATGATGAACCCAGCTGAAATCTCAAAAAAAATGGTACCAATGGATAGCTTGGAAGATGAGGAAGAGATTGGTGAAATTTGTTTTCCAATGAGGGTGAGTTTGCTATACATGCAAGAGGAGAGAAGGTGGCTGGAAATGGAAGAGAAGGAAAACTCTTTCTCAACACAGTTGCAGGAAAAACAAAATGAAGGAGAAGAAGGCCTCCAACGTGGGACTTATTTGGGTTTTAAGTGAGGAAGATGGGCCCCAAATCTTCAAGTGTTTAAAACTCCCTTTTCTGGGTCCCGGATGAAGTAGACGAAGAAGAGAAAACCGATCGTTGAAAAGTCTAGTTCTCAAAAAGTATATTTTCCTCATGATTTTTAAATTTTGAAATTTATGCACAGATTTGGGTGTGAAAATATTGTTTTATCATTTTTCTCGAAAAACGCGATTTTTAGGTTTCAAATGCAAACGGGGCAAACATGAAAGTTATTGGGATCAAAATAAAAAATTCAAAAATGTTGAAATCCATATTTTTCATAAATCAAATTCTCATACTAACACGTGACACACAGGCCACCCAGGGCTCAGTCAAACCAAACTCAACGCGCTCAAAATTCCCCATTAATGTTATCTAAAAGTCTAATCTAACTATAAATCCAAGCTAATCATCCCCTAATCCCACTTAGAGACTAATCACAGTTAAAACAATAATAATATATACTAAACCTGGGTCGGGGCCTGACATCCTCCACCCCTTAAAGGCATTTGGTTATCCAAATGAATACTAACCTTTGGTAGCAGGTGCGGGTACTTCTTCTGAACCTGATCATGCAATTCCCAAGTAGCTTCTTCTGGCTCGTGGTTCTCCCAAAGCACTTTTACCCAGTCAATTGTCCGGTTTCTCAATTCCTGCTCTTTCGTATCAATGATTCTGGCCGGTTTCTCAACATAAGTGGCATCTTCCCGAATCTCTAATGGCTCATGTCTTAGTATATGTGAGGGGTTTGAAACATAATTCTTCAACATCGATACATGAAACACATTGTGCACACCCGAAAGTTCTGGTTGTAAGGAGAGTCTGTAAGTTACTTCACCGATACGACTCAGGATTTCATACGGTCCAATGAATCTTCTTGACAGTTTACCCTTCTGACCGAATCTCAATGTCCCTCTGACCGGTGAAACTTTCAAAAACACCTTATCTCCTACTTGAAGCTGTAGATCCTTTCTTCTAACATCAGTGTAGCTTTTCTGTCGGCTTCTTGCAGTCTTCAAACGCTCATGGATGAGTTTAACTTTCTCATTGGTTTCACCAATCAATGTCGGTCCATGGAAGCTGCGTTCTCCAACTTCCTCCCACCACACTGGAGTTCTACATCTTCTTCCATATAGTGCTTCGAAAGGTGCCATTCCTATACTCGAGTGGTAGCTGTTGTTATATGCGAATTCGCAAAGAGGTAGACTTTCATCCCACTGAGTCTTGAAGTCAAGCACACATGCCCTAAGCATGTCCTCCAATGTCTGAATGGTCCTTTCTGACTGTCCATCTGTCTGTGGGTGATACGCCGTGCTGAATTGAAGTTTTGTACCCATGGATTCATGCAGAGTTTTCCAGAATCTCGAGACAAATCCGCTATCTCTGTTCGATGTGATGGAGACTGGTTGGCCATGTTGGCTGACGATCTCGTCAACGAATGTTTCTGCCAGTGATAACATTTGCATCTTCTTTCCTGTCTTCAATGGAATGAAACGTGCAGACTTTGTCAGTCGGTCAACTATAACCCACATGGCATTGTTCCCTTTCCTTGTTGCCGGTAAACCCGAGATAAAATCCATCGTAAGATGTTCCCACTTCCACTGTGGAATCTCCAACGGCAGCAAAAGACCTGCTGGTTTCTGATGTTCTGCCTTAATCAACTGACAGGTCATGCATTGGGACACAAATGCTGCAATTTCTCTCTTCATATTGTTCCACCCGAATCTGCCCTTCAAATTATGGTACATCTTTGTACTCCCCGGGTGCATAGAATACTTGGTGCTATAAGCTTCAGCCATGATTTCATTTCTCAAATCATCAATGTTTGGAACGCACAATCGATCACGAAAGTACAATACTCCATCCTCGACTCTGAAATCTGGGCGATTTGAAATGTGCTCCACAATATTTGCCAAGTCTGGATCTTGTAGCTGAGTCTCCTTGATTTTATGAATGAATGTAGGCTCAAACATTGATATGTTTGCTAGCATAAAACATTGTCTCAACGGTTGAAACTCAACTCCCAAATCTTTGATCTGTTGGAGAATACCCATTCCTCGCAAACTAGCCATTGTCGCGACCCCGGAACGGATCCCTGGGCCCGCGACGTGTGATGGCGTGTTTTCCCCACAGGTTCCCACGGTGAGGATTCCCGAAGCACGCGAAATCTGACTCACATGAACAAGATTGCGGAAGCATGTAGCAAATCACATCAAGACGAGCACTAGTAAATTTTTAAGTGCTATGACAAATAAAATCAAGACATAGTATCAAAAGAAAGGAGTTAACAAGGCATTCCCATCATGATTCAAGTTATGAGAAAATACTAAAGTAAGTTAAGTTTAGTTACAGCCCATAAGAGGCCAACAGAGGCCAATACAATTCTCAAAATGATAAAAGAACCCCATGACAAAAATGGCAAAACTCAAGAACCCGCCCGACGTCTAGTTGACATCGTCGGGCTGCCACTCTCTAACTGGGGGTGGCTCAAGAGCCTCCTCCGGACGCTCCTCCTCAAAGGCAACGTCTCCTGCACCTGGGCACCAACATACAAGGATCAAACACAACGGTTTGGCAGGTAATCAATTTAGGTACAAGCATGGAACCATAAACCTTTTAAGAAAATCATAAACACGAATCACCGATTTGAAATACTCAATTGACTGAGGTACATTTTAGAGAATACATAACAAAGCTGAGATACTAAAACAAAGTAGTAGGGATACATATAATATCATGAATATTTACAATCCACAAAGAGCCCATCATTTCTCTATCATTTATAATGAAAAGAGCAAGCACGCATGACAAGCACAATATACATAATATAATCACGAGACGATTCCCACATATACGGGGATTTCCGACCGCGGAACCGGACACACACGATGTGTAATAAACACATGACTAGTCTGCAGACAGTCCACATGTTTAAGGAGCCCCAGACAGTGGATCAAAATGAAAAGGGCAGTCCAAGCTCAGTGGTGTTCACTTAAATTCATGAATGCACAAAACATGCGAAACATTGTTTAAATATGTCGAGATAAAAGGGGAAAGTCACTTATCAAAACACGACGAACACGACTAGCAAAAATGCATAATTAATATGCATAACACGCTTAGGAAGTGACCCATTTTTTCTTGAAACAATTCTTCAAAACGAGCTTGTACATAAACATTAAAAAAAAGTACACAATAATATTCATTGTATCAAAGCCAAAGTACGAATAGAAAGCCTAACAAGCACATGTAAGGACCTTTGAATGGTCTTTGCGTAACCGAAGCCCAGATGTTGGAATTTAAAATAGAATTGGTGCCCCGAAAGTTCAAAGACATCTCGGGTTTTGAGTGCACAATATCAGGCTAAAGGTAACTTAACATGTTCTAGTTTTCATTCTTGCAAATACTCTTCAAAACAGGCAATTTGTCAATTTCGGTCAGCTCGCGGTCAGCTGATGGTTAGTCGAAGTGGGACCGAGCGGCTAGCTGCAAGCTGACCGTAGGCTGACCGCTGGAACTCAGGTCAGAAACTTAGCTCTCTGGAAAAGGAGCCGAAATGCCTCCGGTTGGCTTACGGTTAGCCGCAAGGAAACTGGCGGTTAGCCGTAAACTGACCGCAGGACCCTGATGCAGAAGCCAGCTACTGGAAAAGGAACCGCTGAGTTCGGTTGGCCCACGGTTAGCCGAAATGGGGATTTCGGCTAGCCGCTAGCTGACCGACTCTGCACGGGAAGTGCAGTTCAATGCAAATTTTTCTCATTTTTCTTCTTTTTCTCATTCCACCTGCACTCCCCTGAGCCTACATGCTCTCCAAGGGATAAAACACACATTTCCTAACACAACTTTAGACAACACATTCCCATTCTCCAATCTAAAACAAAATCCCCAAATTTTCCATTCAAGACATAAAATTTCAATGAATGAGAAGAATGAAAAGAAAACAATCCAATGCACCCATGCTATAATTCATCCTAGATTGGTTACTTGCCTTAGTCAAAGATGCCACAAACCTCTTCAAGCACTTCCACTCAAGCTAATCCCAAGAATTACAAAACCCATGAAAACCACACAAAAACTCACTCAATCTTGAAAACAAGAAACCCATTTTACCAAAAGGGTTTGTAAAAATGAAAAACAAGATTTTAAGGTACTACAAAGACTTCACTAAGGAGATGGGTTGGAGTTCTTACCTAGAAAGGGTCAAACAAGAGAAATGAAGACAATGGAGAGCTTGTTCACTTCTAACTTCCAAGAAAAGGACATCAATAGAAAGCTTGAGATGAGAGGAAGAAGATGATGGCCTTAGAATTCCATTTGGAGGCTTCTAGCTTGATCATTCAAGAGAAGTAAAATGGAGGGAAAAGGTTTCTCCTCTTGGTTGCTCTAGGGTTTGGGTTGAGAGTGAAAGGAGGGAAAGAGAAGAGAGTTGACTTAAAGCACTTGGAAGTGGGGCCCAAATGGCCAAATCTTGTATCAATGAAAACATGTTCATGCGGGCCTCGGATGAATTCGACGAAGAAGAATAAAACGATCATCGAAATATCTAGTTTCCGAAAAGTATATTTTTTACATGGTTTTGAGATCTTGAAATTTGTGTCCAGACTTGTATATAACCTACAACTTTACCTTTTTTGGGCCAGAACTTGGGCTTTTGGGCTTCAAACATGAATGGGCTGAAAACGAAAGTTGTAACACATAGTAAAATCATTCAAATGAAATCAAAATCACAATTAAAACGGAAATCGATACGATCCTCCCGAGCTTACACGTGAACTCAGGCCTTCCTGAGTGTGTTTGACTAGTACTAAACGTTCTCAAAATTCCCAAAGCTATGTCCAAGATTAAAACTAATTATTTCTAACCCAACGACAACTAAACCCACTTAGGACTAAACACACCCTAATCTCATAGTAATCGAGTTGGTCTGGGTCGGGGTCTAACATCCTCCACCCCTTAGGATAGTTGGTCCACCAAATAAAACAAACATTTACCTCTGGTAAATGCCGTGGGTACTTCCTCTGCGCTTGATCTCTCAATTCCAATGTGGCTTCCTCTGGCTCGTGATTTTCCCAAAGTACTTTGACCCAATTAATAGTCCGATTTCTCAATTCTTGCTCTTTGGTGTCAATGATCCTGTCGCGACCCTGGAACGGATCCCCGGGCCTGCGACGCGATTGGGTGATGATTACTACTGAAGATTTTGTTTTCCCACAGGTTCCCGCGGTGAGGATTCCCAAAGACACGCAGAATCTGACTCACACGTATACGATTGCGGAAGCGTGTAGCAAAACACACCAAGATAAGCACCAATAAAATATTTAAGTGCTATCACAATAATAAACAAGACATAGCATCAAAGAAAAGAGTTATCATGGCATTCCCAAACATAGTTCAAGTTATAAGTTTAACACGAAAGTAAGTTAAGTTTAGTACAACCCATAAGAGACCAATAAAGGTCAATACAATCTCAAAATAACCAAAAGAAACCCCAAGACTAAAGGTGACGAAACTCGAGAACCAGTCCGACATCTAAATGACATCGTCGGGCTGCCACTCTCTCACGGGAGTTGGCTCACAAGCCTCCTCCTGACGCTCCTCCTCAAAGGCAACGTCTCCTGCACCTGGGCACCAATAAACAAGGGTCAAACACGACGGTTTGGCAGGTAATCAATGTAGGCATGAACATGAACAATAACATTTAGAGAAAACACGTGAGCAAATCTTTGGTATGAAGTACTATCAAAGCTGAGATACATTTTCAAGAATACGAACAAAGCTGAGATACAAAAACAAACTAGCACGAGTACATAATATATCATGAATAGTTACAATCCACAAAGAGCCCATCCTTTCTCTATCATTTATATAATGAAAAGAGCAAGCACGCACGACAAGCACGATATACATAATATAAGCACGACACGATTTCCCACAAAGACGGGAATTCCGGCCGCGGAACCGGACACGCACGATGTGTAATAAATACACGACCAGTCTGCAGACAGTCCACATGTTTAAAGACCCCCAGACAGTGGATCAAACCGAAAGGGCAGTCTAAGCTCAGTGGTGTTTACTTAATTCATGAATGCACAAAACACGTGAAACACGATCAAAGCATGTCGAGATAAAAAGGGGGAAATCACTTATCAAAACACGACGAACACGACTAGCAAGAGGCATAATAATTATGCATAACACGCTTAGGAAGTGATCCCCTTTTTCTTGAAACAAAACTTCAAAACAAGCTTATACTTGAAATTTAAAACAAGTGCACGTTTATACTTATCGTATCAAGACGGAAGTTCAAATACAAAATCTGACAAGCATGTGCTAAGGCTACTAATTGACCTTTGTGTAATTGAAACCCCAAACGTCAGAAAATACAAGAATTGGTGTCCCCGAAGTTGGGTTTCGTTTCGAAGTTCCATTTACCCAATGTCAAGTTAAAACCCTTAACATAGTCTAGTTTTCAACCCTCAAGAAAATACGCAAAAAGGAACAAAACTCCTTTTCCGGCAACTGGCAGGCTCGCTCGAGCGAACCTGACGCGTTGATGACACTTCGCTCGAGTGAGACAGTTCGCTCGAGCGGACCTTACAAGGCGTAGACCGTTCGCTCGAGCGAATGTTGGCTCGAGCGGATAATAAAATGCGTTCGAACGAACGACTCTCTGTCTCGTTCCATAGCCGACAGTGGCTTGTTCGTTCGAGCGGACCCAGGGGTCGCTCGAGCGAACAGGCTGCTGCCTGAGCTCGCTGAGTGCAGAAATCTCCTTTCCTTTGCACATCTTTCACTACATTCTTCTCCTTCTTCTCATCCATCAACCACATATCATCCCTTGAGCTTTCATGCTCACCAAGGGTTCATTTATCACCATTTCACATCTAAATCAAAAGAAAACATAAACATGAAGCTTATAAACAAGATAAATGCACAATTTCTAAAATACAATGAAATCCAAATACACATGCATCATTCCTACAGAGATCACTTGCCTTGCCCAAATGCTAAATATACTCCTCCAAGCACTTCACTCAAGCTATCAAGCACTACAAGAAAAACCCAAGAGAAACACACAAACTCACTCAAAATGGAAACAAAGAACCCATTTTAACAAAAGGGTTTGTGAACAAGAAAAACACAATCTTAAGGAGCTAAAAAGACTTTATGGAAAACATGGCTTGAAGCTCTTACCTAGAGAAAGTCAAACAAGAGAGATGGAAGAGAATGGAGAGCTTTCCCAACTTGAAACCATAAGAAAATTGTATCAATAGAAAGCTTAGGGCAAGAGAAAGAATTTGGTAGTCTTGAAATCTTCTTTGGAGCTCTCTAGCTAGATCAAGCAAGGTGGGGAATATGGAGAGAAAAAGAAACTCTTCCTTGCCCTAGGTCAAGAAGTTGCAGGATTTTGGTAAAGTGAGTGGAAGAAGAGGGAAAGGGAGGCTTAAGTGATGACTCATGGGCCCCATTGGGCTTGAACTTGAAATGGCTAAAACATGATCTTGCGGGCCTCGGATGACTTCGACGAAAAAGGATAAAACGATCACCGAAATATCTAGTTTCCAAAAAGTATATTTTTGACATGGTTTTGAGATCTCGAAAATTGTGTCCAGATTTGTGCAAGAAAGACAATTTTACCCTCTTTGGGCCAAAACATGGGTTTTTGGGCTTCAAACACGAATGGCCTTAAAACGAAAGTTGTAGCACATAAAAAGATCATTCAAATGAAATCAAAATCACACTCACACGGAAAACGACACGATCTTCCCAAGCTTACACGTGCACCCAGGCCTTCCTGAGTGTGTCTGACTAATACTAAACGTTCTCAAAATTCCCAAAGCTATGTCCAAGACTAAACTAATCATTTCTAACCCAACAACCACTAAACTCACTTAGGACTAAACACACACTAATCGCACACTAATCGAATTGGTCTGGGTCGGGGTCTAACAGATCCAGATCGGCTTTTCCACATAGGAGGCATCTTCCCGAATCTCCAAAGGTTCATGCTGTAACATATGTGATGTCGCAACCCCGGAACGGATCCCCGGGCCCGCGACGCGTTTATTGAATTGTACATACATTGGAGGTATACTTTTCCACAGGTTCCCGCGGTGAGGATTCCCAAGGGCACGCGGAATCTGACTCACACGATCAAGTATGCGGAAGCGTGTAGCAAAACACATCAAGATGAGCACCAATAAAATATTTAAGTGCCATGACAAATAGTAACAAGATATAGTATCAAAGAAAGAAGTTAACATGGCATTCCCATCATAGTTCAAGTTATAAGACTAACACGAAAGTAAGTCAAGTTTTTGTTACAACCCATAAGAGGCCAACAGAGGCCAATACACTTCTCCAAAAAAAAATCAAAGGAAACCCCAAAACAAAATGATGACGAGACTCAAGAACCCGCCCGACGTCTAGATGACATCGTCGGGCTGCCACTCTCTCACAGGGGTTGGCTCACAAGCTTCCTCCTGGCGCTCCTCCTGAAAGGCAACGTCTCCTGCACCTGGGCACCAACAAACAAGGGTCAAACACAACGGTTTGGCAGGTAATCAATTTAGGTGCAAGCATGAACAATAACGTTTTAGAAAACATATAAGCAAATCCTTGATTTGAAATACTATAATGAATGAGATACATTTGCAGAAATATTTAACTGAGCTGAGATACTAAAACAAACTAGCATGAGTACATAATATATCATGAATAGTTACAGTCCACAAAGAGCCCATCCTTTCTCTATCATTTATATAATGAAAAGAGCAAGCACGCACGACAAGCACGATATATATAATATAATCACGACACGATTTCCCATAAAGACGGGAATTCCAGCCGCGGAACCGGACACGCACGATGTGTAATAAATACACAACCAGTCTGCAGACAGTCCACATGTTTAAGGACCCCCAGACAGTGGATCAAACTGAAAGGGCAGTCCAAGCTCAGTGGTGTTTACTTAATTCATGAATGCACAAGACACATGAAACACTATCAAAACTTATCGAGATAAAAAGGGGGAAGTCACTTATCAAAACACGACGAACACGGCTAGCAAAAGCCATAATAAATATGAATAACACGCTTAGGAAGTGATCCCTTTTTTCTTGAAACAATTCTTCAAAACAAGCTTATAATTGAAATCCAAAACTAGTACAGGATGGAACTTATCGTACCAAAGCGAAATTCAAACACACGAAATCTGACAAGCATTTGTTAAGGCTGCTAATTGACCTTTGTGTAATTGAGACTCCAAATGTCGGAATATATTAGAATTGGTGTCTCCGAAGTTGGGTTGCATTTCGAAGTTCCATTTACACAATGTCAAGTCAAAACCCTTAACATAGTCTAGTTTTTCAACCTTCACGAAAATACACACGAAATAATTATTCTTCCTCAATCTGGCAGGTTCGCTCGAGCGAACTTTATAAGGCGATGACACTTCGCTCGAGCGAAACAGTTCGTTCGAGCGGATAATAAGTGCGCTCGAACGGACAGCTCTCTATCTTGCTCCAGATTATACAGAGGGCAGTTCGCTCGAGCGGACGACAGGGTTGCTCGAGCGGACAACTCACTGTCTACGCTCGGACCAAACAGAGGCTTGATCGCTCGAGCGGACCCAAGGGTCGCTTGAGCGGACCAGCTTCTGCCTGAGCTCGCAGTGTACAGAAGCTGCCTTTCTCTTGTACAACCTCCACTACATTTTTCTCCTTCTTCTCATCCATCAATCACATACAACCCCGTGAGCCTTCATGCTCACCAAGGGTTCATTTATCACCATTTCCCACATCCAAATCCAATAAAACATAACCATGAAGCTTGTAAACAAATTTAATGCACAATTTCTAAAATACAATGAAATCAAAATACACATGCATCATTTCCTAGAGAGATTATTTGCCTTGCCCAATGCTAACAATCCTTCTCAAGCACTTCACTCAAGCTATTCCAATGCTACAAGGAAACCCAAGAAAACCACACAAACTCACTCAAAATGGAAACAAAGAACCCATTTTAACAAAAAGGGTTTTCCAAATGAAAAACAAGATCTTAAGGAACCAAAATAACTCTATGAAAAATATGGGTTGAAGCTCTTACCTAGAAATGGCCAAACAAGAGAAAAAGAAGAAAAAGGAGCTTTTGTCCAACTTGGAAACTCAAGAAACTTGCATCAATGGAGAGCTTAGGATGAGAGGAAGGAGATGGTAGCCTTGGAATCTTCTTTAGAGTCTTCTAGCTAGATGATGCAAGGTGAGGAAGATGGAAAGGAAAGAGGGATTTTCCAGCCCTAGGTCAAGAGAGTTGCAAGAATTTGGTAAAGTGAATGAAAAGAGAGGGAGATGGGGCTTAAGTGATGCTAGTGGGCCCCACTTAGCTTGAACCTTGAAATGATTAAAACACGATCTTGTGGGCCTCGGATGATTTCGACGAAGAATGATAAAACGATCCTGGAAATATCTAGTTTCAAAAAGTATATTTTTGACATGGTTTTGAGATCTCAAAAATTGTGTCCAGATTTGTGCATAAAAGACAATTTTACCCTCTTTGGGCTAAAACTTGGGTTTTTGGGCTTCAAACATGAATGGGCTTAAGACGAAAGTTGTAACACATAGAAAAATCATTCAAATGAAATCAAAATCACAATCACACGGAAACCGATACGATCCTCCCAAGCTTACACGTGCACTCAGGCCTTCTTGAGTGTGTCTGACTAATACTAAACGTTCTCAAAATTCCCAAAGCTATGTCCAAGACTAAAACTAATTACTTCTAACCCAACGACAACTAAACCCACTTAGAACTAAACACATACTAATCACACACTAATCGAATTGGTTTGGGTCGGGGTCTAACATCCTCCACCCCTTAGGATATTTGGTCCACCAAATAAATCAAACAATTACCTCTGGTAAAAGTTGTGGATACTTCCTTTGCACTTGCTCTCTCAATTCCCAGGTGGCTTCCTCTGGCTCGTGGTTTTCCCAAAGTACCTGGACCCAATGAATAGTCCGGTTTCTCAATTCCTGCTCCTTGGTATCAATGATCTTGATCGGTCTTTCTACATACGAGGCATCTTCCCGAATCTCCAAAGGCTCATGCTGTAGAATGTGTGCAGGACTAGAGACATATTTCTTGAGCATAGAAACACGAAATACATTGTGTACCCCGGAGAGTTTCGGCGGTAACGCAAGTCTATAAGCAACATCTCCAATCTTGCTCAAAATCTCATATGGACCAATAAACCTTCTAGACAACTTGCCCTTCTGTCAGAACCTTAATGTCCCTCTAACTGGTGAGATCTTCAAGAACACCTTGTCATCCACTTGAAACTGCAATTCTCTTCTGCGAGTATCTGCATAACTGTTCTGCCTACTTCGGGCGATCTTCAAACGTTCCTGAATCAGCTTGACCTTGTCACTTGTCTCTCCAACTATCATCGGTCCATGAAAACTACGTTCAACGACTTCTTCCCAGCAAACCGGAGTTCTGCATCTTTTAACATAAAGTGCCTCAAAAGGTGCCATACCGATGCTCGAATGGTAACTATTGTTATAAGCAAATTCACAAAGCGGTAAGCACTCATCCCACTGAACCTTGAAATCTAATACACAAGCACGCAACATGTCTTCGAGAGTCTGTATCGTCCTTTTTGACTGACCATCGATCTGAGGGTGATAAGCTGTGCTGAACTAAAGTTTGGTACCCATAGACTCATGAAGAGTTTTCCAAAACTTTGAAACCAACCTACTATCTCTGTCTGAAGTAATGGAGACGGGCTGGCCATGCTTACTAACAATCTCATCAACAAATAACTTCGCAAGCGGCGCCATATGCATCATGTTCCCTGTTTTCATTGGAATGAAGTGAGCAGACTTTGTCAGACGATCCACAATGATCCAAATTCCATTATTTCCTTTCTTGGTATTAGGCAAACCAGAAACGAAATCCATGGTGACGTGCTCCCATTTTCACTCCGGGATCTCCAAAGGCTGTAACAAACCTGGAGGCTTCTGATGCTCTACCTTAATCAACTGACAAGTTAGACAACGAGACACAAAAGTTGTTATCTCTCTCTTCATGTTGTTCCACCAAAATCTATTCTTCAAATTGTGGTACATCTTCGTGCTACCCGGATGCCATAGAATATCTCGTGCTGTGAGCTTCATTCATTATTTCACTCTTCAAATCATCCACATTTGGCACACACAACCGGTCACGAAAATACAATATCCCATTCACCATCTTGAAGTCTGAACGTTCTGTAATATGTTCCACAATCTTTGCCAAGTCTGGGTCTTGCAAGTAATTTTCCTTGATCTTCTGGATGAAGGTAGGTTCTGATACTGTCATGTTTGCTAACATCGCACCCAATCTCAGGGTTTGCACCTCTACTCCCAACTCTTCAAACTGCTGTAAGACACCCATTCCTCTCAAATTGGCCATGACTACCGATTTCCTACTCAAAGCATCCGCTACCACATTCACTTTGCCTGGATGATACTTGATTGGAAAGTCATAATCTTTGATATACTCCATCCACCTTCTCTGCCTCATATTCAAATCCTTCTGCGAGAACAAATGCTGCAAACTTCGATGATCTGAGTGGACCTCAAATTTCTCTCCGTAGAGATAGTGTCTCCACATCTTCAATGCGAAAACAACTGCTGCCAACTCCAAGTCGTGAGTCGCATAGTTCTTCTCATGGTCCTTCAACTATCTCGAGCCATAAGCAATCACCTTGCCATCTTGCATCAATACACAACCCAGTCCCACATTCGAAGCATCTGTATAAACAATAAATCCGCCGTTGCTCGAGGGTAACATAAGGATTGGGGCGGTGGTTAACCTTCCTTTCAACTCTTGAAAGCTTGTTTCACACTGATCAGTCCACACAAATGGGACGTTCTTCCTAGTTAATTTTGTCAATGGGGTTGCAATGGACGAAAAACCTTGGACAAATCTTCTGTAGTAACCTGCTAACCCCAAAAAGCTTCTAATTTCTGTCACACTGCTTGGCCTTGCCCAACTAACAACTGCCTCTATCTTGGCTGGATCAACTGCTAAACCTTCTCAGGAGATGATGTGGCCTAGAAAAGCAACTTGCCCTAACCAGAATTCTCACTTACTGAGTTTTGCATAAAGCTGGTTGTCCCTCAAGAGCTGCAACGCTGTCCTCAAATGTTCTTCATGGTCCTTCTTACTCTTGGAATACACAAGGACATCATCAATAAATACTACTGTGGAGTGATCCAAATAAGGTGCAAAGACCTTATTCATCAGAGCCATAAAGAGTGCAGGTGCATTTGTCAAACCAAAGGGCATCACTAAGAACTCATAGTGCCCATATCTTGTTCTAAAAGCTATCTTCTGCACATCTGAGTCTCTAACTCTCAACTGATGGTACCCTGACCTCAAGTCTATCTTGGAAAAATAGGCTGCTCCTTGCAATTGGTCAAACAATTCATCTATCCTTGGCAATGGATACTTGTTCTTCACGGTCACATGGTTCAACTTCCTGTAGTCAATGCACATTCTCAAACTTCCATCCTTCTTTTTCACAAACAACACCAGTGCTCCCCACGGTGAAACACTTGGCCTAATAAAGCCTTTGCTCAACAAATCCTGCAATTGGAGCTTTAGCTCACCCATTTCTGCTGGAGCCATCCTGTATGGTGCAATCGAGATCGGAGTTGTCCCTGGAAGGAGCTCAATTGTGAACTCAACTTCTCTAATTGGTGGTAAACCCGGGATTTCTTCTGGAAAAACATCCGGAAATTCACACACAATGGGGATATCCTCCACCCCTTGGGACTGTTTATCCTCCTTGATAAACGCAATAAATGCCTGACATCCACTCTGCACTAATCTGCTTGCCTTCAAAACTGAAATAAACCCTGCCTGAGATTTTCTCTTGTTCCCCTGAAATATCAATTCTACCTGTGGTCCTTGGAATCTGAATGTGATGGTCTTACTAAAACAATCCATGGTAGCATGATATGCTTCTAACCAATCCATGCCTAAAATGATATCAAAATCAAGCATGTCCAAAACTATGAGGTTGGCCGGTAAATTAACATCTCCTAACAAAATTATACAGCTAGGGTAATGGGTTCTACACACAACTTGCTTCCCTACTGGAGTGGTCACTACTAAAATGTAATCCAAGTCACTACATGGTGCATCAATCATCTTAGCAAAACTAGGAGATGAAAATGAATGTGTGGATCCAGGATCAAATAAAATCTGGGCTTCTACCCCACAGACAAGGAGTTTACCTTCTACCACGTCTCCTGCAGCTTCAGCATCTGCACGGTTGAGATAATACAAACGTCCATGCATCTGTAGTCTATTTGGTACTTGGTTCTGCCTTCCTTGGCCATGCCTATTCTGCTGTGGAGCACGAGCATTCTGATTCTGTGCTGGTTGCCTAGCCTGCTGCTGCTGCTGAGGTGGTCTAATCTGATTCTGAGCTGGTGCTTGGTTCTGAGGAGCTATTTGTCTCTGCTGCTGGTTTATGTTCCCTTGATTCTGAAGTAGTGGGCAATCCTTGATTGCATGGTTCATAGCCCCACATTTGAAACAGTCACCCATGGCCTTGCGACATTCGTGTGTTTCATGATTCTTGTCACAATGTCCACAACCCTGCCTCACATGACCTTGTTCTTGCCTTGGCTTTTTGCTCTACTGTTGCCTCTGATTCTGCTGCTGATAGTGCTGCTTCCTGTCCTGAACAATCATGTTGTTAATATCTTCAAACGTATATGCCCGCTTGACTGCCTCATCATATGTAGCTGGAGGTACTACTCCTATGACATCTCTCATGATGATCGGGTTCAACCCTTCCAAAAACTTTGTTATCTTCTTCCTTTCAGTGTCAATCAACTCGGTAGCATATCTAGCCAATCTTTCAAACTTGGTGACATAGTCTAGCACCGTCATGCTACCTTGCTTGAGCTGCTGAAACTCAATAGCCTTCTGCCTCTTGACATGAGAGGGAATGTATTTATCCTGAAATTGTGTCTTGAATGCTGCCCATGCCTCCTCGTCAGCCATCACTGCATAAGGATCCTTGACTGTTTGCCAGCACCTATCTACAAGCCCATAGAATAGTGAACCTGTGAGGTTGACCTTCTGTATTCCCGTGCACATGAAGACATCAAAGATTTTCTCAGTATTGACTAGCCAGTCATCTGCCACCAACGGGTCCTCATTGCCCGAAAATTCCTTCTGTGCCCTCTTCCTAAATTTCTCAAATAGTGCATTAGGGTCAGGATCCCTATTTTGAATAACAATCTGTGGACCCACGGGTGGTGCTACGTTCCTGTTCTAAAGTACTTCCAAGAGTTGCCTCTGAACTTGTGCCATTTCATCATCCTTATTTGCTAACTGTTCTTGAAATCTGGCTTGGTTCTCATTAGCCTGCCTTTGTTGTGCTATCATGGCTTGCATAAGTTCTTGAAACTGAGTGGCTGTTGGTGTCTCAGATGCATCTGACTCATTCTGCCGACTGCTTGAAGCATGACGATTTGGAGCTTTTCTTGGAGGCATATTGCTGTAAAACAAAGAGTTAGTACACAATAATCATTGTACAAGGGTTTCTAAGGTCCTATACCAACGAATCTATCGAACACACGAATCCTCGCCACGTTCCTAAGACCTTTCTAGTTTCTTTTAATTCCCTGAAACATGTCCCGCTCTGATACCAGTCCTGTCGTGACCCCGGAACGGATCCCCGGGCCCTCGACGCGTTTACTGAATTGTACAGACATTGGAGGTATACTTTCCCACAGGTTCCCGCGGTGAGGATTCCCAAGGGCACGCGGAATCTGACTCACACGATCAAGTATGCAGAAGCGTGTAGCAAAACACATCAAGATGAGTACCAATAAAATATTTAAGTGCCATGACAAATAGTAACAAGACATAGTATCAAAGAAAGAAGTTAACATGGCATTCCCATCATAGTTCAAGTTATAAGACTAACACGAAAGTAAGTCAAGTTTTTGTTACAACCCATAAGAGGCCAACAGAGGCCAATACACTTCTCCAAAAAAAAATCAAAGGAAACCCCAAAACAAAATGATGACGAGACTCAAGAACCCGCCCGACGTCTAGATGACATCGTCGGGCTGCCACTCTCTCACAGGGGTTGCCTCACAAGCCTCCTCCTGGCGCTCCTCCTGAAAGGCAACGTCTCCTGCACCTGGGCACCAACAAACAAGGGTCAAACACAACGGTTTGGCAGGTAATCAATTTAGGTGCAAGCATGAACAATAACGTTTTAGAAAACATATAAGCAAATCCTTGATTCGAAATACTATAATGACTGAGATACATTTGCAGAAATATTTTACTGAGCTGAGATACTAAAACAAACTAGCATGAGTACATAATATATCATGAATAGTTACAGTCCACAAAGAGCTCATCCTTTCTCTATCATTTATATAATGAAAAGAGCAAGCACGCACGACAAGCACGATATACATAATATAATCACGACACGATTTCCCATAAAGACGGGAATTCCAGCCGCGGAACCGGACACGCACGATGTGTAATAAATACACAACCAGTCTGCAGACAGTCCACATGTTTAAGGACCCCCAGACAGTGGATCAAACTGAAAGGGCAGTCCAAGCTCAGTGGTGTTTACTTAATTCATGAATGCACAAGACACATGAAACACTATCAAAACTTATCGAGATAAAAAGGGGGAAGTCACTTATCAAAACACGACGAACACGGCTAGCAAAAGCCATAATAAATATGAATAACACGCTTAGGAAGTGATCCCTTTTTTCTTGAAACAATTCTTCAAAACAAGCTTATAATTGAAATCCAAAACTAGTACACGATGGAACTTATCGTACCAAAGCGAAATTCAAACACACGAAATCTGACAAGCATTTGTTAAGGCTGCTAATTGACCTTTGTGTAATTGAGACTCCAAATGTCGGAATATATTAGAATTGGTGTCTCCGAAGTTGGGTTGCATTTCGAAGTTCCATTTACACAATGTCAAGTCAAAACCCTTAACATAGTCTAGTTTTTCAACCTTCACGAAAATACACACGAAATAATTATTCTTCCTCAATCTGGCAAGTTCGCTCGAGCGAACTTTATAAGGCGATGACACTTCGCTCGAGCGAAACAGTTCGTTCGAGCGGATAATAAGTGCGCTCGAACGGACAGCTCTCTATCTTGCTCCAGATTATACAGAGGGCAGTTCGCTCGAGCGGACGACAGGGTTGCTCGAGCGGACAACTCTCTGTCTGCGCTCGGACCAAACAGAGGCTTGATCGCTCGAGCAGACCCAAGGGTCGCTCGAGCGGACCAGCTTCTGCCTGAGCTCGTAGTGTACAGAAGCTGCCTTTCTCTTGTACAACCTCCACTACATTTTTCTCCTTCTTCTCATCCATCAATCACATACAACCCCGTGAGCCTTCATGCTCACCAAGGGTTCATTTATCACCATTTCCCACATCCAAATCCAATAAAACATAACCATGAAGCTTGTAAACAAATTTAATGCAAAATTTCTAAAATACAATGAAATCAAAATACACATGCATCATTTCCTAGAGAGATTACTTGCCTTGCCCAATGCTAACAATCCTTCTCAAGCACTTCACTCAAGCTATTCCAATGCTACAAGGAAACCCAAGAAAACCACACAAACTCACTCAAAATGGAAACAAAGAACCCATTTTAACAAAAAAGGTTTTCCAAATGAAAAACAAGATCTTAAGGAACCAAAATAACTCTATGAAAAATATGGGTTGAAGCTCTTACCTAGAAATGGCCAACCAAGAGAAAGAGAAGAAAAATGAGCTTTTGTCCAACTTGGAAACTCAAGAAACTTGCATCAATGGAGAGCTTAGGATGAGAGGAAGGAGATGGTAGCCTTGGAATCTTCTTTGGAGTCTTCTAGCTAGATGATGCAAGGTGAGGAAGATGGAAAGGAAAGAGGGATTTTCCAGCCCTAGGTCATGAGAGTTGCAAGAATTTGGTAAAGTGAATGAAAAGAGAGGGAGATGGGGCTTAAGTGATGCTCGTGGGCCCCACTTAGCTTGAACCTTGAAATGACTAAAACACGATCTTGTGGGCCTCGGATGATTTCGACGAAGAAGGATAAAATGATCCTCGAAATATCTAGTTTCCAAAAAGTATATTTTTGACATGGTTTTGAGATCTCGAAAATTGTGTCCAGATTTGTGCATAAAAGATAATTTTACCCTCTTTGGGCTAAAACTTGGGTTTTTGGGCTTCAAACATGAATGGGCTGAAGACGAAAGTTGTAACACATAGAAAAATCATTCAAATGAAATCAAAATCACAATCACATGGAAACCGATATGATCCTCCCAAGCTTACACGTGCACTCAGGCCTTCCTGAGTGTGTCTGACTAATACTAAACGTTCTCAAAATTCCCAAAGCTATGTCCAACACTAAAACTAATTTCTTCTAACCCAACGACAACTAAACCCACTCATAACTAAACACATACTAATCGCACACTAATCGAATTGGTCTGGGTCGGGGTCTGACATGTGAAGGACTAGAAAGATATTTCTTGAGCATAGAAACATGAAATACGTTTTGCACCCCGGAGAGTTCCGGCGGTAACGCAAGCCTATAAGCAACATCTCCAATATTGCTCAAAATCTCATACGGACCAATGAACTTCTAGACAATTTGCCCTTCTGTCCGAATCTCAAAGTCCCTCTAACTGGTGAGATCTTCAAGAACACTTTGTCACCCACTTGAAACTGCAATTCTCTTCGGCGAGTATCTGCATAACTCTTCTGCCTACTTCGGGTGATCTTCAACCGTTCCTGAATCAGCTTGACCTTGTCACTTGTCTCTCCAACTAACGTCGGTCCATGAAAACTACGGTCACCGACTTCTTCCCAGCATACCGGAGTTCTGCATCTTCTACCATAGAGTGCCTCGAAAGGTGCCATACCGATGCTAGAGTGGTAACTATTGTTATAAGCAAATTCACAAAGCGGTAAGCACTCATCCCACTGAACCTTGAAATCCAATACACAAGCACGCAACATGTCTTCGAAAGTCTGTATCGTCCTCTTTGACTAACCATCTGTCTGAGGATGATATGCCGTGCTGGACTGGAGTTTTGTACCCATAGACTCATGAAGAGTTTTCCAAAACTTTGAAACGAACCTGTTGTCTCTGTCTGAAGTAATAGAGGCGGGCTGACCATGTTTACTAACAATTTCATCCACAAATAACTTTGCAAGTGGTGCCATATGCATCATGTTCCTTGTCTTCATCGGAATGAAATGAGCAGACTTTCTCAGACGATCTACAATAATCCAAATCGCATTATTTCCCTTCTTGGTATTCGGCAAACCGGAAATGAAATCCATGGTGATGTGCTTCCATTTCCACTCCGGTATCTCCAACGGTTGTAACAAACCTGGGGGCTTCTGATGCTTTACTTTAATCAACTAACAAGTTAGACAACGAGACACAAAAGCTGCTATCTCTCTCTTTATGTTGTTCCACCAAATCTATTCTTAAAATTATGGTACATCTTCGTGCTACCCGAATGCACAGAATATCTCGTGCTGTGAGCTTAGTTCATTATTTCACTCTTCAAGTCATCCACATTTGGCACACACAACCGGTCACGAAAATACAATATTCCATTCACCAACTTGAAATCGGGACGTTCTGTAATATATTATGCTATCTTTGCTAAGTCTGGGTCCTGCAACTGACTTTCCTTGATCTTCTAGATGAAGGTAGGTTCTGATATTGTCATGTCTGCTAACATTGCACTCAGTTTCAGGGTTTGCACTTCTACACCAATTCCTCTCAAACTGGCCATGACCACTGATTTTCTGCTCAATGCATCAGCTACAACATTCATTTTGCCTGCCTGATACTTGATTGAAAAGTCATAATCTTTGATATACTCCATCCACCGTCTCTGTCTCATGTTTAAATCCTTATGCGAAAACAAATATTGTAAACTTCGGTGATCCGAATGGACCTAAAATTTCTCTCCATAGAGATAGTGTCTCCACATCTTCAAAGCAAAGACAACTGCCGCCAATTCCAAGTCATGAGTCGCATAGTTCTTCTCATGGTCCTTCAACTGCCTTGAGCCATAAGCAATCACCTTGCCATCCTGCATCAATACACAACCTAGTCCTACATTCGAAGCATCTGTATAAACAATAAATCCGCCGTTGCTCGATGGTAACGTAAGGATTGGGGCTGTGGTTAACCTTCCCTTCAACTCTTGAAATCTCATTTCACACTGATCGGTCCACACAAATGGGACATTCTTCCTAGTCAATTTTGTCAACGGTGCTGCAATGGACGGAAAACCTTGGACAAATCTTCTGTAATAGCCTGCTAACCCCAAAAAGCTTCTGATTTCTGTCACACTGCTTGGCCTCACCCAATTAACAACTGCTTCTATCTTAGCTGGATCAACTGCTAAACCTTCTATGGAGATGATGTGGCCTAGAAAAGCAACATGTTCTAACCAGAAATCGCACTTACGAGTTTTGCGTAAAGTTGGTTGTCCCTCAAAAGTTGCAACGCTGTCCTCAAATGTTCTTCATGCTCCTTCTTACTCTTGGAATACACAAGGACGTCATTAATGAATACTACCGTAGAGTGGTCCAAGTAGGGTGCAAAGACTTTGTTCATAAGAGCCATAAAGATTGCAGGTGCATTCGTCAAACCAAAGGGCATCACTAAGAGCTCGTAGCGCCCATATCTTGTTCTAAAAGTCGTTTTCTGAACATCCAAGTCTCTAACTCTCAACTGATGGTACCTTGATCTCAAGTCTATCTTGGAAAAATAGGCTGCTCCTTACAATTGATCAAATAATTCGTCTATCCTCGGCAATGGATACTTGTTCTTCACGGTCACATGGTTCAATTTCCTGTAGTCGATGCACATTCTCAAACTTCCATCCTTCTTTTTCACAAACAACATCAGTGCACCCCAAGGTGAAACCCTTGGCCTAATAAAGCATTTGCTCAACAAATCCTGCAACTGGAGTTTTAGTTCACCCATTTCTGCTGGAGCCATTCTGTATGGCGCAATGGAGATCGGAGCCATCCCTGGTAGGAGCTCAATTGTGAACTCAACGTCTCTAATTGGTGGTAATCCCGAGATTTCTCCTGGAAAAACATCCAAAAATTTACAAACAATGGGGATATCGTCCACCCCTTGGGACTGTTATCCTCCGTGATAAACGCAATAAATGCCTGACAGCCACTCTGAACTAATCTGCTTGCCTTCAACACTGAAATAAACCCTGCCTGAGTTTTCCTCTTGTTCCCCTGAAATATCAATTCTGCTTGTGGACCTTGGAATCTGAATGTTATGGTCTTACTAAAACAATCCATGGTGGCATGATATGCTTCTAACCAATCCATGCCTAAAATGATATCAAAATCATGCATGTCTAAAACAATGAGGTTGGCCGGTAAATTCACATCTCCTAACAAAACTGTACAGCTAGGGTAATAGTTTCTACACACAACTTGTTTCCCTACTGGTGTGGTTACTACTAGAATATAATCCAATTCACTACATGGTGCATCAATCATCTTAGCAAAACTAGGGGATGAAAATGAATGCATGGATCTAGGGTCAAACAAAATCTAGGCTTCTACCCCACAAACAAGAAGTTTACCTTCTACCACGTCTCCTGCAGCTTCAGCATCCGCATGGTTGAGATAATATAAATGTCCATGCATTTGTAATCTATTCGGTGCTTGGTTCTGCCTTCCTTGGCCATGTATGTTCTATTGTGGAGGACTAGCATTTTGATTCTGTGCTGGTGGCCTAGCCTGCTGCTGTTGCTGAGGTGCTCTAACCTGATTTTGAACGGGTGCTTGATTCTGAGGGGCTGCTTGTCTCTACTGTTGGTTTCTGTTCCCTTGATTCTGAAGTTGTGGGCAATCCTTGATTGCATGGTTCATAGCTCCACATTTGAAACAGGCACCTGTGGCCTTACGACACTCATGAGTCTCATGGTTCTTGCCACAATGTCCACAACCTAACCTCACTTGACTTTGTTCTTGTCTTGGTTTCTTGTTCTGTTGTTGCTTCTGATTCTGCTGCTGGTAGTGCTGCTTCATTTCTTAAACGATCAGGTTGTTAATATCCTCAAACTTATATGCCCGTTTGACTGCTTCATCATATGTAGCTGGTGGAACTACTCATATGGCATCTCTCATGATGATTGGATTCAACCCTTCCAAAAACTTTGTTATCTTCTTCTGCTCCGTATCAATCAACTTAGTGGCATATCTAGCCAATCTCTCAAACTTGGTGACATAGTCTAGCACCGTCATGCTGCCTTGCTTGAGCTGCTGGAACTCTATAGCTTTCTGCCTCTTGACGTGGGAGGGAATGTACTTATCCTGAAACTGTGTCTTGAACGCTACCCACACATCTTCGTTAGCCATTGCCATGTATGGGTCCTTAACTGTTTGCCACCACCTATCAGCAAGCCCATAGAATAGGGAAGCTGTGAGGTTGACCTTCTGCCTCCCTGTGCACGTGAAGACATCAAAAATTTTCTCGGTATTAGCTAGCCAGTCATTTGCAACTAACGGGTCCTCATTGCCCGAAAACTCCTTCGGTGCCCTCTTCCTGAACTTCTCAAATAGCGCATTAGGGTCATGATCCCTATTATGAATGACAATCTGCGGACCCAAGGGTTGTAGTGGTGGAGCTAAATTCCTGTTCTGAAGGACTTCCAAAAGTTGTCTCTGAACTTGAGCCATTTCTTCATCTTTCTTAGCTAACTGTTCTTGGAATCTTGTTTGGTTCTCATTAGCCTGCCTTTGTTGCGCTATCATAGCTTGCATTAGTTATTGAAACTGTGTACTTGTTGGTGTATTAGATGTGTCTGGCTCATTCTGATTACTGCCTGAAGCATGATGGTTTGGAGCTTTCCTTGGAGGCATAATACTGTAAAACAAGGAGTTAGTACACAATAATAATGGTATAAGGATTTCTAAGGCCCTATACCAACGAATCTATCGAACTCACGAATCCTCGCTACGTTCTTATGACCTTTCTAGTTTCTTTTAAGTGCCTGAAACACGCCCCGCTCTGATACCAGTCCTGTCGCGATCCCGGAACAGATCCCCGGGCCCGTGACGTGTGATGGCGTGTTTTCCCCACAGGTTCCCGCGGTGAGGATTCCCGAAACACGCGAAATCTGACTCACATGAACAAGATTGCTGAAGCGTGTAGCAAATCACATCAAGACGAGCACTAGTAAATTTTTAAGTGCTATGACAAATAATATCAAGACATAGTATTAAAAGAAAGGAGTTAACAAGGCATTCCCATCATGATTCAAGTTATGAGAAAATGCAAAAGTAAGTTAAGTTTAATTACAAACCATAAGAGGCCAACAAAGGCCAATACAATTCTCAAAATGATAAAAGAACCCCATGACAAAAATGGCGAAACTCAAGAACCCGCCCGACGTCTAGTTGACATCGTCAGGCTGCCACTCTCTAATTAGGGGTGGCTCAAGAGCCTCCTCCGGACGCTCCTCTTCAAAGGCAACGCCTCCTTGCACCTGGGCACCAACATACAAGGATCAAACACAACGGTTTGGCAGGTAATCAATTTAGGTACAAGCATGGAACCATAAACCTTTTAAGAAAATCATAAACACGAATCACCGATTTGAAATACTCAATTGACTGAGGTACATTTTCGAGAATACATAACAAAGCTGAGATACTAAAACAAAGTAGCAGGGATACATATAATATCATGAATAGTTACAATCCACAAAGAGCCCATCCTTTCTCTATCATTTATAATGAAAAGAGCAAGCACGCACGACAAGAACGATATACATAATATAATCACGACACGATTTCCACATATACGGGGATTTCAGGCCGCGGAACAGGACACGCACGATGTGTAATAAATATACGACTAGTCTGCAGACAGTCCACATGTTTAAGGACCCCCAGATAGTGCATCAAACTGAAAAGGGCAGTCCAAGCTCAGTGGTGTTCACTTAAATTCAAGAATGCACAAAACATGCGAAACATTGGTTAAACATGTCGAGATAAAAGGGGAAAGTCACTTATCAAAACACGACGAACACGACTAGCAAAAAGGCATAATTAATATGCATAACACGCTTAGGAAGTGACCCCTTTTTCTTGAAACAATTCTTCAAAATGAGCTTGTATATAAACATTCAAAACAAGTACACAATCATATTCATTGTATCAAAGCCAAAGTACGAATACAAAGCCTAACAAGCACATGTAAGGACCTTTGAATGGTCTTTGTGTAACCGAAGCCTAGATGTTGGAATTTAAAATAGAATTGGTGCCCCAGAAGTTCAAAGACATCTCGGGTTTCGAGTGCACAATATCAGGCTAAAGGTCACTTAACATGTTCTTGTTTTCATTCTTGCAAATACTCTTCAAAACAGGCAATTTGTCAATTTCGGTCATCTCGCGGTCAGCTGACGGTTAGCCGAAATGGGACCTAGCGGCTAGCCGCAAGCTGACCGTAGGCTGACCGCTGGAACTTAGGTCAGAAACTTAGCTCTCTGGAAAAGGAGCCGAAATGCCTCCGGTTGGCTTACGGTTAGCCGCAAGGAAACTAGCGGCTAGCCGTAAGCTGACCGCAGGACCCTAATGCAGAAGCCAGCTACTGAAAAAGGAACCGCTGAGTTCGGTTTGCCCACAGTTAGCCGAAATGGGGATTTCGGCTAGCCGCCAGCTGACCGACTCTGCACGGGAAGTGCAGCTCAGTGCAGATTTTTCACATTTTTCTTCTTGTTCTCATTCCACCTGTACTCCCCTGAGCCTACATGCTCTCCAAGGGATAAAACACACATTTCCTAACACAACTTGAGACAACACATTCCCATTCTCCAATCTAAAACAAAATCCCCAAATTTTCCATTCAAGACATAAAATTTCAATGAATTAGAAGAATGAAAAGAAAACAATCCAATGCACCCATGCTATAATCCATCCTAGATTGGTTACTTGCCTTAGTCAAAGATGCCACAAACCTCTTCAAGCACTTCCACTCAAGCTAATCCCAAGAACTACAAAACCCATGAAAACCACACAAAAGCTCACTCAATCTTGAAAACAAGAAACCCATTTTACCAAAAGGGTTTGTAAACATGAAAAATAAGATTTTAAGGAACTACAAAGACTTCAATAAGGAGATGGGTTGGAGTTCTTACCTAGAAAAGGTCAAACAAGAGAAATGAAGACAATGGAGAGCTTGTTCACTTCTAACTTCCAAGAAAAGGACATCAATAGAAAGCTTGAGATGAGAGAAGGAGATGATGGCCTTAGAATTCCATTTGGAGGCTTCTAGCTTGATCATTCAAGAGAAGTAAAATGGAGGGAAAAGGTTTCTCCTCTTGGTTGCTCTAGGGTTTGGGTTGAGAGTGAAAGGAGGGAAAGAGAAGAGAGTTGACTTAAAGCACTTGCAAGTGGGGCCCAAATGGCGAAATCTTGTATCAATGAAAACATGTTCATTTGGGCCTCGGATGAATTCGACGAAGAAGGATAAAACGATCCTCGAAATATGCAGTTTCCGAAAAATATATTTTTGACATGGTTTTGAGATCTCGAAATTTGTGTCCAGACTTGTATGTAACATACAACTTTACCCTTTTTGGGCTAGAACTTGGGCTTTTGGGCTTCAAACATGAATAGGCTGAAAACGAAAGTTGTAACACATAGTAAAATCATTCAAATGAAATCAAAATCACAATTAAAATGGAAACCGATACGATCCTCCCAAGCTTACACGTGCACTCAGGCCTTCCTGAGTGTGTCTGACTAGTACTAAACGTTCTCAAAATTCCCAAAGTTATGTCCAAGACTAAAACTAATTATTTCTAACCCAACGACAACTAAACCCACTTAGGACTAAACACACCCTAATCTCATACTAATCGAGTTGGTCTCGGTCGGGGTCTAACAGCCATGCTCCCAGAATTTCTGCTCAATGCGTCTACCACGACGTTTACTTTTCCTGGATGGTATTTAATTGGAAAATCGCAGTCTTTAATATACTCCATCGATCTCCTTTGCCTCATGTTCAATTCCTTCTGTGAGAACAAATACTGGAGACTACGGTGGTCCGAGTGAACTTCAAAATTTTCTCCATACAGATAGTGTCTCAACATCTTTAGTGCAAATACGACTGCTGCCAATTCTAAGTCATGCGTTGCATAATTCTTCTCATGCTCCTTTAGCTGCCTTGAGCCATACGCTATGACTTTGCCATCTTGCATTAACACACATCCAAGTCCCACAGTCGAAGCATCTGTATAAACTACAAAATTACCACTACCTGAAGGTAAGGTGAGAACGGGGCCGTGGTTAACCTCTTTTTCGATTATTCAAAACTTACTTCACACCGTTCGGTCCATAAGAATGGCACGTTCTTCCGGGTTAGTTTGCTCAAAGGCGCTGCAATAGATGAAAATCCCTGCACAAACCTTCTGTAGTAGCCTGCTAAACCCAAAAAACTCCTGATTTCTGTTACATTCCTTGGCCTCTCCCAATTGATGATTGCTTCTATCTTTGCCGGATCAACTGCTAAACCTTCTTTGGAAATAATATGGCAGAGGAAAGAAACTTGTGTCAGCCAAAAATCACATTTCTCGAGCTTTGCATACAACTGGTTATCTCTTAACAACTGCAACGATGTCCTCAGGTGCTGCTCATGCTCTTCTCTGGACTTGGAGTATACTAATATGTCATCAATGAAGATTTCTGTGAACTGATCTAAGTGAGGTGCAAAAATTTTATTCATTAGTGCCATGAACACTGCTGGTGCATTAGTCAGTCCAAAGGGCATTAATAAAAATTCATAGTGCCCGTATCTTGTCCTGAAGGCTGTCTTTGGTATATCCGATTCTCTTACCCTCAGCTGATAATATCCGGACCTCAAGTGTATCTTCGAGAAATATTCTGCTCCCTACAATTGATCAAATAGCTCATCTATTCTTAGCAATGGATACTTATTTTTTATGGTCACTTGGTTCAATCTTCTGTAATCTATGCACATTCTCAAGCTTCCATCTTTCTTCTTAACAAACAACACTGGAGCTCCCCACGGTGATATGCTTGGTCTAATAAAACCTTTTTCTAACAACTCTTGCAACTGAAGTTCCAATTCACCCAATTTTGTCGGAGCCATTCTATAAGGTGCAATGGAAATTGGAGCTGCTCCTAGCATAAGCTCTATGGTAAATTCCACTTCCCTGACTGGTGGCAATCCTGGAATTTCTTCCAGAAATACATCTGGAAATTCGCACACTACAGGAATTTGCTCCACCCCTTGGGACTGTTTGTCCTTTGTAATAAATGCTATGAATCCCTCGCATCCGCTTCTCAATAGCTTAACTGCTGATAATGCTGAAATAACACCAGCCTGTGAAACCCTTTTTTCTCCATCGAATTCGACCCCTGATAATGTTCCATTCAACTTGAAGGAAATAGTTTTGTTGAAACAATCCATACTGGCATGATATCCAGACAGTCAATCCATCCCCAAAATGACATCGAAATCATGCATGTCTAACAGAATAAGGTCTGCTGGAAATGTGACATCACCTATCTTAACTGTGCAGTTAGGGTGATATGTGCTACAAACAACTTGTTTCCCTACTGGTGTTGTGACAGTTAGAATAAAGCCTAGTTCGTAAACAGGCACATCAATCAATTTAGCAAACATAGGAGATAGAAATGAATGTGTAGATCCAGGATCAAATAATACTTTAGCTTCTATTCCACAAACAAGAAGTATACCTTCAATTACATTGCCCGCTGCATCCGCGTCCACCTGGTTCAGATGATATGCTTGACCTCGCTGTTGAGGTCTGTTCCGATTCTAGTTCGTTGTTCCTTGCTGTGCATTCCTGTTCTGCTGAAGTGGATGAGCGTTCCGATTCTGAGGTTGTTGACGGGGTTTTTGCTGGTTCTGCTGCTGTGGCTGCCTGGGTTGGTTCTGAGCTGCTTATTGATTCTGCTGAGGTGGCCTGTTGACCTGGTTTATATTGTTTGGACAATCCTTCATCAAATGATCTGTACGACCACACTTAAAGCATCCACCCGTGACTCTGTAACATAGGTGGGAAGGATGGCTCTTGCCACAATGCTCACATCCACCTTGTCTTTGGGTGTTCTGATTTGGCCTTGACTTCTTACCTTGATAGGATTTCTGTCCTTGTTGCTGACGTTTCCTCTGGGCATCCCTAATAATCTTGTTATTGATGTTTTCAAATTTATAAGCTCGTTTGACTGCCTCTTGGAATGTAGCTGGTAGGACAACACCTGAAGCATCTCTTTCAATTATAGGGTTGAGTCCCTCTAGGAATTTGATAATCTTTTTCTCCTCAGTATCGACAAGCTCTGGTCCATACCGAGACAATCTCTCAAATTTTATAACATATTCGAGAACAGTCATGTCTCCTTGTGTGAGTAGCTGAAACTCCACTGCCATCTGTCTCTTAATATGAGTGGGCACATACTTCTCAGTAAACTGCTCCTTGAAAGTAGCCCACGCGATATCATTAGCAATATCCTGATATCGATCCTTGAGTGTTTTCCACCAAATGTCAGCCAAGCCGATAAACATAGAGGCTGCTAGAAGAACTCGTTGTCTGCCTGTGCACTGAAAAACGTCGAAGATGTTCTCAGTGTGGACTAACCAGTCATCTGCTGTCAAAGGATCCTCATTTCCAGTGAATTCTTTAGGACCTCTCTTCCGGAAGCGTTCGAAGAATGTATTTGGGTTGTCATCACAGTTATTGATAATAATATGAGGACCCATGTTTTGAGGTTGTACTTGTTCTGGTCTCCTGCCCAACACTTCTAACAACTGCCTCTGTACCTATGTTAATTCCTCACCTTTCTTGGCCATCTGCTCCTGTAATTTGGCTTGATTCTCATTGGCTCTCCTCTGTTGTTCCATCATCATCTCATTTGTTTTCTGTTGTTGTTCCATCATCATTTGCATAAACTTCTGAAATTTGCTATCTCCAGAGGAACCTGCCGCATGAGCATTGCTGGAATAAGGATTTGTGTTTGAGTGGTCCCTGCGTGGAGGCATTTTGCTGCAAAACCATTTGTTACTACAATAAATTTATTAAGATAAACGCACCCATAATCCCCACGCGATACTAACTAACGAAAATTCTAACCGATCCTCTCCATGCCCCTATGTTTCTAATGTCTTTTAATTGCCTGACATATTTTTCGCTCTGATACCAAGCTTGTCACACCCTGGGACCGAGGCCCTGATAATCAAGTCCTTAATCCGGGGGACGTGGCGCGACGGGTCAGAAAATTCCGCCCGCACACGCTATTTATTTTCCCACAGGATTCCGCGGTGAGGATTCCAGACGATCCATCACAACGAATTAATCGAATTCACAACAAATAATAATATGCGGAAGCTTGTAGCGAAATAAAAACCAAATGAGATAAAAGATAATTGCACAAACTCTGTATCAAAAGAGAAATATATCAAGGGTATAACTCAAAGTTAGTTAAAGTTGTGAGGATCACAAAAGTATATTTAATTTATACATCCCAAAAGAAGACCGATGAGGTCACAAACTAAGTTCCCAAAATGCTATCCCAGCTCAAATTCCAACACGACGTCTACATGACATCGTTGGGCTGCCACTCGCGCTCCACTGGCAGCTCTACCGCCTCAACCGCGTGCTCCGCTTCAAAATCTGCTGGTCCGACATCTGACACCAAACAAAAGAGTATCAGACCCAATGGTCCGGCAAGTGAATAAAGCAGATGAGGTTTACAAGTTTTATAAATGTCATGTTTAAAATCATAAAAATACAATTGAAACGAAACATATATAAAGAGTAAACCAAATGAACCAAATCTATACAAATGAAAGAACTTCATAGTTTAAATGTTTCAAACTAACTGACAAATAATCGAAATATTGGCAAACCGCATGTAGCTATATTCTCCTATTACTGAAGTAACAAGAGCACACAGACAAATAACCATTGCCATATAAAATGACCGGAACAGACAGACATAAGCCGTTGCCACTACTCGTGGGACCGGAATACAGAACCGTTGCCATGGCCGGAGCAAACAAACAGAATCCAAACAACAGTTGGCAAATAATTTTTAAGATCCCAAGCCGGGTGATCAGCCCAACTAGGTGACCTAAGCTTAGTGGTGCCATTCAAAACCAAAACCTGAATTAATACAAATCAATTCATAGTAATACATTTCCAAAATTGATAAAAGGAACTAGTCTAGACAAATACATACTGACAAATTCAAACGAATCAGATGAGTAGCCTTACCGATGTTTCCAAATGTGGCAAACCACTCAAATCTATTTCAAAACAATTGTAAAAAGTATACAAATTTTCATAACTTGGAATGAATTAATGTATAGTGGTTTAATGGCTTACCACGGGTTGTCTTGACATACACTTAGTCCCTTAATGTCGATAATATATGCGGAGCTTGGTGCCACTGAAGATCTCCGACAGTTAAGGATATAAAGTGTGTATTAAGACTTAATTAAATTTCCCGGGTAATTCTAACATCAAACAATTTCATCATTTTTCCCATTTAAATTCACGATTTAAGGTAATTTGATTCAATGTATACATCTCATACTACTATGCTACAATAGGGTTTAAAGGGCTTCAAATAATGGGGGAAATGGGCTGGAAAAAGGGGCTGAAATGGGCTGGAAAACACCCAGAAAACAGCCTGGAATGGGCCTGATATGGGCTGGAAAACAACCCAGAAATTGGGTAGAAAACAGCCCTGTAATGGCCTGATATGGGCTGGAAAACTGCCCAGAAATTGGGCCTGAGATGGCCTAGAAAATAGCCCAGAAATTGGGCCTGATATGGGCTGGAAAACAGCCCTGGAATGGGCCTTAAATCAGCCTGCAATCTGCCCAGAAATTGGGCCTGAAATTGGCCTGGAATCTGCCCCGAAATTGGGCCTGAGATTGGCCTGGAAACAGCCCTGGAATGGGCCTGATATGGGCTGGAAAACAGGCCTGAAATTGGGCAAAAGTCAGCCTTGGAATGGGTCTGAAACTGACCTGAAAACAAGCCTGAAAATGGGCCTGAAAATAGCCCAGAGTAGGGCCTGAGAACAGACCTGGGCCCTGGCCAGGCCCGCGCGGACTGGGCTCTGCACGCCCAGTTCTTCCTGCACTGTTTCTTCTCCCATTTGCTTTAAACCATTTCCCTCCTCCTACTGAGTTCAGAAATTATTTGTCTTCCAATGACACAAAAATGAGTATAAAACTTCTCCAATCATTCCCATTAAGCCTCCAACATCTCATTCATTCCACTCACATATCAAAGAGAAAGAAAACAAAGTTTCACAATACAAATTGATAAACATAGAGGTTACCAATTGAATTTCCATCTCTACCAAAACAGAACTGAAATCTCAACAAAAAATGCAACTTATAATAAATCACATTTAAACCATTCCCTGCACAAAATCATATATAACTTGACCCAAATCATTGAGAAAATTCCAAAACTAAGAAAATCATTCAACCAAACTTTGAGAAGAAGATCCATTTTGTTTGCATGCATCCAAATCTAATTTATTCACTTGCCTCAAGTCAAGATGGATCTCAAATATACTCCAAATAACTCCTACACAGTCAGCTGAAAGCCTACACCAAAAGCCCCATGAAAACTAGCTTAAAATCCATGAAAATTCGAAATTAATGGAGTCCTCCAAGAGAACACCTTGCATGAATGTTAAGAGGCTTCTATAGGCTTAAAAGGACACATGGTATCAACAAGGTAGCAATGGCTTACCTTTAGGTGGTTCAAACAAGAAGAAGAGCTTGGAGAAGATGATGAACCCAGCTGAAATCTAAAAAAAATTGGTACCTGTAAGTGCCTAAAAATTATGGACTTAGTTAAGAGAGGGTTACGCTCTTGGTTTGATGATCTGGAGAAGATGAGGGAAAAGGATCGAGCCTCCGGTGACCTGAAAGATGAAGACAGGAGTCAGAGCCCCTGGCTATAGATAGCCGAAGGCACTCCGATGTTCAAGTTAGTATGATAACTGAGAAGAGTAGAGAATGAGGAGTGTGAGAGGGGGATTGGTTGCGTACCTCGTGTGGTTCTCCTTCATGCAATATATATAGATGCGAGCGTCATCATTGGGATGGACCCAGGGAGAGAAGGAAGTCCCATCAGTATGTACTCTTCTCTCCTGAGTGGGGGTAGGTAAAAAGGGAATGTCCCATCGAACCATCATCCCATGCCTATGGTCGTGACCTTGAGATAAGGCGTGTCCCTTATCTAGGTCCGGCGCCCACTCTGTATGTTAGTTCGCCGTCCCCGTCACGGCAGCGCATTTATGACTGCATTTATGGCTGAGTGACATGGGGACCGAGATCAGGCCTAAGGCCGAGACCGAGGTGGATACCTGTGACGTGGCCTACCGAGACGGGCTCCGCGCTTTCCCGAGATGGTGTTGCCACCGAGCTCAGACTATACCGAGACTAAGGTCATCCGAAATCGAGGAGCGGCCCCACATAGGCCTGCGATTATAAATTGCCCCCACACAATTGCCCCCTAGCTCTCGACCTCTTTGGTTGTCCCTGAGGTCGGGAGCTAAGATTCGAAAGGATGGGCTGGACCCGTATAATCGTATCTTGCTGTCGTGCGATCCTCATCATGACGCCCTTGTTAGGGATTTTGTATTTGCAATTTGATGGATGCATTTTCACTCTAGCATCATTTGAATTTTCACACATGCATTGTTTTAGAAAATCTTGAAATCTTGTTTTATACATGCATTGGTTTTTAGACTTGTAGAATTAATGATTTATGCATGTTTTGATTTTAAACTTGGATGCAATTTGGTTTGAAAAGAATTTTATCAAATCAGTTATGTCTCTTAAGTTTCATGAAGGTTTGAGCTAAATGTTTCTTTCTTTCATATGTTTTAACCTTAAGCACAAATCCATTCAAGCTTTCCAAAGGTTCTTTCTTTAAAATCATTATTTTGATTTGGAGTTTTCATGACTTTAGAATTTCAGTTTTCATCTTTTTTCAGTCATGAATTCATGCTTGATATATGTGTCTCAAAGTCCCTTGGAAGATGCCCTCAAAAGTTACAAGTTTCTACAAATATTCAGAATTCTGGGCTTCACCAGGTCGACCTGCCTATGTGGCCGGTCGACCGGGCACACAGCAGGTCGACAGGGCTTTGAGCACCAACGGTCATTTTTCTGACCGTTGTGTGTACCAGGTCGACCGGGTAAGGGTCCAGGTAGACCGGGGGAACTAGCCGTTAGACTGTTTTTTGCTTTAAAGCCCATTCCTTTCCCATCTTTTGAGGGGCTTGTTGGATGAACTTTTGAGACCATTTTGGAGCCTAAGAAAGGGGAATGAGGTGATAAGGCTAGAAGGCTTTTTGGAAATCAAATGCTTGAGTTTTAAAAAGGTACATCTTACTAGTTATTTTAATTTCCATTCAAATTGAAATCTATGCATGTTTAAATCTTTGTATTTTCATAAATGTATGATTTCTAGCTTCTTAAGAGTTGTTTAGCAAACTCAATATCATCTTTGGTAAATTAGATTCGTTTGCAAACTCTCTTGTCTAATTCACATGTGTTCTTAGACTTTAATATTCATACAACTTGTTTTAGTACATTTCTTTAAGTTGTTTGAATCTTTCATGTGATTAGCATTTCTCTTCAATCATCTTTTTCTAAGCTTTGATTTTAAAATGCATCAAGCATTCATTTAAGAGCTTCATTGTTGAAATTGATTGAAGTAAAGCATTCATACACTTATGCACACACTTTAGCTTATTTTAGTGTATGTTTGTAGTCTGAACTTCACTTTCATATCAACCTATTTAGAGGCAATTCTTTTGTGCTTAAATTGTATCTCTTAGAGTGTTCTTGAAGAGACACCTTCTTAGAGAAAATCTTCATTTGTAAAGGTTATTGCTTAGCCTTGAAAAGCATCTTGTAAAGGTTGTTGTTGAGCCTAAGAAAAACAACATTGTAAAGGTTATTGCTTAGCCTAGTAAAAAGCATAATTAGTGGAAATCTGGTGGAGTGATTAGATCACAAGCCGGTAGTGGACGTAGGCATTGAGGCCGAACCACTATAAATTCTTTGTGTTGTGGTGTATGCTTGTGGTGATTATTTATATTAGCTTCCGCATCTTGTTTGGTAAATCACCACATTTGACTAGTTTACCTTAAAGAATTAAAATTGGTTTAAATTGGTCACATTTGTAGCACACCCTATTCACCCCCCCCCCTCTAGGGTTAGGATCCCAGGACTTTCAATTGGTATCCGAGCCTCGTGCTCTATCATTTAGGATCAAGTGTTTGGAACTCTTGATTAGGTGTAAAAACCTAGAGTTTATAACCCTAGATTTGTGTTTGAATGAATACTTTTGAAATGGATTCCACTAAGGTAGGTTGTTTAGACTTTTGTGTAGATTCTCCTAGACCTCTCATTCTTCCTTCTATTGGAGATTCAAACTCTGAAACTAATGAATCTCAATGTGACATAAAAGAAGAAGATTATAATGAAAATGAAGAAGATCTTCAACAAGCCTTTGAAGAATTATATGAATTATCCTTAAAGCTTGAGAAGAAAAACAAAAAGTTAAGAGAAGAATCTAAAAATCTAAACAAACAATTAGTTTCTTCAAAAGATGAACTTAGAGAAAAAGAAGAAGTTATACAATGCTTAGATTCTAAGTTTATGATCTCTTTGCATAACCTATCTAATTTCAAAGATGAACTAAATGAATTAAAGATAGGAAATGATGATCTTAAAAAGGAAAATTTAAACCTAAGAGATCTATTAAAAAGGCAAGACAAAGACTTTATCAATTTAGAATTCAAGTTGACAATTTCCATGGAAAACATGTCAAATGTTCAATGTAAGTTAAAAACCTTAGAGCTTGGATCTAATGTTGTTAATGAACTTAATTTCAAATTAAAACTTGCCAATGAAGAGCTAATCAAATATAAGGAAATTGAAAATGATCTTTTAAAAGTCAAAAATGAAAATTCAATCCTTATAACCAAAGTCACTCAACTTGAAGGATACAAACAAAAGTATGAATGCAAGTTTACCCAAAGTGAAGAGAGACTTGAAAAGTTATTTAAATTGGGTAAATCTCATGGAGATAGGACGGGTCTTGGTTTTGATAAGTATACTTCACATGACCCTAAATTCACCAACACTTTTGTGAACGGTGAGTCCTCTTTCTCCTTAGCCCAAATCCAAATGTATTTATTGTGTCATTGAAGGGCATTTTAGGTTTGAGTGCAAACTAAGAAGAAGCCATGTGTCTAAACCCATCTTTGAACCCAAAAAGGTAGAATCTAAATCTATGAAGGGTAAGACACTAAAAAAACAAAGAAGACTCCAAAAAGATTAAACAAGTTAAATCAATTAAAATGGAGTCTCCTAAAATAGATTCTAAAAAGTTTAAACAAGTTAAACCAAGTATAAAAGAATCTATAAACAGAAAGCTTCTCAACCTATCTCCCTTATATCAACCCATGAAAGAACTTTTGAATAAAGTAACAAAGTTAAATTTAAAATTCAAAAGTCAAATAAAGGGAGAATATAAGAAGAAAAGAAAAATGAACAAATCCCCAAAGAAACAAACTCACCAACATCAAAAGACTAATCAGCAATCTAAGCTAAATTTAGTAAAATCTAAATATCATGGTGATAAGTTCAAATTGAAAATTTATCAAGTCAAATCTCCTATAGTTGGTGGGACTCCTAAACTAGACTCAAAGTTCAACCCTCTCAAGACCTTAGGTGGATTCCTAAAGTTAGATACTTAGACAAACCTTAAGGCCTTGAACCTCATTGACCAACCTTTCCTTTCAAGTTAAATCTTTTTGTTGGTCATGTTGCATTTGCTTTCTGTTTCTATATAGTTACATTTTTTAAAATGCATTGTTTCTTTATGATCAATTGATTTTGTCATCATGCACCATTCTAGTTACATATCATGGTTTTCAAAATCTTTTGATTATAATTTCATCAAGTTAGATTTGCTTTTTGCACACATTGAGTTGCTTGACTTGCATTGCATTTCTTTACATGATCAATTGATTGTGATTTCAAAAGCTTTCATAGCTAGATTATTCATGATCAATTGTTGTTGAATCATTCGTATAGATGTCTTGGTAAGATTATTTGATCAAATGAATTGAATCAATTTAAGTTTTTCCATGGATTTCTAAGTTATACTTTGATATGGAAAATCATTATTTTAAAAAATCAACTTGTATGTGTTTCATTTAAGTACAATGTTGAAAATTGTTCTTCAAAGTCATTCTTTTTATGCTTATTGTTGGATTTTGTTTATTGAAATTGTCACGCCCCCGAACCGAAACCTCGGGGGCGGGAGATGGGATTAAGCATAAATGTATTTTTCTTCTCCCAAGATCCGCGTGTGTGAAGACAACACATTCTGAATATTTTGCGGAAGCATTTGTGGCGTTGCGACCCGAAGTCCGTGGCCATCGGATTCCGCGTCGCACTCAACCTTTAGCCCATAGCTATTATATCAAGAATCATATCAGACTGGAGTAATCATCACAATAATTTACAGAGCTGACAGTAACAGGATATTACATTCCCGAATATGTTCAAGTTACAATTATCAATGTACATTAATTAAGAATCCCAAGGAAAAGGGCTAACAAAAGCCATACAACAATAAGCTATAAACTACTACCCAAATGTGACGTAGCTCCGATGTCAGACTCAATGTCTACATGACATAGCCGAAAAAACAACCTGCAAGGCATGGCTCCAAAGCCAACAAAACACTCAACTCGGGGCGAATAAATCTGAACCTGAGTACCAAAAGTAGTGGGTCAGACACGACGGTCTGGCAGGTGGATGAAAAGATAACAAATATACTGAAGAATAAAACATAAGATAAATCATGCTATTCGATCAAATGCTACATATAATTAAACGGGTGCAAAGTCGGGAATCTCGGGGAAAAACCTGTATTCATTTCAAGCACGGGTAAAACATGAATATCTAATAAAACATGTGTTCGGTTACATCATCTATAATCATAGATATTTGACAATCGGGTGTTCGTCTAAAACATGTATAAATATAGTGGTTTGACAAAACAAACGTTCATTTGAAACTTAAGTAAAAACACAAGTATACAACAAATCGGGTATCCATAGCAGTCTAGCAAAACCAAGGTCCATTTGAAACATATGTGAAAATACGGATATTTAACAAACCGGGTGTTCATTTAAAACAAGTGTAACCCAAGAAATCTGACAAGACTAATGTTCGTTTAAACCTATTCCAAGGTATGGATATTTAAACCAATCGAGTATCATGTAAAATAGGTATAAACATAGGAATCTGGCAAAACAAGTGTCATCTAAAACATATTTCAAACCATGGATATTTGACAAATCGGGTAATCATTTAAGACGGTATAAACATAGGAATCTCACCAGCCAAATGTCATTTAAAACAAGGCACGGATATTTAACAATTCGGGTATTCACTTAAAACATGTATAAACATCGGGATCTAACAAAACGAGTGTCGTTTAAAACGCATTCCAAAGCATGGACATTTAATAACTCGGGTATTCAATTTAAAACATGTGTAATCATATAACTCTAGCAAAAACCATCGATCGTTAGAAACATGTGTAAAAGCACGGGTATCCACCCAACCGGCATTCATGTAAAACATGTACGTGTGCAAAGGACATAAAACAATATAATAGTGACTGGATTTACAATAGAGAGCATTAACACTTATCTAAATAACAACTTTCATAAAAGCAATGAATCATTTAACTGAAAACAAGTAAGCAATATAAACCATGTCGGGTGTCCAAGGAATCGGGAACTGACAAGATGGCAATCACAAGAAGCTAAGTCCTCTATCACCGAAGTGACAAGAGCGGGACGTTGGTCTCTGTCACACAAGGTGAGGAGACTCAACGTAAATCATATATACAATAATAAATACACGGGAACGGGACCACGGTAGCGAACCGGGTATCGGGACGGGACCACGGCAATAACCGGGTATCGGGATCCAAACTGCAGCTGGCGGGACGGGAGAAGGATTTCCAAGTCAGTGGATCAGACTGACAAGGTATCCAAGCTTAGTGATGCCGACTCATAGGTTAAAACCAATCGAGACATATGCAAGTAATCAAGTACAGTAAATAAACGGTTAAACGGGGGTGCTCAAGGGCACGTAAATAAACGGGTAAACGGGGGTGCTCAAGGGCACACTGTCATATCATATCGGGCAATACATTTCGGGACAAGTAACTGTTACTAATGTAACTTCAATGCTTTCGGGAAAACAAGTCATGTAATGCAAATCTCGGGACAAGAGGTGAAACAATGAACTATGACAATTTCGGGAAAAGTATAAATTTCAAGATCTATTTAAGTGAATAGGGGTCCCGTATGTCGATTATAACAATTACTTGGTACTCCTTGAGTTTGGAGACATTCCGGGCTCCTTATGCACTTTTACTACTTCCAAAATTTAACATGAGCTTATGGGTAGTTCTAGATGTTACAATAGCAAGAATCAAGATTATCAACGGTCCATCCTAGGTATGACATTAATTCGGAAACATCGAGCAACCTATTCAGTCACCGAAAGGAATAGAATTCGCGATAACCAAGGGAAAGACTTGTGTTTAGATATAACGAAGATATCGCGTCGTTCCATCCCGTTCAAGATTGAAATGTATTGAACTTCGATGCTACCGAACCAACCGTGAAGAGCATCGGCTCAAGATGCTCCCACATATGGTCGAGTGAGTTCGAGGAGGTTAGCCAAGGTCCACGAAGAAAATAAACCTCAAAACCCACTTTCGGTCCGATCGATCGGCCGAAATTTCTGTACCCGCGCATCAGGCCAGGCAGACCGCATCGCTCGAGCGAATCTGGGAGTTCGCTCGAGCGAACTCATCGTTCGAGCGGTTATTTAAATGCGTTCGAGCGACCAGGCTGCTGGAACGCCCGTATCCCTTTCTGGACAGGTCGCTCGAGCGAACTGTCATGGTCGCTCGAGCGAACTGTCCAGAAACTGAATTCTGGCAGTTCAGTTCCCTCCTTTCTCTTCCTTTTTCCTTTCCAACACTTATACAAATGAGTTTTTCCTTACTTCAACAACATTCTAATTACAATAAAACTCCCATCAAGACTTCAATGAATCATTAAATCCAACCTCTTTCTTCACATTCGATCCCCAAACAAGGAGAGGAGTTCCCATCATAGACAAGGGTTCATTTGAGTCAACATTTATAGATAACAAGGTCTATTGATCACATTTCCATAACCAAGGATGTTTGAGCAAAACTCCATAAATGAGTATCAATTTCAAATCAATGTGACTCATAAACATAATCATGAATAGCCAAACCAACCTCATTCCTTATAAAACCATATGAACAAACTTGACTAAATGAAAGCATATATTTCCAAGAGATTAACAAGATAGAAACAACCATTAATATGCAATTTCGAAATCAATATATGTGTGACAAGAAGCATAGGTGCACACATGTATCCAAGGATCAAAAACAAGAAATAAACTTGGGATTTTCTCATAAAACTTTGATAACATTAAAAACATCCATTCATCCACTTGCCTCGGGTTCCAATCTAGCAAAACAAGCTCCTAATCACCTCTCAAGCTCAAGATCCACAATCTCTACAAAAACCCCCAAAAAGCCCTAAAATGGGTTACACAAAGAATGAAAATGAAAGAGCTTTCAATAATACAAATGGAGCTTCTCAAGAGCTAGAGGAACACTAATCTAGGAGATGGGAAGAATCACTTACTTGGAAGGTCCTCTAATGGACAAGGTAAGCTCAAGGAAAGTCTTGTAATGGTTGGTGAGCTCCACAAAAGCTATGGAAAGAAAGTCCTCAAGGAGATGAAGAAGATGGTGGCCTCCAATCTCTTCTTGGTGCAAGCTTGGAAGTGGATTGAGTGATGGGAAGCAAGAAGAAGAAGAGGGAGCAAGGAAAACCCTAGACTCCATGGTTGTGCTGGAACAATGGTGAAGAATGAGCAATGAAGGAGATGGGTTCCTTTTATAAATAAGTGAGAATGGGTCCCACAACTTAAAGAACTTGGGTGGCTGAAATCATCTAATTCGGGACCTCGGATGGATTCGACGAAGAAGGAAGAAATGATCGTCGAAATATCTAGTTTCCAAAAAGTGCATGTTTCACGGATTTCGAGAATATCGAGTTTTGGGTACAGATTTGGTGTGAAAAGACTGTTTTGCCCTCAAGGCCAAGAAATCGGTTTTCGGGTTCGCAAATGGATACGAGATCAACATGAAAGTTGTAGGATTCCTCAAGATGAATGCAATGGGCCAAAAACACGATACGAAACCAATCGGGAAAATCTCACAAGAAAATGCAAAGCCGAAAAGGGAACCCCCAAAGGGCCCCACAAGCTACCAAAGCACTCAAAAGCCCAAAACTAGAAGAAAACTCAATCTAGCTCACAAACTCAACCCAACAAATACTAATCCCACTAAAAGAACTAATCCACAAATAAAACAACACTAATCCAAGAGATTAGGGGTCGGGTTCTCACAGAAATGATTTGAAGATTGTATGAATGGAAATGCTCTAAAACATCATTAGTTATAATCATCTAAGCATGTTCCATGTTCTCATTTCCTTTTTCTTTTGATTACATCATCTTAGAAATGGAAATGAATATTGTTTGCATCTTTGCTTACTTGTTTACATTCTTTCTATATGTCATTTGGTTATATGTAATGTTGTGATATTAGTTATATTTGTAGAAGCCATACTAGAACTCTCAAATCCATTCTCTATGCCTTCTAGTCATTTCTTTTTGGATGGTTTTGATGTTGATTCATGTATTTTCTCTAAGTGATGTCATACTCATACATGTTTCAACTTCATAGTAGTGATCTTGATCATATGAATCTCTTTGAAATCCATTCTTCGTATTTCTATATGTTTGATGGATATCTTAGATGTTGAATTCATATGATTTTGACACTTTGAAAATTGCATGCATTTCAAAGTTATATCCTCTTGCATTGCAATTTATCTTGTTCATCACTTTGCTCAATAGTTATATCTTTAAAAGTGATGAATATCCTTTTATGATGCTTGATGGAATTTTGTGTTTGTCACACCCTTGCTATTAATCATGTTGTCATATTCAATTGGTTTCATTTGGTATAATTTTCCATTGATTTCATATCCAATTGATGTCTTATCTTGTGAATGTGATAGACCTTGTATACATTGGATTGAACTTGATAGTTATATGTTCTCATTCCATATCACATTCCGTTAGCATCAAAAATTTCATGATTGCCTCCTCCCTTGCTCATTTAGGTAAATCTCATGACCACCATGTTTATGTGTTCATAATATTGGTTGGTTAATTGTTGAGGTAGGCTTCATGTTTGAATTTCATTTCACTCATCTTGCACATTAATAGTCATATTTATTGATTGAATGAAATGATTTCAAAATTTTCATAGCATATGTTTTTCATAGTTAAACTATTTGATGCTATGTTTAGTAAACCCCATTACATCATGGATAGCTCTAATTTAGATTTATCTTAATAGTTATATTCTTTATAACTCCATTTTAGAGTGATTGATTTTATAGCATTATCCTTGAATCTCAATTGGTATTCTTTGTTTTTTTTCCAATTGATATCCATGATCGCTTTTCCCATTGACCTTGCTCTTTTGGTAATTTGATCATTTTGTGCTCTATAGTTAAATGTGTCTAATCCTTTCCTTGAAGTTGACCCTCAATTGGTTAAACCATCTTCTTCTTGAACCAAATAGTTATATCTTTGTCAAAAGTTTGACAAAAGGAGAGAATGGATTGAGGGGGAGTAAACCTTCTTAGGAAGTATTAGTTCTGATCAAATTCACCATTGGATTAACTTTGAACCCTTAGAGACTACTTCCATACATGATAACCTGTTATGTATTTCATTTTCGATTTCTTTTGTTAACATGTGCTACTAAAAGCTATTTTCCTTGTCTCATGTGTGTAGATACCTTTGCAATTTAATGTCAAAGGAGGAGAGAGCATTCAAGTTCTCTAAAGGGGAAGAGATTGTCCAAGCTTCCTAAGGGGAGATATTGTATGATCTTCTACAGGGGGAGAGAATGCATATCTTGCCAAAGGGGGAGAGAGGCATGGTCAAAGGGGGAGAGCTATTAGAAGAAAGAAAGCTTGGAGCTAAAGAAGATGCCTGGCCATAGAGAGGAAGATGAAGAGATAGCTTGAAGATTGATCAAGCACCAAGAAAGGAAGGACTATCAGTGGACCCATCTAAGGTTGAAGCAGTTATGAGTTGGGAAAGACCGAAGAATGCAACGGAGATCAGAAGTTTTCTGGGTTTAGCGGGCTATTACAGGAGGTTTGTGCAGGGATTTTCGTCGATTGCGTCACCATTGACAAAGTTGACGAGAAAAAATGCACCATATGTGTGGATAGATCAGTACGAAGAGAGTTTCCAAGAGCTAAAGAAGAGCTTGGCTACAGCACCAGTCCTTACCTTACCATCCGAGAGCGGCGGTTTTACCATTTTTACCGATGCTTCGAATGTTGGACTTGGTTGCGTGTTGATGCAAGAAGGAAAAGTGATAGCATATGGATCCCGACAGTTGAAAGATCACGAGAAGAACTATGCCACCCATGATCTTGAGTTAGCAGCGGTTGTTTTCGCATTGAAAATGTGGAGACATTACCTCTATCGAGAGCAGTTCAAAGTCCACTCCGATCACCGCAGCTTACAGTACTTGTTTTCGCAGAAAGAATTGAACATGAGGCAGAGAAGATGGATGGAATATATAAAGGACTATGATTTTCCAATCAAGTACCACCCGGGGAAGGCCAATGTTGTTGCAGATGCCTTGAGCAGAAAATCAGTAGGCTCGGCAAATCTTAGTGGCACTTGTATCTTTGAACAATTTGAAGAGTTGAGTATAGACCTACAGCCACTGAGGAAGGGTGTTTTGTTAGCTAACATGATAGTGTCAGAACCTTCTTTCATTCAGAAGATCAAGGATAGTCAGTTGCAAAATCCAGAGTTGGCCAAGATTTCAGAACATATAGCAGAACGTCCTGATTTCCGTATTGTTGATGGAGTTCTGTATTACTGTGACCGTCTGTGTTGCCTAACATTGAAGATTTGAGAAATGACATCATGACTGAGGCTCATAGCACGAAGTATTCTATGCATCCAGGCAGCACGAAGATGTATCCGAATTTGAAGGGCAGATTTTGGTGGAACAACATGAAGAGAGAGATTGCAGCGTTTGTCTCCCGTTGCATGACCTGTCAGTTGATTAAAGCAGAGCATCAGAGGCCTCCAGGACTGTTATAGCTATTAGAAATCCCGGAATGGAAATGGGAGCACATTACCATGGAATTTATTTCGGGATTACCGAGGACTAGCAAGGGCAACGATGCGATATGGGTCATTGTGGACCGTCTCACCAAATCAGCGCATTTCCTTGCTATGAAGACTGGGAAGAAGATGCACATGCTACCTTTGGCAGAGTTGTTTGTCAGCGAGATAGTCAGTCGACATGGGCAGCCAGTTTCGATCACTTCTGACAGAGACAGCAGATTCGTCTCGAGGTTCTGGAAGACATTGCATGAGTCTATGGGCACGAGATTACAGTTCAGCACAGCTTATCATCCTCAGACAGATGGGCAGTCGGAGAGGACGATTCAGACTCTTGAAGATATGCTCCGTGCTTGTGTGTTAGATTTCAAGACCCAGTGGGACGAGACTTTACCGTTGTGTGAGTTTGTGTACAACAACAGTTACCACTCAAGCATTGGGATGGTTCCTTTTGAGGCCTTGTATGGCAGAAGGTGTAGGACACCTGTTTGTTGGGAAGAAGTTGGCACTCGCAGTTTCCATGGACCGACTATTGTTAGTGAGACCAGCGACAAGATCAAGTTGATTCAAGAGCGTCTGAAGGTGTCCCGGAGTAGACAGAAGAGCTATGCAGACTCCCATCGCAGAGATCTACAGTTCAAAAAAGGAGATTAGGTCTTCCTGAAAGTGTCACCTACAAGGGGAACATTGAGATTTGGACAGAAGGGCAAGCTATCGCAGAGATACATTGGACCATATGATATTATGAGCAAGATTGGTGATGTGGCTTACAGATTAGCCTTACCACTTGAGCTATCTGGTGTACACAACGTCTTCCATGTGTCTATGTTGAAGAAATATGTTCCCGACCCGTTGCATGTACTCCGGCATGAGCCATTGGAGATCAGAGAAGATGCCACCTATGTTGAGAAGCCAGTGCAGATCATCGATACAAAGGAACAAGAGTTGAGGACTCGGACTATTCAGTGGGTGAAAGTACTTTGGGAGAATCATGGACCGGAAGAGGCAACGTGGGAATTACGAGACCAAGTTAAAAAGAAGTATCCACATCTTTTACCTGAGGTGAGTCTTATATTTCATTTGGAGGACCAAATGCCCTAAGGGGTGGAGGATGTAAGGCCTCGACTCGAGTGAACCCGATTAGTGCTAATTAATTTGCGTGTTAGTTCTAAGCTTGATTAGTGACTTTGGCTAAGTTGGGTTTGGAATAGCTTTTGATATAGTTTTGGGGTATTTTGACTACTTTGTGTTAGTAGGACCCTTTGGGGGTTCCTTTTCATGACATTGCATTTGTTTGATGATTTATCGGAGGTTTTTGCATTCATGATTTTAATCCCGTTCTATCCGTATTGTTAATCCCTACAACTTTTATGTTGATCCCGTCCCCGTTTGAGATCCCGAAACCCGATTTCATGGCCTTGAGGGCAAAACAGTCATTGCACACAAAATCTGTACCCAAAACTTGATATTCCCGAAACCCGCGAAATATATACTTTTTGGAAACTAGATATTTCGACGATCATTTCTTCCTTCTTCGTCGAATTCATCCGAGGTCCCGAAAGAGATGATTTCAGCCCTTAAATTTCTTTAGTAGTGGGACCCATTCCCCTTTGCCATATAAGGAGAACCCATCTTCCTATTCCCTTTTTCCAGCACAAAAAGAACCTAGGGTTTGCTTTTGCCAACTTTCTTTCTTCTTCTTGCTTTCTCCATCTCCAATCCACACCAAACTTGCATCAATCAAGAAATGGAGGTCAACTTCTTCTTCCTCTTCACCATGGCTCTCTATTGATACCATTTGTGAAGAAAACCCTTCATCACAAGACTTTCTTTGAGCTCACCATTGCCATTAGAAAACCTTGCAAGTAAGTATTCCCCTTCATCTTCTAGATTTGTTTTCCTCTAACCTTAGAGAAGCTTCACCTTGATTATTAAAAAGTTTCCCTTTCTATTTCATTGTTTGACCATTTTAGGGTTGTTTGTTTGGGATTTTTCTCATAGTTTGGATTCCTTGCTTGGAAGAGTTTTAGAGCTTGATTTCATTGACTAGAGACACAAGGCAAGTGGATTATTTGATTTTTATGAGCTTTCAATGGTTTCCATGATGAAGGTGGTTGACTTGTCATTCCACCCATATTTATTGGCTTGCATTTACTTTTGAAATGAATGCATATTGGCTAAGTCATTTAATGTTTTGTAAACATGTTGGTTTAGCATTTATTGTCTTTGGTTGTATCCTAAATGAATGTTTGTGAAATGGTTTCCTTCCTCTTTTCTTTGTATTGGGCTTGATGTGAAGGAATGAGGTGATGAATGATCACAAGTTGGAGTTTTGGAGAAGTATAAATGGGTGCATTAGAGGAACTCCTTGCTCATTTTCATTGCAAGGACCAAGTGGAAGTGGGGAAAATGGTTTTGAGGAGGAGAAAGGGCTCAAATCTGAACACAGTGGGTGATTCCCGCACCTGGCGGTCAGCCTGCGGTCACCCGGCGGCTAGCCGCTTGGTGATTGGCGGCTAACTGCCAGGTAGCCGAAATGTCACGGTTGCTTTTCCAGAGAGCACACTTCTCCACCTGAAAACTCGGCCAGCTCCACGTTAGCCAGCGGCTAACCGCCAGCTAACCGCACTTGGCGGTCAACTTTCCAGTAAGCTGCATTTCTGCAGCCCAGCCGCGGTCAGGTGCGCGGTCAGCCAGCGGCGGCTAACCGCCAGCTGACCGAAATTTCCCAGGTTTCGGAGAGCTCCTCGCTCGAATGAACTCTCCGGTTCGTTCGAGCGCTGAGCTTTGTTAATTGAAGGAGATTCATTAGACATTGTATGAGGCCATCCGAGAAAGAAACCATATCACAAGGACGTCATTCGAAGTTTTGAAAATTCAAAGTGTATAAGGAGCCCGGAATGTCCCCAAACTCAAGAGTACCAAATTATTATTAGATTGACATACGGGATCCCTATCCACTTTAAACGAATTTTGAACCCGATACTTTACTTGAAATCCCAATTGTTTATTGTACCTTATTTGACCCCGAGATTTATACTACATGTCTTGTTTCCCGAAAGCATTGATGAACACTTGAAATGGTTATTTGACTTGAAGTGCATTGCACCACATGAAATGTTAGTGTGCCCTTGAGCACCCCTGTCTTGCCCGTATATCTATTGTACTTGATTTAATTGCATATGTCTCGATTGTATTTGACCTATTAGTCGGCACCACTAAGCTTGGATAACCCTGTTGGTCTGATCCACCGACTTGGAGATCCCCCTCTTGTCCCGCCAGCTGCAGTTTGGATCCCGCTACGCGGTCATTACCGTGGTCTTGTCCCGATGCCGCAGATTGCTACTGTGGTCCTCGATGCCCGGCTCGCTACCGTGGTCATGTATAGTATTGTATATGTATATGTATTTATATGAGATCCACTGTTTCTCCTCACCTCGAGTGATTGCGATCAGTGCCTAGTTACTGCTCTATCACTTTAGTGATAGAGGACTTAGCTTCGTGTGGTTGCCATCTCGATTGTTTCCCGTTTCCTTGGTCACCTTACATGTTTTACATTGCATACGTGTATTTGGAATAAATGTTTTATCTTGTTCCTAGAAATTGTTATTTAAATGGGTTTACATGTTTTGAAGGTAAATTCATTTATTTTCATATTGTTATTGTGTTTTCCTCCATTTGCCAAACCGTCGTGTTTGACCTACTCTTTGGTACTCAGGTCCCGTTGTTGGTTACCCCGAGGAGGAGCATGAGGAGAAGGTCGTAGAACCGCAACAGTTAGTTGAGCGGCGTGCTGATGACGTCATGTAGACGTGTGGTGGCTATGAGAGACTAATATTTTGGGAGAACTATTTAACCATTCCTTGGATTGGTATTTTGTTATATTGGCCTTGTGGGCCTCTATTTTTGGGGAAATGTAATTAAATGTTATTTGTATAAACTTCAACTTACTTTGGGTAACATGCTAAAAATCATTGCTCATTCTGATACAGTACTTTAGACTTGTGTTATTGTCTTGATGACCAAGGATGGTTTGACTATTTGATTTGCTACACGCTTCCGCACTTAAAAGAAATGTTCATTGATGGTTGTGATATCCTCACCGCGGACACATGTGGGAAATTAAATAAACGTATGTTGTTATTAAACAGTTGTATCATTTGAGATGATGAAATTGTCCCGACTCCGGATCAGCTCCTTCTCATGGATTCCCGGTCCGGGGTCGCGACAGACTGGTATAAGAGCGAGACGTGTTTCAAGCAATTAAAAGAAACTAGAAATCCTTAGGACGTGGCGAGGATTCGTTAGATTTTTCGTTAGCTAGTCTCGTGTGAGCAATGTGTGACCCTTTATATTATTATGTGCTAACAAGTTGTTTTGCAGCATCATGCCTCCCCGTAAGAGAACAGTGAACGGAATTCCTTCTGGAAGTAACAGTGGTCACACCGGGCCGGTAGAAGAGGATATAGTTGAGAACAACCCACCTAACCAGTTCCAGGAAATGATGCAAGCAATGCTTGACCAGCAGCGTCAAGCCATTGAGAACCAAGCTAGATTGCAAGAACAGATGCTCAAGAGAGAAGAAGACCATGCTAGGGAAATGACAGAGATGCAAAGGCAATTGCTTGAGGTCCTACAGAGGAGACCGGAACCAGTTCAACCTCAGCCAGCTATTGTCATAAACCAGAGGCAACATGATCCTAATGCCTTGTTTGAGCGATTCAGGAAGAGAGCTCCGAAGGAATTTCTGGGAATAGAAGACCCATTGGCTGCAGATGACTGGTTGGAACACACAGAGAACATCTTTGAGATTTTCCAGTGTACGGGGGGAGATAGGGTCAAGTTGGCATCATCCCTCTTTGTTGGTTTAGCAGACAGACGGTGGAAAACGGTTAGAGAAGAATACAGAACCATGGCTGATGCAGAAGTGTGGAAAAATTTCAAGAGGCAATTTCATGACAAATATGTACCTGCTCATATCAAGAAGCAAAAGGCCATAGAATTTCAACAGCTTGTCCAAGGGAGTATGACAGTCTTAGAATATCTCACTAAGTTCGAGAGACTGTCTAGATATGCTCCGGAGTTGGTGGATACGGTGGAGAAGAAGATTGCCAAATTCTTTGAGGGGCTTAATCCCTTCATTGAGAGAGATGCCACCGGGGTAGTACCACCTGCAACTTTTGATGAGGCAGTGAAGAGGGCCTATAAGTTTGAGAACTTTCACAACAAGATCCTTAGAGTGCAAGGCAAGGGACAAGCTCAGCAGTAGAACCACCAGCAAAGGAACCATCAGAACAAGAGACAGAGGACAGAACCGATTGCTCAAGGTCCATTGGTTTGTACCCATTGTGGGAAGAACCATGAGAGTGCACAGTGTCGTACACTCACAGGAGCATGTTTCAGATGTGGCTCCATGGCTCATCAGATGAGAGACTGTCCAACACAGAATAGGCAGAATCAGCAGCAGCAACAAGGGGCACAGCGACCACCAGCGCCACAGAATGCAATAGTTGTTCAGAATCAGGCAAGGCCCCTACAACAACAAGCACCACCACAGCAACAACAACAACAGGCTCATCAGCAGGGACACAACCCAAATCAGCGTGCACCGCAGCAGCATAGGAATGCACCTGTCACGCCCCCGAACCAGAACCTCGGGGGCGGGAATTGGGATTAAGCATAAATGTATTTTACTTCTCCCAAGATCCGCGTGTGTGAAGACAACACATTCTGAATATTTTGCGGAAGCATTTGTGGCGTTGCGACCCGAAGTCCGTGGCCATCGGATTCCGCGTCACACTCAACCTTTAGCACATAGCTATTATATCAAGAATCATATCAGACTGGAGTAACCATCACAATAAATTACAGAGCTGACGGTAACAGGATATTACATTCCCAAATATGTTCAAGTTACAATTATCAATGTACATTAATTAAGAATCCCAAGAAAAAGGCTAATAAAAGCCATACAACAATAAGCTATAAACTACTACCCAAATGTGACGTAGCTCCGATGTCAAGCTCAATGTCTACATGACATAGCCGACAAACTAACCTGCAAAGCATGGCTCTACAGCCAACAAAAGCACTCAACTCGAGGCGAAGAAATCTGAACCTGAGTACCAAAAGTAGTGGGTCAGACACGACGGTCTGGCAGGTGGATGAAAAGAACACAATATAGCGAATAATAATACAAATGATAAATCATGTTATTTGCTCAAAATGCTGCATATAATTAAACGAGTGCAAAGTCGGGAATCTCGGGGAAAACTTGTATTCATTTCAAGCACGGGTAAAACATGAACATCTAATAAAACATGTATTCATTTACATCATCTATAATCATAGATATTTGACAATCGGGTATTCGTCTAAAACATGTATAAATATAGTGGTTTGACAAAACAAACGTTCATTTGAAACTTAAGTAAAACACAAGTATACAACAAATCGGGTATCCATAACAGTCTAGCAAAACCAATGTCCATTTGAAACATATGTGAAAATACGGATATTTAACAAACCGGGTGTTCATTTAAAACAGGTGTAACCCAAGAAATCTGACAAGACTAATGTTCGTTTAAACCTATTCCAAAGTATGGATATTTAAACAAATCGGGTATCATGTAAAATAGGTATAAACATAGGAATCTGGCAAAACAAGTGTCATCTAAAACATATTTCAAACCATGGATATTTGACAAATCGGGTAATCATTTAAAACGGTATAAACATAGGAATCTCACCAGCCAAATGTCATTTAAAACAAGGCACGGATATTTAACAATTTGGGTATTCATTTAAAACATGTGTAATCACATAAATCTAGTAAAACCATCGATCGTTTGAAACATATGTAAAAGCATGGGTATTCGCCCAACCGGCATCCATTTAAAACATGTGCGGGTACAAAGAACAGAAAACAATATAATAATAACTGAATTTACATTGGAGAATATTAGCACTTGTTTAAATAACAACTTTCATAAAGGAAACGAATCATTTATCGGAAAGTAAGTAAACAATATAAAACATGTCGGGTATCCAAGGAATCGGGAACTGGCAAGATGGCAACCACACGAAGCTAAGTCCTCTATCACTAAAGCGATAGAGCAATAACTAGGCCCTGATCTCAGTCACTCGAGGTGAGGAGAAACAGGGGATCTCATATCAATACATATACATATACTAGGCCCTGATCTCAGTCACTCGAGGTGAGGAGAAACAGGGGATCTCATGAATGCATATACATATACTATACATGACCACGGTAGCGAGCCGGGCATCGGGGACCACAGTAGCAATCTGCGGTATCGGGACAAGACCACGGTAATAACCGGGTATCGGGACGGGACCACGGTAATAACCGGGTATCGGGACGGGACCACGGTAATAACCGGGTATCGGGATCCAAGCTGCAGCTGGCGGGACAAGAGGGGGATCTCCAAGTCGGTGGATCAGACCAACAAGGTTATCCAAGCTTAGTGGTGCCGACTCATAGCTCAAATACAATCGAGACATATGCAATTAAATCAAGTACAATAGATATACGGGCAAGACGGGGGTGCTCAAGGGCACACTAACATTTCATACCGGGCAATACATGTCGGGACAAATAACTGTTACTAGTGTAACTCCAATGCTTTCGGGAAAACAAGTCATGTAATGCAAATCTCGGGAAAAGAGGTGAAACAATGAACTATAACAATTTCGGGTAAAAATATCGGTTTCAAGATCTATTTAAGTGAATAGGGGTCCCGTATGTCGATTATAACAATTACTTGGTACTCCTTGAGTTTAAAGACATTCCGGGCTCCTTATGCACTTTTACGATTTTAAAAACTTAAAATGAGCTTATGGGTAGTACTAGATGTCACAATAGCAAGAATCAAGATTATAAACGGTCCATCCTAGGCATGACATTAATCCGGAAACATCGAGCAACCTACTCAGTCTTCGAAAGGAATAGAATTAGCGATGACCAAGGAAATAGACTTGTGTTTAGATATAAAGAAGATATCGCGTCGTTCCATCCCGTTCAAGATTGAAATGGATTAACTCCGATGCCACCGAACCAACCGTGAGGCGTGTCGGCTCGAGACATTCTCACACATGGTCCAAACAGTCCAAAGAGGGTAGCCAGGGTCCCATCTAAAACCAAGAATTAGTGTCTAATCAACACCATTCTTTTCTTTTAGTTCTCTAGTCTTAGAGACCTTAGATTAGGGTATAATTGGTCTTAACACTAAGGTATATACCCCTAGGACTCATAGAAAGCCCAAAGGTTTCCAAAAAAACACAATATCAAATTTCACTGCGGGCCGATCGATCGGTCGAAATTTCTGTACCAGAAATGTACAGGGTCCGATCGATCGGCTGAAAAAGCCTTACAGTTAAAAGTCAGTCTGATCGATCGGTCTGAACGTCCGATCGATCGGACCTGGGCGCAATGCAGGTCCGGGAACTTGATTTTTTTCCTTTTTGTTTCCTTTCCTTCCAACATATAATCAATCACATAGAATTATACATAAGGAGACTTAAACACATGTTTCCAAGACATTAAAATGAGCTAAAGAGCTCCTCATTTCAAGTTCCTCCATTTCCATCCTTTCCATTCACAATAAATCTCAAAAGTGGAGAAAACTCATTCATGTGAAACCATTTGCAATCTTGACACTATGATACATACATTTCCAAGAGATTAACAAGGGAGAAATAACTCATCAATAAGCACATCTTGAAATCAATATTAATCATATTAAAGACAACTATTAAAATCACCAAAACCATTAATGAATCAAGATTTTCTCACAAAACATGTTAATAATCAAAACGATCCAATCAACCACTTGCCTTGGGTTCCAATCTCACAAACCAAGCTCCTAATCCCTTCTTAAGCTCACTTCAAAGCTACAATAAAAAAACCCCCAAAAACAACCCTAAAATGGGTTACACAAAGAATGAAAATGAAAGAGCTTTCAATAATACAAATGGAGCTTCTCAAGAGCTAGAGGAACACTAATCTAGGAGATGGGAAGAATCACTTACTTGGAAGGTCCTCTAATGGCAAGAGTAAGCTCAATGGAAGCCTTGTGATGGAGGGTTCTCTTCACAAATGATACCAATGGAAAGCTTGTAAGATGAGGAAGAAGATGATGATCTCTATTGCTTGATTGATGAGCTCTAGGTGTGGCTTGGAGATGGAGAAGCAAGAAGAAGAGGAGAAAACACAAGAGCAAACCCTAGGCTCAGCTGGAACAATGGTGAAGAAATGAGCAATGAAGGAGATGGGTTCCTCTTATAAACAAGTGGGGTTTGGGTCCCACAACTTAAGGGACTTGGGTGGCTGAAATCATCTAATTCGGGACCTCGGATGGATTCAATGAAGAAGGAAGAAATGATCGTCGAAATATCTAGTTTCCAAAAAGTATATGTTTCACGGATTTCGAGAATATCAAGTTTTGGGTACAGATTTGGTGTGCAATGACTGTTTTGCCCTCAAGGCCAAGAAATCGGGTTTCGGGTTCTCAAATGGATACGAGATCACCATGAAAGTTGTAGGATTCCTCAAGATGAATGGAACGGGCCAAAAACACAATACGAAACAAATCGGGAAAATCTCACAAGAAAATGCAAAGCCGAAAAGGGAACCCCCAAAGGGCCCCACAAGCTACCAAAGCACTCAAAAGCCCAAAACTAGAAGAAAAATCATTCTAGCTCACAAACTCCACCCAACAACTACTAATCCCACTAAAAGAACTAATCCACAAATAAAACAACACTAAACCAAGAGATTAGGGGTCGGGTTCTCACAGCACCCGAAGGCAGGCCACAGCAGGCACAGAATAGGCCCCAACAGCGAGGCCAAATCTACGGAGTCAATAGAGTGGATGCAGAGGCAGCGGGAAATGTAGTGGAAGGTACACGTCTTATTTGTGGGATAAAAGCTAAGATTTTATTTGACCCTGGTTCTACCCATTCATTCTTATCCCATGAATTTGCTAAGTTGATTGATATGCATGCTAGAGAACTTGAGTTTATTTTGACCGTGGCAACCCTAGTAGGCAAACAAATTATTTGTAGTACATATTACCCTAGTTGCACAGTCCAGATAGGAGAAGTGATTTTAACGCAGATCTCATTCTATTAGAGATGTTCGATTTTGATGTCATCCTAGGGATGGATTGGCTGGCAGGATACCATGCCACAATGGATTGTTTCCATAAGACCCTGACTTTCAAGTTAGATGAGACACCAGCAGGGGTGTTGTTTCAGGGAGAGAGGAGGAGTCCTCGTGCAGGGTTGGTCTCAGCATTGAAGGCTGATAGACTTTTGAGAAGTGGTTGTGAAGCTTATTTGGCGTTTATCACGGAGGATAAACGGTCCGAAGGGGTGGAGGAGATCCCAATTGTTTGGGAGTTCCCGGATGTTTTTCTGGAGGAGATTCCAGGTTTACCACCTATTAGAGAGATTGATTTTGTAAAGTCCGTGGGGATCCGAACCCTAGAGGGGGGGTGAATAGGGTGAGCTTCAATTATGACCAATTTTAATCAATTATAACTTCTTTAAAACAAACTAGTCACATGTGCTGATTAATCATACAAGATGCGGAAGCTAACAAAAGAATCACCACAAAGCAAGCACCATCACACAAGGATTTATAGTGGTTCGGCCTCAATGCCTACGTCCACTACCGGCTTGTGATCCAACACCCCACCGGATTTCCACTATTTATGCTTTTCAATAGGCTAAGCAATAACCTTTACAATATGCTTTCCAAGGCTAAGCAATAACCTTTACAATGATGTTTTTCAAGGCTTAACATCAACCTATACACTATGTGTGAGGTCCCACCCTTGGTGGGCCCTCTAAGGGCTATTTTATAGGCTAATTAATCTTAATTTATCTTAATTATTGTTTAATTATGTTAATCTTCGCTAATCTTCGCTAATTATTGCTAATCTTTGTTAATCTTGGTTAATTACTGTTTTAATTGGGCTAGTTTGGGGCTAATTATATTGACTAGTGAGATTTCCTAAGTTAGTTAGGTTAACTTAGTAGGTTAGTGTTTTTAATTAGTTGGGTGCATGAATTAATCTTAGGCTTAGTTAGTAGTGTCTAATTAATCAAGTTAATTAGGTTGGGTTAGCTAAAGGTGCTCTCTAGAACCTTCTTTCCTAATGACCCAACTACCCTCAAACCCTAACCCTAATCCCATTAAACCCTAGGGCTAAACAAGTCATTAGCTACCCCACTAATCCTATAAAATGTCTCTTAACTCTTGCAAACCTAAAACCCTAAACCTAATCTCAGCCCCCATTCCCAAGAAAACCTCCAGCCCTCTTCCCAAGAAAACTGCCCCAGCCCATTACTGTTCCTCCCAACTACCTCCATCTCCATTGCAACACTCTTCTCCTCCTTCATTTCCTCTCATACGTTGGAGAGAGACAACCAGCTACTGTTGCTGGGATTTTGGTGAGAAGCTGCTGCACCCCATCTTCCTTCTCCCTCTCTTCATTCCTCTCATCCGTGACTCTGCTGGAATTCCACCTGGAAGCTACAGCAAAGCTGCTATTGCTGGAACCACATCATACTGCTGCCTTCTTCCTCTTCTTCACTTCAACTGGAGCAGCCACCCCCCCCCCCTCCATCTTTCCCATTCCACTACCAGCTACTGTTGTGCTGAATTCGAGCTGGGACATCTTCCCAGCAGCAGCAGCTGCTACCACATCTCCATCTCCCCTGTTGTGCTGGAAAACCCATCTTGAAGCTCTGCTGCTGTCTTCTTCATTTCCAGCTACTGCTACAGCCACTCCATCACTTCCCTCATCTCCTTCTCTCCATTTCCCTACTGTTACTCTGCTGAAAGTTTCCCCGGGCTGTGCTGCAACTACTTCTTCTCTGCTGGAATATTTCCTCTGTGACTGTCTTTCTAGAGGCAGCAGCTACATCATCTTCTTCCTTTTCAATTCCTCACCTGGGAGGCCCAGCTGTTGCTGGAATCTGGTTTAAAGAGCTGCTGTGTCTTCTTCCCTTTCATTCCTCTCTTCTTTCCATTGCTGGAACTGTGCTGGAGGCTGCTGTTATTATTGGAAACAACTCTTAAGAGCTGCTACAACAGCTGTGCTTCATCTTCTCCTCATCTCACAGCTGGAACTTGGATCTCTACTGTTATCTCTCTATTTCTCTCTACAAATCTCTCTCAATTCAGCTAAAAGGCAAGTGCATCAAACTACTAACTTAGGATATGTGTTTTATTATGTGATTCCCTTGTTTTCAGTTCTTATTATGTTCAGTTTAGTCTAGATTTCACATGAGCTTTGTTTTATGTTTTTGGATGGAAAGGTCACTGATGGATGGGGGTTTCCAACCCCATTTGGAAGATCAGTGGGCCATAAGGTGATGGATGGATGGTTTTTGTGTTGTTAATTGATTAGAAGTGTTTGGGTGAAGTTTGGAAGAGATTGGAAGTAGTTTGGGTGGAAATGGAGCCAAAACAGAGTGACTGCAGAAACTGGGTTTTGTCCCAGTTTCGTGTAACCGGTTAACCGGTTGGTTAACCGGCAGTGTAGCCGGTTAACCGGGCTTTGCAGGCCGGTCAACCAGCCACACTGAAATTGCAGAAATGGCAGCTCCCAGTTATTTCTTCTGCAGGAAGTGCTGCAGTGCAGCCGGTTAACCGGACTATGCAGGCCGTTTAACCGGCCACACTGAGATTTCTTGGAAAACTGGCCCTTAGCCATTTCTTGCACAAATTTCATTTCAAATAGTCGGGTTGACCTGGTCTCGCACCGGTTGACCCGATTCACGCTGTTTGTGCAGGAAGTGACTGAAAGTTGGTTCTTCAATCAAAACTCAGACTCCTTACACCCAAATGGACTTGATACTTAGGATTTTACTTTAGAAAGTGTTTAAAGCTGGATCATCAATCTTTCTAAGGTTTCAGAGTATGCGGTCAATCACCTAGGCCTGGTTGTTTGACCGGACACGCTGTAAGCCTTTAGAAACGATATAAGTTGTCCAGGAAGTCTGATTCAGATTAGTTAGTGCACTCGGTTGATCTTCCCGGCCAGGAAATCCACCGAGCTCACAACACATCAGGTTCACCTGGAAAACCCTGATTGTTCCAGTTTTCAACACTTAGGAGATATGATCAGTTGTGGGGCCCATTGACCATCCAAATGAGCATTTGTCAGTGTCCTAAGCCCGAGTCAACGGTGTGGCTCAACCTTGACTCGCGGGGACCACTGTTTAGTGTTTTGGTTGATAATCTAAGATGATTCGACCTCTAAGAGTTGTCATAGATGCCCTTAACCAACTAAGCACCAAATACAATGTTTTATGGCATTAATGACATCGTTTGGAGATCGAATTACCGGAGATAGACCCGAACCTAAAGTGGCCCATTACCTAGGATTGGACCGTTGGATTTCCCGTTGATTCTCTGATTGAAGTTTATACTTCACTGTTATCATTTATTGTCATTCTTAGATCTTTAGAATAGCTGCTTACCATTAATTGAACATAAATGGAAGACCTGAACCTAGGGTATCTAGAGGTGACCCGATGATGTGACTTCGGAGATCATTGACCCGTGTCTGTGTCTAGGCGGGCCCTTATTGGGCCTAAGAGTGGAGATGTGAACCATTTAGCTTGAAGAGGTAGTTTCTATTGGCTGTTAAGCTGTTATGGATTGTAATGGAACTGTTTGTCAGTAGTAGATGGATTGGTTGCCTCGTTTGGACGGTTTTAGACCAGGCCATGTACTGATGGGCCTTGGTATGGATCCAACGAGTGGGCCTGGATCTTGAATGAGATCCAGAGTCTGTATTGAGATGTGTGGACCTTATAGAGGTATTGTTAGGACCTTGTTCACGCAAGGCAAAGCCTAGACAGACACAGACCTTAGAGTTATTCTCGAGTCGGCATGAACATTCACTCGGTTGATTTAAGCTCAGCCTGTGGACTGATCATCCCCGGTAGGAGCTAGTTGAGTATGGTGAAGCTATCATGATGAGCTGTGTGGTTAAGACGGCAAGGTGTCATACCGTGCCGATCTGGAGTGATGAGATGATGAGTTGATGAGTGATATTCGGGGTTAGTTATTCCCTGGTGAGATTCCCCACCGCGACTGTGTTCAGTATGGGAGGGCCGCGGCATAATATCCCGCGGTATTCCAGCTCGTGTGAATGTGCCACCTTGTTTGTAGTAGTTTAGATGTTTCTATTCATACTGATTCTTTATGAGTTAAATGCACAACTGCCTAGTTCATTTCCCTTGCTATTCATTTAATTTATGTACTCGTCTTTACTTCCTTTGATATATATATGCTATGTTAGTAGTATGCTGTATCTTGCCAGATCGTTTAGATCTGACCCATTCTATGGTGCTTAGGCCTTGACCCAGAGATTCCCGACGACGCACTAGTCCTCCTGGAGGCACCTGTAGCCGGAGAGTACGCTTGGGGCCCGGCCGACACGGATGTCGAGCCGGAGGGCGAGGAGTTTATACATGGGTTTTGAGGGACATTGTTATTTTGGGTTTTTGAGAGATATTCTGTAGTGAGAAGGGTAGAATGAAAATGTATAACTTTGATTAACATTGAATCATTTTAATTAGACATATGTTCTGCTCATACTTTATATATTTATCAATACCTATTGCTTCCGCTTTGTTTAAATCGTTATGCTTCCGCAATATTAAATGTTATAACTATGTTGGTCAAAAAGTTTTAAATTGGACCTCACTGCGGCCTACGATCTTGGAAGTTCTCGGATTTTCCGGGAAGTAGCGCGCCAATTTCGGGTAACCGAATGAGTATATCGGTATCCGGAATTGGGGCGTTACACTATGCTTTTATAGGCTAAGCAATAACCTCTACAATGATGTTTTTCAAGGCTTAACATCAACCTATACACTATGCTTTTATAGGCTAAGCAATAACCTCTTCAACCACAAGGTTGGTTATCTCTCTAATTTAGTGTCTATCATACACTTGATGGAGATTCTATTTAGCTCATTACATTTGCCTCTAAAATAGGCGGATATGAAAATGAAAAAACTAATACACACTCACACTATGGATGCAAAGATGAAAGTACATGAAGTGTGTGTGTGTGGTCCTCAATCATTTTGAAAATGAAAGCTCATAAATGTATGCCTAAGGCTTTTGAAAATTTTAGCTCATAAAACATTTATGATTGAGGATATAATGCAATCACATGTTAAAAGTAACAACTTGTTAATGATATCAAAGTTACACAAGGTGTATGAAATGGATTAGCTCTAAACATGTGATGCATAGGGATGTCAATCAAATCAACGATGAAGATCAAAACATAAAAATAGATTTGATTGAAATGAGGGGACAAATCATATGTAATTATAAATACAACTTGAATATGATATACCAATCAAAGTAAGGCAAGTTGTGAAACATTAAAACAATAATACACATATGATTTGTAAAGATGTTGAATCCAAAACATAAGATACATTTGAAAGAGATTTTCTTATGATGGAAAACAACAACCAAAGATTCAACAAAGTATATGAATCATGTTACATATTTCATTAACATGATCTACTTAGATTTACCAAAGATAAAGTACTACTTTGATGAATCAATGGTGATGTATCCAAAACAATAGATCTATTCAAAATATAGAACATGCTAAGGATACAACAAATCATAGATTAACATGCTACAAAAGATTTATCAAAGATAAAACAAAACATGAAAACATATGATTTGTAAAGAAGTTGAATCCAAAACATAAGTTAGTTTTGAAAGAGATGTTCTTATGATGGAAAACAACAACCAAAGATTCAACCAAGTATATGGATCATGTTACATATGATTTCAAAGATTTTTCCATTAACATGATCTACTTAGATTTACCAAAGTTAAGTACTACTTGGATTGAATCATATGGTGTTGTATCCAAAACAATAAATCAATTCAAAACATAAAACATGTTAAGGACACAACACAAACATAGTTTAACATGCTAGAAATGATTTACCAAAAATAAAACCAAGCATGAAAACATATGATTAAGGAAAGTAAAGCCTACTTGTTTATTTAACTTCATTAATCCAAGCTTTAGCTTTCCTAATGCTCCCCTTCATCCCTTGGTTCTTTTCCCTTGAATATGCCTCAAAACCTCTCAAGGAGGGGCTAAAAATTCCCAACTTTTGGCAAAGGAAAGAACTCATATTTATAGCAAAAAGTTGCCAACGGCTAGTCCTCGGTCGACCTAGACACAGGCCTCGGTCGACCGAGAACACACAACGGTCAAATTTCTGACCGTTGGTGCTCCCAGGCAAATTCTGCCTGCAGTGTTCCCGGTCGACCGGGACCTCTGCGCCGGTCGACCGGCGACACTGCAGTGGCCAAAAATTCCAACTTTTGCTTTTTCAAACATATTCTTTGTGGAACTATTTGGGCCATATAATCAAGCTTTAAAACATGTTTTAAATCATTCTAAGGGTTTTAAAACATGGAACATAAAAAGCCTAAAACATTTTGAAAGATTTAAAACTCATAGGCTAGCTTGATTTTCTAAAACTCTTTTCTAAAACAAATGCATCCATGATTTAAAAACAAATCATGCATAAATCAAAACTTTTACAACTCTTAAAAACAATGCATGAATAAAACAAGATTTCAAGTTTATTTAAAACAATGCAAGTGTGTAAATCAAATGATGCTTGAATGATAATGCATCCATCAAATTGCAATCTACAAAATTCCTAACAGATTTCACTATTGAGGTATTACCATGGACCGCTCCTATATCTATTGCACCTATAGAATGACTCCAGCAGAGTTGGGAGAGTTGAAGACTCAGTTGCAGGAATTGTTGGACAAAGGTTTTGTGAGACCAAGTGTTTCACCATGGGGAGCTCCAGTTTTGTTTGTCAAGAAGAAGGATGGTTTAATGAGAATGTGTATAGATTATAGAAGATTGAATAATATGACCATTAAGAACAAATACCCATTACCAAGAATAGATGAATTGTTTGATCAGTTACAAGGTGCATCATACTTTTCGAAGATTGATTTGAGATCCGGTTACCACCAGCTGAGAGTTAGAGAATCATACGTGTTGAAAACAGCTTTCCGGACAAGATATGGCCACTATGAGTTCTTAGTGATGCCATTTGGGTTGACTAATGCACCGGCAGTGTTCATGGCGTTGATGAACAAGATATTTGCAGAGTATTTGGATCAGTTTGTTGTAGTGTTCATAGATGATATTTTGGTGTACTCCAAGACTAGAGAAGAGCATGAAGAGCACTTGAGGATAGCACTGCAACTCTTGAGAGAGAATCAGCTGTATGCGAAGCTCAACAAGTGTGAATTTTGGTTGGAGCAAGTAGCATTTTTGGGGCACAGCATCTCCAAGGAAGGACTATCAGTGGATCCATCTAAGGTTGAAGCAGTTATGAGTTGGGAAAGACCGAAGAATGCAACGGAGATCAGAAGTTTTCTGGGTTTAGCAGGCTATTACAGGAGGTTTGTGCAGGGATTTTCGTCGATTGCGTCACCATTGACAAAGTTGACGAGGAAAAATGCACCATATGTGTGGATAGATCAGTACGAAGAGAGTTTCCAAGAGCTAAAGAAGAGATTGACTACAGCACCAGTCCTTACCTTACCATCTGAGAGCGGCGGTTTTACCATTTTTACCGATGCTTCGAATGTTGGACTTGGTTGCATGTTGATGCAAGAAGGAAAAGTGATAGCATATGGATCCCAGCAGTTGAAAGATCACGAGAAGAACTATGCCACCCATGATCTTGAGTTAGCAGCGGTTGTTTTCGTGTTGAAAATGTGGAGACATTACCTCTATGGAGAGCAGTTCGAAGTCCACTCCGATCACCGCAGCTTACAATACTTGTTTTCGCAGAAAGAATTGAACATGAGGCAGAGAAGATGGATGGAATATATAAAGGACTATGATTTTCCAATCAAGTACCACCCGGGGAAGGCCAATGTTGTTGTAGATGCCTTGAGCAGAAAATCAGTAGGCTCGGCAAATCTTAGTGGCACTTGTATCTTTGAACAATTTGAAGAGTTGAGTATAGACCTACAACCACTAAGGAAGGGTGTTTTGTTAGCTAACATGATAGTGTCAGAACCTTCTTTCATTCAGAAGATCAAGGATAGTCAGTTGCAAAATCCAGAGTTGGCCAAGATTTCAGAACATATAGCAGAACGTCCTGATTTCCGTATTGTTGATGGAGTTCTGTATTACCGTGACCGTCTGTGTTGCCTAACATTGAAGATTTGAGAAATGACATCATTACAGAGGCTCATAGCACGAAGTATTCTATGCATCCAGGCAGCACGAAGATGTATCCGAATTTGAAGGGCAGATTTTGGTGGAACAACATGAAGAGAGATATTGCAGCGTTTGTCTCCCGTTGCATGACCTGTCAGTTGATTAAAGCAGAGCATCAGAGGCCTCCAGGACTGTTATAGCTATTAGAAATCCCGAAATGGAAATGGGAGCACATTACCATGGACTTTATTTTGGGATTACCGAGGACTAGCATGGGCAACGATGCGATATGGGTCATTGTGGACCGTCTCACCAAATCAGCGCATTTCCTTGCTATGAAGACTGGGAAGAAGATGCACATGCTACCTTTGGCAGAGTTGTTTGTCAGCGAGATAGTCAGTCGACATGGGCAGCCAGTTTCGATCACTTCTGACAGAGACAGCAGATTCGTCTCGAGGTTCTGGAAGACATTGGTTGAGTCTATGGGCACGAGATTACAGTTCAGCACAGCTTATCATCCTCAGACAGATGGGCAGTCGGAGAGGACGATTCAGACTCTTGAAGATATGCTCCGTGCTTGTGTGTTAGATTTCAAGACCCAGTGGGACGAGACTTTACCGTTGTGTGAGTTTGCGTACAACAACAATTACCACTCAAGCATTGGGATGGCTCCTTTTAAGGCCTTGTATGGCAGAAGGTGTAGGACACCTGTTTGTTGGGAAGAAGTTGGCACTCGCAGTTTCCATGGACCGACTATTGTTAGTGAGACCAGCGACAAGATCAAGTTGATTCAAGAGCGTCTGAAGGTGTCCCGGAGTAGACAAAAGAGCTATGCAGACTCCCATCGCAGAGATCTACAGTTCAAAGAAGGAGATAAGGTCTTCCTGAAAGTGTCACCTACAAGGGGAACATTGAGATTTGGACAGAAGGGCAAGCTATCGCGGAGATACATTGGACCATATGATATTGTGAGCAAGATTGGTGATGTGGCTTACAGATTAGCCTTACCACTTGAGCTATCTGGTGTACACAACGTCTTCCATGTGTCTATGTTGAAGAAATATGTTCCCGACCCGTTGCATGTACTCCGGCATGAGCCATTGGAGATCAGAGAACATGCCACCTATGTTGAGAAACCAGTGCAGATCATCGATACAAAGGAACAAGAGTTGAGGACTCGGACTATTCGGTGGGTGAAAGTACTTTGGGAGAATCATGGGCCGGAAGAGGCAACGTGGGAATTACGAGACCAAGTTCAAAAGAAGTATCCACATCTTTTACCTGAGGTGAGTCTTATATTTCATTTGGAGGACCAAATGCCCTAAGGGGTGGAGGATGTAAGGCCCCGACTGAGTGAACCCGATTAGTGCTAATTAAGTTGCGTGTTAGTTCTAAGCTTGATTAGTGACTTTGGCTAAGTTGGGTTTGGAATAGCTTTTGATATAGTTTTGGGGTATTTGACTACTTTGTGTTAGTAGGACCCTTTGGGGGTTCCTTTTCATGACATTGCATTTGTTTGATGATTTATCGGAGGTTTTTGCATTAATGATTTTAATCCCGTTCTATCCGTATTGTTAATCCCTACAACTTTTATATTGATCCCGTCCCCGTTTGAGATCCAAAACCCGATTTCATGGCCTTGAGGGCAAAACAGTCATTGCACACAAAATCTGTACCCAAAACTTGATAATCCCGAAACCCGCGAAATATATACTTTTTGGAAACTAGATATTTCGACGATCATTTCTTCCTTCTTCGTCGAATTCATCCGAGGTCCCGAAAGAGATGATTTCAGCCAATGAATGTCTTTAGTAGTGGGACCCATTCCCCTTTGCCATATAAGGAGAACCCATCTTCCCATTCCCTTTTTCCAGCACAAAAAGAACCTAGGGTTTGCTTTTGCCAACTTTCCTTCTTCTTCTTGCTTTCTCCATCTCCAATCCACACCAAACTTGCATCAATCAAGAAATGGAGGTCATCTTCTTTTTCCTCTTCACCATGGCTCTCTATTGATACCATTTGTGAAGAAAACCCTTCATCACAAGACTTTCTTTGAGCTCACCATTGCCATTAGAAAACCTTGCAAGTAAGTATTCCCCTTCATCTTCTAGATTTGTGTTCCTCTAACCTTAGAGAAGCTTCACCTTGATTATTGGAAAGTTTCCCTTTCTATTTCATTGTTTGACCATTTTAGGGTTGTTTGTTTGGGATTTTTCTCATAGTTTGGATTCCTTGCTTGGAAGAGTTTTAGAGCTTGATTTCATTGACTAGAGACACAAGGCAAGTGGATTATTTGATTTTTATGAGCTTTCAATGGTTTCCATGATGAAGGTGGTTGACTTGTCATTCCACCCATATTTATTGGCTTGCATTTACTTTTGAAATGAATGCATATTGGCTTAGTCATTTAATGTTTTGTAAACATGTTGGTTTAGCATTTATTGTCTTTGGTTGTATCCTAAATGAATGTTTGTGAAATGGTTTCCTTCCTCTTTTCTTTGTATTGGGCTTGATGTGGAGGAATGAGGTGATGAATGATCACAAGTTGGAGTTTTGGAGAAGTATAAACGGGTGCATTGGAGGAACTCCTAGCTCAGTTTCATTGCAAGGACCAAGTGGAAGTGGGGAAAATGGTTTTGAGGAGGAGAAAGGGCTCAAATCTGAACACAGTGGGTGATTCCCGCACCTGGCGGTCAGCCTGCGGTCACCCGGCGGCTAGCCGCCTGGTGACTGGCAGCTAACTGCCAGGTAGCCGAAATGTCATGGTTGCTTTTCCAGAGAGCACACTTCTCCACCTGAAAACTTGGTCAGCTCCACGGTTAGCCGGCGGATAACCGCCGAACACGTCGGCGGCTAACCGCCCGCTAACCGCACTTGGTGGTCAGCTTTCCAGTAAGCTGCATTTCTGCAGCCCAGCCGCGGTCAGCCAGCGGCTAGTTTCCCATCCCAGCGGCGGCTAACCGCCAGCTGACTGAAATTTCCCAGGTTTCGGAGAGCTCCTCGCTCGAATGAACTCTCCGGGTTCGTTCGAGCGCTGAGCTTTGTTAATTGAAGGAGATTCATTAGACATTGTATGAGGCCATCCGAGAAAGAAACCATATCACAAGGACGTCATTCGAAGTTTTGAAAATTCAAAGTGTATAAGGAGCCAGGAATGTCCCCAAACTCAAGAGTACGAAACTATTATTAGATTGACATACAGGATCCCTATCCACTTTAAACGAATTTTGAACCCGATACTTTACTTGAAATCCCAATTGTTTATTGTACCTTATTTGACCCCGAGATTTATACTACATGTCTTGTTTCCCGAAAGCATTGATGAACACTTGAAATGGTTATTTGACTTGAAGTGCATTGCACCACATGAAATGTTAGTGTGCCCTTGAGCACCCCTGTCTTGCCCGTATATCTATTGTACTTGATTTAATTGCATATGTCTCGATTGTATTTGACCTATTAGTCGGCACCACTAAGCTTGGATAACCCTGTTGGTCTGATCCACCGACTTGGAGATCCCCCTCTTGTCCCGCCAGCTGCAGTTTGGATCCCGCTACGCGGTCATTACCGTGGTCTTGTCCCGATGCCGCAGATTGCTACTGTGGTCCTCGATGCCCGGCTCGCTACCGTGGTCATGTATAGTATTGTATATGTATATGTATTTATATGAGATCCACTGTTTCTCCTCACCTCGAGTGATTGCGATCAGTGCCTAGTTACTGCTCTATCACTTTAGTGATAGAGGACTTAGCTTCGTGTGGTTGCCATCTCGATTGTTTCCCGTTTCCTTGGTCACCTTACATGTTTTACATTGCATACGTGTATTTGGAATAAATGTTTTATCTTGTTCCTAGAAATTGTTATTTAAATGGGTTTACATGTTTTGAAGGTAAATTCATTTATTTTCATATTGTTATTGTGTTTTCCTCCATTTGCCAAACCGTCGTGTTTGACCTACTCTTTGGTACTCAGGTCCCGTTGTTGGTTACCCCGAGGAGGAGCACGAGGAGAAGGTCGTAGAACCGCAACAGTTAGTTGAGCGGCGTGCTGATGACGTCATGTAGACGTGTGGTGGCTATGAGAGACTAATATTTTGGGAGAACTATTTAACCATTCCTTGGATTGGTATTTTGTTATATTGGCCTTGTGGGCCTCTATTTTTGGGGAAATGTAATTAAATGTTATTTGTATAAACTTCAACTTACTTTGGGTAACATGCTAAAAATCATTGCTCATTCTGATACAGTACTTTAGACTTGTGTTATTGTCTTGATGACCAAGGATGGTTTGACTATTTGATTTGCTACACGCTTCCGCACTTAAAAGAAATGTTCATTGATGGTTGTGATATCCTCACCGCGGACACATGTGGGAAATTTAATAAACGTATGTTGTTATTAAATAGATGTATCATTTGAGATGATGAAATTGTCCCGACTCCGGATCAGCTCCTTCTCATGGATTCCCGGTCCGGGGTCGCGACACAGATGGACAGTCAGAAAGGACCATTCAGACATTGGAGGACATGCTTAGGGCATATGTGCTTGACTTCAAGACTCAGTGGGACGAAAGTCTACCTCTTTGCGAATTCGCATATAACAACAGTTACCACTCGAGTATAGGAATGACACCTTTCGAAGCACTATATGGAAGAAGATGTTGAACTCCAGTGTGTTGGGAGGAAGTTGGGGAACGCAGCTTCCATGGACCGACATTGATTGGTGAGACCAATGAGAAAGTTGAACTCATCCATGAGCGTTTGAAGACTATGAGAAGTCGACAGAAAAGCTATGCTGATGTTAGAAGAAAGGATCTACAGTTTCAAGTAGGAGATAAAGTGTTTTTGAAAGTGTCACCGGTCAGAGGAACATTGAGATTCGGTCAAAAGGGTAAACTGTCAAGAAGATTCATTGGACCGTATGAAATCCTGAGTCGTATTGGTGAAGTGGCTTACAGACTTGCCTTACCGCCAGAACTTTCGGGTGTGCATAATGTGTTTCATGTATCGATGTTGAAGAAATATGTTTCAGACTGTGAGAACCCGACCCCTAATCTCTTGGATTAGTGTTGTTTTATTTGTGGATTACTTCTTTTAGTGGGATTAGTATTTTTTGGGTTGAGTTTGTGAGCTAGATTGAGTTTTCTTCTAGTTTTGGGCTTTTGAGTGCTTTGGCAGCTTGTGAGGCCCTTTGGGGGTTCCCTTTTCGGCTTTGCTTTTACTTGTGAGATTTTCCCGATTGGTTTCGTATCGTGTTTTTAGCCCATTGCATTCATCTTGAGGAATCCTACAACTTTCATGTTGATCTCGTATCCATTTGAGAACCCAAAAACCGATTTCTTGGCCTTGAGGGCAAAACAGTCTTTTCACACCAAATCTGTACCCAAAACTCGATATTCTCGAAATCCGTGAAACATACACTTTTTGGAAACTAGATATTTCGACGATCATTTCTTCCTTCTTCGTCGAATCCATCCGAGGTCCCGAATTAGATGATTTCAGCCACCCAAGTTCTTTAAGTTGTGGGACCCATTCTCACTTGTTTATAAAAGGAACCCATCTCCTTCATTGCTCATTCTTCACCATTGTTCCAGCTGAGCCTAGGGTTTTCCCTTGTGCAACTTCTTCTTCTTCTTGCTTCTTCATCTCCAAGCCACACCAATCTTGCACCAAACTAGAAATGGAGATCATCAATCTCTTCCCCTCCTTGCAAGCTTCACCTTGATAGCATTTTTGGAGAAATTCATCAACATTGAGACCTCCCTTGAGCTTGTTCTTCTCATTTGAAAGTCATCCAAGTAAGTGATTCTTCCCATCTTCTAGATTTGTAATCTTCTAGCCTTAGAGAAGCTCCACCTTGATTATTGGAAAGTTTCATTGTCATTTCATTGTTTAACCCATTTTTGGGTTGTTTTGGGGGTTTTTGTAGAGATTGTGGATCTTGAGCCTAAGAGGTGATTAGGAGCTTGATTTGCTTGATTAGAGTCAAAGGCAAGTGGATGAATGGATTGTTTTGATTATTAACATGTTTTGTGAGAAAATCTTGATTCATTAATGGTTTTGGTGATTTTAATAGTTGTCTTTAATATGATTAATATTGATTTCAAGATGTGCTTATTGATGAGTTATTTCTCCCTTGTTAATCTCTTGGAAATGTATGTATCATAGTGTCAAGATTTCAAATGATTTCACATGAATGAGTTTTCTCCACCTTGTGATTAATTGTGAATGGAAAGAATGGAAAGAATGGAAAGAGAGGAACTTGAAATGAGGAGCTCTTTAGCTCATGATATTGTCTTGGAAACATGTATTTAAACCATCTTGTTTATGGTTCTATGTGATTGATTATATGTTGGAAGGAAAGGAAACAAAGAGGAAGAAAAATCAGCTTTCCCGGACCTGCTGTACCCAGGTCCGATCGATCGGACCTACAGGCCGATCGATCGGACTGTCAGTAACTGTAAGCCTTTTTGGGCCGATCGATCGGACCCTGTACATTCTGGTACAGAAATTTCGACCGATCGATCGGACCTTCGGCCGATCGATCGGAGGACTCAGTTTGAGTCCAGTGAAATTTGATATTTGCTTTTTTTGGAAACCTTTGGGCCTTCTATGAGTCCTAGGGGGTATACCTTAGTGTTAAGACCAATTGTACCCTAATCTAAGGTCCCTAAGACTAGGAAACTAAAAGGAAAGAATGGTGATGATCTAGACACTAGTCCTTGGTTTTAGGTGGGACCCTTACCCTTTTTGGACTGTTTGGCCTATGAGTGAGGATGTCTTGAGCCGACACTCCTCCCGGTGGGTTCGGTGACATCAAAGTTAATCCATTTCAATCTTGAACGGGATGGAACGACGCGATATCTTCTTTATATCTAAACATAAGTCTATTTCCTTGGTTATCGCTAATTCTATTCCTTTCGAGGACTGAGTAGGTTGCTCGATGTTTCCGGATTAATGTCATGCCTAGGATGGACCGTTTATAATCTTGATTCTTGCTATGGTAACATCTAGTACTACCCATAAGCTCATTTTAAGTTTTGGAAATAGTAAAAGTGCATAAGGAGCCCGGAATGTCTTCTAACTCAAGGAGTACCAAGTAATTGTCATAATCGACATACGGGACCCCTATTCACGTAAATAGATATTGAAACCGATATGTTTAACCGAAATTGTTATAGTTCATTGTTTCACCTCTTTTCCCGAGATTTGCATTACATGACTTGTTTTCCCGAAAGCATTGAAGTTACACTAGTAACAGTTATTTGTCCCGACATGTATTGCCCGATATGAAATGCTAGTGTGCCCTGGAGCACCCCCGTCTTGCCCGTTTGATTATGTATTTATACTTGATTTACTTGCATTGTCTCGATTGGATTTGACCTATGAGTCGGCACCACTAAGCTGGGATAACCCTGTTGGTCTGATCAACCGACTTGGAGATCCCCCTCCCGTCCCGCCAGCTGCAGCTTGGATCCCGATACCCGGTTACTACCGTGGTCCCGTCCCGATACCCGGTTATTACCGTGGTCTTGTCCCGATACCGCAGATTGCTACTGTGGTCCCCGATGCCAGGCTCGCTACCATGGTCCCGTATAGTATATGTATATGCATTCATGAGATCCCCTGTTTCTCCTCACCTCGAGTGACTGAGATCAGGGCCTAGTATATGTATATGTATTGATATGAGATCCCCTGTTTCTCCTCACCTCGAGTGACTGAGATCAGGGCCTAGTTATTGCTCTATCGCTTTAGTGATAGAGGACTTAGCTTCGTGTGGTTGCCATCTTGCCAGTTTCCGATTCCTTGGATACCCGACATGTTTTATATTGCTTACTTGCTTTCCGATAAATGATTCGTTTCCTTTATGAAAGTTGTTATTTAAACAAGTGCTAATATTCTCCAATGTAAATTCAGTTATTATTATATTGTTTTCTGTTCTTTGTACCCGCACATGTTTTAAATGATTACCCGATTCGTTAAATACCCATGCTTTTACATATGGTTCTAACGATCGATGGTTTTGCTAGAGTTATATGATTACACATGTTTTAAAATGAATACCCGAGTTATTAAATGTCCATGCTTTGGAATGTGTTTTAAATGACACTCGTTTTGTTAGATCCCGATGTTTATACAGGTTTTAAGTGAATACCCGAATTGCTAAACATTCGTACTTTGTTTTAAATGACACTTGTTCTGCCAGATCACTATGTTTATACCGGTTTCAAATGAATACCTGATTTGTTAAATATCCCTGTTTTGAAATATGTTTTAAAAGACACGCGTTTTGCCAGATCCCTATGTTTATACCTGTTTTAAAGGAATGCCCGATCTGTTGAAGATCCATGCTTTGAAATATGTTTAAATGAACGTGGTTTTGCCAAACTTCCATATTCATACATGTTTTCCACGAACACCCGATTGTCAAATATCTATGCTTTTATAGATGATGTAAATGAACATATGCTTTATTAGATCTTCCTGTTTTAACCATGTTTGAAAAGAATACATGTTTTGTCCGAGATTCCTGAGTTTTCACCCGTTTAATTATATACAGCATTTTGAGCAAATAGCATGATTTATCATTTGTATTATTATTCGCTATATTGTGTTCTTTTCATCCACCTGCCAGACCGTCGTGTCTGACCCACTACTTTTGGTACTCAGGTTCAGATTTCTTCGTCCCGAGTTGAGTGTTTTTGTTGGCTGCGGAGCCATGCCTTGCAGGTTGTTTTGTCAGCTATGTCATGTAGACATTGAGCTTGACATCGGAGCTACGTCACCTTTGGGTAGTAGTTTATAGCTTATTGTTGTATGGCTTTTATTAGCCTTTTCTTGGGATTCTTAATTAATGTACATTGATAATTGTAACTTGAACATATTTGGGAATGTAATATCCTGTTACTGTCAGCTCTGTAATTTATTGTGATGATTACTCCAGTCTGATATGATTCTTGATATAATAGCTATGGGCTAAAGGTTGAGTGCGACGCGGAATCCGATGGCCACGGACTTCGGGTCGCAACGCCACAAATGCTTCCGCAAAATATTCAGAATGTGTTGTCTTCACACACGCGGATCTTGGGAGAAGTAAAATACATTTATGCTTAATCCCTTTTCCCGCCCCCGAGGTTCTGGTTCGGGGGCGTGACACAGACCCCTCACATGTACTAAGACATGAGCCATTAGAGATTCGGGAAGATGCTACTTATGTTGAGAAACCGGTCAGAATCATTGATACGAAAGAGCAGGAATTGAGAAACCAGAAAATTCACTGGGTAAAAGTGCTTTGGGAGAACCAGGAGCCAGAAGAAGCTACTTAGGAATTGCATGATCAGGTTCAGAAGAAGTACTCGCACTTGCTACCAGAGGTTAGTATTCATTTGGAGGACCAAATGCCTTTAAGGGGTGGAGGATGTCAGGCCCCGACCTAGGTTTAGTATATATTATTATTGTTTTAACAGTGATTAGTCTCTAAATGGGATTACGGGATGATTAGCTTAGATTTTTAGTTAGATTAGACTTTTAGATACATTGGGGAATTTTGAGCACGTTGAGTTTGGTTTGACCGGCCCCGGGATGGGTCGTGTGTCATATGTTAGTATGGGAATTTGATTTATTAGATTTATTTGATTTATAAAAAATATGGATTTCGACATTTTTGAATTTGTTATTTTGATCCCAATAACTTTCATGTTTGTTCCGTTTGCATTTGAAACCCAGAAATTGCGTTTTTCGGGAAAAAGGGGCAAAACAGTCTTTTCACACCCAAATCTATGCATAAATTTCGAAATTTGAAAATCATGAGAAAAATATACTTTTTGAAAACTAGATTTTTCAACGATCATTTTTGTCTTCTTCGTCGTTTCCATTTGGGACACACAAATGATCGATCCAGCCACTTGAAGATTTGGGGCCCCATGTGTTAGGAATTTTGTAGATTGCAATTTGATGGATGCATTTCATTCAAGCATCATTTGATTTACACACTTGCATTGGTTTTAGAAAACTTGAAATCTTGTTTTATTCATGCATTGGTTTTAAGATTTGTAAATGTATTGATTTATGCATGATTTGTTTTTAAAACTTGGATGCATTAGTTTTTGGAAAAAGTTTTAGAAATCAAGCTAGCCTATGGTTTTAAAGTTTTCATAAAGTTTTTAGGCTTTTTATGTTCATGTTTTAAAAACCATTAGAATCTTTAAAACATGTTTTTCAAGCTTGATTTAGTGGCCAAAAGGTCCCCCAAAGAAATAACTTTGGAATGTGCAAAAGTTGGAAATTTTGCAAAAAGGGGGCTGTCCCGGCAGTGTCGCCGGTCGACCGAGAGGCAGGTCTCGGTCGACCGAGACAACTGCAGGCAAAAATTGCCTGGGAGCACCAACGGTCAGAAATATGACCGTTGTGTGTTCTCGGTCGACCGAGGCCTGTTTGCCGGTCGACCGAGAACTAGCCGTTGGCCACTTTTCCCTATAAATATGAGTTCTTTCCCTTGCCAAAAGTTGGGAATTTTTAACCCCTCCTTGAGAGGAATTGAGGCATATCAAAAGGGAAAAGAACCAAGGGATGAAGGGGATGATTAGGAAAGCTAAAGCTTGGATTAATGAAGTTAAACCACCAAGTAGGCTCTTCCTTTCTTAATCATATGTTTTCATGCTTTGTTTTATTTTTGGTAAATCATTTCTAGCATGTTAAACTATGTTTGTGTTGTGTCCTTAACATGTTTTATGTTTTGAGTTGATTTATTGTTTTGGATACAACATCATATGATTCAAATCCAAGTAGTACTTAACTTTGGTAAATCTAAGTAGATCATGTTAATGAAAGAACTTTGGTAAATCATATGTAACATGATCCATATACTTGGTTGAATCATTGGTTGTTGTTTTCCATCATAAGAACATCTCTTTCAAAACTAATTTATGTTTTGGATTCAACTTCTTTACAAATCATATGTTTTCATGTTTTGTTTTATCATTGGTAAATCTTAGTAACATGTTAACCTATGATGTGTTGTATCCTTAGCATGTGTTATATTTTGAATAGATCTATTGTTTTGGATACATCACCATTGATTCATCAAAGTAGTACTTTATCTTTGGTAAATCTAAGTAGATCATGTTAATGAAATATGTAACATGATTCATATACTTTGTTGAATCATTGGTTGTTGTTTTTCCATCATAAGAAAATCTCTCTCAAATGTATCTTATGTTTTGGATCCAACATCATTACAAATCATATGTGTATTATTGTTTTAATGCTTCACAACTTGCCTTACTTTGATTGGTAAATCATTTTCAAGTTGTCTTTATAATTACATATGATTTGTCCCCTCTTTTCAATCAAATCTATTTTTATGTTTTGAGCTACATTGATGATTTGATTGACATCCCTATGCATCACATGTTTAGAGCTAATCCATTTCATACAACTTGTGTAACTTTGATATCATTAACAAGTTGTTACTTTTAACATGTGATTGCATCACATCCTCAATCATAAATGTTTTATGAGCTTAAACTTTCAAAAGCCTTAGGCATACATTTATGAACTTTCATTTTCAAAATGATTGAGGACCACACACACACACTTCATTTGTTTTCAACTTTGCATTCATAGTGTGAGTGTGTATTTGTATTTCACTTCCATATCCGCCTATTTAAGAGGCATTGTAATGAGCTTAATAGAATCTCCATCAAGTGTACGATAGACACTAATTAGTGAGATAACCAACCTTGTGGTTGAAGAGGTTATTGCTTAGCCTTTAAAAGCATAGTGTATAGGTTGATGTTAAGCCTTGAAAAACATCAATGTAAAGGTTATTGCTTAGCCTTGGAAAGCATATTGTAAAGGTTATTGCTTAGCCTATTGAAAAGCATAAATAGTGGAAATCCGGTGGGGTGTTGGTTCACAAGCCGGTAGTGGATGTAGGCATTGAGGCCGAACCACTATAAATCCTTGTGTGATGGTGATTGCTTTGTGGTGATTCTTTTGTTAGCTTCCGCATCTTGTATGATAAATCATCACATGTGACTAGTTTGTTTTAAAGAAGTTAAAATTGTTAAAATTGGTCATAGTTGTAGCACACCCTATTCACCCCCCCCCTCTAGGGTTCGGATCCCCATGGACTTACACAATGGGCCCCACCTTTCACAGCATAAACTCATTTAAAACCAAGACCCATCAGTCCACTCCTTCATTCTTCATTTCTGCAGCAACGAGCCAGGGAGAGAACTCCCTTCTTCATGTCATCTCTCTCTTCTTGCATGTCAAGAAAACAAACCCAAATTGAAAAACAATTATACCACCCTATTCCTCATCTTCCAAGCTTGCTATTAATACTATTTGTGGAGAAATTCCAGCTGAAACCAACTTCATTTCTCAAGCTTTTGTTGCTGGTTTTTACATCTACAGGTAACGTTTTGTTTCTCCTTTTAGATATGGGTTTTTCACACCCTTTGGAAGCTCTTCTACTGATAGGCCAAGGCGTTCTGCAAGGAGCTATAAGCCAAATCCCAAGTATCTGGGATAAGCTTGTACGTAGGCAGTGGGTCTTGCACATGAAGAATAACGAAGAAGGGACTAGGTCGTGCAGGTGGGTCTTCAGTTACGAATGGGTCCTCAGTGGTTGCGAGTTTTACATCACTTTCCTTCATGCAGTTATGTTTGGTTTTTACGTGTATTTGCCCGAGTTGTTACGTGTGTTAATGTCCAGTTATTTGTTTTTAGTTTCCTTTTATTTCGGTTTGCTTGCTTGTACGTGGCCTTGCTTATTTAAGCAGCCATCTTGCTTATTTAAGCAGCCATCAGTTGTTAATGAAAGAAAAAGAATTCATTTGCATTCAAATTGTGGTACTTTTCTCACCCGAAGAGAAACAAATTATATTAGCTTTTATATACTTTGAGTTAGGACCTATCATTGGTATCAGAGCCCAAGTTATTTATGGGAACCAAGAAAGAGCGTATTGAGCAGTTGGAAGATGGGTTACACAGGATGGAGCTCAGCATGGCCGATAGGCTTCGTCATGTGGAGGAAACTCTCAACCACCTCTCCGATGTCTTGCTTGCAAACCAGGAGAATCCCAACCACGGCAACCAGGGACGGTTGGTGGTATCTTCCAAAACAGCAAAGCTTGAATTTCCTCGATTTTCAGGAGATGATCCGACGGAGTGGTTCAATCGTGTGAACCAACTTTTTGAGTTCCAAAATACTCCCGAAGCCCAAAAAGTCTCCTTGGCCTCTTATCACTTGGAAGGAGAGGCCAACCAATGGTGGCAGTGGATTCACAGGACGTTCCAAGAAGAAGGACGAGTTATCTCGTGGATGAATTTTGAAGCCGAACTCTGGGCTCGTTTTGGGCCCTCGGAGTGCGAAGATTTTGATGAAGCCCTTTCGCGGATCAGGTAGGTGGGTTCTTTATGTGATTACCAAAGAGAATTCGAGCGCTTGGGCAATCGAGTACAGGGATGGATGCAAAGAGCTCTTGTAGGAACTTTTATGGGCTTCTTAAGGCCGGACATCTCGGATGGTATACGGATGTTTAAGCCCCAGACATTAAAAGAAGCCATCAGTTTAGCAAGAATGAAGGATGATCAACTTGCTCGACAAAGGAGGTTTGGAAGGCTTGCACCACCAACACGAGCTCCTCTAGTTTCTTCCCCTACTCAACGAGTAGCACCACCAGCCCCTGCCGCTCCTGTGCGGCTACTTTCTTGGGAAGAAATGCTGCAGAGACGAGCCCAAAACTTATGTTTCAATTGTAATGACCGTTTTACTGCAGGACAAAAATGTCAGGGACCACGGATACTCCTGTTGGGAGGTTACGAGGATAACGGCGACCTGTTGTGCGACATTGTCACCGAAGAACAGCCAGCTGGAGAGAATCACGAAGGACCTCCTGCACCCGAAATTACACTACATGCACTAACGGGATGGACCGTGCCCAAAAACCATGCGGATCGTTGCTAGAATCTGTGCCCAAGACGTCATTGTGTTAATTGATAGCGGATCGACTCACAACTTCATTAGTGAGCGTATGGCCAATCTGCTGCGTCTACCAGTGGTGCCTACGAAAAGCTTCACGGTCCGAGTGGCTAATGGAGAAAATCTCAGATGCCAAGGGAGGTTTGAGGAGGTACAAATCGATTCGCAGGGCACCCTTTTTTCTTTAACCCTTTATTCCTTACCTCTCACAGGGTTGGATGTGGTTTTGGGAATTCAATGGCTTGAGCTACTTGGTTCTGTGGTGTGTGATTGGAAGGAGTTAACCATGGAATTCTGGTGGGAAAACCAGACCACGAAATTGGTAGGCATCGAGGGGCAACAAATCCAAGCGGCATCAATCGAAGAGTTGACTGAAGAAATTCGTCCTAGCCATGCTATAATTGCTCTATGCCTACAGGTTGCCCACACGGAACCACAAGAAAATATTCATTCAAGCATGCGGGAGATATTACAGGAATTCTCATATTTGTTCATAGAGCCCTCAAGCTTACCACCAGCACGGGAGGTTGACCATGACATTGCCCTTAAGGAAGGCACAGAACCGATTAATGTTCGGCCTTACAGGTATGCGCATTATCAGAAGAACGAGATCGAGAAGCAGGTCCAAGATATGTTGCAATCCGGGCTTGTACGACCCAGCACTAGCCCCTTCTCATCACCTATATTATTGGTAAAAAAGAAAGACGGGAATTGGCGCTTTTGCACAGATTATCGGGCGCTCAACGCCGCAACCATTAAAGACCGATTTCCGATTCCCACCGTGGATGATATGTTGGATGAGCTCTACGGTGCTTCTTATTTTACCAAGCTTGATCTACGGGCATGATACCATCAGGTACGGGTTAAACCAAGTGATATCCATAAAACTGCTTTCCGAACACATAATGGACATTATGAATACTTGGTTATGCCATTTGGCTTATGTAATGTACCTTCCACATTCCAAGCCATCATGAACTCCATCTTTCGCCATCATCTTAGAAAATTCACATTAGTTTTCTTTGATGATATTTTAGTCTATAGTCCAGATTGGGATCAACATTTAATGCATGTAAGACCGACCTTCGAAATATTGAGGCAGCACAGATTCTTTGTTAAAGCTAGCAATTGTGCATTTGGGCAGCAAGAACTGGAGTACTTGGGGCATATCATCACTAGTCAGGGCGTGAAGGTGGATGGAACTAAAATTGCTGCTATGGTAACCTGGCCTCGAGCTACTAACATTTCGGAACTACGTGGGTTTTTAGGTTTGACAGGGTATTACCGGAAGTTCGTCAAAGATTACGACATTATAGCTCGGCCTCTCACCAATCTTCTCAAAAAAGGCCAATTCGGATGGCACAAAGAAGTTGAAACCGCCTTTCTTGCTCTCAAACAGGCCATGATGACCACTCCTATATTAACCATGCCAAACTTCAACGATGCTTTCACTATTGAAACAAACGCATCAGGGGAAGGAATTGGAGCAGTCCTGTCTCAACAAGGCAAACCAGTGGCATACATGAGTCGAGCCCTCGGAGTGACCAAGAAATCCTGGTCGACGTATGCCAACGAGATGTTGGCTATCGTCGAAGCCATACGCACCTGGCGGCCTTACCTTCTCGGTCAAAAATTCTATATTCAGACTGATCAACGTAGCCTCAAATATTTTCTAGAGCAACGAATAGCAACTCCGGAGCAACAAAAATGGGTTGCTAAACTTTTGGACTATGATTACGAGATTAAATACAGACCGGGCCGTGAGAACTCCGTAGCTGATGCTCTCTCTCGAAAATAGGGCAGCCCCATTCTCCACCATATTTTCTTTCCACAGGTTAGCTTATAGGAGGAAATTAAAAAAGCTGCAGAAGAAGACCCGTACATTCAGTCGAAGGCTATGCCCACGGAACAACCTTGAGGATCATATACATGGCGCCAAGGGCTATTACTATACAAAGGAAGGGTCATTGTTCCGAATAATGCCGCCTTACGGGCGAAAGTGTTACACGAAATGCATGACACCAAGGTGGGGGGTCATTCGGGCGTCCTCCGCACGTTCAAGAAGTTGGGGCAGCAGTTTTATTGGCCTGGAATGCGTAGATCAGTGCAAGACTACGTCAAAGGACGCGAGGTCTGTCCGAAAATTAAAGCCGAGACTTTAGCTCCAGCTGGGCTTCTTCAACAGCTACTGGGATTCTTCAACCGCTGCCAATTCCGTGCCAAGTATGGGACGACATCACCTTAGACTTTATTGAGGGCTTACCGGTTTCGCAAGGAAAAGACACCATCATGGTAGTGGTTGATAGACTTAGTAAGTCCGGTCATTTCCTTACTTTAAGTCATCCTTTTACTGCAAGAACTGTAGCCGAAAAATTTGTGGAAGGCATTATCAAGCTTCACGGCATGCCCAAATCAATTATAAGTGATCGGGACCCAATCTTCATTAGTAACTTCTGGAAGGAATTTTTCAAGCTGTCGGGCTCCAAACTACAGCTCAGCTCTGCATACCACCTGCAGACGGATGGTCAGACGGAAGTCATCAATCGCTGCGTCGAACAATATCTGCGGTGTTTTGTTCATCAGTGGCCATGGAGATGGAGCGGCTATTTACCTTGGGCGGAATACTGGTATAATACTACTTACCATATTTCGACAGGGATGACCCCTTTTCAGGCGCTGTATGGAAGATTGCCACCCCCCATTCCGACGTACAAAGCCGGACTTTCACCGGTACATGAAGTTGATCAGCAACTCATAAGTCGAGATGAACTGTTACGGCAACTAAAGGCCAACTTGGAAAGATCAGTGAACATATTGAAGCAAATGGCGGATAGGAAGAGAAGGGACATTCGTTCGAGGTCGGCGAAAAGGTACTTTTGAAGCTACACCCATACCGCCAGCAAACGGCCTTCAAACGGGTCCATCAGAAACTAGCTAGCCGTTTTTATGGACCCTACCCGATTTTAGAGAAGATCGGACCAGTCGCATACAAATTACAGCTACCAGCAGGGGCACGCATTCATCCAGTGTTGCACGTGTCACTACTTAGACGATACCAGGACAACAGGGGAATTGCTGAGACCAACCCAGTCGAGTTACCACCATTCACTGACGAAGGAGTAGTTATCTTGGAGCCTCAAGCTGTTTTAGACTACCGCTGGATCAAGCAAGGAACCCAGCTTGTTGAAGAAGGCTTGGTGCGCTGGAAGCATCTTCCAGCCGAGGAAGCAACGTGGGAACCAACAAACAAGCTACGGGAGATGTTCCCAAATATGGACCTTGAGGACAAGGCTCCACTTGATGGGGGAGGTATTGATAGGCCAAGGCGTTCTGCAAGGAGCTATAAGCCAAATCCCAAGTATCTGGGATAAGCTTGTACGTAGGCAGTGGGTCTTGCACATGAAGAATAACGAAGAAGGGACTAGGTCGTGCAGGTGGGTCTTCAGTTATGAATGGGTCCTCAGTGGTTGCGAGTTTTACATCACTTTCCTTCATGCAGTTATGTTTGGTTTTTACGTGTATTTGCCCGAGTTGTTACGTGTGTTAATGTCCAGTTATTTGTTTCTAGTTTCCTTTTATTTCAGTTTGCTTGCTTGTACGTGGCCTTGCTTATTTAAGCAGCCATCAGTTGTTAATGAAAGAAAAAGAATTCATTTGCATTCAAATTGTGGTACTTTTCTCACCCGAAGAGAAGCAAATTATATTAGCTTTTATATACTTTGAGTTAGGACCTATCATCTACTTGCATGCAAGGAGGCCCTTTGAGAGCTCATTCTCTTTTCAAAATATTGAGTTTTTGAATGGGTTTTCCCATGGGTTTTGGTGTAGGTTTGCAGCTGGTTGTAGGAGTTCTTTTAGGTGTGTTTGGACCCTTTCCATTGGACTAGAGGCAAGTGAATAATCAGATTATGTGGTGCATGTTATGAAAAATCGATTCTTCTTTAAATTCCTTGTTTGCAACTCTAATGCTTTTAAATGGGTTCTTTATCACTGAGATTTGAATTAGAAATGTTTTGAGTGATGACTAATACTTTGTTTTCACATATTGTTTGTTACAACAACATGAACCTCTCTCATTAAAGTTTCTGTTTTGTTTTAAGATAGTGAGGATGCATTTCAGAATTGATATCTTTATGATTCTATTATGTTAAATTCTGGTTTGAAAATATTAGTTCATTTGAATGATTATTTGAGCCATGTATGGTCTGATTTACAGAAGTTTTCTAGCAATGAATTTATGTTCAGCCCTTTTATACGGTTTTGTTTATATTAATATGAAGATCTCTGGTTTACTAATGTTTTAAGAATGCTGGAAATCCTTCTCTAAATCTCTGTTTTCAGCTTAGTTAATGTCAGAATTTCTGCAACAATTCTGTGCATGGAGAGGCCAATTGGAGCTTCTATGTTTTCCTCTAATTAGTGTTTAAATTCTGTATCAAACTTGTACATGGAATGAGATATTTTTAGAGTTGAATGGACGATATATTGAGGCTTGAGATAACTCAGCTGTAGAGGTTGAAATTGGTTTGAAAAGGGGGGAAGGAGATGCTCAAAACAGTGCAGGAAACCTGCACAGAACTGGGCGTGCAAAGCCCAGTCCGAGCGGGCCTGGGACCTTTCAGGCCCAATTTCTGTGCAGTTTTGAGGCGTATTTCAGGCCCAATTTCTGGGCAGTTTTCACGCCCATCCCTGGGCTGGTTTCAGGTCCATTTCTGGCCCAATTTCAGGCCTGTTTTCCAGCCCATATCAGGCCCATTCCAGGGCTGAGTTCTCCGCAATTTCAGGCCCATTTCTGGGCTGTTTTCCAGCCCATTTCAGCCCCTATTCCAACCCATTTCCCCCATTATTTGAAGCCCATTTAAACCCCATGGGAGCATAGTAGTATGAGATGTATACATTGAATCGAATTACCTTGAATCGTGAAATTTAAATGGGAAAAATGATGGAGTTGTTTGATGTTAGAATTACCCGAGAAATTTAATTAAGTCTTAATACACATTTATATCCTTAATTGTCGGAGATCTTCAGTGACACCAAGCTCCGCATATATTATCGACATTAAGGGACAAAGTGTATGTCAAGACGACCCGTGGTAAGCCATTAAACCACTATACATTAATTCATTCCAAGTTAAGAAAATTTGTATACTTTCTACAAATTGTTTTGAAATAGATTTGAGTGGCTTGCCACATTTTGAAACATCAGTAAGGCTACTCATCTGATTCGTTCGAATTTGTCAGTATGTATTTGTCTGGAGTAGTTCTGTTTATCGATTTTGGAAATGTATTACTATAATTTGATTTGTATTAATTCAGGTTTTGGTTTTGAACGGCACCACTAAGCTTAGGTCACCTAGTTGGGCTGATCACTCGGCTTGGGATCTTAAAATTATTTGCCAACTACAGTTTGGATTCTGTTTGTTTGCTCCGGCCATGGCAACGGTTCTGTATTCCGGTCCCACGAGTAGTGGCAACGGCTTCTGTCTGTCTGTTTCGGCCATTTTATATGGCAACGGTTATTTGTCTGTGTGCTCTTGTTACTTCAGTAATAGGAGAATCTAGCTACATCTGGTTTGCCAATATTTTGATTATTTGTCAATTAGTTTAAAACATTTAAACTTTGAAATTCTTTGATTTGTATAGATTTGGCTCATTTGGTTTACTCTTTATATTTGTTTCGTTTCAATTGTATTTTTATGATTTTAAATATGACATTTATAAAACTTGTATACCTTATCTGCTTTATTCACTTGCCAGACCGTCGTGTCTGAAACTCTTTTGTTTGGTATCAGATGTCGGACCCACAGATTTTGAGGTGGAGCGCGCGGTTGAGGCGGTAGAGCCACCAGTAGAGCGCGAATGGCAGCCCAATGATGTCATGTAGACGTCGTGTTGGAATTTGAGCTGGGATAACATTTTGGGAACTTAGTTTATGACCTCACCGGTCTTCTTTTGGGATGTATAAATTAAATATACTTTTGTGATCCTCACAACTTTAACTAACTTTGGGTTATACCTTTTATATATTTGTCTTTTGATACAGAGTTTGTGCAATTATCTTATATCTCATTTGGTTTTTATTTTGCTACAAGGTTCCGCATATTATTATTTGTTGTGAATTCGATTAATTGGTTGTGATGGATCGTCTGGAATCCTCACCGCGGAATCCTGTGGGAAAATAAATAGCGTGTGTGGGCGGAATTTTCTGACTCGTCGCGCCACGTCCCCCGGATTAAGGACTTGATACTCAGGGCCTCGGTCCCGGGGCGTGACAGATGGACTTTACGAAGAAGAGAAAATTGTTTCTCATAAAATCTAGTTTTGAAAAAGTATAATTTTGGCATGGTTCTAAGATCTCGAAATTTGGGTCTAGATTTTGTGAAAAGACCGATTTTGCCCTTAGGGCTGGAAAAACTGATTTTCGGAGCTTCGAATGGGTACGGGGTGAACACGAAAGTTAGAGGAAATGATGTGACTAGTCAAAAGGAGTTGAAATGAGAATTTTTGGGAATCACGAAGAACCTCTCCAAGCTGATCACGTAAAACAAGTAGGACCCTACGGTCACTGTCTAGTTCACTAGCTCTCAAAACTCTCCAAAACTAGTGAGAAACCATTCTAACTCACAAACTGAACCAAACAAACACTAATCCCACTTAGAGAAAGAAATTCACAATTAAAACAACACTAATCCCGGAAATTAGGGGTCGGAGTCCAACAGATGGGATGGGTGTGAGATGTAACCCTGACTTGAATTGAGTCGAAGTGGAAGATTGTTAAATTGTATGTCCTCAATCCAGTGGATGATGTTAATAAATTGATTTATTCATTAATTGATTTATAATTTCATGCTTTATTCATGTGATGAATGGTATTTTACTCTATAGTTGCACATAACTAATACAAAATGACATGATGATTCATGCTTGCCACCGTGGCCCCATCCCGTATATTTATATTGTATATGTATATTTCGTTGAATCTCCTCACCTTGTGTGACTGAGATCAACGCCCCGATATGCTCTTGTCACTTCGGTAATGGAGGACTTAGCTTTGTGTGGTTGTCATCTTGCTTGTTTCCCGATTCCTTGGATACCTTAAATGTTTTATACTGCACATTTGTTTTCCAGTAAATGATTCTTTTCTTTCATGGAAATTATTGTTTAAACATGTTTAAATGTTTTCCATGGTAATTCATTTATTATATATTGTTATATCTTTTCATCCACTTGCCAGACAGTCGTGTCTGACCCACTTTTTTGGTACTCAGGTTCAGATTTCACCACCCCGAGCTGTGTGCTTTTGTTGGCTGTGGAGCCATGAGTTGCAGGTTGTTTTGTCAGGGTATGTCATGTTGACATTGAGTTGGATATCAGAGCTACGTCACATGTGGGGTAGTGGTTATTTGTTTGTTATTGTATGGCTTTTATTAGCCTTTTCTCGAGATTCTTAATTAATACACATTTATAATTTGTAACTTGAACATATATGGGAATGTAATATCCTGTTACTGTCAGCTCTGTACTTGGTTGTGATGGTTTATTCCAGTCTGATATGGTTCTTGATATAATAGGTATATGCTAGCGGTTGAATGCGACATGGAATCCGATGGCCACGGACTCCGGGTAGCAACGCCACGAAAGCTTCCGAAAAATATTTAGAGTGTGCTGGAATGTGTTATCCTTACACACGCGGATCTTGGGAGAAAATATAATTCTTACTAATCCTCATCCCCCCCCCTCCCGAGGTCGGGCCGCTGCAGGGTTTGGGGGCGTGACAGACTGGCATCAGAGCGGGAAAGTTTCTAGGAAATAAATACTCTAGGAACCTTAAGACGTGTGGTGGGGACTTGTTAGACCGTGCGGGTTTTCTTTTGTCTAGATATTGTTTCTGTGAGTTCGAGTCTGCTTTTCTTTTAGTGTGGGAGACTATCTTTGTCTCGTTTTCTTGTCCTTGTTGTTAGGGAATTTGGGGGACCAAATTCTTTCTAGTGGGGAAGAATTTAATGTCTCCGTACCCATATTTAGTACATTTTCCTTGTTTCGTGCCAGAGAGTCGAAGTTTTATGGACTTAGCATGTGTTTCTTGATGGACTTCGGTAGAATTTTTGAATTTTCCGATGTCATAGATGGAACTAGCGAAGAAATTGGTGATCAATTGTTAGAAAACAAGGAATGTGAACAGCATATCGAGACCCAATTACAGTTGATCATGTACTGTCAGATTGTGCGCCAGGAAAGTAATTGTGGATTTTTGGATAAACTCGGGTTATTTTCCTAAGTCAGAAGACTCCATAAGCCGAATAAATGGTGGACTTTATGAGGTTTGAGGTGAATTTCAGTGGTATAGCTCCAAGAAGATGTGAAAAGTTAGAAATTTCTCGAGCATTAATGAACTTGTGATGGAGAATTGTTCGAGGAGGTTTAACAATTGCAGCTACAATTGCAGCTATGATGGTGAAGTCGACTCAGCAGGGTGTATCAGTGGGTGGTTAAAAGCAGTGGAAATTAGTTTTCAACAGTAGTGTGGAGAGTTGTATGTGGAATTGATTGTTACCTGATCACATGATAGAGAAGATTTTGTGGATTTTACCGACTTGTAAAACATCATTTTGGGCAGAGTATAGATACGAGCAGGAGAATCATCACTTATGGACAATGACAATTGAAAGATTCAGAGAAGAATGAATTTGACAGAAGCACGCCTCACGAAGTTTGGACATGTGGAGTAGCATGACAATTAAAATGTTAGTGGGTCTAGTCAGAGATGGAAACCTACAGAGTTGTGAACCTTGTGTTTTCCACGAGCAGATAGAGATGGGTGAAGTGTTCAGAGGACCGTCCAAACATTTGATTGTATCAGCTTGGCATATGAAGAATTGACAGATTTCTAAGACATTCACCTCGAAGATTGTGCATTGGCAGGGGACCTAATTTCGACAACTTTGATAGAGATGACAGAAGTGTACCGAGGACTGGACGACATTGCCTAAAGTAAGAGACATTTGGTAATACTCAGCGTCACCAATTTTCTGAAGCCAAGGGTAGATAGAAGGACAAGACAATATTTCAAAAAAAATGATAAAAACATGTGGTGGAATTCCGAGACTAGCAGAGACATAGTAACAGTATACCAGGATGAGTCAGAACCTTCATTTTCTCGGACCGGCAATGGTGGACAAGACAAGTAGTAGATTCGAGGTTGTGTAAGAACATATGCTGGGCGTCGGGGGTTTGACGGAAGGATTCTTCGAATATTGATTGTGTCAGAGGAACAAGTTGCCGAGTAAAAATCTTGGATAGTTTGAGATCTTCAACCGAATCAGAGACCTCAATCATAGACTCATCTCACTGCCATATTTGACCGGGGTTATTGCAGTTGTGCAAGAGCAGGGCATATCATCAATGTTTAAAGACAATTTCTCTTTTCAGTTGGTAAAGTTCCAAGGAGATGTCCAGAGTTAGAGATTTTTGGAATTCGATGAGTTTTGTCAGGGAACTATTCGGGAATTTCCAACAAGTACAGCCATGTGGTGAAGTAGACCCAGCAGGATGCGTCGTTTGTATGACTAGAAGCATTGAAAGTCAGATTTTAGCAGTTGATGAAGGAGTTGACTATAGAAAGGATCTCTACTTAATCGCCTGACAACGAAGATTTTGCAAATTTTATCGACATAAGGAACATCGGATTACAATGTACAAATACACGGAGCAGGAAGTCAATTATTTCGGGTTTTCTTCGGGGAAACAAATTCAGCGGAACAGTTGCAAGAGTGAATGCAGAGCTTCTAATACTGAAGAATGACGAAGGGACAAGAATGATAGTGTCAGAGACCGACTGTTGTGCAGTGGATCATGAGCAACGAACAGAAAGAGTTAGAGCTAGCAAGAGTTCACATTGAAGATTGTGCGTTTAATATGAGACCCTAACTTCGACAGTTGTGATGAAGTCGACAGAATTGTTTCAAGAATTTCCTTTGTCATGGTGGCTAAAAGCGAAGGACTTGGTGAAACTTCGAAAGAGTCAGAGTTGGAAAATTTCTTGAAAAGTCAAATTGGTAGGGCAGTAACAGATTCTAGCAAGTGGAAGAATGTTTGATGACTGTTGACAGTTAACCGAAGAGTTCTACAGTGAAGATAACCCACGAACTTAGGCGCTTCTGAGAGGACCGATTTGGAGCATCCATTTGACATTTTTTTTTCGAAGTGTGGGATTAATTTCCTCGTTTGTTTTTGGGTTTGTTTAGTTCATTTGGAGGACCAAATGTTCTAAGGGGGGGAGGATGTGAGATCCCACCTCTAATTTTTGGGATTAGTGTTTTTTTAATTATGGATTTCTTTCTCTAAGTGGGATTAGTGTTCGTTTGGTTGAGTTTGTGAGTTAGAATGGTTTCTCACTAGTTTTGGAGAGTTTTGAGAGCCAGTGAACCTAGACAGTGACCGTAGGGTCCTACTTGTTTTACGTGATCAGTTTGGAGAGGTTCTTCGTGATTCCCAAAAAATCCCATTTTGACACCGTTTGACTAATCACGTCATTCTTTATAACTTTCGTGTTCACCCCATACCCATTCGAAGCTCCGAAAATCAGTTTTCCCAGCCCTAAGGGCAAAATCGGTATTTTCACAAAATCTGGACCTAAATTTTGAGATCCATGCCGAAATTATACTTTTCTAAAACTAGATTTTATGAGAAACATTTTTCTCTTCTTCATAAAGTCCATCCGAGGTTCTGAGAAACATGTTTCTAGCCCGACAAGGAATGTTAGTAGTGGAACCCACCTTCACTTTCTATAAAGAGGGAACCCATTCCTTCTTTTCCCCATGTTCTTTTCCAGCACAAAAGTTGGAGCCAACTAGGGTTTTCCTTGCTCCTGTTTGTTCTTCTTGCTTTCCATCTCCAATCCACATCAATCTTGCACCAATCAATAAATGGAGGTCATCTTCTTCTTCCATACCCTACAAGTTCTCCATTGATACTCTTGTTGGAAGAGAAATCCATCAACATTGAGGCTCTCTGTCGCGACCCCGGAACGGATCCCGGGCCCGCGACGAGTGTTGCATTGCATTCGGTGTTGTTAATTGCTTTCCCACAGGTTCCCGCGGTGAGGATTCCTAAAGACACGCGGAATCTGGCTCACATGTACAAGTATGCGGAAGCGTGTAGCAAAACTCATCAAGATGAGCCCAACAAAACATTTGGGTGCCATAACAAATGATCACAAGTCATGGTATCATAGAAAGAAGCTAACAAGCATTCCCATTAATATTCAAGTTATAGAACTAATACAAAAACAAGTTAAGTTTAGTACAACCCATAAGAGACCAATAAAGGTCAATACAATCTCAAAATAGTCAAAAGAAACCCCAAGACTAAGGGTGACGAAACTCGAGAACCAGACCGACATCTAAATGACATCGTCGGGCTGCCACTCTCTCACGGGAGTTGGCTCACAAGCCTCCTCCTGACGCTCCTCCTCAAAGGCAACGTCTCATGCACCTGGGCACCGATAAACAAGGGTCAAACACGACGGTTTGGCAGGTAATCAATTTAGGCATGAACATGAACAATAACATTTAGAGAAAACATATGAGCAAATCTTTGGTATGAAGTACTATCAAGGTTGAGATACATTTTCAAGAGTACGAACAAAGCTGAGATACAAAATAATCTAGCATGAGTACATAATATATCATGAATAGTTATCAACCACAAAGAGCCCATCCTTTCTCTATCATTTATATAATGAAAAGAGCAAGCACGCACGACAAGCACGATATACATAATATAAGCACGACACGATTTCCCACAAAGACGGGAATTCCGGCCGCGGAACCGGACACGCACGATGTGTAATAAATACACGACCAGTCTGCAGACAGTCCACATGTTTAAAGACCCCCAGACAGTGGATCAAACCGAAAGGGCAGTCTAAGCTCAGTGGTGTTTACTTAATTCATGAATGCACAAAACACGTGAAACACGATCAAAGCACGTCGAGATAAAAAGGGGGAAATCACTTATCAAAACACGACGAACACGACTAGCAAGAGGCATAATAATTATGCATAACACGCTTAGGAAGTGATCCCCTTTTTCTTGAAACAAAACTTCAAAACACGCTTATACTTGAAACTCAAAACAAGTGCACGTTTGTACTTATAGTACCAAGACGGAAATTCAAATACGAAATCTGACAAGCATGTGCTAAGGCTATAAATTGACCTTTGTGTAATTGAAACTCCAAATGTCAGAATATACAAGAATTGGTGTCCTTAGAGGTTGGGTAGCATTTCGAGGTTTCATTTACACAATGTCAAGTCAAAACCCTTAACATAGTCTAGTTTTCGGACCTCAAGAAAAATACACAAAATGGAAAGAAACTCATCCTCCTGCAACTGGCAGGTTCGCTCGAGCGAACCTGTCACGTTGATGACACTTCGCTCGAGCGAGACACTTCGCTCGAGCGGACCTTACAAAGAGTAGACAGTTCGCTAGAGCGAATGTTGGCTCGAGCGAATAATAAAATGCGTTCGAACGAACGACTCACTGCCTCGCTCCGTAGGAGACAGTGGCATGTTCGCTCGAGCGGACCCAGGGGTCGCTCGAGCGAACAGGCTGCTGCCTGAGCTCGCTGAGTGCGGAAATCTACATTTTTTTTTTCACATCTTTCACTACTTTCTTCTTCTTCTTCTCATCCTTCAATCACACAAAAACCCTTGAGCCTACATGCTCACCAAGGTGCATTTCCATCATTTCACACATTTAAATCCAATAAAAACCAAATCATGAAGCATGTAAACAATGTAAGCACAATTTCTAAAATACAATGGAAACCAAAATACAATGCACATGAAGCATAAAAAGATCACTTGCCTTGACCAAAGCTAAACACTCCTCCTCAAGTACTTCCTCAAGCTAATCAACACTACAAGAAAATCCAAGAGAAAACCACACAACTCAATAAATCTTGAAAACAAGAAACCCATTTAGAAAAAGGGTTGAAACTAGGAAAATCATGATCTTAAAGGACTAAAAAGACTCCATGAAAGATGTGGGTTGAAGCTCTTACCTAGGAATGGTCACACAAGAGAGAAGAGAGGAAATGTAGATCTTGTCCCAAAAGAAACTCCAAGAAACTTGTACCAATAGAGAGCTTGCAATGGGATGGAGAAGATGATGAACTTGAAACTTTATTTGGAGCTCTCTAACTAGATCATGCAAGGGGAAATGAGGAGGGAGAGAAAAAGGGTTTTTCTTGCCCTAGGTTCAGAAGTTGCAGAGATTGGGGAAAGTGAATGAAAGAGAGGAAGAAAGGAGACTTAAGTGATGACTCATGGGCCCATTGGGCTTGAACTTGAAATGGCGAAAACATGACCTTGTGGGCCTCGGATGACTTCGACGAAGAAGGATAAAACGATCGTCGAAATATCTAGTTTCCAAAAAGTATATTTTTGACATGGTTTTGAGATCTCGAAAATTGTGTCCAGATTTGTGCAAGAAAGACAATTTTACCCTCTTTGGGCCAAAACTTGGGTTTTTGGGCTTCAAACATGAATGGGCTTAATACGAAAGTTGTAACACGTCGAAATATCAATCAAATGAAATCAAAATCACAATCACACGGAAATCGATACGATCTTCCCAAGCTCACACGTGCACTCAGGCCATCCTGAGTGTGTCTAACTAATATTAAACGTTCTCAAAATTACCAAAGCTATATCCAAGACTAAAACTAATCACTTCTAACCCAACAATAACTAAACCCACTTAGGACTAAACACATACTAATCACACACTAATCGGATTGGTCTGGGTCGGGGTCTAACATCCTCCACCCCTTAGGATATTTGGTCCACCAAATAAATCAAACAATTACCTCTGGTAAAAGCTGTGGATACTTCCTTTGCACTTGCTCTCTCAATTCCCAGGTGGCTTCCTCTGGCTCGTGATTTTCCCAAAGTACCTTGACCCAATGAATAGTCCGGTTTCTCAATTCTTGCTCTTTGGTGTCAATGATCTTGATCGGTCTTTCCACATACGAGGCATCTTCTCGAATCTCTAAAGGCTCATGTTGTAGAATGTGTGCAGGACTAGAGACATACTTCTTGAGCATCGAAACGTGAAAAACATTGTGTACCCCGGAGAATTCCGGCGGTAACGCAAGTCTATAAGCTACATCTCCAATCTTGCTCAAAATCTCATACGGACCAATAAACCTTCTAGACAATTTGCCCTTCTGTCCAAATCTCAATGTCTCCCTAGTTGGTGAGACTTTCAAAAACACCTTGTCACCCACTTGAAACTGCAATTCTCTTCTGCGAGTGTCTGCATAACTCTTCTGCCTACTTCGGGCAATCTTCAACCTTTCCTGAATGAACTTGACCTTTTCACTTGTCTCTCCAACTATCGTCGGTCAATGGAAACTACGTTCACCGACTTCTTCCCAGCAAACCGGAGTTCTGCATCTTCTACCATAAAGTGCCTCGAAAGGTGCCATACCGATGCTAGAGTGGTAACTATTGTTATAAGCAAATTCGCAAAGCGGTAGGCATATATCCCACTGAATCTTGAAATCCAATACACATGCACGCAACATGTCTTCGAGAGTCTGTATCGTCCTTTCTGACTGACCATCGGTCTGAGGATGATAAGCTGTGCTGAACTGGAGTTTGGTACCCATCGACTCATGAAGAGTTTTCCAAAACTTTGAAACAAATCTACTGTCTCTGTCTGAAGTAATGGAGACGGGTTGACCATGCTTACTAACAATCTCATCAACAAATAGCTTCGCAAGTGGTGCCATATGCATCATATTCCCTGTCTTCATCGGAATGAAGTGAGCAGACTTTGTCAGACGATCTACAATGATCCAAATTGCATTATTTCCCTTCTTAGTATTAGGCAAACCGGAGACGAAATCCATGGTAATGTGCTCCCATTTCCACTCCGGAATCTCCAAAGGCTGTAACAAACCTGGAGGCTTCTGATGCTCTGCCTTGATCAACTGACAAGTTAGACAACGAGACACAAAAGCTGCTATCTCTCTCTTCATGTTGTTCCACCAAAACCTATTCTTCAAATTTTGGTACATCTTCGTGCTACCCGGATGCATAGAATATCTCGTACTGTGAGCTTCGTTCATTATCTCATTCTTCAAATCATCCACATTTGGTACACACAACCGGTCGCGAAAATACAATATTCCATTCACCATTTTGAAATCTGGGCGTTCTGCAATAACTTCTACTATCTTGGCCAAGTCTGGGTCTTGCAACTGATTTTCCTTAATCTTCTGGATGAAGGTAGGTTCTGATACTGTCATGTTCGCTAACATCGCACCCAATCTCAGGGTTTGCACTTCTACACCCAACTCTTCAAACTGCTGTAAGACACCCATTCCTCTCAAATTGGCCATAGCCACTGATTTCCTACTCAAAGCATCAGCTACCACATTCACTCTGCCTGGATGATACTTGATTGGGAAGTCATAATCTTTGATATATTCCATCCACCTCCTCTGCCTCATGTTCAAATCTTTCTGAGAGAACAAATATTGCAAACTTTTGTGATCTGAATGGACCTCAAACTTCTCTCCGTAGAGGTAGTGTCTCCACATCTTCAATGCGAAAACAACTGCTGCCAACTCCAAGTCGTGAGTCGCATAATTCTTCTCATGGTCCTTCAGCTGTCTCGAGCCATAAGCAATCACCTTGCCATCTTGCATCAAAACACAACCTAGTCCCACATTCGAAGCATCTGTATAAACAATAAATCCACCGTTGCTCGAGGGTAATGTAAGAATTGGGGCTGTGGTTACCTTCCTTTCAACTCTTGAAAACTGGTTTCACACTGATCAGTCCAAACAAATGGGACATTCTTCCTAGTCAACTTTGTCAACGGGGCTGCAATGGACGAAAAACCTTGGACAAATCTTCTGTAATAGCCTGCTAAACCCAAAAAGCTTCTAATTTCTGTCACACTGCTTGGCCTTGCCCAACTAACAACTGCCTCTATCTTGGCTGGATCAACTGCTAAACCTTCTCTGGATATGATGTGGCCTAGAAAAGCAACTTGCTCTAACCAGAATTCACACTTACTGAGTTTTGCATATAACTGGTTGTCCCTCAAGAGCTGCAACGCTGTCCTCAAATGTTCCTCATGTTCCTTCTTACTCTTGGAATATACCAGGACATCATCAATAAACACTACCGTAGAGTGATCCAAATATGGCGCAAATACCTTGTTCATCAAAGCCATAAAGACTGCTGGTGCATTCGTCAAACCAAAGGGCATCACTAAGAACTCATAGTGCCCATATCTTGTTCTAAAGGCTGTTTTCTGAACATCTGAGTCTCTAACTCTCAACTGATGGTATCCTGACCTCAAGTCTATCTTGGAAAAATAGGCTGCTCCTTGCAATTGATCAAACAATTCGTCTATCCTTGGCAAAGGATACTTGTTCTTCACTGTCACATGGTTCAACTTCCGGTAGTCTATGCACATTCTCAAGCTTCCATCCTTCTTCTTCACAAACAACACCGGTGCTCCCCACGGTGAAACACTTGGCCTAATAAAACCTTTGCTCAACAAATCCTGCAATTGGAGTTTTAGCTCACCCATTTCTGCTGAAGCCATCCTGTATGGTGCAATAGAGATCGGAGCTGTCCCTGGAAGGAGTTCAATTGTAAACTCAACTTCTCTAACTGGTGGTAAACCCGGGATTTCTTCTGGAAAAACATCCGGAAATTCACACACAATGGGGATATCCTCCACCCCTTGGAACTGTTTATACTCCGTGATAAACGCAATAAATGCCTGACATCCACTCTGCACTAATCTGCTTGCCTTCAACACTGAAATAAATCCTGCCTGAGACTTTCTCCTGTTCCCCTGAAATATCAATTCTGCCTGTGGTCCTTGGAATCTGAATGTGATGGTCTTACTAAAACAATCCATGGTGGCATGATATGTTTCTAACCAATCCATGCCTAAAATAACATCAAAATCATGCATGTCCAAAACTATGAGGTTGGCCGGTAAATTCACATCTCCTAACAACACTGTACAACTAGGGTAATGGTTTCTACACACAACTTGTTTCCCTACTGGAGTGGTCACTACTAAGATGTAATCCAATTCACTACATGGTGCATCAATCAACTTAACAAAACTAGGAGATGAAAATGAATGTGTGGATCCAGGGTCAAACAAAATCTGGGCTTCTACCCCACAAACAAGAAGTTTACCTTCTACCACGTCTCCTGCAGCTTCAGCATCTGTACGGTTGAGATAGTATAACCGTCCATGCATCTGTAGTCTGTTCGGTACTTGGTTCTGCCTTCCTTGGCCTTGTCTGTTCTGTTGTGGAGGACGAGCATTCTGATTCTGTGCTGGTGGCCTAGCCTGTTGCTGCTGCTGAGGTGGTCTCATCTGATTCTGACCTGGTGCTTGGTTCTGAGGAGCTACTTGTCTCTGCTGCTGGTTCCTGTTCCCTTGATTCTGAAGTAGTGGGCAATCCTTGATTGAATGGTTCATAGCCCCACACTTGAAACAGGCACCCATGGCCCTCCTACATTCGTGGGTTTCATGATTCTTGCCACAATGTCCACAACCCTGCCTCACATGACCTTGCTCTTGCCTTGGCTTCTTGCCCTGTTGTTGCCTCTGATTTTGCTGCTGATATTGCTGCTTCCTGTCCTGAACAATCATATTGTTAATATCCTCAAAAGTATAAGCCCGCTTGACTGCCTCATCATATGTAGCTGGAGGCACTACTCCTATGACATCCCTCATAATGATGGGGTTCAACCCTTCCAAGAACTTAGTGATCTTCTTCCTTTCCGTGTCAATCAACTCGGTGGCATACCTCGCCAATCTCTCAAATTTGGTGACATAATCCAACACTGTCATGCTACCTTGCTTGAGTTGCTGAAACTCAATAGCCTTCTGCCTCTTGACATGAGAGGGAATGTACTTGTCTTGAAACTGTATCTTGAATGCTGCCCATGCCTCATCATCTGCCATCACTGCATAAGGATCCTTGACTGTTTGCCACCACCTATCTGCGAGCCCATAAAATAATGAAGCTGTGAGGTTGACCTTCTGTATACCCGTGCACATGAAGACATCAAAGATCTTCTCCGTATTGACTAGCCAGTCATCTGCCACTAGTGGGTCCTCATTGCCCGAAAACTCCTTTGGTGCTCTCTTTCTAAACTTCTCAAACAGAGCATTAGGGTCAGGATCCCTATTCTGAATAACAATCTGTGGACCTGCGGGTGGTGCTACATTCCTGTTATGGAGAACTTCTAACAACTGCCTTTGGACTTGTGCCATTTCATCATCCTTCTTAGTCAATTGTTCTTGAAATCTTGCTTGGTTCTCATTTGCCTGCCTTTGCTGTGCTATCATGGCTTGCATAAGTTCCTGAAATTGTGTGGCTGTTGGTGTATCAGATGCATCTGACTCATTCTGGTTACTGCCTGAAGCATGATGATTTGGAGCTTTTCTTGGAGGCATATTGCTGTAGAACAAAGAGTTAGAACACAATAATCATGGTATAAGGGTTTCTAAGATCCTATACGAACGAATCTATCGAACTCACGAATCCTCGCCACGTTCCTAAGATCTTTCTAGTTTCTTTTAAGTGCCTGAAACATGTCTCGCTCTGATACCAGTCCTGTCGCGACCCCGGAACGGATCCCGGGCCCGCGACGAGTGTTGCATTGCATTCGGTGTTGTTAATTGCTTTCCCACAGGTTCCCGCGGTGAGGATTCCTAAAGACACGCGGAATCTGGCTCACACGTACAAGTATGCGGAAGCGTGTAGCAAAACTCATCAAGATGAGCCCAACAAAACATTTGGGTGCCATAACAAATGATCACAAGGCATGGTATCATAGAAAGAAGCTAACAAGCATTCCCATTAATATTCAAGTTATAGAACTAATACAAAAACAAGTTAAGTTTAGTACAACCCCTAAGAGACCAATAAAGGTCAATACAATCTCAAAATAGTCAAAAGAAACCCCAAGACTAAGGGTGACGAAACTCGAGAACCAGACCGACATCTAAATGACATCGTCGGGCTGCCACTCTCTCTCAGGAGTTGGCTCACAAGCCTCCTCCTGACGCTCCTCCTCAAAGGCAACGTCTCATGCACCTGGGCACCAATAAACAAGGGTCAAACACGACGGTTTGGCAGGTAATCAATTTAGGCATGAACATGAACAATAACATTTAGAGAAAACATATGAGCAAATCTTTGGTATGAAGTACTATCAAGGTTGAGATACATTTTCAAGAGTACGAACAAAGCTGAGATACAAAATAATCTAGCATGAGTACATAATATATCATGAATAGTTATCAACCACAAAGAGCCCATCCTTTCTCTATCATTTATATAATGAAAAGAGCAAGCACGCACGACAAGCACGATATACATAATATAAGCACGACACGATTTCCCACAAAGACGGGAATTCCGGCCGCGGAACCGGACACGCACGATGTGTAATAAATACACGACCAGTCTGCAGACAGTCCACATGTTTAAAGACCCCCAGACAGTGGATCAAACCGAAAGGGCAGTCTAAGCTCAGTGGTGTTTACTTAATTCATGAATGCACAAAACACGTAAAACACGATCAAAGCACGTCGAGATAAAAAGGGGGAAATCACTTATCAAAACACGACGAACACGACTAGCAAGAGGCATAATAATTATGCATAACACGCTTAGGAAGTGATCCCCTTTTTCTTGAAACAAAACTTCAAAACACGCTTATACTTGAAACTCAAAACAAGTGCACGTTTGTACTTATAGTACCAAGATGGAAATTCAAATACGAAATCTGACAAGCATGTGCTAAGGCTATAAATTGACCTTTGTGTAATTGAAACTCCAAATGTCAGAATATACAAGAATTGGTGTCCTTAGAGGTTGGGTGGCATTTCGAGGTTTCATTTACACAATGTTAAGTCAAAACCCTTAACATAGTCTAGTTTTCGGACCTCAAGAAAAATACACAAAATGGAAAGAAACTCATCCTCCTGCAACTGGCAGGTTCGCTCGAGCGAACCTGTCACGTTGATGACACTTCGCTCGAGCGAGACACTTCGCTCGAGCGGACCTTACAAAGCGTAGACAGTTCGCTCGAGCGAATGTTGGCTCGAGCGAATAATAAAATGCGTTCGAACGAACGACTCACTGCCTCGCTCCGTAGGAGACAGTGGCATGTTCGCTCGAGCGGACCCAGGGGTCGCTCGAGCGAACAGGCTGCTGCCTAAGCTCGCTGAGTGCGGAAATCTACAAATTTTTTTTTGCACATCTTTCACTACTTTCTTCTTCTTCTTCTCATCCTTCAATCACACAAAAACCCTTGAGCCTACATGCTCACCAAGGTGCATTTCCATCATTTCACACATTTAAATCCAATAAAAACCAAATCATGAAGCATGTAAACAATGTAAGCACAATTTCTAAAATACAATGGAAACTAAAATACAATGCACATGAAGCCTAAAAAGATCACTTGCCTTGACCAAAGCTAAACACTCCTCCTCAAGTACTTCCTCAAGCTAATCAACACTACAAGAAAATCCAAGAGAAAACCACACAACTCACTAAATCTTGAAAACAAGAAACCCATTTAGAAAAAGGGTTGAAACTAGGAAAATCATGATCTTAAAGGACTAAAAAGACTCCATGAAAGATGTGGGTTGAAGCTCTTACCTAGGAATGGTCACACAAGAGAGAAGAGAGGAAATGTAGATCTTGTCCCAAAAGAAACTCCAAGAAACTTGTACCAATAGAGAGCTTGCAATGGGATGGAGAAGATGATGAACTTGAAACTTTATTTGGAGCTCTCTAACTAGATCATGCAAGGGGAAATGAGGAGGGAGAGAAAAAGGGTTTTTCTTGCCCTAGGTTCAGAAGTTGCAGAGATTGGGGAAAGTGAATGAAAGAGAGGAAGAAAGGAGACTTAAGTGATGACTCATGGGCCCATTGGGCTTGAACTTGAAATGGCTAAAACATGACCTTGTGGGCCTCGAATGACTTCGACGAAGAAGGATAAAACGATCGTCGAAATATCTAGTTTCCAAAAAGTATATTTTTGACATGGTTTTGAGATCTCGAAAATTGTGTCCAGATTTGTGCAAGAAAGACAATTTTACCCTCTTTGGGCCAAAACTTGGGTTTTTGGGCTTCAAACATGAATGGGCTTAATACGAAAGTTGTAACACGTCGAAATATCAATCAAATGAAATCAAAATCACAATCACACGGAAATCGATACGATCTTCCCAAGCTCACACGTGCACTCAGGCCATCCTGAGTGTGTCTAACTAATATTAAACGTTCTCAAAATTACCAAAGCTATATCCAAGACTAAAACTAATCACTTCTAACCCAACAATAACTAAACCCACTTAGGACTAAACACATACTAATCACACACTAATCGGATTGGTCTGGGTCGGGGTCTAACACTCTCTTTGAGCTAACTCTTTCCATTTGAAGGTCATCCAAGTAAGCAACCACCCCCATCTCTTAGATATGTATTCTTGTAACCCTAGAGAAGCTTCACCTCCATTATTGGAGGCCCTCTCTTTTTATTTCATTATTTTGACCATTTTAGGGTTTGTATTTCGGGTTTTTGATGTGTTGTAGGTTATCTTTGAGAAAGAGTGATTAAGAGCTTGTTTTCTTGTTAGAGACCCAAGGCAAGTGGATCAATGGATTGTTTTGATTATTGGCATGTTTTGTGAGAAAAGCTTGATTTCTTTAATGGTTTTGATGATTTTAATACTTGTCTTTTGCTATGGTTGATATTGATTTCGAAATGTACTTATTGATAAGTCTATTTCTCTCTTGTTCATACCTTGGAAATGTATGTAGTATGTTGTCAAAGTTGCAAATGGCTTTCATACAAGATGGGTTTTCTCTCTCTTGAGATTGATTGTAAATGGAAAGGAAGTGATGGGAGAAATTTGAAATAAAGAAAATGGAAGTGTTGAATGATGAATTGGAGGGGCCCTTTTTTTATTGCAGGAAATGAAAGGGAAATGAAGAGAATGGTTTTGAGGAAGAAGAGGCTCGAATCTGAGCTCAATGTGAATTTCCCGCAGCTGGTGGTCACTTGTCGGCTAGCCGCCTGTAACCGAACCAGGTTTGGTTACAATTCCAGAGAGCTGATTTTTTGTTCTGAAGGGGGCGGTCAGCTAGCGGTCACCTAGTCAGCTTGCCGACCAGTGACCGCTAGCCAACTAAATTGAGGCTATTATAATTCCAATATGTTGCACCATGTCAGGCAACCCGCGGTCGCCAACAACTAACTGCCGAACCCATCGGCGGCTAACCGCCTGCTGACCACCAGATGACCGACTTCCCAGTGCTTTTTAGAGATTGAGAAGAAAGAAAAACTGTTTCGAACCATATGTTCATGAAATGGTTAGGAAGGACTATTTGGGAATTCAAGGGAGAAAAATCTTGTCCCAGAAATTCATTGAGGACTCTCGAATTATCAATGTGAATAGGATGCTTGGAATGTCTCCAAACTCAAAGAGTACCAAATCTATATTGAAATCGACATACGGGACCCCTATTCACCTTGAACTAGTCTTGAAACTTGTCATTTGTCTCGAAATTTCGAAAGTTTAATTGTATTTCATTGTCCCCAAATTGTAATATGCACTCTCGAAATTCATGATTTATGATTTATCATTCTTGAAAACACTGAATTTGTACTTGTAGCATTTTGCTAGCCCCGATGTGCATTGCCCAAAACAAAGTGATAATTGTGCTTTTGAGCACCCGTCCTGCCCGTTTATATAATTGCACATATGTATTTTATACATGTCCCGATTTCTGTTATGTGACCTATGAGTCGGCACCACTAAGCTTGGATGACCTTGTCGGTTTAATCCACCGACTTAAAAGTCCCCCTCCCATCCCGCCAGCTGCAGTTTGGATCTCGATGCCAGGTTTATTGTCGTGGTCCCGTCCCGATACCTGGTTCGCTCCCGTGGTTCCCGATTTGCTACTGTGGTTTCCTATGCCCAGCTTGCCACCTGGCCCCATCCCGTATATGTATATTTCATTGTATCTGCTCACCTCGTGTGACTGAGATCAACGCCCCGATATGCTTTTATCACTTCGGCGATAAAGGACTTTACTTTGTGTCATTGACATCTTGCTTGTTTTCCGATTCCTTGGATACCTTATATGTTTTATACTGCACATTTGTTTTCCAATAAATGATTATTTTCTTTCATGGAAATTATTGTTTAAACAGGTTTAAATGTTTTCCAAGGTAATTCATTTATTATATATTGTTATATCTTTTCATCCACCTGCCAGACCGTCATGTCTGACCCACTATTTTGGTACTCAGGATCAGATTTCACCGCCCTGAGCAGTGTGCTTTTGTTGGCTGTGGAGCCATGAGTTGCAGGTTGTTTTTTCCGGGTATGTCATGTAGACATTGAGTTGGACATCGGAGCTACGTCACATGTGGGGTAGTGGTTATTTGTTTGTTATTGTATGGCTTTTATTAGCCTTTTCTTGGGATTTTTTATTAATGCACATTTATAATTTGTAACTCGAACATATATGGGAATGTAATATCCTATTACTGTCAGCTCTGTACTTGGTTGTGATGGTTTATTCCAGTCTGATATGGTTCTTGATATAATAGCTATATGCTAGAGTTGAGTGCGACCTGGAATTCGATGGCCACGAACTCCGGGTCGCAACGCCACGAAAGATTCTACAAAATATTTAGAGTGTGTTAGAATGTGTTGTCCTTACACACGCGGATCTTGGTTCAATGAATTGGGGAACTGTCCTGCTACCGTCGTAGAAGACTGTGAGCGGTTGTCGTGCCAATGGTACCACACCAAGTTACAAGAGAAATCTCTCGAGCCATACTGCTTCCTTAGTTGTTTCCTAAGTTGTAACATACTCAGTCTCCGAGGTGGAATCAGTAGTACAATCTTGTTTGACACTCCTCCAGCTCATGGCCTCACTGCCAACCATAAACACAAATCTAAAGGTAGATTTTCTAGAATACGTATCTGACATAAAGTCAGAATCTATGTATCCAACTGGAATCAACTCATCATTGCCGTAAATTAACATGTAATCTCTAGTCCTTCTCAAGTATTTGAGAATACACTTATAGTAGTCCAATGGTTAGGACCTAGGTTTGGTTATATCTACTGACTAGGCCCACTGCATGATAGATATCCAGTCTAGTACAAATCATATCATACATGAGGCTACGAACAACCGAAGTGTGAGAACCCTGCCACGCCCCCAAAACGGAACCTCGGGGGCGTGAATGGGATTAAGCATAAATATATTTTTCTCCCAAGATCCGCGTGTGTGAAGACAACACATTCCAACACATTCTGAATATTTTGCAGAAGCTTTCGTGGCGTTCCGACCCGGAGTCCATAGTCATCGGATTCCGCGACGCACTCAACCCCTAGCATATAGCTATTATATCAAGAACCATATCAGACTGGAGTAAACCCTCACAACAAAGTACAGAGCTGACAGTAACAGGATATTACATTCCCATATATGTTCAAGTTACAATTATCAATGTACATTAATTAAGAATCCCAAGAAAAGGCTAATAGAACTCATACAACAATAAGCTATTAACCACTACCCCATATATGACGTAGCCCCGATGTCAAGACCGATGTCTACATGACATAGCCAACAAGACAACATGCAAACCATGGCTCCACAGGCAATAAAAGCACTCATCTCAGGACGAAGAAGTCTGGACCTGAGTACCAAAAGTAGTGGGTCAGACACGATGGTCTGGCAGGTGGGTGAAAAGTTAATAAATATGCTGAAGAATAAAACATGTGATAAATCACGCCATTTGATCAAATGCTGCAAATAATTAAAACGGGTGGAAAGATCATGTATATTTGACAAATCATGTATTCATGTAAAACGTCTGTAAAAGCATTTAACCTGTTCAATCAATAACTTTCATAAAAGAAACAAATCATTTACTGAAAACATAATACGGTATAAAACATGTACGGGTATCCAAGGAAATTGGGAAACATGCAAGATGGCAACCACACGAAGCTAAGTCCTCTATTACTAAAGTGACAGAGCAATAACTAGGCACTGATCTCAGTCACTTGAGGTGAGGAGAAACAATGGATCTCATAAATACATATACAAATACTAGGCACTGATCTCAGTCACTCGAGGTGAGGAGAAACAGTGGATCTTATAAATACATATACTATACATGACCACGGTAGCGAGCCGGGCATCGGGAACCACAATAGCAATCTGCGGCATCGGGACAAGACCACGGTAATAACCGGGTAGCGGGATCCAAACTGTAGGTGACGGGACAAGAGGGGGATCTCCAAGTTGGTGGATCAGACCAACATGGTTATCCAAGCTTAGTGGTGCCGACTCATAGGTCAAATACCAATCGAGACATGTACAAGTAAACCAAATGCAAGTAAATAAACGGGCAGGACGGGGGTGCTCAAGGGCACACTGTCATTTCACGTCGGGCAATGCATCTCAAGGCTCGCAATTAATACAAGTACAATTTCAATACTTTCGGGGATGATAAACCATAATTCATGAATTTTCGGGAGTACATGTGACAATTCGAAATAATTGAAAACATAGTTGATCTTTTGAAATTTCGGATCAAGTATCGGGATTCAAATCTATCCCAAGGTGAATAGGGGTCTCGTATGTCGATTTCGATATAACTTGGTACTCTTTGAGTTTAGGGACATTCCAAGCTCCTTACGCACCTTGGTGATTACTAAGACTTCGATGAATCTTTGTGATGTGGTTTCTTTCTCGAATAGGCTTCATACATTGCCTAATAATTCTCCCCGATATCGAGGGGTTCCCTTAAAAACCTTTCCCGAGCTCCAAAAATTGTCCATACCCGAGAGGGGGTGCCCTCGAGCGACCTTAGGTGCGCTCGAGCGGACCTGGGCTGCACAGATGAACGGACAGACAGAACGTCTGCGCGCTCGAGCGGCCAACGGCGCGCTCGAGCGGGCAGCCAATCTGCTGCCCAAGCTGCAGTCAGAATGACTGCGCGCTCGAGCGACCTGATGCGCTCTCTAGCGGGCAGTCTTTTCTGCTGCTCGGGAATGGCCATTCTGGCTTTTTTCTCCTTCATCTCCTAAATATTTTTCTTGCAACAAATGGCCTTCTTGCCTCCCAATAACAACCATTAAATCTCTTCAAATAATCATATAAAAACCTTCATCAAAAACTCCAATAAACATTAAATCTAAACACCTTCTTCTTCACATTCAACACCAAAGAAAGAGAAGAAACCCCAACATTCACAAAGGTTCATTTGAGCCATAAACAAGAGATAAAATAAAAGCAATAAATCACATTTCCATGACAATAAATGAGCTAACAAAAGCCTTTCATGAGCATTTATTTCACAATGAATGCAAGCTAATAACTATGGATATGAATAGCAAAACCAACCACCTTCTTCATAAAACCATTAAATGTTCAAACTATTATTTCATCCACTTGCCTTAGGTCTTCTAATCAAGGAATCAAGCTCTTTTACTCTTCCAAGCCAAAGATCCAAGCTATGAACAAAATCCCCAAAACAAACAAACCCTAAAATGGTCAAACAATGAAATAGAAAGGGAAACCTTACAATAATGAAGGTGAAGCTTCTCTATGGCTAGAAGAATACAAATCTAGAAGAAGGGAAGGATTACTTACTTGTAGGTTCTCCAAATGGCAAGGTTTAGTTCAATGTATCAAAAGGAAGCTTGCAAGGTGGGGAAGAGAATGATAACCTCCATTTCTTGATTGATGCAAGTTTGGTGTGGATTGGAGATGGAGAGAGCAAGAAGAAGAAGAGAAAGGTGCCAAGCAAACCCTAGGTTCTTTTTGTGCTGGAAAAAGGGAATGAGGAAGATGGGTCTCCTTATATAAGCAATGGAAATGGGTCCCACTACTTAAGACATTCTAGGGCTGAAATCATGTCTTTCAGGGCTTCTAATGAATTCGACGAAGAAGAGAAAAGTGATCGTCGAAATATCTAGTTTCCAAAAAGTATATGTTTCGTGGGTTTCGGGAATATCAAGTTTTGGGTACAGATTTAGTGCACGAATACTGTTTTGCCCTCAAGGCTATGAAATCGAGTTTCGGGATCTCAAACGGGGATGGGATCAACATAAAAGTTGTAGGGATTACCGATACAAACAAAACGGGATTAAAACAATGAATCCAAAAATCTCCGATAAATCCTCAAGCACATGCAAAGTCATAAAGAATAAACCCCCAAAGGGCCCCACTATCACAAAGCAATCAAAATTCCCTAAAACTATGTCAAAAGCTATTCCAAACCCAACTTAGTCAAAAACTACTAATCACGCTTAAGTCTAACACAAGACTCAATTAACACTAATCGAGTTCACTCGGGTCGGGGTCTCACAAACCCGACCCCTAAATTCCTGTATTAGTGTTGTTTTAATTGTGGATTAGTTTCTCTAAGTGGGATTAGTGTTTGTTTGGTTGAGCTTGTGAGCTAGAATGGGTTTTCACCAGTTTTGGGGAGTTTTGAGAGCGCCAATGAACCTAGATAGTGACCGTAGGGTCCTACTTGTTTTGCGTGAACAGCTTGGGGAGGTTCTTCTTTATTCCCAAAAATCCCCATTTTGGCTCCGTTTGACTTATCTCGTTAATCTTTACAACTTTCATGTTGTCCCATCCCCGTTTGAGACCCCAAAATCCAATTTCCTACCCTTGAGGGCAGAACAGTCATTTTACACCAAACCCGGACACAATTGTCGATAACCCCGAAACCCGTGAAACATACTTTTTTTTGGAAACTAGGTATTTCGATGATCATTTCTTCCTTTTTCGTCAAATTCATTCGAAGTCCCGAAAGACATGATTTCAGCCCAATAAGTTTCTTAAGTGGTGGGACCCAACTCCAATTGCTTATAAAAGGAGAACCCATCTTCTCTTCTCCATTTTCCAGCACAACTTCAGCCTAGGGTTTCTTTTCCCATTTTTCCTTCTTCTTCTTGCTCTCTTCATCTCAATCTCCCACCAAACTTGCACCAACATCAAAATGAACTTCATCATTCTCTTCCTCATCTTGAAGGCTACCCATTGATGTCATTTTGAAAGAAAACCTCTCATTCCAAGATCTTCATTGAGCTAACTCTTTCCATTAGAGGACCTTACAAGTAAGTTATCATCTCCATCTCCTAGATATGTATTCTTGTGACCCTAGAGAAGCTCCATCTCCATTATTGAAAGTTCTCTCCTTCTATTTCATTGTTTGACCCATTTTAGGGTTTGTTTTGGGGGTTTCGCTTATAGCTTTGGAGCTTGGATTTGGAAGAGTGTTTAGGCTTGATTTCTTGATTAGAAGACCCAAGGCAAGTGGATGAATGGATTGTTTTGAAAATTTACATGTTTTAGGGAGAAATTTTGATTTTTCACCAATGATTCTTAATGTGCTTTATCTATTCTTTTTGCAATGGTTTCTATTGCTTTTAAAAATGCATAATGATGAGTTTATTTCTCTCTTGTTCATACCTTGGAAATGCATGTATTGTAATGTATTGACTGTGAATGGAAAGGATGGAAAGGGAGAAATGTGAAATGATGATAATGGAAGTGTTGAAAGCTGTATTGGAGGAGCTTTTGAGCTCATTTTATTGCAGGAAATGAATGGGAAGTAAGGAGAGTGGTTTTGAGGAGAAAAAGAGCTCAAATCTGAACACAGTGGGAGTTTCCTGCAGCTGGCGGTCAGCGGACGGTCACCTGTCGGCTAGCCGTTTGGTGACTGGCGGCTAACCGCCAGCTAACCGAACTGTCGCGGTTACAATTTCAGAGAGCATTTTTTTCTTCCTGAAGACGCAATCAGCCTCACGGTCAGCCAGCGGCTAACCGCCGAACTCATTGGCGACTAACCGCCAGTAACCAAACCTATTGCGATTACAATTCTTGTAAGCTGCATTCTGTCAGACCAACAACGATTAGCTAGTGGTTAATCGCTGAACCTATTAGCGGCTAACCGCCAGCTAACCGCTTGGCGACCGAAATTACCTAGAAAAAAATTGAAATGAAGAGAAATGGAAGGGGTTTCCCTCCCAATCATTGGTGAACCCTTTCAGAGAATGATAGGGACTGTTCAGTAGGAGATATACATGAAGCCCGTTTGAGAAAGACACCATGTCACAAAGATTCATTGATGTTTTGAATTCACCAAAGTGTAAAAGGAGCCCGGAATGTCTTTAAATTTGAAAGAGTACCAAGTCTATATTGTAATCGACATACAGGACCTTATAAAGTTTGATTTAAATCTTAATTCCTCAATGTATAGTCCGATATCTTGTGGAAGTCCTTCTTGTACTTTCATGTACTTGGATTTCATATATATATTCGCTCGTTTTCACGTGATTTTTACTAACTTGTTCCAGAAAGCCTGAACTATACACTTTAAGTGTCTTGCTAGCCTGTATATGCATGACCTAACATGAATGTGACTTATGTGCCTATGTGCACCCTGTTCCGCTTGTTCAGGTGTTACACACCTACCTGTATATGTATATATATATATATGTATATGTCATGATTTCTTGTTTGTAACCTATAAGTCGACACCACTAAGCTTGGACAACCTTGTCGGTTTGATCCACTGACTTGGAGTCCCCATCTTGTTCCTGCCAGTTGCAGTCTGGATCCTGCTTGTCCCGTTACCCGGTTCCGCGGCCGTGGTCTTGTCTAGCTATATGTATTAATATATTTAGTTGGTTCTCGTCACCTCGAGTGTCCAAGACCAACGTCTCTAGCGTGCGCTCATCACATTAGTGATGGAGGATTTAGCTCAGTGTGGTTGCCATCTTGCCAGTTTCCTGTTTGATTGGTACCTTTCATGTTTTATACTGTAAATGTGTTTTTCTAACAAATAATGCATCATCTTTCATGGAGATTATTGTTTTAACAGGTTTTAAGGTTTTCCGAGGTAAATTCAGCTATTGTTATATTGTTTCCCGTTCCTTGGTGAATTTACATGTTTTAAATGAATACCCGATTTGTCAAATATCCATGCTTTTACAGATGTTACAAATGAACACTTATTTTTCCAGATCTCTATGTTTATACATGTTTTAGAGGAACACTCGATTTGTCAAATACCATATTTTACTCATGCTTTAAATGAATACATGTTTTGTCAGAGATCTATGATTTCCCACCCGTTTTAATTATATGTAGCATTTGATCAAATAATATGAATTATCATATGTTTTATTTTTCTTTACATTTATTATCTTTTCATCCACCTGCCAGACCGTCGTGTCTGAACCACTATTTTGGTACTCAGGTCCACACTTCTTCGTCCCGAGAAGAGTGCTTTTGTTGGCTGTGGAGCCATGAGTTGTAGGTTGTTTTGTTGGCTATGTCATGTAGACATTGAGCTTGACATCGGAGTTGCATCACATATGGGTTGTGGTTATTAACTTGTTATTGTATTGCTTTTATTAGCCTTTCTTGGTAGATTTTAATTAATGCACATTGATAATTGTAACTTGAACTTGTATGGAATGTAATATCTTGTTACTGTCAGCTCTATACTTGGTTGTAATGGTTTATTCCAGTCTGATATGATTCTTGATACAATAGCTATATGCTAGCGGTTGAGTGTGACATGGAATCCGATGGCCACGGACTCTGGGTCGCAACACCATGAAAGCTTCCGTAAAATATTCAGAGTGTGTTGGAATGTGTTGTCTTCACACACGCGGATCTTGGGAGAAAAATATATTTATCCTTAATCCCATTCGCACCCTCGAGGTTCTGGTTTGGGGGCATGACAGACTAGTATCAAAGCGGACATGTTTATAGGAAATAAAATGCTCTAGGAACCTTAAGACGTGTGGTGAGGACTTGTTTTCTTTTGTCTAGTTATTGTTTCTGTGAGTTCGGGTCTGTTTTCTTCTAGTAGGGGGAGACTATCTTTGTCTCCTCTTCTTGTCTTTGTTGCTAGGGAATTTAGGGGACCAAATTCTTTTCTAGTGGCGGAGAATTTAATGTCTCCGCACCCACATTTAGTACATTTTCCTTGTTTTCGCGCCAGAGAGTCGGAGTTTTGTGGACTTAGCATGTGTTTCTCAAAGGACTTTGGCAGAATTTTCAGCTTTTCGATGTCACAGATAGAGCTAAAGAAGGAATTTGTGAGCAATTGTTAGTCAAGAAAGTATATGTACAGCATAACGAGATCCAATTACAATTGAACATGGACTGTCAGAGGGTGTATTAGGCAAGTAAGTGTGGATTTTTGGATAAACTTGGATTATTTTCCTAAGTCAGAAGACTCCATAAGCAGAATAAGTGATGGACTTTATGAGGTTTGAGGTGATTTTTAGTGGTACAGCTCCAAGAAGATGTGAAAAGTTAGAAATTTCTTAAGCACTGATGAACTTGTGACAGAGAATTTTTCGAGGAGGTTTAAGAATTACAGTTATGATGGTGAAGTCGACTCGGCAGGGTGTGTTAGTGGATGATTAAAAGCATAGGAAATTAGTTTTCAGTAGCAGTGTAGAGAATTGTATGTGGAATTGATTGTACCTGATCACATGATAGAGAAGATTTTGTGGATTTTACCGACTTGTAGACCATCAGCTTGGGCAGAGTACAGATACGAGGAGGAGAATCATTACCTATGGACACTGACAGTAGAAAGATCCAGAAAAGAATAAATTCGACAGAAGCACACCCCACGAAGTTTGGACATGTGGAGTAACATGACAGTTAAGGTGTTAGCAGGCCTAGTCAGAGCTGGAAACTCACAGAGTTATGACCTTTGTGTTTTCAATGAGCAGATTGAGATGGGTGAAGTGTTCAGAGGATTGTTCAAACGTTTGATTGATTCAGCATGGCATGCGAAGAAGTGACAGATCTCCAAGTCATTCACCTCAAAGATTGTGCATTGGCAAAAGACCTAATTTCGACAACTTTAACAGAGATGACAGAAGAGTACCGAGGACTAGACGACATTGCCTAAAGTAAGAGACATCTGGTAGCACTCAGTGTCACCAATTTTTCGAAGCCAAGGACAGATAGAAGGACGAGGCAATATTTAAAAAAAAACTCCAAAGAGATGTCGAGAGTTAGAGATTTCTGGAATTCGATGAGTTTTATCAGAGAGCTATTCAGGAATTTTTAACAAGTACAACCACGTGGTGAAGTAGACCCAGCAAGATATGAAGCATTGGAAGTCATATTTCAGCAATTGACTACAGAAAGGATCTATACTTGAATGCCTGATAACGAAGATTTTGCGAATTTTATCGACATGAGGAACATCAGATTACAAAGTGCAGATACATGGAGTAGGAAGTCAATTATTTTGGTTCTGTTGGGGGAAGCAGACTTAGCAGAATAGTTGTAAGAGTGTGTGAAGTGCTTCAAATGCTGAAGAATGGTGAAGGGACAACAATGATAGTGTCAGAGACCGATTGTTGTGCAGTGGATCAAGAGCAACGAACAGAAAGAGTTAAAGCTAGCAAGAGTTCACATTGAAGATTGTGCATTTGATATGCGACCCTAGCTTCGACAGTTTTGATGAAGTTGACAGAATTGTTCCAAGAATTTTCTTTATCATGGTGGCTAGAAGCGAGAGACTTGGCAGGACTTAGAAAAAGTCAGAAATGGAAAATTTCTTGAGCAGTCAAGATGGCAGGGCAGTAATAGAATCGAGCTAGTGGAAAAATGTTTGACGACTGTTGATAGTTGACCGAAGAGTTCTACAACGAGGATGACCCAACGAGTCTTGATGCTTCCGGGAGGACTAATTGGAGCAGTTGTTTGAGGTTTTGTTTTCGAACTGTGGGATTAATGTCCCCACTTGTTTTTGGGCTTGTTTAGTTCATTTGGAGGACCAAATGTTCTAGGGGGGGAGGATGTGAGAACCCGACCCCTAATTTGCTGGATTACTGTTGTTTTATTTGTGGATTAGTTTCTCTAAGTGGGATTAGTGTTTGTTTGGTTGAGTTTCTGATCTAGAATGGGTTTTCACAAGTTTTGGGGAGTTTTGAGAGCCAGTGATCCTAGATAGTGACCGTAGGGTCCTACTTGTTTTGCGTGAACAGCTTGGAGAGGTTCTTCGTGATTCCCAAAAACTCTCATTTTGGCTATGTTTGACTTATCTCGTTAATCTCTACAACTTTTGTGTTGATCCCGCCCCCGTTCGAGACCCCAAAACCCGATTTCCTACCCATGAGGGCAAAACAGTCATTTTTCACCAAACCCGGACATAATTGTTGATATCCTCGAAACCCGTGAAAGAAATATTTTTTTGGAAACTAGATATTTCGGTGATCATTTCTTCCTTCTTCGTCGAATTCATTCGAAGTCCCGAAAGACATGATTTCAGCCCAACAAGTTTCTTAAGTGGTGGGACCCAACTCCAATTGCTTATAAGAGGAGAACCCATCTTCTCTTCTCCATTTTCCAGCACAACTTCAGCCTAAGGTTTCTTTTCCCCTTTTTTCCTTCTTCTTCTTGCACTCTTCATCTCAATCTCCCACCAAACTTACACCAACATCAAAATGGACTTCATCATTCTCTTCCTCATGTTGAAGGCTGCCCATTGATGTCATTTTGAGAGAAAACCTCCCATTCCAAGATCTTTATTGAGCCACCTCTTGCCATTAGAGGACCTTACAAGTAAGTGATCATCTCCATCTCCTAGATATGTATTCTTGTGACCCTAGAGAAGCTCCATCTCTATTATTGAAAGTTCTCTCCTTCTTTTTCATTGTTTGACCCATTTTAGGGTTTGTTTTGGAGGTTTCGCTTGTAGCTTTGGAGCTTGGATTTGGAAGAGTGTTTAGGCTTGATTTCTTGATTAGAAGACCCAAGGCAAGTGGATGAATGGATTGTTTTGAATATTTACATGTTTTAGGGAGAAATCTTGATTTTTCACCAATGATTCTTATTGTGCTTTATCTATTCTTTTTGCAATGGTTTCTATTGCTCTTAAAAATGCATAATGATGAGTTTATTTCTCTTGGAAATGCATGCATTGTATTGTCAAATTTACAAATGGTTTTTCATATAAATGGGGTTTCTTTACCTTGAGATTGATTGTGAATGGAAAGGATGGAAAGGGAGAAATGTGAAATGATGAGAATGGAAGTGTTGAAAGCTGTATTGTAGGAGCTTTTGGGCTCATTATATTGCAGGAAATGAATGGGGAGTAAGGAGAGTGGTTTTGAAGTGGAAAAGAGCTCAAATCTGAACACAGTGGGAGTTTCATGCACCTGGTGGTTAACGGACGGTCACCTGTCGACTAGCTGCCTGGTGACTGGTGGCTAACTGCCAGCTAACCGAACCGTCGCGGTTACAATTCCAGATAGGATTCTTTTCTTCCTGAAGACGCAGTCAACCTCGCGGTCAACCAGCGGCAAACCGCCGAACTCATTGGCGGCTAACCGCCAGCTAACCGAACCTATTTCGGTTACAATTCCAGTAAGATGCATTCTGTCAGACCAACCGCGGTCAGCCGCCGGGTCAACCGCTAAACCTATCGGCGGCTAACCGCCAGCTAACCACTACGAGACCGAAATTACCCAGAAAAAATTTGAAATGAAGAGAAATGGAAGGGGTTTCTGTCCCAATCATTGCTGAACCCTTTTAGACAATGATATGGACTGTTCACCTGGAGATGTGCATGAAGCCCGTTTGAGAAAGAAACCATGTCACAAAGATTCATTAAAGTTTTGAATTCACCAAAGTGTAAAAGGAGCCCGGAATGTCTTTAAATTCAAAGAGTACCAAGTCTATATTGAAATCGACATACGGGACCTTATACACCTTGATTTAAATCTTAATTCCTCAATGTATAGTCCGGTATCTTGTGAAAATCCTTCTTGTATTTTCATGTACTTGGATTTCATATATATACTCGCCCGTTTTCACGTGACTTTTTCTAACTTGTTCCAGAAAGCATGAATAATACACTTTAAGTGTCTTGCTAGCCTGTATATGCATGACCTGACATGAATGTGACTTATGTGCCTATGTGCACCCTATTCCGCCTATTTAGGTGTTACACCTAGCTGTATATATATATGTATATGTCATGATTTCTTGTTTGTAACCTATAAGTCGGCACCACTAAGCTTGGACAACCTTGTCGGTTTGATCCACCGACTTGGAGTCCCCATCTTGTTCCTGCCCGCTGCAGTCTGGATCCTGCCTGTCCCGTTACTCGGTTCCGCGGCCGTGGTCTTGTCTAACTATATGTATTTATTTAGTTGGTTCTTGTCACCTCGAGTGTCCGAGACCAACGTCTCTAGCGTGCTCTCATCACATTAGTGATGGAGGATTTAGGTCAGTGTGGTTGCCATCTTGCCAGTTTCCTGTTTCCTTGGTACCTTTCATGTTTTATATTGCAAATGTGTTTTTCTAACAGATAATGCATCATCTTTCTTGGAAGTTATTGCTTTAACCGGTTTTAAGTTTTTCCAAGGTAAATTCAGCTATTGTTATATTGTTTCCCATTCCTTGGTGCACTTACATGTTTTAAATGAATACCCGATTTGTCAAATATCTATGCTTTTACATATGTTACAAATGAACACTTGTTTTGCCAGATCTCTATGTTTATACATGTTTTAGAGGAACACCCGATTTGTCAAATATCCATGTTTTACTCATGCTTTAAATGAATACATGTTTTGTCAGAGATCTATGATTTTCCACCTGTTTTAATTATATGCAGCCTTTGATCAAATAATATGAATTATCATATGTTTTATTTTTCATTACATTTATTATCTTTTCATCCACCTGCTAGACCGTCGTGTCTGACCCACTATTTTGTTACTCAGGTCTACACTTCTTCGTCCCGAGAAGAGTGCTTTTGTTGGCTGTGGAGCCATGAGTTGCAGGTAGTTTTGTTGGATATGTCATGTAGACATTTAGCTTGACAACGGAGTTGCGTCACATATGGGTAGTGGTTATTAACTTGTTATTGTATGACTTTTATTACCCTTTTCTTGGGAGATTTTAATTAATGCACATTGATAATTGTAACTTGAACATGTATGAGAATGTAATATCCTGTTATTGTCAGCTCTGTACTTGGTTATAATGGTTTATTCCAGTCTGATATGATTTTTGATATAATAGCTATATGCTAGCGGTTGAGTGTGACATGGAATCCGATGGCCACGAACTCCGGGTCGCAACACCACAAAGCTTCTGCAAAATATTCAGAGTGTGTTGGAATGTGTTGTCTTCACACACGCGGATCTTGGGATAAGTATATATTTATCATTAATTCCATTCGCGCCCCCGAGGTTCCGGTTTGGGGGCGTGACAAGAAGCATATGGTACTGACTTCGTTTGCTCCTTTTTCTCAGTAGTCTTGGGACACTGATCCATGGAAAGGTGCACTCCATGCCTGAAAGGTGTAACACTCTTCTTGAAAATTTTCATAGCAAACCATACCAGTACCCTATCTATATATGTAGCTTGAGATAAGTCAATCAACCTATTTTTTTCGGTCTCAATGAAGCTTGATTCCTAGGTTGTAGTTGGCTTCTCCCAAATCCTTCACATCAAGTGTTTTTTCCAACCAAACTTTAACCGTTGACAACATCCCATTATCACTCTGAATGAGAAGGATGTCATTGACATATAATGCCAGAAAAACCACCATGCCGCCTTTTTTTTTCATATACACACAGGACTCATCCAGATTTTGATTAAAACTAAACAATTTGATTGCTTGGTCGAAAAGGATGTTTCAACTCCAAGACACCTACTTTAGTCTATAAACATCCTTTTGCAACAAGCCTATCCTTAAAAGTCTCAACTCTTCTGTCTGGTCCTTTCTTTCTCTTATAGAGTCACTTACACCCAATAGGTTTAATATTGGCAGGCAAGTTCACAAGTTTTCATACCTGATTAGAGTACATAGACTCTATTTTACCAACATCTTGAGTCCGTGTCATTCATTGCTTCATAATAGTTACAAAGATCCTGTTCATGTTCCTCCAGGATTGCCTCGTAAGACTCTCCCAGCAACGTGAACTTGTTAGGTGGCCTAACAATCTTCTCACTACGACGAGGCTCCAGTGTGACTATTGGTTTAGGTAATGGTTGGCTTTCCTCAAGTTCGGTTCTTTCTGGATTTGGAATTGATTGTTCTTGAATTTCTTCCAGGACAACCCGTTCTAAGGCTTTCTGGTCAATCATGTAATCTTCTTCCAGAAAAACCATATTGGTGCTAACAAGCATCTTTTGCTATATGGGATTATAGAATAACCAACCTTTAGTTCCTTGAGGATATCTTATAAAAGTGCATATTTTCGACTTCGGTTCCAATTTATCTGTCGAACAACCGCAAATGTGTAAATGTTGTAGACTAAACTTCACCCAGACCACAACTTCTAGGAAGTATTAGGTACTGTAGCGACCCCGGACTGGGTCCACGGCCTAATCCAGGATCAGAACTAAGTGAGTGATGTGATGTAATGTCAAATTCTGGTGATAAGATGCACAGATTTATTTAATTTCCCATAGGTGTCCGCAGTGAGGATATCAGAACAACATAATACATTTTTGTTTAAGTGCGGAAGTGTGTAGCAAATCAAATCATAATTCATTTCAAAATCACATGACTAATAACATATCTATATAACTTGATTTCAGAGTGAGCAATGATCATTATAATAATTTCCCAAAAGTAAAGTTAAATGTTTATACAAAAGATCAGTTAATTAATCACTCCCCAAAAATAAAGGCCAACAAAAGCCAGTACAACCAAAAGAATGTGTCAGTCATAATCCCCAAAAAATGTTTCGTTTCTCATAGTCTGACTCAATGTCTACATGACATCATTAGCTTGCCATTCGTATAAATGTTGCGGCTCTTCGGCCGCCTCCTCTAGCTCCTCCTCAAGGAAGGGGGCATCTGGACTTGAGTACCAAAAGTAGTGGGTCAGACACGACGGTCTGGCGGGTGGGTGAAAAGATATAGGAATATGACAATAATTAAATGTACCTTGGAAAACATTGAAACCTGTTAAAACAATAATTTCTATGAAAAAGAATGCATTATCAGTTAGAAATCATATATGCAATATAAAACAAGAAAGGTACCAAGGAAACAGGAAACTGGCAAGATGACAACCACACTAAGCTAAATCCTCCATCACTAATGTGATGAGAGCACGTTAGAGGCGTCGGTCTCGGACACTCGAGTTGATGAGAACCAACTACATATATAAATACATGTAACTAGACAAGACCACGGCCGCGGAACTGGGTAACGGGACATGTAGGATCCAGACTGCAGCTGGCAGGAACAAGATGGGGACGCCAAGTCAGTGGATCAAACCGACAAGGTTGTCCAAGCTTAGTGGTGCCGACTTATAGGTTACAAACAAGAAATCATGACATATACATATATATATATATACAGGTATGTGTGTAACACCTAAACAGGCGGGACAGGGTGCACATAGGCACATAAGTCACATTCATGTCAGGTCATGCATATATAGCTAGCAAGACACTTAAAGTGTATAGTTCAGGCTTTCTGGAACAAGTTAGTAAAAATCACGTGAAAACAAGTGAATATATATATATGAAATCCAAGTACACGAAAATACAAGAAGGATTTCCACAGGATACCGGACTATGCATTGAGGATTTAAGATTTAAATTAAGGTGTATAAGGTCTCGTATGTCAATTCGTCACTGGCTTGGTACTCATAAGATTTTGGACATTCCAAGCAACCTATACACACTGATAATTTGAGAGTCCTCAACGTATTTCCGAGATGAGATTTTTCCTTTAAAAGTTTCTAAACAGTCCTTCCTAACCATCCCATAAACATAGGGTTCAAAACAAATTTTTTTCCCTCTCAACCTCTAAAAATTATTGGGAGGTCGGTCACCTTGGCGGTCAGCAGGCGGCTAGCCAATTGGTCACCGCCTGGTGACCGCCCCTGCAGGAACCAGAATACCACCTTACTGAATGCCGAACGACCCTGAGCGGTTACCAGGTCGGCGACTAGTCGGCTAGCCGACTGGTGACCGCCTGCTGACCGCCCAGTCAGCAGGCAGTGCAGATCTTCAACAAATTTCAGCCCCGTTTTCCTCTAATACATTTCTCCTATGAACCTCTCCATTTCCTACAATAAAAATGAACTCAAAGCTCCTCCAATTCATCATTCAACACTTCCATTCTCTTCATTTCGAATTTCTCCCTTTTCATCCTTTCCATTCACAATCAATCTCATGGTAAAGAAAACCAATTTATATGAGAAATCATTCGCAACTTTGACAACACAATACATGCATTTCCAAGATATGAACAAGAGAGAAATAAACTCATCAAAATGCATTTTTAAGAGTAATAGAACCATTGAAAAAAGATTAGATAAAACATATTAAGAATCATTGGTGAAAAATCAAGATTTCTCCATAAAACACGTAAATATTCAAAACATCCATTCATCCACTTGCCTTGGGTCCAAGCTAGCAACTCAAACCTCTATTCACACTCTTAGGCTCAAATCACCAATCTACAAAAAAAACGCCCAAATACAACCCATTAAAAATCCTAAAATACCAAAACAATGGAATAGATGGAGAGAGCATTCAATAATGGAGATGGAGCTTCTCAAGGGTCACAAGAATACATATCTAGAAGATGGAGATGATCACTTACTTGGAAGGTCCTCTAATGGCAAGAGTTTTCTCAAAGAGAGCTTCAATGGTGATGGATTTCTCCTTCAAGAGTATCAATGGAGAGCTTGTAGGGAGAGGAAGAAGAAAATGAAACCCATTTCTTGATTGGTGCAAGGTTGATATGGATTTGGAGATGGAAGCAAGAAGAAGAAGAAGAAAAACCCTAGGCAACCTTCAAGCAAACCCTCCTTCAATGAAAAAGTAGCTAGAAATAGAAAAGTGAAAAGGGCTCTCCTTTTATAGCAAATGAAGGTGGGTCCCACAACTAATATGATTTATCGGGCTAGAAACATGTTTCTAGGGATCTCGGATGCGTTCGACGAAGAAGGTAGAAATGATAATCGAAATTTCTAGTTTCCAAATAGTATATATTTCACGGGTTTCAGAGACATTGAAAATAGTGTCTAGATTTTTATGTAGAAAGACTGTTTTGCCCCTAACATAAGAGAAGTAGGGTTTCGGGGTCTCGAACGGGGACGAAGTCAACACGAAAGTTGTAGAGATTAATGAGATAAGTAACATGAGGTAAAAATAAGAATTATCAGAAATCTCGAATAATCTCCCATTCACGCGCAAAGTCACTAAAAGAACCCCCAAAGGGTCCCACTAATCACAAAGGCACTCAAAATTCCCCAAAGCTATTCTAATCCCAACTTAAATCAAAATCCACTAGTCATACTTAGAACTAAAACACAACTTAATTAACGTTAATCAAGGTCACTGGGGTCGGGGTCTTACATCCTCCACCCCTTAGGGCATTTGGTCCTCCAAATGAAACATACAACTCACCTCAGGTAATAGATGTGGATACTTCTTCTAGACTTGATCCCGTAGTTCCCACGTTGCTTCTTCCGGTCCATGGTTCTTCCAAAGCACTTTTACCCACTGAATTGTCCGTGTCCTCAACTCTTGTTCCTTTGTATTGATGATCTGAACAGGCTTTTCTACATATGTAGCATCTTCTCGGATTTCCAAAGGTTCATGCCGGAGTACATGTGATGGATCGTGGATGTACTTCTTCAAGATTGACACATGGAAGACGTTGTGTAGGTTGTGGACGTACTTTCTCACCGATTTCACTCACTATGGCTGGTCCATGGAAACTGCGAACGCCTACTTCTTCCCAACAAACATGTGTCCTACACCTTCTACCATACAAAGCTTCGAAAGGCGCGATTCCAATGCTCGAATGGTAACTGCTGTTATAAGCAAACTCGTACAACGGTAAAGCTTCATTCCATTGAGTCTTGAAATCTAATAAACAAGCATGGAGCATATCCTCAAGGGTCTGAATTGTTCTCTCTGACTGGCCATCTGTCTGAGGGTGATAAGTCGTGCTGAACTTTAGTTTCGTACCCATGGATTCATGCAATGTCTTCCAAAACCTCGAAATAAATATGTTGTCTCTATCAGATGTGATAGAAACTGGCTATCCATGTCGGCTGACAATCTCGTTAACGAACAACTCTGCCAAAGGTAACATGTGCATCTTCTTCCCTGTCCTCATAGGAATGAAATGAGCTGATTTGGTGAGTCAGTCTACAATGACCCATATCGCATTGTTGCCTCTACTGGTCCTCGGTAATCTTGAAATAAAATCCATGGTAATGTGCTCCCATTTCCATTCCGGGATCTCTAATGGTTGTAACAATCGTGGAGGCTTTTGGTGCTCTACTTTTATTAACTGACAAGTCATACAATGGGAGACAAATGCTGCAATCTCTCTCTTCATGTTGTTCCACCAATATCTGCCCTTCAAGTTCTGATACATCTTGGTGCTGCCCGGATGCATGGAATACTTCGTACTGTGAGCTTCGGTCATGATATCATTCCTCAAATCTTCAATGTTAGGCACACATAGACGGTCATGGTAATATAAAACTCCATCCACAAATCGAAAGTCAAGACATTCTGCTACATGCTCTGAAATCTTGGCCAACTCTGGATCTCGTAATTGACTATCCTTGATCTTCTGAATGAAAGAAGGCTCGGACACTGACATGTTTGCTAATATTACACCCTTCTTCAATGCTATTCTCAGCTCTTCAAATTGCTCAAAGATGCAAGTACCACTTAGATTTGCCAAGCCGACTGATTTTCTGCTCAAGGCATCAGCAACTACATTAGCTTTCGCTGGGTGGTACTTGATTGGGAAGTTATAGTCCTTGAAATATTCCATCCATCTTCTTTGCCTCATTTAAGTACCTTCTGCGAAAACAAGTACTGTAAGCTGCGGTGATCAGAGTGGACTTCGAGTTTCTCTCCATAGAGGTAATGTCTCCACATTTTCAATGCGAAAACAACAGTTGCTAACTCAAGATCATGGGTGGCATAGTTCTTCTCGTAATCTTTCAACTGCCGGGATCCATAAGAAATCATTTTCTCGTCTTGAAACAACACACAACCAAGTCCAACATTCGAAGCATCGGTAAAATCGGTAAAACCACCGCTTTCGGATGGCAAAGTAAGGACTGGTGCTGTAGTCAGTTTCTTTTTCAACTCTTGGAAACTAGTCTCACATGGGTCTGTCCACACATATGGTACATTCTTCATTGTCAACTTCGTCAATGGTGACGCAATCAACAAAAATCCTTGTACAAACCTCCGGTAATAACCTACCAATCCAAGAAAACTTCTGATTTTTGACGCATTTCTCAGTCTTCCCTAATTCATAACTGCTTCAATCTTGGACAGTTCCACTGATAACCCTTCTTTGGAGATGATGTGCCCAAAAAATGTGACTTGTTCAAGCCAAAATTCACACTTAGCGAGCTTTGCATACAACTGGTTGTCTTTTAGAAGTTGCAGTGCTATCTTCAAGTGCTCTTCCTTGGTCTTGGAGTACACCAAAATATCATCAATGAATACTACTACAAGCTGATCCAAATACTGTGCAAATATCTTGTTCAACAATAATATGAACACTGCTGGTGCATTAGTCAACCCAAATGGCATCACTAGGAACTCATAGTTGCTATATCTCATCTGGAAAGCTGTCTCCAAAACATCTGATTCTCTTACTCTCAGTTGATGGTGACTGGATCTCAAATCAATCTTTGAAAAGTATGAAGCACCTTGCAATTGATCAAACAATTTGTCTATCCTTGGCAATGGGTATTTGTTCTTGATGGTCACTTGATCCAATCTTCGGTGATCAATGCACATTCTCATGGAACCATCTTTCTTCTTGACAAACAAAACTGGAGCTCCCCATGGTGAAATGCTCGGTCTCACAGATCCTTTGTCTAACAACTCCTGTAACTGTACCTTCAATTCTCCCAATTTTGCCAGAGCCATTCTATAAGGTGCAATAGAAATTGGAGCGGTCCCTGGTAATAACTCAATAGTGAAATCAATCTCTCTTTTGGGTGGCAATTCTGGAATCTCCTCCGAAAAAACATCCGAGAATTCCCAACCAATTGGGATCTCCTCCACCCCTTCGGACCGTTTATCCTCCGCGACAAACACCAAATAGGCCTCACATCCACTTTTCAAAAATCTATTAGCTTTCAATGCTGAGATAAACCCTGTACGAGGATTCCTCCTCTCTCCCTGAAACAATACTCCTGTCGGTGTCTCATCTAATCTGAAGGTGAGGGTCTTATGGAAACAATCCATTGTGGCATGGTACCTTGCCAACCAATCCATCCCTAGGATGACATCAAAATCATGCATCTCCAATAAAATGAGATTCGCTGGTAACACCACTTCTCCTTGAAAGTCCAAGATAGAATCCTAGAGGGGGGGGGGGGGGGGCGGAGGGTGTGAATAGGGCGAGCTCAAATAACTAGACCAATTTTAATTCTTTTTTCTTTTAAGTCTCGTATGCTTTGAAGAAGATTAATTATAGATTCATACAAGAGAGCAACATCCATGAAAAGTAAGCAAAAAGACAATCACCATATTAAAAGCATTTATAGTGGTTCGGCCAACATGCCTACATCCACTCCCGGTGTCCCTACCGGATTTCCACTAACTAAAATTTAGGTTTAGATTCACCTTCAACCTTACAAATACATCACTATGCTTTTCAAGGCTAAGCATAAACCTTTACAACACTGTATGCTTTTCAAGGCTAAGCATCAACCTTTACAACAAGAAGATTTTCTCTTAAATAAAATGCCTATGAATGCATGGATTAAGAGAACAATGTAGGTGCAATTTAGTGCCTCTAAATAGGTTGATTTTAAAGTGAAATCTCACTCTCTAGACAAATGCATATGAATGGTAAAAGTTTATGATTCATGCATATGCTAGAAGCTTTTCTATCTTCATTTAGAAATAAGAAATTCTAAATGATGCAAAGATGTTAATCATTTATAAGAGCAAAAGATTTTTTGACAAACACATGAGTTTTTCGAAGTGAATTAACTTGATTTAAAGAAGAGAAACTTAAATCTAACAAGTTAGTTTTGAAATAAGAAAACAACTTCATCTAAAATATAAACTATATGTTGGATTCATAAAGCTATGTGATTCTAAAGTTCTAAACATGTTATGAAAAGCAACATTTCAAAAGATAGACATCTAATTAATCATGCATTAAAGAAAACAAAGATTTGGAAACCAAGCATGATTTTAGAACTTAGGATAAAGAAAGCACACCCATTAGAAGATCAGAGGTTGAATCAATGGATTGGCTTCATAATTCCCTTGGCCCGGTCGACGGTTCACACAGGCAGGTCGACCTGGAGATTGCCTAGAAATTCTGAAATTTTAGAAACTTGGAATAAAGAGGGCAACTTTCCAGGGGACTTGAGGCACATTAATCAAGCTTGAATCATGAATTTAAAGAGGATGAAAAATGAATTTTAATGACATGAAACATTCAAACAAAAATATGGATTTAAAGAAAAATATTTGGAATGCTTGAAGAGATTTTGAAAGATAAAACTAATTGAGACTTGAAAATCTATAATAAGAACTTCATGAGAGAATGAGAGGTCAAGATATGAAAATGAATGCATCCTATCAAATTGCAACAAAATGAAAACTCGAACAATCTCCCCCTTCGCGATTTGATGGCAACTCTAGAAGCTTGAACTCTCTCTCAATCTTCTTTGAAACTTGAACAACAACTTCTTTGGATATTTAAGGAGCTTTGGATGTTCGGGAGCATTTTGGATATTTTAAAGCTTTGGATTTTCCTTCCGAGAACGACGAACATAAAACTCTAGGCTAAGCTACTCCCCCTCAACATAAGCAACCCTTGAATCTTCTCCCCTCAATTGGTGAACGCTTGAGGAACACTTGATATTTCTCTCCCCCTTTGACATCTAATTGCAAAGGAGCATGCCCATCAATGATAAAACATACAACCTTGTCAGTAGCACCTGTTTATAAGTGTTAGTTTTATGGTCACAATACCAGTATATAATGAATAAATTGATTAATTTCTTTATTTATCAATATATATTATTGTTTTCCTTTCATGAGATGAATGGTGTTTTATTACTTGTTTGCACATAACTAATATGAATTACATAATGGTTCATGAGATGAACCGGAGTCCACAAGTATACTAGATGTAATATATGTGTGTGGATGAGATCCATATACAAGAGACATGTATTACAAGTCTTATACTTAAATATCTTCACAACTAGTGATGAGATTGGGCATCTCATCTGACAAGGCTGCAGCACTTTGATCACTATGAGATAGTGTGATTTGTCTCGATCATCGGAATGTAAGATTCTGGATCATGGTGCTGGTACATTAGATGTATTGAAGGACCATGAGAAGCACCTTATATACACTGTCTTTACTTTAAGCTCTGCTCTCATAATTCCCTAGCAATGGCTCATAATCCCGAGACATTAATGAACTCAAGTTTCTATCTATTCATTTGCTTTGAGTCACCAATGAGTGAGGCCAATTGTAGGTCAACACCTCGGTGATTTGGGTACGTGGTAGTAGAGCTGTGGGAACATTCAATGGTCAAGATGGAATCTATCTTTGATATCCCCTTGTGCCAATTAATGGATTTATCATTGGTAAGTGCGCACCCATTCCAATTAAGAGTTAATTGGATCGGTACCAAATGATCACTAAAATTAATTGGGGCTCAAGGATAATAAGATATGGATCTATTTTAGTGGACAGGTCCAATTGATCCATGGATATAGATGGAGGGGCCTACTTGTGGTACTGAGGAAGTTTAGGGTCTTCATTGTAATATATTCCTAAGACTGGAGTTTAATTGCATTTATATAGTGGAGTTATTTGCAATTAATTGTGGGCCCGGATTACACAAGAGATGAGGGGCCGCGTGTCCCAGTTGGAGATAGCTTTCTAAGGAATCCCTAGTGGTCCCCACGCTAACCCAAGATATTAGAAAGATACTAATTATAGTAGAACTCTAAAAGGAAATAGAAAGTTATTATTTCTATTTGAAGTGAGACTACTAATAGTGGTAATAGTAAGTTACTAATTATTAATGAAAGTGAGACTTCTATTTTAATTAGTAAAAGAGGAAGTTACTAATCATATTTGAAGTAAGACTTCTAATTGTGATTTAGTAAGCAACTAATTATTTTGTAAGTAAGACTTCTATTTCAATTATTAAGAGGAGGTTACTTAAGTGCTATAAAAGAGAGAGAGGGGTTGGACGCCCCAATGCAAGAATTCCACCTAGGGATTCACACCCATCATATCTCTTCCTCTCTTGTGCAAGTTGTGGCACGTATCTTCCCTCTTCTAGTTCCCTTCTCTTCCTCCTCTAGTTCCTTGGAGTTACTAGTTGGATTTTCCCTTGAAGTTTCCACCAATCTTCTTGAGAAAAGAGATCTAATACGGGTCATAGCGTGGAAGATCAAAAGGTGTTGGAGATTCTGATTTGATTAGTGAAAGTGTTTCATCATCAAAGAATGAGATCAACTTCTCCATTAGAGCACTACTAAGCTTCAAATGTATAATCTTCATCCTTGTATGTTGTGGATTTCGTGGTTGCATGTTTAGGTGTTGTTTTCTATCTTCTAGATTGGATATATTGTTGTAAATGATTTATGAGTTTGAGGGATTGCATCCTGGATTGGGTTTGTTGCCTTCTAGATAGTCGATCCCTACATCAAATGGGTCAAAAGTTTTTGAAACCCATCTTGTGAATGGCCCACCTATTTCCAACAATTGGTATCAGAGTCAAACATGATCTCTAATCATGTTAGATCAGTAAGCTTGTTCTAATCTTTGCATGAGATGTGAAGAGGATTGAGCAAGGGCTATGTAAGGATCAGTTTTTGATGAATTTACTTGGTTTAATAGTAGATTCATGTTTGCATAGTCACAAAAGGGTTTAATAATGACGGAAGGATGGTAGGAAGCTATTGGGACACTTTGGAAGTGATTTGGTGAATAAAAAGGACACGAAACAAAAAACCCAAGTTGCAAGTTTTCGTCAGTCCAGTCGACCTGGCACCATGCTCGGTCGGTCGACCGAGCATACTGCACAGCATGTTGCAGAAACTGGATTTTTCAGTTTCGAGTCTTCTTTTACATCCTATTTTTCTAGCATTATTTGGCAGCCTATTTTTGTGATTTGTATGGTTGTATGAGATACTAACTTGCAGATGATCATGTCCTCTCCATATGGCCCACAAGTCTTTTGCTTTCTATTCATGGTTATTGGTTTATTTAAGGCTAAATGTAAAGGGCATCATGGTTTCCTTGGCTTCCCGTGAAAGGGCAAGCCATGATGAATTTCCCTATAACCCTTTTATTTCCATGTTTAGATTACCATGTAAGTCTCATAATCGATGCATAGGAATTTATGTAATTTTTCTAAAAAATTGTAAATTCTGATGATGTCCGAGACGAAGAAGGAAAGCGATGTTGGACTCATAATCAAAGAGTTTGAAGATTACCAAAAGAGTTTTGGAGTTGCCGAAAGAGTTTGATGAATTCCAAAGTTTTGGAAGGTCTAGAAGTCCAAGAAGTCTATTTCGCTAGGGCCATGTGGAGGAGAGGACTAGTTTCTAATTTTAGCACTTTCTATGGATGAATGCTTAATTTAGAATATTTCCAAATCTGATCCAAACATAGCAAGTTACTAAAATTGGTCAAATCAAATTAATTTTTGGAAAGAGTTCTAATAAGTGTTGATGACCCATGAGATGGACACATTGGTAACACTAATTTAAGAAACTGGACTTTCCTTAAAATAACTTGACTTGGAACCAATCTTTGATCATATCATGAGATGATTTTATGTTCATATATATACATGTGAGCCCTAATACCTTACAAGGAAATCCTCAATTATAAAATATTAAGTGAGAACGGGGCATTTAAATTTAGAAATCCCCATGGTTTTCCACCATAGGTCCATTGTAAGGAAAGTATTAGCCTCGCGCCATCTTGAGAATGGTCGTTCCCCACGGAGGGCTTTTACTTGTCTGGTTACTAGATATGGATCTCCTATGGATAGTGTTGGTGAGACGGGGCGGGGGCTCACTCCCCAAGGAGGAGCTGCTCGCAACGGTTGTCATGCAATGCTAGTTGGTGGGTCACACTTAACTAAAATAATGATGTAGTATCCCCAAGGATTTGCCTCATTTATTTTAGAAACCGAAGCTAATCGGGAGTCATTCATTATTTGGTATGAGATACCTAGATAATAATAAATGAAGGGGATCGTGGAAAGTTAGTCTTAATCCTAATTTTGACCAACTTTGATCCGCACCAATTTAGGTGGTATTCGCACTCCCCAAGGAGGCATACCCCGGGGATTGGGATTCCGATGTATTCTGAATTGAGTGGTTATGAGGATTCCATATAAATTTGGTGGAATACGAAACCCTAATGCCATTTAAATTCATTAATTGAATGTATGGTTATGTGCTAAAGTTTTTCAAGCATGAATTTGAATACTTTCAATCCACTTGCGGCCATCCTCAACCAGAATAAGTTGATGGAATCCAACTTTATAGACTAGAAAAGGACCCTGGATATTATCCTGACAGCTTCAGGATGCAGATATGTCCTTACCATACCCTCCCTTCCGGAGCCTGAGCTTCATGCACCTCAGTATGAAGAGGACCTTTACACCGAATGGACAAAAGACAATGAGGTAGCCAGATGTTTTATACAGGCATCCATGTCTAGTGTTTTATAACACCAACATCAATCCTATAAGTCAGCATACGATATTATATCGAACTTAAAGGAGATGTTTGCGGACCAGGTTAGACCTGCTAGGCAAGCTGCTATGAAGGTGATGATAAACACTAAGATGGCTGAGGGAACCCCAGTACAAAAACATTTGTTGAAAATGAGTCTCGCTCTAAATGAGTTAGATGTACTGGGTGTTACGATTGATAAAGAATCTCAGATCGACATGATCCTTCAGTCACTACCGGATTCTTTCAATCATTTCGAGATCAATTATAATAAATTGGAAATGACCATAGTTGAGTTGTTTCGCCAGCTGGTAGTGACTGAGGAAATCATGAAGAAAGAGCAAAACTCCCTCATGAAAGAAAAGTCATTTGCTAGGACCAAGCCGAAAGGCAAAGACCGAGATAGCAAGAGGAAATCAGTCATCAAGGGTCCCAAGGTGGAGAATGGTTATACTTGTAATATGGCCAAGGCTAAGGGTACGGGAGTAAAAAGAAAGTGTTTCCATTGTGGTAAGACAGGACATTGGAAATGGAATTGTCCAGAATATCTGTCTAAGAAGAAGACCTAAGGTATGATTGAGTCATTTATTTCTAAAGTTAGTTTTGCAACTGGTACTTCAGAATCTTGGTGTATGGACTCCAGGGCAACTGATCACATATGTAATTCGTTGCAGGGGTTCAGGGAAACCAGGAGGTTCAGTGACGGAGAAATCATTGTCAACCTAGGATCTGATGCTAAGGCAGAGGCTGTTTCAGTGGGAGTTATTACATTATGTTTTTCAAATGATAAATTCATTTTGTCAATGTACCGTTTTTACGGCGGAATTCAATTTCAGTTTCTAGTATGGTGAATAAGAGTTATTCTATTACTCTTAGTACTGAAATTGTCATAAAGAGATACGGTACTTTTATGTATTCTGGCAAGGTAACCAATGGAATTTATTTGTTAATCCCACAATGTATGAGATACATGATACTGAAACAATTAATAGACCATCATTAAAGAGGAAATCACCTTCATCTGATCCAACAAAGCTTTGGCACTTAAGGCTAGGTCATATAAACCTAAAAAGGATTGACAGGCTAGTGAAAGATGGTATCTTGCCTTCATTGGTGGTGGAACCAATGCCTGTCTGCGAGTCCTGTTTGGAAGGTAAAATGACCAAAAGGCCCTTTCTATCAAAGGGCAATATGGCCAAAGATTTATTGGAATTAGTGCATACTGATGTGTGTGGACCCATTAATGTCAGGGCTAGAGGAGGATTTGAGTACTTCATCACTTTCATAGATGATTATTCAAGATATGGATACATATACCTTATGCACCGCAAGTCCGAGGCTTTTGAAAAGTTTAAAGAGTTTCGAGCAGAAGCAGAAAAGCATTTAGGTAAAAGTATCAATACTCTTTGATGAGACCGAGGAGGAGAATATCTCTCCGCTGATTTTATGGGATACTTATCAGAAAATGGGATTTGAACCCAGTTGTCTGCACCTGGTATACCTCAACAGAACGGAGTAGCAGAAAGAAGGAACCAGACTCTTTTAGATATGATTAGGTCTATATTGAGTTTCTCAGGATTACCTATATCCTTTTGGGGATACGCCTTGGATACTGTGATGTACATACTAAACCTCGTACCATCTAAGTCTGTACCTAAGACTCCCCGTGTAAGACCCCGACCCGAGTGAACCCGATTAGTGCTAATTAAGTTGCGTGTTAGTGCTAAGCTTGATTAGTGTTTTTGGCTAAGTTGGGTTTGGAATAGCTTTTGATATAGTTTTGGGGATTTTGATTTGCCTTGTGTTAGTAGGGCCCTTTGGGGGTTCCTTTTCATGACATTGCATATGTTTGAGGATTTATCGGAGGTTTTTACATTCATGATTTTAATCCCGTTTTACTCATTTTGATGATCCCTACAACTTTCATGTTGATCCCGTCCCCGTTTGAGATCCCGAAACCCGATTTCATAGCCTTGAGGGTAAAACAGTCATTGCACACCAAATCTGTACCCAAAACTTGATATTCCCGAAACCCGCGAAACATATACTTTTTGGAAACTAGATATTTCGACGATCATTTCTTCCTTCTTCGTCGACTTCGTCCGAGGTACCGAAATAGATGATTTCAGCCAAACTAGTTCCTTAAGTTGTGGGACCCAACCTCTCATTGTTAACAAAGGAGACCCTTCCCCTTCTTTTTCCATTTTCATTTTCCAGCACAAGAGAGAGACCTAGGGTTTTCTAGCAACTTTCCTTTCTTCTTCTTGCTTCTCCTTCTCCAATCCTCACAAATCTTGCACCAAACTCGAAATGGAGATCATCAACCTCTTCCCCACCTTGCAAGCTTCATCTTGATACCATTTTTGGAGAAATCTCCCAACCTTGAGATCTTCCTTGAACTAGTTCTCTTCATTTGAAGGTCATCCAAGTAAGTAATCTTCCCCATCTCCTAGATTAATGTTCCTCTAACCCTTGAGAAGCTACATTTGCATTATTGAAAGTTCTATCATTTTCATTCTTTGTGTAACCCATTTTAGGGTTATTGATTGTAGATTGGATTTGAGCTATAGAGGTGACTTGAGGCTTGGTATAGCTAGCTTGGACTTGAGGCAAGTGAATGATGAAGTGTATTAAGTTTTAAATGGTTTGGTGAAGCATTTATGGATTTTCATGCTTTCATTAATGTGTTTATGGTTGAAATAAATGCCCTTTTTGCACCTTGATAGTCTCATTTAATGTTTTGTGAACATGTTGGTTTAGCATTTATTGTCTTTTGGATATATCCTAAATGAATGTTTGTGAAATGGTTTCCTTCCTCCTTCCTTTGTATTGGACTTGATATGGAAGAAGTGATGGAGTGAACACGTGATGGGGTTTTGAAGAAGTGTAGATAGAGGCATTGGAGGAACTCTTAGCTCAGTTATATTGCAGGGACCAAGTGGAAGTGGGGAGAATGGTTTTGAGGAGGAGAAAGGGCTCAAATATGAACACAGTGGGTGTTTCCCGCACCTGGCGGTCAGCCTGCGGTCACCCTGCGGCTAGCCGCCTGGTGACTGGCGGCTAACCGCCAGATAGACGAAATGTCACGGTTGCTTTTCCAGAGAGCACACTTCTCCACCTGAAAACTCAGTCAGCTCCACGGTTAGCTAGCGGCTAACCGCCAGCTAACCGCACTTGGCGGTTAGCTTTACAGTAAGCTGCATTTCTGCAGCCCAACCGCGGTCAGCCAGCGGCTAGCCGCCCATCCTAGCGGCGGCTAACCGCCAGCTGACCGCCAGGTAACCGAAATTCCCCAGGTTTCGAAAAGCTCCTCGCTCGAGCGAACCGGAGAGTTCGCTCGAGCGCTGAGCTTTGTCGATCAAAGGAGATTCACTAGGCATTGTATGAGGCCATTCGAGAAAGAAACCATATCACGAGGATGTCATTCGAAGTTTTGAAAATCCAAAGTGTATAAGGAGCCCGGGATGTCTTCAAACTCAAGGAGTACCAAGTCATTTCAATAATCGACATACGGGACCCCTATCCACTTAAATAGATCTCGAAATCAACAGTTTTCCCGAAATGGTATAGTTCATTACGTTTCTTCTTTTCCAAGATTTACTTTACATGAGTTGTTTCCCGAAAGCTTGATAGTTACACTAGTAACATTGACTTGTCCCGAAGAGCATTGCCCGACATGAAATGTGTCGTGACCCCGGACCGGGATTCCCAATCCGGGATCGGGACGTTAGTGTGTAATGATTATTCAAGATGATTATCTACATCCTCAAAATACAACCTACTTAATTTCCCACAGGTGTCCGCGGTGAGGATATCACAACCTTGCATGAACATTTCTTTATAGTGCGGAAGCGTGTAGCAAATCAAATAGTTGGACTATCTCTAGTCATGCAAGCATTAACATCAAATATCAAAACTGTATCAGAAAGAGCAATGATCTATAGCATGTTTCCCAAAAGTTGTTAAAGTTAGACAAGATATGATTTAGTTACATTCCCCAAAATTAGAGGCCAACAAAGGCCAATATTACAAAATAATAACCCAAAGAATAGTTAACAAGTCCTCCCCAAAATGTTACGCCTCTTGGCAACCCGATGTCTACATGACATCGTCAGCACGCCACTCAACTAGAGCCTGCAGCTCACCTACCGCCTCCTCCGGCTCCTCCTCAAGGAAACCGGCAACGGGACCTGAGTACCAAAGCAAAGGATCAGACACGACGGTCTGGCAAGAGAGTGGGAAGATACAACAACATAAAATAGATGAAATATCTCGAAAAGCAAGGAAATCTGTTAAAGCAAGAACTCTCATAAAATAGATAAATCATTTGCTAGAAACATGTAAACAAGATAAAACATATGAGGTAACCAAGGAAATCGGGAATAACAAGGTGGCAATCACATAAAGCTAAGTCCTCTGTCACTAAAGTGACAACAGTATCACGGGACGTTGATCTCAGTCACACAAGGTGAGGAGAAGCAACGTAAACATATATACAATATAAATATACGGGAAAGGGACCACGGTAGCGAACCGGGTATCGGGACGAGACCACGGTAATGACCGGGTATCGGGATCCAACTGCAGCTGGCGGGACGGGAGAGGGATTTCCAAGTCGGTGGATCAAACCGACAAGGTATCCAAGCTTAGTGATGCCGACACATAGGTTAAATAACACATCGATACATATGCAAGTAAATCAAGTACAAGTAAATCAATGCACGGGCAAGAATATTCAATGTATCACTTTCATTTCATATCGGGCAATACTCTTCGGGACAAGTTCATGTTACTAGTGTAACCATCAAGCTTTCGGGAAAACAGGTCATGTAAGGTAAATCTTGGAAATGAAGGAATAAAACGAACTATTACAATTCCGGGAAATATTGATTTCAAGATCTATTTAAGTGAATAGGGGTCCCGTATGTCAATTATAGCCATTACTTGGTACTCCTTGAGTTTGAAGACATTCCGGGCTCCTTATGCACTTTTACGACTTTTAAAAACTTGAATTGAGCTTATGGTTATAACTAGATATTATGATAGGAAAACAAGACTATAAACGGTCCATCCTAAGTAGGATGTCAACCCGGAACCATCGAGCAACCTACTCAGTCACCGAAAGGAATAGAATTCGCGATACCCAAGGAAATAGACTTTGCATTTAGGTATGAAGAGGGTATCATGTCGTTCCATCCCGTTCAAGATTGAATCGATTGAACTTCGATGCATTCCGGACCAACCGTGAAGAGCATCGGCTCAAGACGGTCTCACATATGGTCAAGTGAGTCCAAGGAGGGTAGCCAAGGTCCACAAAAAAAATAAATTTCAAAACTCACTGGACTCAAACTGAAATACGCAGGGTCCGATCGATCGGCCGATCGATCGGTCCAAAAAGCCTTACAGTTAAAAGTCAGACCGATCGATCGGCCTGTAGGTCCGATCGATCGGCACTGGGCGTGAAACATGCCCAGGAACTTGATTTTTCTCCTTCTTGTTTCCTTTCCTTCCAATACCTCAACAACCACAATTAACTATGAACAAGGAGACTTAAACACATGATTCCAAGACATTAAATGAGGCTATCAAGATGTGTAAAGATCATTTATTTCAACCATGGAAAAATCAATGAAGAAATCAATGAAAGCATGAAAACCATAAATACTTCACCAAACCATTTCAAACTTAAAAAAATCCAAACATTCACTTACCTCAAGTCCAAGCTAGCCAAAAACAAGCCTCAAATCACTTCAATAGCTCAAAGCCAAGCTACAATAAAAAAAAACCCCAAAAACAACCCTAAAATGGGTTACACAAAGAATGAAAATGAAAGAACTTCCAATAATGCAAATGTAGCTTCCCTAAGGCTAGAAGATCACTAATCTAGGAGATGAATAAGATCACTTACTTGCAAGGTCCCCTAATGGACAAGGTAAGCTCAAGGGAAGTCTCAAAGTTGATGGATTCTTCTCAAAATAGTATCAAGAGGAAGCTTGAGAGATGAGGAAGAGATTGGCAATCTCCATTTCTTGATTGATGAGCTCTTGGTGAGGCTTGGAGATGGAGAAGCAACAAGAAGAAGAGAAAAGCAATGAAAAAACCCTAGACTCAATAGTTGAGCTGGAACATGAAAATGGAGAAGGAAGGGAAGGGTTCCTCTTTGTTAACACTTGGGTGGTTGGGTCCCACAACTTAAAGAACTACGTTGGCTGAAATCATCTCTCTCGGGTCCTCGGATGAATTCGACGAAGAAGGAAGAAATGTTCGTCGAAATATCTAGTTTCCAAAAAGTGTATGTTTCGCGAGTTTCGAGAATATTAAGTTTTTGGGTACAGATTTGGTGTGAAATGACTGTTTTACCCTCAAGGCTATGAAATCGGGTTTCGGGGCCTCGAATGGACACGGGATCAACATGAAAGTTGTAAGAATCCACAAGATGAATGCAACGGGCCAAAAACACAATTTAAAACACGTCGGGAAAATTTCACAAGAAAGAGCAAAGCCGAAAAGAGAACCCCCAAAGGGCCCCACAAGCTATCAATCACTCCAAAAGGCCCAAAACTAGAATCAAGGCTATTCCAAACCCAACTAGACCAAAAACACTAATCAAGCTTAGCACTAAAACGCAACTTAATTAGCACTAAACGGGTTCACTCGGGTCGGGGTCTTACAAAATGAAAGTTATACATTTGGATATTCTTGCCCGTTCATTGATTTACTTGTACTTGATTTACTTGCATATGTCTCGATGTGTTTGTTTAACCTATGAGTCGGCATCACTAAGCTTGGATACCATGTCGGTTTGATCCACCGACTTGGAAATCCCTCTCCCGTCCCGTATATTTATATTGTATATATGATTTGCGTTGAATCTCCTCACCTTGTGTGACTGAGATCAACGTCCCGTGATACTATTTTCACTTTAGTGACAGAGGACTTAGCTTTATGTGATTGTCATCTCGTGGGTTCCCGATCCCTTGGTTACCTCATATGTTTTACCTTGTTTACATGTTTTCTAACAAGTGATTTATCTACTCTATGAGAGTTCTCGTTTAAACAGATTTCCTTGCTTTTTGAGATATTTCATCTATTATATGTTGTTGTATCTTTTCACTCTCTTGCCAGACCGTCGTGTCTGATACATTTGCTTTGGTACTCAGGTCCCGTTGCCGGTTTCCTTGAGGAGGAGCCAGAGGAGGCGGTAGGTGAGCCGCAACCTCTAGTTGAGTGGCGCGCTGACGATGTCATGTAGACATCAGACTGCTATGAGAAGCGTAACATTTTTGGAGAACTAATTAACCATTCTTTTGGGTTATTGTTTTGTTCATATTGGCCTGTGTTGGCCTCTATTCTTGGGAATGTAACTAAATGATATTTCGTCTAACTTTAACAACTTTTGGGAAACATGCTATAGATCATTGCTCATTCTGATACAGTAATTTATACTTGATGTTATTGTCTTCACGACTATAGATAGTCTGACTATTTGATTTGCTACACGCTTCCGCACTTAAAAAGAAATATTCCTTGATGGTTGTGATATCCTCACCGCGGACACCTGTGGGAAATTAAATAAATTGTATATTGTTGATGTAGACCCATCAATCATTATTCACTAATGTCCCGATCCCGGATTCGGATTTCCTGGTCCGGGGTCGCGACACCCCGGGAGTTGTGGTTTGAGCGAAAGCCTAGTCTACAACATTTACACATATGGGGTTATCCGGCACACGCGCCGAAGGTTAAGACGGATAAGTTGGAAACGAAGTCGGAAGTATGCACATTTGTAGAATGTCCTAAATGTTGGTTATTCTATAATCCCAGAGAGCAGAAAGTGCTGGTGAGCACCAATGCGGTTCTTCTGGAGGAAGATTATATGATGGACCGGAAATCTTTAGAAAATGTTACCTTGGAAGAAATTCAGAAAGAGATCAATTCCAAATCCAAATATGACCAAACTTGAAGGAAATTCAGCCATACCTAACCCAGTAATTACACCAATGCCTTGTCATAGTGGGAGCATAGTCAGGCCCCCTGATAGGTTCCCATTCTTGGGAGAGTCTTATGAGGCAATCCCGGAAGAACTGAAACATGATCCCTGTAACTATGATGAAGCAATTAATGACATAGATTCGGGACGTTGGCAAGATGCTATGAAAGCTGAGATGGAGTCCATGTACTCTAATCAGGTCTGGATACTTGTGGACTTGCCTGCCAATATCGAACTTATTGGGTGCAAGTGAGTCTACAAGAGAAACAGAGGACCAGATGGAAAAGTTGAGACCTTTAAAGGTCAGGCTTGTTGCGAAAGGATATACTCAGAAAGAAGTTTTCGATTATGAGGAAACCTTCTCACCGGTAGCCATCCTCAAGTCCATCCGGATACTCTTATCCATTTAGGCTCATCTCGATTACGAGTTTTGGCTAGTGGCTGTCAAGATGGCGTTTCTCAACGGCCATCTTGAGGAAGACATCTATATGGTGCAACCAGATGGTTTTGTAGCTACAAACCAAGAGCAAAGAGTTTGCAAGATGCAGAAGTCTATTTATGGACTGAAGCAGCCATCCCGAACCTAGAACATTCATTTTGAGTAAGGAATCAAATCAGTTGATTTTTGTCAAAATCCGGATGAGTCATGAGTGTAAATGAAAAGTAAAGGAGGCAGGGTAATTTTTCTAGTCGACGACATCCTTCTCCTAGAGAGTGGTATATGGATGTTGTCAACAGTAAAAGGTTTAGTTGGCTAAGACTTTTGATATGAAGGACTTCGGAGAAGCCAGCCACATCCTAGGGATCAAACTCCATTAAGACCAGATAAATAGGATGATAGGCTTATCCCAATATATGTACATAGATAAGGTGCTGGTACAGTTTGCTATGCAAGACTCCAAGAAGGGTATTACACCATTCAGGCATGGAGTGCACCTTTCCAAGGATCAGTATCCCAAGACACCTGAGGAAAAGGAGCAGATGAGGTCGATACCATACGCTTCGGGTGTTGGTAGCCTCATGTATGCTATGCTATATACTATACCAGTTATCTATCATGCATTGGGCTTAGTCAGCAGATATCATTCTAACCCAAGTCCTAACCGTTGGACTGCTATAAGATGTGTTCTCAAATCCTTGAGAATGACTAAATATCACATGTTAATTTACGGCAGTAATGAGTAGGTTACATAGATACCGACTTCCAGTCAGATAAGGATTCCAAGAAATCAACTTCTGAGTATGTGTTTATGCTGTAGCTGCTTGAGAAGCAGCTAAAGAAGCAGATTGACTCAATAGATTCCTTATGGAACTTGGAGTGGTGCTTTTGGCAGGACAGCCGCTCACAGTTTACTGTGATAACAGCAGGGCAGTCGATAAGTCCAAGGAACCCAGGAGCCAAAAGCATGTACAGAGGTTATAACGAATGGTCGGAGAGATTGGGCAGAGAGGTGATACAGCTATCACCTAGATAAACTCTGCAGACAATCTGGGAGATCCCTTTACTAAGCCTTTGAGTACCAAAGTCTTGGGCAATAAGTAGATGGGATTTGCATGAGATGCAGCCCTGACTGGCATTGAGCCCAAGTGGGAGATTGTTAGTTTTATGGTCACAGTACTAGTATATAATGAATAAATTGATTAATTTCTTTATTTATCAATATATATTATTGCTTTCCTTTCATGAGATGAATGGTGTTTTATTACTTGTTTGCACATAACTAATACGAATTACATAATGGTTCATCAGATGAACCGGAGTCCACAAGTATACTAGATGTAATACATGTGTGTGGATGAGATCCATATACAGGAGACATGTATTGCAAATCTTATACTTAAATATCTTCACAACCAGTGATGAGATTGGGCATCTCATCTGACAAGGTTGCAACACTTTGAACACTATGAGATAGTGTGATTTGTCTCGATCATCGGAATGTAAGATTCTGGATCATGGTGCTGGTACATTGGATGTATCGAAGGACAATGAGAAGCACCTTATATACACTGTCTTTACTTTAAGGTATGCTCTCATAATTCCCTAGCAATAGGCTCATAATCCTGAGACATTAATGAACTCAAGTTTCTTTCTATTCATTTGCTTTGAGTCACCAATGAGTGAGGCCAATTGTAAGTCAACACCTCGGTGATTTGGGTACGTGGTAGTAGAGTTGTGGGAACACTCAATAGTCAAGATGGAATCTATCTTTGATATCCCCTTGTGCCAATTAATGGATTTATCATTGGTAAGTGCGCACCCATTCCAATTATGAGTTAATTAGATCGGTACCAAATGATCACTAAAATAAATTAGGGCTCAAGGATAATAAGATATGGATTTATTTTAGTGGACAGGTCCAATTGATCCATGGATATAGATGGAGGGGCCTACTTGTGGTACTGAGGAAGTTTAGGGTCTTCATTGTAATATATTCCTAAGACTGGAGTTCAATTGCATTTATATAATAGAGTTGTTTGCAATAAATTGTGGGCCCGAATTACACATGAGATGTGGGGTTACGTGTCCCAGCTGGAGCAAGCTTTCTAAGGAATCCCTAGTGGTCCCCACGGTAGCACAATATATTAGAAAGATACTAATTATAGTAGAACTCTAAAAGGAAATAGAAAGTTACTATTTCTATTTGAAGTGAGACTTCTAATAGTGGTAATAGTAAGTTACTAATTATTAATGGAAGTGAGACTTCTATTTTAATTAGTAAAAGAGGAAGTTACTAATCATATTTGAAGTAAGACTTCTAATTGTGATTTAGTAAGCAACTAATTATTTTGGAAGTAAGACTTCTATTTCAATTATTAAGAGAAGGTTACTTAAGTGCTATAAAAGAGAGAGAGAGAGGGGTTGGACGCCCCAATGCAAGAATTCCACCTAGGGATTCACGCCCATCATATCTCTTCCTCTCTTGTGCAAGTTGTTGCACATATCTTCCCTCTTCTAGTTCTCTTCTCTTCCTCCTCTAGTTCCTTGGAGTTACTATTTGGGTTTTCTCTTGAAATTTCCACCAATCTTCTTGAGAAAAGAGATCTAATACGGGTCATAGCGTGGAAGATCAAAAGGTGTTGGAGATTCTAATTTGATTAGTGAAAGTGTTCCATCATCAAAGAAAGAGGTCAACTTCTCCATTAGAGCACTTCTAAGCTCCAGAGGTATAATCTACATCATTGTTTGTTGTGGATTTCGTGGTTGCATGTTTAGGTGTTGTTTTCTATCTTCTAGATAGGATATATTGTTGTACATGATTTATGAGTTTGAGGGATTGCATCCTGGATTGGGTTTGTTGCCTTCTAGATAGTTGATCCCTGCATCAAGTGGGTCAAAAGGTTTTGAAACCCATCTTGTGAATGGCCCACCTATTTCCAACAGTAAGAGATATGATAAAAATAAAATGTGGTAACAGGTGAATAGCCAACAAAAATTTAGAATTCAGGGCAATGGCCAATGCCCAATTGATGTCTCAATTTTACAAACCGGTCATTTCCAAGGGTTAGTCAATAAGTTAACCAATTGGGTATCTGTTGGAACAAAAATTAACTCAATAGTGCCTTGATTAGCATGATCACGCATGAAATGATAGCAAATGTCAATGTGCATAGTGCGAGAGTGCTGAACAAGATTTTTAGAAATGCTAATGGCACTTGAATTGTTGCACATGATAGGCATGCATTGTTGTGGAACATTATAATCTAACAAGGTTTGTTTCATCCACAACAATTGAGCACAACAACTACCTGCAATAATATATTTAGCTTCTGCAGTAGACAAGCATACAGAATTTTGCTTTTGCTATGCCAGGCTATCAAGCAATTTCCTATGAAATAGCAGCAGCCACTAGTGCTTTTCCTATCGTCTATAGATCCTGCCCAATCTGCATCAGTATGTCCAATTAATTGGAGAGTCGAGTCATGGGGATACCAGATACCATAATGAGAAGTCCCATGAATATATTTTACGATTCGTTTAACAGCTTTAATGTGAGACTCTCGGGGATCAGATTGATACGTAGCACATATTCCAACACTAAAAGAGATATCAGGTCTGCTAGCAATGAGGTAGAGAATGCTTGCTATCATGCTCCTATAAAGTTTCTGGCCAGCTTTCTTACCCTGAAGATCACTAGAGATTTTAGTAGTAGAGCCCAAGGGATTGCAGCTAGTCTTAGATTCTCCTAAGACAAACTTTTTCACTATTTCTAGAGCAAACTTGGATTGACTAAGGAAGATACCATGATCAGTCTGACTAACTTATAATCCTAGAAAGAATTGTAAGGGTCCTACCAGACTCATTTCAAAAGTGGAGCTCATCAATTTAGAAAATCCTTGAGCAAGTGGATTAGATGTGGATCCAAAAACAATGTCGTCAACATATATATGAGCAATAAGAATATCTTAATCAACCTTTTTAATGAAGAGGGTCTTGTCCACATTTCCACACTCATATTCATTTTCAAGTAAGTGACTTGTAAGCTTCTCATATCAGGCTCTTGGGGCTTGTTTCAATCCATAGAGAGCATTCTTCAACTTAAAAACATAGTTCGGGTGATGAGGATCCTCGAAACTTTGAGGTTCGGTAACAAACACATCTTCCTCAATTTCACCATTTAAAAAGGCACTCTTAACATCTATTTGAAACAATTTAATTTTCATGCTACTAGCGTAAGCCAATAAAATTTGAATAGACTCCAAACGAGCTACTGGAGCAAAGGTTTCCTCAAAATCATTTCCTTCAACTTGAGCATACCCTTTGGCTACAAATCTAGCTTTGTTCCTTATCACATTTCCTGATTCATCCTGCTTGTTCTTGAAAATCCATTTAGTGCCAATTTGACTTTTGCCTTCAGGAAGAGGTACAAGATCCCACACATCATTCTTTTTAAACAAATTTAATTCTTCTTGCATGGCATCAATCATTCAGACTTGGTTTCAGCTTCAGAGAAGTTCTTGGGCTCAATTTGTTAAACAAAAGAGTTGTGAGCACACAGATTATGAACCTGTCTTCTTGTCATGACTCCTTTTTTGATGTCTCCAATGATATTATCCGAGTTGTGATCTTTTAATAACTTTGGGGGCATAGTAGGAACATGGGGGATTTCTTCTTCAATTTCAGAAGGAATAGTCTGCTCAACCAAGGTCTCTTCTTCATCATCATGAAAAGCTTTCTTAATTTGATTAGTCTCATCGAGGACAACATGAGCTGATTCCATAATAGTCATCGATTTGAGGTTGAACACTCTATATGCCTTGCTTTTATCAGAATACCCTAAGAAGATCCCTTCATCAGATTTGGAATCGAACTTTTCAAGCTGTTCTCTATCTCTTAAAATATATATACCACTTACAAACAAACACTTTTAGATATCCCAGATTTGGTTTTCTTCCAAAATAAAGCTCATAAGGGGTTTTGTTAGTGTTCTTTGTCAAATAAACACGATTAATAAGATAGCAAGCATTATTGATAGCTTCAGCCCATAAGTTGTGAGCGAGGTTTTTCTCATTAAGTAAAGTTCTAGCCATTTCTTGGATAACTCTATTTCTTTTTTCAGCTACTCCATTTTGCTGAGGAGTTTTTGGAGTAGAAAATTGATGACTGGTCCCATGGCTTTCACAGAAATCTGCAAATCTTTCATTTTCAAATTCGCCTCCATGACCACTTCTTATCTTCTTAATTTTACAGTCCTTTTCACCTTGAATTTTCTTGTAAATCCTTATAATATTATCTACTGCATCAAATTTTGCATGAAGAAAGGCTACCCATCCAAATCTAGAATAATCATCAACCATAACTAGGATATACTTTCTCCCACCAATAATCTGCACATGTGCAGGTCCAACGAGGTCCATATGAATGAGTTCAAGGGGATGAGAATAGGATATATCTTTTATACCTTTAAAGCTTTTCTTGATTTGCTTACCCATTTGACAAGCTTTGCACAATTTAGATTTGTAATCATCTAATTTGGGTATTCCTCTAACAATTTCTTTCTTGGATAAGATCTTCATCAATTTGTAATTTATATGACCCATTCTTTGATGCCACAACTGATTTTCTTGAACTTTTGTCATTAAACACATGGATTCATTTTCAAAACATTCTTCTATGGTGTAGATGTTAACTTTAGTCCGTAATCCAGTGAGTAAAACTTTGTGGGATTTCTCATCCAGAACCTTGCAAGATTTTCTATCAAATATAACTTTGTTTCCTTTATCACATAACTGACTTATGCTCAAGAGATTATGCTTTAAGCCATCCACAAGTTAAACATCTTTTAAAGTAGGCATTTGATCTCCTCCAACACAGCCTTTTCCAATAATCTGAGCCTTCCGATTATCTCCAAATGACACATTTCCTCCATCATAATTCTCAAGAGTGATAAATCTAGAACGGTCTCCAGTCATATGTTTGGAGCATCCACTATCCAAAAACCATCTAGAGTTTTCCTTAACTTTAAGAGCGGTTTGGACAAGGAAGTTCTTGACACTTTTCTCTTTTTCAATCCAAGTGGCCATAAGAAGGTAAAGGTAGTGGTCTTGGGAACAAACTTAAAAGGAGCTCTAGAGAGATGATTTTGAGACAGCCTAAACTTAAAGGGACAATTCGGAACTAGATGGCCTATTTGATTACAAAAGTGACAAGTCCATCTAGAGGTAAAGAAGTTTTTATCTATAGTTTTGAGATGAGTCCTAGTAATATGTTGAAAGTTATTCTTCTTGCTACTAGAGGAGCATTCAAAATCTATACCATTCTTGTTACCAAAAATTTTGTTCATACCTAACATTTGTTAGAATTTGTCATTTCCCAAGGTAAGTTTATCAACAACATGTTTTCCCTTTTTGTGTTTCATTTGTAGAGATTCTGATTCTTGTTGACTAGATTTTGGCAAACATTGTAATTTATTAATTTGTTTTTCAGGTTTAGCTAGATTGTCATTAGAGGTAGTCAACTTAGATTTAACATTTCTTATCTCATTGTCTTTTAAGATTAATTGATATTTTAAAACATTTACATCATTCACAAGCCTTTTTATTCAATTTTTAAACTTTTGTTCCTCTTGGTTATGACTTCACATAGTTCATATAGTTCATCATAGGTTTGATGTACATCATTTTCATCATTTACTTCTTCTATTAAAACATTATGATCTTCATTTTCTTCAATGGGAGTAATTAGAAGCAAAGAAGTGGAGTTATCATTATCTTCATCATTTTGAAATTCATTATTGTCACTACTTTCATCTTCATCATCATCCCAAGTTATGTTCAAAACTTTCTTTCCTTTCTTATCTTTCTTTTCAGACTCTTTAGGGAAGGGACAATTTTGTGCAATGTGACCAAATCCTTTACAGTTGTAACATTGCACATCCTTCTTGGTAAAAGATCCCCTTGAGTTTCTTTGAAAATTTTCATTTCTAGAATCCTCAAAATTTCTGAAGATCTTTTGTTTTTTAAAGAAATTTTTAAACTTCTTAGCAAGCAAGATTGTGTTTTCATCATCACTCTCACTCTCATTATCATTTTCTTTATGTTGGGAGCTAAGAGCTACACCTTTCTTCTTGCTAAGGACTTCAAAATCTAATTCATAAGTGGGAAGATTTCCTCTAAGTTCTTCAGTTTTGATCTTGTAACATCTTTACTCTCAGCTATGGCTACAATCTTGGGTTTGAACCTTTTGTGGAGAGATCTTAAGAGTTTTCTAACAACTTTAGACTCATCCATCTTTTCTCCAAGACCTATGAGGGAATTAATAATCTCCATAAATTTTGTATAGAACTCGTCAAAGGTTTCTTCCTCTTGCATTTTGTGTTAGACCCCGACCCAGACCAATTCGATTAGTGTGCGATTAGTATGTGTTTATGAAAGTCCGGGGATCCTAACCCTAGAGAGGGGGGGGGGGGTGAATAGGGTGAGCTCCAATTATGACCAATTAAGATAAATTTTAACTTCTTTAAAACAAACTAGTCATAAGTGATGATTACAAATAAAATGCGGAAGCTTAATAAAAACAATCACCACAAAGCAAGCACCATCACACAAGGATTTATAGTAGTTCGGCCTCAATGCCTACATCCACTACCGGCTTGTGATCCAACACCCCACCGGATTTCCACTATTTATGCTTTTCAATAGGCTAATCAATAACCTTTACAATATGCTTTTCAAGGCTAAGCAATAACCTTTACAATGATGTTTTTCAAGGCTTAACATCAACCTATACATTATGCTTTTATAGGCTAAGCAATAACCTCTTCAACCAAAAGGTTGGTTATCTCTCTAATTAGTGTCTATAATACACTTGATGGAGATTCAATTAAGCTCATTACAATGCCTCTTAAATAGGCGGATATGGAAGTGAAAAACTAACTCACACACTAAATGAATGCAAAGATGTATGCTCATGATGTGTGTATGATGTCCTCAATCATTTTTAAAATGAAAGCTCATAAATGTATGCCTAAGGCTTTTGAAAGTTTTAGCTCATAAAACATTTATGATTGAGGAAGGAATGCAAGTCACATGTTAAAAGTAACAACTTGTTAATGATGTCAAAGATTCACAAGTTGTATGAAATTAATTAGCTCTAAACATGTGATTCATAGGGATGTCAATCAAATCAACAATGTAGCTCATAAAACATAAAATTAGATTTGATTGAAATAAGGGGACAAATCATATGTAATTATAAATACAACTTGAATATGATGTACCAATCAATGCAAAGCAAGTTGTGAAACTTTAAAACAAAAATACATATGATTTGTAAAGTTTGTTGAATCCAAAACATAAGATACATTTGAAAGAGATTTTCTTATGATGGAAAACAACAACCAAAGATTCAATCAAGTATATGAATCATGTTACATATAATTTCAAAGATGTTTCCATTAACATGATCTACTTAGATTTACCAAAGATAAAGTACTACTTGGATTGAATCAAATGGTTGTGCATCCAAAACAATAGACACTACAAAAAAAAGGACTTTTAGTCTCGCTTTTGAAACGAGCTTTTGTGTCGCTTTTACAATAAAGTGACACAGTATGGTCTGATGTGTCACTTTAGAGGAGGAGTTAACGAGGAGGAGGTTTGTTGGGTCACTTTTCTATAACGCGACACACAAAACAAATTTATGATTTTCCCCCACTAAACAAAAGTGACACAAAAAGTTTGATTGTTATTTTCTTTCATGAAATAGGAAAGAAAAGCGACACATGAACTTGGGCAAGTGATAATTTGGGTTCCCTCCATCGTAAGCATTTCATTCCCTCACTCCAACCCTAATCGACTTTTAGCCCACTCAAGTGCATACCATTTCCAGCGCCCCCTCTGCCTCTTCTCAGTCCCTCATCTCTTCCTCATCTCTCTGACCCTCTCTCGCCCAGCAATCCCTCATCTCTTTGACCCTTTCTCGCCTGTCATCCCTCATTTCCTTCTCCCTCACGACCTCAGCCCTCTCCTCCCAGGAGACCTGCGCTCCTCCATCTCCCAGGTGCAGAAGCTCCTCTATCTCCCAGGAGACCTGCGCTCCTCCATCTCCCAGGCGCAGAACCCCCCTCTCCTCCATCTCGATCACCCTCTGCATCTCTCTCGGTGTGCCACCTCTTCTATTTTTCTGATTTATGGTTTTGTTGATTTGAGCTTACTGGTGCTCTTGTATTTCTTCAGTTTTTTAGTGGTAGAAATAGAAAGGAATGATCTTGCCGTGTCTTATCTTGTTATTTCAAAGGAATGGTTTGGCTTCTGTGAAGTGCTGCTACTTGGAAGTGGGCTGGTGTTGGTTTGGGGACAAAGAAACAAGGGTTTAGGGTTGTGATTTGTGTTTGGCTATTGTGTATTGGATAGATGAGTTATGTGGTTGGTGTATCAGGGGCAATGAGCTGTCGGCCAATATGTATTGGGTTTTATGAGCTGTCGACCAATATGTATTGGGTTTATCAGGACGGAAATTCGGTGTGCCTTGCGTTTGGGCCCGATTGAAATTTTAAAGTGGGGGTTGCATCAAACAGTTTTTTCTTTTAATGCCATTTGATCTGATGTTTTTGAGTAATTCCTGAATATTCTCAGTATTGGTCTGTCTATTCGAGCACACATTATCTTGATTCTTGAAGCTCTGGAACTTAAACTATATTGTCAATTTGAACTGTGGACTGCTTCTGTGTTCTAGAGAAAGGAACAAATTATTTCTAGACTCTCTCTCTCTCTCTATGTGGGTGTGTGTTTATATGTTTTCACTTAAACATAGGGGCGCTTTGTGGGCAAGTCAAATATGCATGCATGAAAAGCTACAGTTCAAATTTTGTTTGATTTGTTTTGGTTGATGAATACCTCATTTCTTTTATTGACAGGTGTGAAATATTCTGAAGGAGTGCCAATGTATCCTTTATACAGGCATCTTGCATTAACTTTACACGATTGTATAACCTCTGGAACTTTTTGTAAAGCATCCAACACAATGGCACAGAGTCAGGAAAACGAAGTTTTGAATCAGAAAGAGAACGAATGGAGTAAGCTGATTATGGATAAGGTATCTGAACTGATAAAAGTAAGATAACAAGTGTTATGCGATCTAAATATGTTCTTCAGACTATTGGTTGGAAAGTGCATGTTTTAGTTACCACAATATCAATGAACTTGTGCTTTGTTAGATGGTGAAGGCAGTTGGTTTTGAGCTTCATGTCCAGGAACCTTTTTTCTCACAACTAAGAGGTAATACATAACCATTGATCAATCTAGTTACTTTTTCCTTACTATGAAGATTTTATGGGAGCCCATGCTGTACTTTCTTATATGGGTAAATTTGATATTGGTTGGCTTGGACCGTGGTAAAAATTGTGTTAGAGATTTGTCACTGCGAGTCATATGCTTATTTCCAACTTTTCCATTCACGGATATTGCCAGATATTTGAATATTTTGTTGTCTGAGTGTACACATAAATGTTTTCCCCCTTTCAAAAACAAAAGTTGGCCTAAATGTATGTTTTTCCATATGTATTTAAACACCATTGGTTTGTTTCTGTCTGTGATTTTTATCATTGACCAACTTAATTTCTGAGTAATCTGAATGTGCCTACAGCTGGTCTAAAAACAATACAGCTGAGTAATCTCTTATTTATTTCTGCTAGTATTCAGATATGAAAGACATTTGTTGGTTAGATTCTGTAGTACCTATTTAATGTTATACTATTTAGAAAGATATCAATTCAGATTAGAAAGTGAGACACAGTAATAAACCATAAACCAGAAGCCAAATTCCTGCAACTACCAAAATCATCTTCGGCTAACAATGTTCTCTGTGGTGAACTAACTAACCCCTGACTATGTTTGCCTCTCCATGATCGCAACCAACATCATGCAACAGAGCTGGAAGATGCTCATTGTTGCAACCGCAAGGTTCTGGGTTCAGGTCAAGTGTTAAAAAGTTTTGGGTAGTTTGTATGAGATTGTGAAGTCAGGATGCTGTGCCATTCGGCATTAAAGGGTACAGGGTACTAGTGTTTGTTTTTAATGTCACAGCAAGTCATCAACACACATTCTACATTTTAATGCGTTAGTTAATTTTCTATTTTGATAGTGGTTATAGTAATCCAAACGTAAGGTAAGTCATTTGAGTCCCAGTGTCCTACCCTAGTAAGTGCTTGCAGACACTAAGGGCCTGTTTGGATCAGTGGTCGGGGAGTGATACTCTCAATGTGAGGACCAGGGACCGATCCATGGTTTCTCTAGTGAAACCAAGGTGCTTGCCACTGCTGAACTATCAGTGATTTGGCATTTTGAATTTATAATTGGAACACTTACCAACAATGTGAAATAGGCTTAAATTGATAGAGAGTTTAACTTGGAGTCACAGAATCACAGTACTGTAGTTGGTGGAGGGAGCATAAGGAACCATAGAGGGACTGGGTTCTACAGTTGTATAATATATTAAAGATTATATGCCTTTTCTTCTTCAATGGAGATGAGTCACTGAGTAATAACTTCATGGGGTGTTTGTTATTATATGTCACTTGTATTTTTTCATACTTGTAATTCAGTTTGGGGACATGACTACTTTTAACATGCTGTTATGTGACTACTGTTCCCAAAAGTTGGAACCAGCTGGATTTTCTTATATGCATGTGATATTATTTGATTGAGGCTTTCTGCTTCACCTTGAGGTTTTTTCCTCCTCTCTTTTTTTTAATCCTCAGAGTTGCGCCAGGAACTTTGCTGCTCGTCAATAAATGTCCATTGCTTGAAGTTCAGGTGATAACATTATATTTTATATGATGGACTCATGAAGTATTCGTGATATAGTTGTTATGTTTCTCTCATTGCTTTTATTTGCTAACCTGATTTTACAAGTTCAGCATTTATGATGATAAAGGAAGGAGGCCATAGACTAATCTTATCAAATCCACTTTTCCACCTTAAATATATTCTGAGGTTTTCTTCTATATATATATAGTAAATAATATGGATTTTATTGTCTTCTATTCTGAATATTTTTCGAGTAACTCCTTTTTTAAAGGAAGAAATTTGTTACATTATCAGGTATGTTTTTCTTGCCTTTATGTGTTATATTTGTTAGGGAAGAATAATGGTTTTTTTTCCCCTCATCATGCCTTTAGCTATCAGTGACTTTAACCTTGTGACATGCATGAGATCCTAGCAATCCATACCTTGGTTGGTCTGTAATGTAAATCACAACTGTCTGGCAATCATAACCATTTAATGAAAGGAGCTATCTAAGTAAGAAAATGGAATATCTATTCACTTGATTTTGGCTTTGGCTTTTCCATCATATGTGGCTCGTTTGAGAAAATGAGAGTAACAATATTCAGAACTTCATTGACATCTCTTATTTTCCTGTGTAACCATGACCATCATCACCATCATCAAAGCCATATCCCATCCAGTTTGGCATGGCAATGGTAATTCAAGATGCACTTGAACAATAAAAAGTGGTCACTGCTGTAGCTTTTACATAGTTCTTGTAATAGAATTTGTGGCTATTTCTACTGGAGAAAAAGTCGTTGCTTCAACTAGTGTTACTGGAGAAAGTTTAGCAATCTGATTTGAGGTTTCTTATTCAATTGTTGCAGGAAAGAATATGGGGTTGCCATGGCCTGCATTCTTGATGAGTTGGCGGCGGAGGATTGGCAAAGAGGAAGAGACGCTGTTCTTCAGTGGGTGCGAGGATGCTGGTCTGAGAGCTGAGCACCTTGGATCTCGTGTATACTGTATTAGCCCCTGCAGGAAACTAATTCGGGCTAACAACCAGTAAATCTATAGAATCTTGATGTCCTTCCCAAGAGTCAAAAACAATATTTTGATTTCCCAACTAATACCCAGCATCATTCATGTATCAAACTGTTAACTCTTCCCAAATGTATGTGTATTAGGAACATCAAAACTAACTTTTTTATGGAGCTCCAAGATCATGAACACTCTTTGATATTGACTGTTAACTCTTCCCAATTGATACCCGCCTCATAGAGTGGTGTTAAAGGGCTACAGGCTGTCAGCCCACACATTTTGGCTATAGGTCATTAAGTAGGAAGAAAACACCAAATGAATGATATTCATACCAAAGTGGCGGCGGACATTTTTTCGCCGCAAAAGGTATTAGCGGTGGTTATTTTACATATAGCGGCGGTTTTTATCCGTCGCTAAATGTGATTTTTCTTGTAGTGTCAACTTGGAAAAGTTATTGTTTTAAGTAGTTCACATGGTTTGTCTTTTTGACATACTTGCAAAGTTGGTTGTGGTTTTGTGATGTTGATGAAGTTTTTTTTTTAAGATGATAGCATGTTAACCAGTGGATTTTGTGTATGGGTAGCAAATCACCTTGCCTTGTGAAAGAAAAGAAGTCTAATGTTGGGTATTAATATGCTTGCCTGAGTATTTTCCTTACATAAGGTCCTAATTTTTTTTTTCAACTTTTAATGATGAATGGGTTTATTGCAGTTATCTGTTCTATTGATGGCAGGATTAACTTGTTTTGATTAGCTAGTTCTACGAACTGTTTTATGTTGTGCAAGCATAGTTAGTAGTCATTATTCATGTATGGAAAAGCACAAAGGTACAGGCTATATTGCTCTATATCTATCATGATTACCATTGCATCCACGACCCCCACTATAACTACAATAACCACTAGCACCATGTCAGTAGCAACAACCATATCCACTAGCACCAGGTGGGCCCCAGCAGCTGGTATGCATGGTAAGTCCGTGCACATCAGATGCGTAGCAATATTACCACTATTTATTTGTTAGATACACGTAAGCGTATGTATAATCCATTTGTGATTTTCTTTTGGATATTTTGTGGTGTCAGATTCGCAAGAAAATGAGAGAAATTATGGTTAACCAAGCAACATCTTGCAATCTGAAAGAGTTGGTGGCAAAGTTCATCCCTGAGGTGATAGGAAAGGAGATTGAAAAAGCGACATCCAGTATTTATCCTCTGCAGAATGTCTTCATCCGGAGGTATGTTCCCTTGCCTGCCATCTATTTCTGATATTGTTGCCCTTTTATATTTCTGGTGACAATGAGCCATATATTTATCAATATAAAATAAAATAGACTCCATCAAGTGAATAATGGCTACTCTCTTCATCCCTCTGTTCTTGAACAGGAATGAAGAGGAGCATTCCTAGTTAATTGTGACAAACATATCATCCTGTCAATTCTATTATAAGCTGTGCTACTACTTGAAAAAAGAACAAAGAGAAACTGAATTATTTATGTATTTACAAAACTGGTGTTGTATACAAAATACAGTAATCATCATTATTTGCTTGAAATATATAATTATTGTTGGGGGCTATGCAGGTTCATGGAGATTACTCTGAAGATGTGGGAGTAAAGTTGGAGAGGCCCGCTGAAGAAACCGTGGTTGAGGTTATGTCGTGACGCTTTGGTTACGAATTCGAAGGTTAAAGTAAATAGTTTGGATTATGGATGGATTCAAATTGGCTATGTTTTGAATAATTTGTTTGATTTAGTGCGTGGACGAGCAAGTACGTTCTTTAATGTAAATGGTGATTAATTTCCAATTAATGAAATGGTTCTTATTGAATATTGCTATCCATATTTTTTTGCATCTTTTGTAAGGCAGGTTTAGTGATTTGAAAGTGTATCCATACTGCAGCATGTTATTAGTAATGTATATATTGCATTTTTATTTAAAAAAAAAATGGATGGTATCTCGCTTTTACGAAAACTGTCACAACTGATGACTATTTGTGTCACTTTTGGTCCGAAAACAACATATTGATCACTGCTTTTGAAAAGGGAGACAACAAAGTTATCTTTCTTGTGATGCTTTTAAGTTATTTCAGTGTCACTTTTGGGTTTAAAGTGACACAAGTAACCATTTTTTTGTGTCACTTTGATAATAGAAACTGACACAACAAAGGTATTTCTTGAGACGCTTTTACGAACTTTTAGTGACGCCGGCAGATAAGACGCTTGCATAGTCATCAGAAAAGCGACACAAACCACTTTTTAAGACACTTTAAAAGTGACTCATTAAGACATTTTTTTTGTAGTGAGATCAATTCAAAACATAAAACATGTTAAGGACACAACAAATCATAGTTTATCATGTTACTAAAGATTTACTGTCACGCCCTCGAACCGGAACCTCGGGGCGGGAATGGGATTTAGCATAAATATATTTTATCTCCCAGGATCCGCGTGTGTGAAGACAACACATTCTGAATATTTTGCGGAAGCATTTGTGGCGTTGCGACCCGAAGTCCGTGGCCATCGGATTCCGCGTCGCACTCAACCTTTAGCACATAGCTATTATATCAAGAATCATATCAGACTGGAGTAACCATTAAAATAAATTACAGAGCTGACAGTAACAGGATATTACATTCCCAAATATATTCAAGTTACAATTATCAATGTACATTAATTAAGAATCCCAAGAAAAAGGCTAATAAAAGCCATACAACAAAAGCTATAATCACTACCCCAAATATGACGTAGCTCCGATGTCAAGCTCAATGTCTACATGACATAGCCGACAAAACAACCTGCAAAACATGGCTCCACAGCCAACAAAGCTCTCAACTCGGGACGAAGAAATCTGAACCTGAGTACCAAAAGTAGTGGGTCAGACACGACTGTCTGGCAGGTGGATGAAAAGATAACAAATATACTGAATAATAAAACATAAGATAAATCATGCTATTCGATCAAATGCTGCATATAATTAAATGGGTGCAAAGTCGGGAATCTCGGGGAAAACCTGTATTCATTTCAAGCATGGGTAAAACATGAATATCTAATAAAACATGTGTTCATCTACATCATCTATAATCATAGATATTTGACTATCGGGTGTTCGTCTAAAACATGTATAAATATGGTGGTATGGCAAAACTACGTTCATTTGAAACTTAAGTAAAAACATAAGTATAAAACAAACCGGGTATTCATAGCAGTCTAGCAAAACCAATGTCCATTTGAAACCTATGTAGAAATGCGGATATTTAACAAACCAGATATCATTTAAAACAGGTATAAACATAGGAATCTGGCGAAACGCGTGTCGTTTAAAACATATTTCAAAGCATGGATATTTAACAAATCGGGTATCATTTAAAAACAGGTATAAACATAGATATCTGACAAACCATGTGTCAATTAAAACATATTTCAAAGCATGGATATTTCACAATTCGGGTATTCATTTAAAACGTGGGTAAACCTAGGGATCTGACAAACCAAATGTCATTTAAAACAAAGCACGGATATTTAACAACTCGGGAATTCCTTTTAAAACATGTGTAATCATATAAATCTAGCAAGATCATTGATCGTTTGAAACATATGTAAAAGCATGGGTATTCACCCAACCGGCATTCATTTAAAACATATACGTGTACAAGGAACAGAAAACAACATAATAACAATAACTGAATTCACTTTGGGGAATATTAACACTTGTCTAAATAACAACTTTCATAAAGGAAACGAATCATTTATCGGAAAGCAAGTAAACAATATAAAACATGTCGGGTATCCAAGGAATCGGGAACTGGCAAGATAGCAATCACAAGAAGCTAAGTCCTCTATCACCGAAGTGACAAGAGTATAACGGGACGTTGGTCTCAGTCACACAAGGTGAGGAGACTCAACGCAAATCATATATACAATATAAATATACGGGAACGGGACCACGGTAGCGAACCGGGTATCGGGACGGGACCACGGTAATAACCGGGTATCGGGATCCAAACTGCAGCTGGCGGGACGGGAGAGGGATTTCCAAGTCGGTGGATCAAACCAACAAGGTATCCAAGCTTAGTGATGCCGACTCATAGGTCAAATAACAAATCGGGACATATGCAAGTAAATCAAGTACAATAAATAAATGGGTGAAACGGGGGTGCTCAAAGGCACACTGTCACTTCATATCGGGCAATACATCTCGGGACAAATAATTGTTACTAGTGTAACTCCAATGCTTTCGGGAAAACGAGTCATGTGATGCAAGTCTCGGGAAATGAGGTGAAACAATGAACTATAACAATTTCGGGTAAAAATATCGGTTTCAAGATTTATTTAAGTGAATAGGGGTCCTGTATGTCGATTATAATAATTACTTGGTACTCCTTGAGTTTGAAGACATTCCGGGCTCCTTATGCACTTTTCGACTTTCAAAACTTAAAATGAGCTTATGGGTAGTACTAGATGTTACAATAGAAAAGTATCAAGATTATAAACGGTCCATCCTAGGCATGACATTAATCTGGAAACATCGAGCAACCTATTCAGTCACCGAAAGGAATAGAATTCGCGATAACCAAGGGAAAGACTTGTGTTTAGATATAAATAAGATATCGCGTCGTTCCATCCCGTTCAAGATTGAGATGGATTGAACTCCGATGCCACCGAACCAACCGTGAGGCGTGTCGGCTCAAGACAGTCTCACACATGGTCCAAACAGTCCAAAGAGGGTAGCCAGGGTCCCACCTAGAACCAAGAATTCGTGTCTAAATCAACACCATTCTTTTCTTTTAGTTCCCTAGTCTTAGAGACCTTAGATTAGGGTATAATTGGTCTTAGCACTAAGGTATATACCCCTGGGACTCATAGAAAGCCCAAAGGTTTCCAAAAAAACACAATATCAAATTTCACTGGACTCAAACTGAAATTTCTGTACCAGAAATGCACAGGGTCCGATCGATCGGCCCAAAAAGCCTTACAGTTAAAACACAGTCCGATCGATCGGACCTGGGCGTGTGCAGGTCCGGGAACACTGGATTTTTCCTTCCTTTTTCCTTTCCTTCCAACACTTAAACCACTAGCATCTCTCTTCCATAATCACTTCAAATCCTCATTAGAACTCCAATGAACAATTAAATTCAAACACCTCTTTAAATGAGTATCAATTCAAGTCAATGCAACTTATAACATAATCATGAATAGCCAATCCAACCTCATTCCTTATAAAACCATATAAACAAACTTGACCAAATAAAATGCATACCTTCCCAAGAGTTCCAAGAGATTTAACAAGAGAGAAAAACCCATTCATATGCATTTCGAAATCAATAGAAATGTGACAAGAAGCATATGTGCAAACATGTATCCAATGATCAAGAACAAGTAATAAAACTTAGGATTTTCTCATAAAACTTAATAACATTCAAACCATCCATTCATCCACTTGCCTTTGACTCTAATCAAGCAAATCAAGCTCCTAATCACCTCTCAAGCTCAAGATCCACAATCTCTACAAAAACCCCCAAAACAAACCCTAAAATGGGTTAAATAATGAAATGACAAGGAAACCATTCAATAATCAAGGTGGAGTTTCTCTAAGGCTAGAAGATTACAAATCTAGAAGATGAAGAAGAACACTTACTTGGATGACCTTCAAATGAGAAGAACAAGCTCAAGGGAGGTCTCTAGGTTGGGAGATTTCTCCAAAAATGGTATCAATAGGGAGCCATGGTGAAGAGGAAGAAGAAGATGGTCTCAATTTCTTGATTGATGAACTCTTGGTGTGGCTTGGAGATGAAGAAGCAAGAAGAAGAAGAAGTTGCAAGAAAAGCCCTAGGCTCAATAGTTGTGCTGGAACAATGGAGAATGGGATGCAATGAAGGGGATGGGTTCCTCTTATAAGCAAGTGAGGTTTGGGTCCCACAACTTAAAGAACTTGGGTGGCTGAAATCATCTCTTTCGGGACCTCGGATGAATTCGACGAAGAAGGAAGAAATGATCGTCGAAATTTCTAGTTTCCAAAAAGTATATGTTTCACGGATTTCGAGAATATCGAGTTTTGGGTACAGATTTGGTGTGAAAAGATTGTTTTGCCCTCAAGGCCAAGAAATAGGGTTTCGGGTTCTCAAATGGATACGGGATCAACATGAAAGTTGTAGGATTCCTCAAGATCAATGCAACGGGCCAAAGACACAATACGAAACAAATCGGGAAAATCTCACAAGTAAATGCAAAGCCGAAAAGGGAACCCCCAAAGGGCCCCACAAGCTACCAAAGCACTCAAAAGCCCAAAACTAGAAGAAAACCCATTCTAGCTCACAAACTCAACCCAACAAATACTAATCCCACTAAAAGAAACTAATCCACAAATAAAACAACACTAATCCAAGAGATTAGGGGTCGGGTTCTCACATTTACCAAAGATAAAACAAAAACATGAAAACATATGAATTGTGAAGATGTTGAATCCAAAACATAAGATAGTTTTGAAAGTGATTTTGTTATGTTGAAAAATAACAACCATAGATTCAACCAAGTATAGGAATCATGTTACATATAATTTCAAAGGTTCTTTCATTAACATGATCTACTTAGATTTACCAAAGATAAAGTACTACTTGGATTGAATCAAATGGTGTTGTATCCAAAACAATAAATCAACTCAAAACATAAAACATGTTAAGGACACAACACTTCATACATAGTTTATCATACTACAAAAGATTTACCGAAAGTAAAACAAAACATGAAAACATATGATTAAGGAAAGTAGAGCCTACTTGGTGATTTAACTATTAATCCAAGCTTTAGCTTTCCTAATGATCCCCTTCATCCCTTAGTTCATTTCCCTTTGTTTTGCCTCAAAACCCCTCAAGGAGGGCCTTAAAATACCCAACTTTTGGCAAAGGAAAGAACTCATTTTTATAGCAAAAAATGCCTAACGGCTAGTTCCGGGTCGACCAGCCAACAGAGGGGGGTCGACCTGCTACCCACAACGGTCAGAAAAATGACCGTTGGTGCTTCAGGACCCAGTCAACCTGCAGTGAGGCAGGTCGACCCGGGTCCCTGGGCAGGTCGACCTGCCACACTGCAGGGTGACTGCCAGGGACCAAAAATTCCCAAAAAATCATTTTTCAAAGTATTTCTTGAGGGAACTTTTTGGGCCATTTAATCAAGCTTAAAAACATATTTTAAATCATTCTAAGGGTTTTAAAACATGGAACATAAAAAGCCAAAAAGATTCGAAACTTTAAAACCAATGGCTAGCTTGATTTGATAAAACTCTTTTCTAAACCAAATGCATCCAAGATTAAAAACAAATCATGCATAAATCAATATATCTACAAGACTTAAAAACCAATGCATGTATAAAACAAGATTTCAAGATTTCTTAAAACAATGCATATGTGTGTAAATCAAATGATGCTTGAATGATAATGCATCCATCAAATTGCAATCTACAAAATCCCTAACAATCTCCCCCTTTGCAATTTGATGGAAACACACTCACCACTGAATTTACACACTAAGTCTTCAGCTCCCCCTCAACTGGACAAGTCTTGAAATCTTCTTGGATGCTCCTCTTAGCTTGGGCTCTTTTCTTCATTCTTCTTGATGCTTGTAGCTTGATCATTCTTCAATCTTTCTTTCTTTAGCCAAGCATCTTCTTTAGCTCCCAAGCTTTCTTTCTTCTATTTGCTCTCCCCCTTTGACCATGCCTCTCTCTCTCCCTTTGGCAAGGTATGTATTCTCTCCCCCTGTAGAAGATCATACAAAACCTCCCCTTAGGAAGCTTGGACATTCTCTTCACCCTTTTGAGAACTTGAATGCTCTCTCCCCCTTTGACATTAAGTTGCAAAGGTACCTACACACATGAAACAAGGAAAATACCTTTTAGTAGCACCTGTTAACAAAAGATATCGAAAATGAAATACATAACAGGCTATCATGTATGGAAGAAGTCTCTAAGGGTTCAAAGTCAATCCAATTGTCAATTTGATCAAAACTAATACTTCCTATGAAGATTTACACTCCCCCTCAATCCATTCTCTCCTTTTGTCAAACTTTTGACAAAGATATAACTATTTAGGTTCAAGAAGAAGATGGTTTTACCAATTGAGGGTCAACTTCAAGGAAAGGATTAGATTCATTTAACTATAAGGCTCAATATGATCAAATTACCAAAAGAAAGCAAGGTCTAAAGAGAAAAGCAATCATGGATATCAATTGGAAAAATAAAGAATACCAATTGAGATTTAAAGATAAGTCTATTAAACACAATCACTCTAAAATGGATTTAAAAATATAACTATTAGGAAAAATCCAAATTAGAGCTATCCATGATATGGGGTTTATTAATCATAGCATCAAATAATTTAACTATGAAAATCATATGCTATGAAGGTTTTGAAATCATTTCATTCAAACAATAAATATGACTATTAATGTGCAAGAATGAGTGAAATGAAATTCAAACATGAAGCCAACCTCAACTAATAACCAACCAATATTATGAACACATAAACATGGTGATCATGAGATTTACCTATATGAGCAAGTGAGGTGGCAAACATGAACATTATGATGCTAATGGTGTGTGACATGGAACAAATATATTACTATCAAGTTCAATCCAATGATCACAAGGTCTATCACATTCACAAGAAATCAAATCAATCAAAAATTATACCAATTGAAACCAATTGAATTTGACAACATGATTAAGATCAAGAATGTGACAAACACAAAATTTCATCAAGCATCATAAATGGATATTCATCACTTTTAAAGATATGACTAATGAGCATAGTGATGAACAAGATAAATTGCAATGCAAAAGGATATAACTTTGTAATGCATGCAATTTCCAAAGTGTCAAAATCATATGAATTCAACATCTAAGATATCCATCAAACATATAGAAATATGAGAAATAGATTTCAAAGAGTTTCATATGATCAAGAACAATACTATGAAGTTGAAACATGTATAAGAATGACATCATTTAGAGAATACACATGAATCAACATCATAACCATCCAAATAGAAATGACTATAAGGCATAGATGATGGATTTTAGTTCTAGTATGGTTTCTACAAATATAACTAAGATCACAACCATACATAGAACGATTTGACATTTGCATAGAGAGGATCAATCAACAATCAAGATCTAACTCATACCATATTATCAATAAAAAATATAACTATGCAAGCACAAGAAGGTATGGAGTTAGAGGGACAAATCTATCATGCAACATCTCCACTCTTAGGAAATGTACTAAGCTTACAATGCAATGGAAAGGGATATGAGGTTTATACCAAATGAACTTAGCACATAAAATCACATATGTACGAAAAGGCTTAAATGATAATAAAACAAAAGATTTTACTATTAAGCACATAAACAATCATCAATTTGCATTAATGAAAAAATATACCAAGTTAGGCACAAACATGCAAATCAATGAAACCATATCCAACCAAGCAATGTAAGACATCAAAATCAATTTGCATAAAAAGAATGTAACTAAATGAGCAAAGATGCAAATTGTTTGTAAAAATTATTTCCTTCCAAATGATATAATCATAATTAAGCACATGGAAATAAATTCAAGGAAAATGCTTCTAAAAATAAAACCAATAAAGCTTAGAACATTTTCCAAAGTTTTTCACATCACTTCAATATATGAAATTCCAACAAAGAATCATTTAGAATTAAGAGCAAGTGATTTTGAAAAACAAGAAGTGTACAATTATAAATTGAACACATATTTTCCATACCAAGAGATATAACTTTGAAAACTCAATGGAAAACTTAAATTGCTTCAAATCATTTGATTTACAAAAAAGATATAACTATGACATCCATCAAATGATTTTCCAACATCAATTGATCATGAAAAATCTAGCTATGAAAGCATTTGTAATCACAATCAATTGATCATGAATAGATATGCACTACAAGAGATATAACTATATGAACAAAATGCAAATCCATCATGAAAATATTGCAATCAAAGGATTTTGAAAACCATGAGATATAACTTTAAAAGTTCATGAAGACAAAATCAAATGATCACAAAGAAACATTGCATTTTAAAAGATGTGACCTTAAAGAAGCAAAATGCAAATGTAACATGACCAACAATTAGATATAAATAAAAAGAATAGGTTGGTCTAGGGAGGATGAAGGCCTTAAGGTTAGTCTAAATGTGTACCAATGAAGATTCACCTAAGGTCTTGAAAAGGATGTCCTTGAGAGATCACTTTGAGGACTCACCAACTCTTGAAGATATAACTTGAAAAAGTCTTAGAGTGGTGCAATGAAGCTAGGGGAAATTTCATTTTCAAACAAAGTGGAAATCTTTAAAAAGATATGCAATAAATCACAACACTAGGGTTCTAATCTAGCAAGGATCAACTCCGGGTTGTTAAGCCCTAAAATGGAGTAACCCGCTCTGATACCAATTGAAAGTCCTTGGGATCCTAACCCTAGAGGGGGGGTGGTGAATAGGGTGAGCTACAATTATGACCAATTTAAACAATTTTTAAATTCTAAGCATTAAACTAGTCACATGTGATGATTTACCATACAAGATGCGGAAGCTAACAAATGAATCACCACAAGCATACACCACAACACAAAGGTTTATAGTGGTTCGGCCTCAATGCCTACGTCCACTACCGGCTTGTGATCTACTCACCCCACCGGATTTCCATTATTTATGCTTTTCAATAGGCTAAGCAATAACCTTTACAATGTTGTTTTTCTAGGCAAAACAACAACCTCTCAATGTGCTTTTCTAGGCTAAGCAATAACCTTTACAAAATGCTTTTCTTAGGCTAAGCAATAACCTTTACAAAATGCTTTTCTTAGGCTAAGCAATAACCTTTACACAATGCTTTTCTTAGGCTAAGCAATAACCTTTACAAATAAAGATTTCTCTAAGATGGTGTCTTCACAAAAGATCACTCTAAGAGATACAATTAAAGCTCAATGGAATTGCCTCTTAATTAGGCTAATATGAAATTGAAAAACAACTCACACAAACACTATATGAATGCAAAGATGTATGCTCATGATGTGTGTGTGTGATGACTCCAATCAAGTTTAAAAAGAAGGCTCATTCAATATATGCTCAAAGCATTTGAAAGTTTAAGTCACATAAAAGTTTTGATTGAAGTTTGATGCAAATCACATGTATGAGAAACAACTTGTTAATGACATGAAATTCAAAGACTCACAAGTTGTATGAAAATTAAAATCTAAGAATGCATGTGATTTAGTTAAGAGAGTTTGCAAACCAATCTAATTTACCAAAGATGATATTGAGTTTGCAACACAACTCTTTAAAGGCTAGAAATCATGCATTTATGAAAATACAAAAGATTTGAACATGCATGGATTTCATTTGAATGAAAATCAAAATAACTAGAATGATGTACCTTTTAAAAACTCAAGCATTTGATTTCCAAATAGCCCTCTAGCCTTTCCAACTTCTTCCCCTTTCTTTGGCTCCAAAATTGGTCTCAAAAGTTCATGGTTCAAGCCTCTAAAAAGGTTGGAAAAGAATGGACTTTATAAGAAAAAATAGTCCAACGGCTAGTTTACCCGGTCGACCCCATACACACAACGGTCAAAAAAAGAACCGTTGGAGCTTCAGGAACCTGGTCAACCTGCAGTGTGGCCGGTCGATCGGGTCCTCTGGGCCGATCGACCGGCCACACTGGCAGGTCACCCCCATGGGACCAAAAATCCTAAATTTTGCATAATTGAAGGTTTTCCTTGGAGGGGATTTTTGGGCCTGTAAACCAAGCTTGGAAACATGTTGTAAATCAACTTAAGATGTTTAAAAACATGAGACATACAAAGCCTAAAAAGATTCAAAACTTTAAAACCAAAGGCTTGCTTGATTTCTAAAAACTCTTTTCATATAAAAATTCATACAAAGATGATTCTGAAAGTGATGAATGTATGCAAGGCACAAACCTAAATCCTCAATTTGATTTCTCAAAAGTAATGCATAAAGAATTAGGTTTTCAAAAGAGTTTGGATTCTAAAGCAAATGCATCCAAGTTTAAAAACAAAACATGCATAAATCATTAATTCTACAAGTCTAAAAACCAATGCATGTTTAAAACCAGATTTCAAGATTTTCTAAAACAATGCATGTGTTAAAATTCAAATGATGTGAATATGTTAATGCATCCATCAAATTGCAAATACAAAATTCCTAACAGTTTAGTCCTAAGTGGGTTTAGTTGTCGTTGGGTTAGAAGTAATTAGTTTTAGTCTTGGACACAACTTTGGGAATTTTGAGAACGTTTAGTATTAGTCAGACACACTCAGGAAGGCCTGAGTGTACGTGTAAGTTTGGGAGGATCGTATCGGTTTTCGTGTATTTGTGATTTTGATTTCATTTGAATGATTTTTCTATGTGTTACAACTTTCGTCTTAAGTCCATTCATGTTTGAAGCCCAAAAACCCAAGTTCTGACCCAAAAAGGGTAAAGTTGTCTTTTTACACAAATCTGGACATAATTTCCGAGATCTCAAAACCATGTCAAAAATGTACTTTTTGGAAACTAGGTATTTCGAGGATCGTTTTATCCTTCTTCATCGAGTTCATTTGAGGCCCGCAAGAGCATGTTTTTATTGATACAAGATTTGGCCATTTGGGCCCCACTTGCAAGTGTCTTAAGTCAACCCATCTCTTTCCCCCTTTACTCTTTTCATTCTAAAACCAAAATCCTGCAACTTTCTTAACCTAGGGCAGAAAACCTCTCTTTCCTTTCCATTTTCCTCATCTTGCATGATCTAGCTAGAGATCTCCAAATAAAATTCCGAGACCATCATCTTCTTCCTCTCCTTGCAAGCTCTCTATTGGTACAAATTTCTTGGAGTTTCTTGTGGGACAAGCTCTTCATTTTCTTCATCTCTTCTTGTTTGGCCATTTCTAGGTAAGAGCTTCAACCCATACTTCTCATGAAGCCTTTTTGGTTCTTAAAGATCTTGTTTTCCAAGTTTACAAACCCCTTTGTGAAAATGGGTTCTTTGCTTTCATTTGTGTTGAGTTTTGAATGGATTTCCTTGGGATTATTTGTAGTGTTGGCTTAGCTTTTGAGTAAGAGTGCTTGAAGAGGATTGTTTAGCATTTGGGCAAAGGCAAGTAATCTCTATAGGCTCTTTGTTGCATGTGTATTTTAGATTTCATTGCTATTTTAGAAATTGTGCATATAAACTTGTTTATAAACTTCATGATCTTGTTTTCATTTAGATTGAATGGTTGAAATTGTGAAAAATGAACCCTTGGTGAGCATGAAGGCTCAAGGGATTGTATGTGGCTTAAGGATGAGAAGAAGGAGAGAAATGTATTGAAAGTTGGACAAGAGAAAGGGTTTTTCTGCACTCAGCGAGCAGAGGCAGAAGCTTGTCCGCTCGAGCGACCAAGCCACTGCTTGGTCCGGGCGCAGACAGAGAGCTGTCCGTTCGAGCGACTTTATTGTCCGCTCGAACGAACTGCCCACTGTCTAGTCTGGAGCGAGACAGAGAGTTGTCCGCCCGAGCGACCTTATTGTCCGCTCGAGCGAAGTGTCAATACCTTACAAGTTCCGCGCGAGCGAACCTGCCAGATTCAGCAAGAAGAGTTATCTCATTCGTGTATTTTCTTGAAGGTTCAAAAACTAGACTATGTTAAGGGTTTTGACTTGACATTGTGTAAATGGAACTTCGAAATGCAACCCAACTTCAGGGACACCAATTCTTGTACATTCCGACATGTGGGGTCCCAATTACACAAAGGTCAATTAATAGCCTTAACACATGCTTGACAGATTTCGTATTTGAATTTCCGTCTTGGTACGATAAGTACCATCGTGCACTCGTTTTGAATTTCAAGTATAAACTTGTTTTGAAGTTTTGTTTCAAGAAAAAGGGGATCACTTCCTAAGCGTGATATGCATATTAATCATGCCTTTTGCTAGTCGTGTTTGTTGTGTTTGATAAGTGATTTTCCCCTTATTTTTATCTCGACGTGTTTAGACTGTGTTTCGCGTGTTTTGTGCATTCATGAATTAAGTGAACACCACTAAGCTTGGACTGCCCTTTCAGTTTGATCCACTGTCTGGGGGTCCTTAAACATGTGGACTGTCTGCAGACTGGTCGTGTATTTATTACACATCGTGCGTGTCCAGTTCCGCGGCCGGAAATCCCCGTATATGTGGGAATCGTGTCGTGATTATATTCTGTATATCGTGCTTGTCGTGCGTGCTTGCTCTTTTCATTATAAATGATAGAGAAAGGATGAGCTCTTTGTGGATTGTAACTATTCATGGTATTATACGTACTCATGCTAGTTTGTTTTAGTATCTCAGTTGTGTTGTATTCTCGAAAATGTATCTCAGTCATTGTAGTATTTCAAACCAGGGATTTGTTTATATGTTTTCTTATCACGTTATTTGTTTCATGTTTTCACCTAAATTGATTACCTGCCAAACCGTTGTGTTTGACCCTTGTTTGTTGGTGCCCAGGTGCAGGTGACGTTACCTTTGAGGAGGAGCGTCCGGAGGAGGCTTTTGAGCCAACCCCTGTTAGAGAGTGGCAGCCCGACGATGTCAACTAGACGTCGGGCGGGTTCTTGAGTTTCGTCATTATGTCATGGGTTTCTTTTGTTATTTTGAGAATTGTATTGGCCTCTGTTGGCCTCTCTTGGGTTGTAACTAAAACTTAACTTACTTTTGAGTTAGTCTCATAACTTGAATCTTGATGGGAATGCCATTTCAACTTTTTCCTTTGATACTATGTCTTGTTATTAATTGTTATAGCACTTAAAGATTTATTGGTGCTTATCTTGATATGATTTGCTACACGCTTCCGCATACTTGATCATGTGAGTCAGATTCCACGTGTCTTTGGGAATCCTCACCGCGGGAACCTGTGGGAAAACATAAACAATCGTAAATTAAATTCATCAACTCGTCGGGGGCCCGGGATCTGTTCCGAGGTCGCGACATTTTGAGCTCTTCATACTTTGTTGTCAACATTTGGATTTTAGTTACTTTAACTTGATTAGTCCCTTCATGAGTGGTCTCTAAGGCATCCCAAACTTCCTTAGCAGTATTACAATTTACTACCATGTTGAACTCTTCTTGAGACAAGGCACAATATAAGGCATTTTTACCTTTGGCATTTAGATTTGCCCTATCTTTATCTCCTTGAGTCCACTCTCTCTTAGGTTTAGGCTTGATAGATATAACATATCCTTCTAACTCTTGTTCAGTGATAGTGGGGGCATGATATCCTTCTTCAATGGTGTTCCACACATCTAGACTTTGAGACTCTAGGAAGACTTGCATCCTAATCTTCCAATAACGATAATGAGAACCATTAAACAAGGGTGGTCTATTAGTGGCATGACTTTCTCCTAATTGGGCTTGCATTATGACCACAAATACAAAAACTCACTCTAAGGATTCTAACTCTAGGTTGTTGACCTAAACAAGAGCACCTAGGCTCTGATACTAATTGAAAGTCCAAGATCGAATCCGAGAGGAGGGGGGGGGGTGTGAATAGGGTGAGCTCATACAACTAGACCAATTTTAATTCTTTTTGCTTTTAAGTCTCTTATGCTTTGATGAAGATTAATTATAGATTCAAACAAGAGAGCAACATCCATGAAAAGTAAGCAAAAGTCAATCACCATAGCAAAAGCATTTATAGTGGTTCAACCAACATGCCTACATCCACTCCTGGTGTCCCTACCGGATTTTCACTAACTAAAATTAAGGTTTAGATTCACCTTCAACCTTACAAATACATCACTATGCTTTTCAATGCTAAGCATAAACCTTTGCAACACAATGTATGCTTTTCAAGGCTAAGCACCAACCTTTACAACAAGAATATTTTCTCTTAAATAAAATGCCTATGAATGCATGGATTAAGAGAACAATGTAGGTGCAATTTAGTGCCTCTAAATAGGTTGAATTTAAAGCGAAATCTCACTCTATAGACAAATGCATATGAATGGTAAAAGTTTATGATTCATGCATTTGCTAGAAACTTTTCTATCTTCATTTAGAAATAAGAAATTCTAAATGATGCAAAGATGTTAATCATTTATAAGAGCAAAAGATTCTTTTCACAAACACATGAGTTTTTCAAAGTGAACCAACTTGATTTAAAGAATAGAAACTTAAATCTAACAAGTTAGTTTTGAAACAAGAAAACAACTTCATGTGAAATATAAACTATATGTTGGATTCATAAAGCTATGTGATGTTAAAGTTCTAAGCATGTTATGAAAAGCAACACTTCAAAAGATAGACATCTAATTAATCATGCATTAAAGAAAACAAAGATTTGGAAACAAAGCATGATTTTAGAACTTAGGATAAAGAAAGCACACCCATTAGAAGATCAAAGGTTGAATCAATGGACTGGCTTCATTATCCCTTCACTAATACTCTTGAAAAGTTGCAAGTCCTTGGCCTCAAAAGTCCTCCAAAGTTGAGAAACGTTTTCCAAACAAAAAGCCACGTTTTATAAAGAAAAAGTTCCTAACGGCTAGTGCCTGATCGACCTGGTACAGGGCCGGGTCGACCGGGTATGCACAACAGCTCTAAAAATGCCCGATGGAGAGGATAACGGCCCAATTTCCCTGTCGACCCAGAGTGGGGCCCTGTCGACCAGCCACATAGGCAGGTCGACCTGGAGGTTGTCTAGAAATTTTGAAATTTTAGAAATTTGGAATAAAGAGGGCATCTTTCCAGGGGACTTGAGGCACATTAATCAAGCTTGAATCATGAATTTAAAGAGGATGAAAAATGAATTTTAATGACATGAAACATTCAAATCAAAATATGGATTTAAAGTAAAAACATTTGGAAAGCTTGAAGAGATTTTCAAAGATAAAACTAATTGAGACTTGAAAATCTCTAATAAAAACTTCATGAGAGAATGAGAGGTCAAGATATGAAAATGAATGCATCCTATCAAATTGCAACAAAACAAAAATTCTAACACTCTTTTTTGAATTGTGCAACTGGGGTAAAAAGTACTACAGACAACTTGTTTGCCTATTGGAGTAGCCACAGTCAAAATAAATTCAAGTTCTCTAGCATGCACATCAATCATTTTAGAAAACTTAAGGGATAGAAATGAGTGTGTCGAGCCAGGGTCAAATAAAATCCTAGCTTCAATTCCACAAACGAGGAGTGTACCTTCCACCACATTGCATGTTGCTTCTGCATCAGCTCTATTGACTGCATAGATTTGTCCTCGTAGCTGTGGCCTGTTCTGAGCTTGTTGTGCTTTGCCTTGTGGTGCATTCCGATTCTGCTAAGGGGGACTATGATTCTGATTTTATCCCTAGTGACGAGCCTATTGTTGTTGATGTGGTCTATATTGCTGCTGTGGTGCTTGTTGCTGTAGTGATCTTGCCTGGTTCTGGGCAATTGGTGCATTTTGAGGTGGTGCTAGACGTTGTACTCCTTGTTGCTACTGATTCTGCCTGAGTCTAGGGCAAGCCTTGAGTTGATGGTTCATGGCACCACATCTGAAACATGCCCCAGTTGTTAGACCCCGACCCAGACCATTTCGATTAGTGTGCGATTAGTATGTGTTTAGTCCTAAGTGGGTTGAGTTGTTGTTGGGTTAGAAATGATTAGTTTAGTCTTGGACATAGCGTTGGGAATTTTGACAACGTTCAGTATTAGTTAGACACACTCGGAAAGGCCCGAGTGCACGTGTAAGTTTGAGAAGATCGTATTGGTTTCCGTGTGATTGTGATTTTGATTTCATTTGAATGATGTTTCGACGTATTACAACTTTCGGTTTTAAGCCCAGTTGTGTTTGAAGCCCAAAAACCCAAGTTTTGACCCAAAGAGGGTAAAATTGTCTTTCGTGCACAAATCTGGATACAATTTTCGAGATCTCAAAATCATGTCAAAATTTTACTTTTTGGAAACTAGATATTTCGACGATCGTTTTACCCTTCTTTGCCGAAGTCTTCCGAGGCCCACACGTTAGTGTTTTGGCCATTTCAAAGTTCAAGTCATTTGGGGCCCATTAACCTCACTAAAGCCCCATCTCCCTCTCTTTCATTCATTTCCCCAATCTCTGCAATCTCTTGACCTAGGGCAAGGAAAGCTCTTCTTCTCCTCAATCTTCTTCATCTTGCATGCTTTGGCTAGAGAGCTCCAAAAAGAATTCCAAAGTCATCATCTTCTTCATCTCCTGCAAGCCCTCTATTGGGATAAACTTCTTGGAACTTCTCGTGAGACAAACTCTTCATCTTCTTCATCTCTTCTTGTTTGTCCATTGTTAGGTAAGAGCTACAACCCATACTTTTCATGAAGTCTTTTCAGTTCTCTAAGATCATGATTTTCATAGTTACAAACCCTTTTTGTTAAATGGGTTCCTTGTTTCCTTTTGAGTGAGTTGTACGGTTTTTTTCTTGGGTTTCTTTGTAGTGTGGGATTGGCTTGAGTGAAGTGTTTGAGAAGGAGTATTTTGGCATTGGTCAAGGCAAGTAATCTCTCTAGGAAATGATGCATGTGTATTTTGATTTCCTTGTATTTTAGAAATTGTGCATTAAATTGTTTACAAGTTTCATGGTTATGTTTTATTGGATTTGGATGTGTGAAATGTTGATAAATGAACCCTTGGTGAGCATGAAGGCTCAAGGGATTATATGTGATTGATGGGTGAGAAGAAGGAGAAAAATGTAGTGGAGGATGTGCAAGAGAAGGGCAGTTTCTGCACTCTGTGAGTTCAGGCAGAAGCTGATTCGCTCGAGCGACCCATGGGTCCGCTCGAGCGACCAAGCCTCTGTTTGGTCCGAGCGCAGACAGAGAGCTGTCCGCTTGAGCGACCCTATGGTCCACTCGAGCGAACTGCCCTCTGTATAATCTGGAGCAAGGCAGAGAGCTGTCCGTTCGAACGCACTTAGTGTCCGCTCGAACGAACTGTCTCGCTCGAACAAAGTGTCATCGCCTTGTAAAGTTCGCTCTAGCGAACCTGCCAGATTCAGGAAGAAGAATTTATTTCTTTTCTGTATTTTCTCAAAGGTTGAAAACTAGACTATGTTAAGGGTTTTGACTTGACATTGTGTAAATGGAACTTCGAAATGCAACCCAACTTCGGGGACACCAATTCTTGTATATTCTGACATTTGGGGTCCCAATTACACAAGGGTCAATTAGTAGCCTTAACACATGCTTGTCAGATTTCGTGTTTGAATTCCGTTTTGGTACGATAAGTACCATCGTGTACTAGTTTTGGATTTCCAGTATAAGCTTGTTTTGAAGTTTTGTTTCAAGAAAAAGGGGATCACTTCCTAAGTGTGTCATGCATATTAATTATGCCCTTGCTAGTCGTGTTCATCGTGTTTTGATAAGTGATTTCCCCCTTTTTATCTCGGCATGCTTTGATCGTGTTTCGCGTGTTTGTGCATTCATGAATCAAGTAAACACCACTGAGCTTAGACTGCCCTCTCAGTTTGATCCACTTTCTGGGGGTCTTTAAACATGTGGATTGTCTGCAGACTGGTCGTGTATTTATTACACATCGTGCGTGTCCAGTTCCGCGGCCGGAATTCCCGTCTTTGTGGGAAATCGTGTCGTGCTTATATTATGTATATCGTGCTTGTCGTGCGTGCTTGCTCTTTTCATTATATAAATGATAGAGAAAGGATGGGCTCTTTGTAGATTGTAACTGTTCATGATATATTATTTATTCATGCTAGTTTGTTTTGGTATCTCAGCTTTGTTCGCATTCTTGAAATGTATCTCAGTTACTGTAGTATTTCAAATCAAGGATTTGCTTATATGTTTTCTCAAATGTTATTGTTTCGTGCTTACACCTAAATTGATTACCTGCCAAACCGTAGTGTTTGACCCTTGTTTGTTGGTGCCCAGGTGCAGGAGACGTTACCTTTGAGGAGGAGCGTCAGGAGGAGGCTTGTGAGCCAACCCCTGTGAGAGAGTGGCAGGCCGACGATGTCATTTAGACGTCGGGTGGGTTCTCGAGTCTCGTCACCTTTTGTGTTGGGGTTTCTTTTGTTATATTTTGAGAAGTGTATTAGCCTATGTTGGCTTCTTATGGGTCGTAACAAAACTTAATTTACTCTTGTGATAATCTTGTAACTTGAACTATGTTGGGAATGCCATGTGAACTTCTTTCTTTGATACTATGTTTTGATATTATTCATCATAGCACTTAAATATTTTATTGGTGCTCATCTTGATGTGTTTTACTACATGCTTCCGCAAACTTGATCGTGTAAGTCAGATTCTGCGTGTCTTTGGGAATCCTCATCGCGGGAACCTGTGGGAAAGTATATCTCCAATGTAAACAACAATACAATCCACACGTCGCGGGCCCGGGATCCGTTCCGGGGTCGCGACACCAGTCATGGTACGACATTCAGCACTCGCATGATTCTTCCCATAGTGGATGCAAACCACTGAATTCTGAACATTCTACTCTAACCTCTGCATCTTGTTCTGCTGATTTCTCTGGTATTGGTGGTTCTGTTGGTAAGTTGGACTCTTTCCTTGAACTTTGAGGATTTTGTTATGGAAGTTCTCAAATTTATAGGCCCTCTTGACAGCCTCATCGAAGGTTGTAGGTGGTACAACTCCGGTAGCATCTCTCTCAATAATAGGGTTAAGTCCTTCAAGGAACTTGGTAATCTTTTTCTCAACTGTGTCCACTAACTCCAGAGCATATCTTGATAGTCTCTCAAACTTTGTGAGGTACTCTAGGACTGTCATGTTGCCTTGGACAAGTTGTTGGAATTCTATTGCTTTTTGCCTCTTGATGTGTGTGGGCACATATTTGTCATGGAACTGTCTCTTGAAGCTAACCAAAGCCACTGCATCTGCCATGGCTTTGTACTCATCCCTAACTATTTTCCACCATATGTTTGTTGCACCGTTAAAGAGAGAAGTTGCAAGCTTTACTCGTTCTCCTCCGGTGCAATGGAAAATCTCGAAGATATTCTCTGTATGCTCTAACCAATCGTCTGCAGATAATGGATCTTCTATTCCAAGAAACTCTTTCGGAGCTCTCTTCCGAAACCGTTCAAACAACGCGTTCGGGTCATGCTGCCTTTGATTTATAACAATCGCAGGTTGGGCTTGAACCGATTCGGATCTTCTTTGTAATACCTCTAGCAATTGTCTCTGTATTTCTGTCAACTCTCTGGCATGATCTTCCTCTCTCTTTGCCAATTGTTCCTGTAGCCTAGCCTGATTCTCATTAGCTTGACATTGCGGATCAATCATTGCCTGCATCATCAGTTGAAACTGATTCTGCATAGTGTTATCAGGGATATATTCTTCAATTAGCCCAGTGTGATCACTATTGCTTGAGGTGGGATTGCCGTTTACGGGTCTTTTGCGAGGTGGCATGATGATGCAAAACAAATTGTTAATACATACAAATCAAACAAATGTCACACATTGCTCACACGATACTAGCTAACGAAGTGTCTAACGAATCCTCTCCACGTCCTTAGGATTTCTAGTTTCTTTTAATCGCTTCAAACACGTCTCGCTCTGATACCAGTCTGTTGCGACCCCGGACCGGGTCCATGGCCTAATCCGGGATCGGGACTAAGTGAGTGATGTGATGTAATGTCAAAGTGTCGTGATAAGATTCACACATTTATTTAATTTATCACAGGTGTCCGTGGCAGGCTAATGAGAACCAAGCAAGATTCCAAGAACAACTAGCAAAGAAAGATGATGAGATGGCACAAGTTCAGAGGCAACTATTGGAAGTGCTTCAAAACAGGAATTGTCAAGCCCCCGAACCGAAACCTCGGGGGCGGGAATGGGATTAAAGCATAAATGTATTTTACTTCTCCCAGGATCCGCGTGTGTGAAGACAACACATTTTGAATATTTTTGCGGAAGCTTTCGTGGCATTGCGACCTGGAGTCCGTGGCCATCGGATTCCGTGTCGCACTCAACCTTTAGCGTATAGCTAATATATCATGAATCATATCAGACTGGAGTAAACCATCACAATAAATTACAGAGCTGACAGTAACAGGATATTACATTCCCAAATATGGTCAACTTACAATTATCAATGTACATTAATTAAGAATCCCAAGAAAAAGGCTAATAAAAGCCATACAACAATAAGCTATAAACTACTACCCAAATGTGACATAGCTCCGGTGTCAAGCTCAATGTCTACATGACATAGCCGACTAACCAATCGTCTGCAGATAATGGATCTTCTATTCCAAGAAACTCTTTCGGAGCTCTCTTCCGAAACCGTTCAAACAACGCGTTCGGGTCATGCTGCCTTTGATTTATAACAATCGCAGGTTGGGCTTGAACCGATTCGGGTCTTCTTTGTAATACCTCTAGCAATTGTCTCTGTATTTCTGTCAACTCTCTGGCATGATCTTCCTCTCTCTTTGCCAATTGTTCCTGTAGCCTAGCCTGATTCTCATTAGCTTGACATTGCGGATCAATCATTGCCTGCATCATCAGTTGAAACTGATTCTGCATAGGGCTATCAGGGATATATTCTTCAATTAGCCCAGTGTGATCACTATTGCTTGAGGTGGGATTGCCGTTTACGGGTCTTTTGCGAGGTGGCATGATGATGCAAAACAAATTGTTAATACATACAAATCAAACAAATGTCACACATTGCTCACACGATACTAGCTAACGAAGTGTCTAACGAATCCTCTCCACGTCCTTAGGCTTTCTAGTTTCTTTTAATTGCTTCAAACACGTCTCGCTCTGATACCAGTCTGTTGCGACCCCGGACCGGGTCCATGGCCTAATCCGGGATCGGGACTAAGTGAGTGATGTGATGTAATCTCAAAGTGTGGTGATAAGATTCACACATTTATTTAATTTATCACAGGTGTCCGTGGCAGGCTAATGAGAACCAAGCAAGATTCCAAGAACAACTAGCAAAGAAAGATGATGAGATGGCACAAGTTCAGAGGCAAGTATTGGAAGTGCTTCAAAACAGGAATTGTCACGCCCCCGAACCGAAACCTCGGGGGCGGGAATGGGATTAAAGCATAAATGTATTTTACTTCTCCCAGGATCCGCGTGTGTGAAGACAACACATTTTGAATATTTTTGCGGAAGCTTTCGTGGCATTGCGACCCGGAGTCCGTGGCCATCGGATTCCGTGTCGCACTCAACCTTTAGCGTATAGCTAATATATCATGAATCATATCAGACTGGAGTAAACCATCACAATAAATTACAGAGCTGACAGTAACAGGATATTACATTCCCAAATATGGTCAAGTTACAATTATCAATGTACATTAATTAAGAATCCCAAGAAAAAGGCTAATAAAAGCCATACAACAATAAGCTATAAACTACTACCCAAATGTGACATAGCTCCGGTGTCAAGCTCAATGTCTACATGACATAGCCGACTAACCAATCGTCTGCAGATAATGGATCTTCTATTCCAAGAAACTCTTTCGGAGCTCTCTTCCGAAACCGTTCAAACAACGCGTTCGGGTCATGCTGCCTTTGATTTATAACAATCGCAGGTTGGGCTTGAACCGATTCGGGTCTTCTTTGTAATACCTCTAGCAATTGTCTCTGTATTTCTGTCAACTCTCTGGCATGATCTTCCTCTCTCTTTGCCTATTGTTCCTGTAGCCTAGCCTGATTCTCATTAGCTTGACATTGCGGATCAATCATTGCCTGCATCATCAGTTGAAACTGATTCTGAATAGTGTTATCAGGGATATATTCTTCAATTACCCCAGTGTGATCACTATTGCTTGAGGTGGGATTGCCGTTTACGGCTCTTTTGCGAGGTGGCATGATGATGCAAAACAAATTGTTAATAGATACAAATCAAACAAATGTCATACATTGCTCACACGATACTAGCTAACGAAGTGTCTAACGAATCCTCACCACGTCCTTAGGATTTCTAGTTTCTTTTAATTGATTCAAACACGTCTCGCTCTGATACCAGTCTGTTGCGACCCCGGACCGGGTCCATGGCCTAATCCGGGATCGGGACTAAGTGAGTGATGTGATGTAATGTCAAAGTGTGGTGATAAGATTCACACATTTATTTAATTTATCACAGGTGTCCGTGGGAGGCTAATGAGAACCAAGCGAGATTCCAAGAACAACTAGCAAAGAAAGATGATGAGATGGCACAAGTTCAGAGGCAACTATTGGAAGTGCTTCAAAACAGGAATTGTCACGCCCCCGAACCGAAACCTCGGGGGCGGGAATGGGATTAAAGCATAAATGTATTTTACTTCTCCCAGGATCCGCGTGTGTGAAGACAACACATTTTGAATATTTTTGCGGAAGCTTTCGTGGCATTGCGACCTGGAGTCCGTGGCCATCGGATTCCGTGTCGCACTCAACCTTTAGCGTATAGCTAATATATCATGAATCATATCAGACTGGAGTAAACCATCACAATAAATTACAGAGCTGACAGTAACAGGATATTACATTCCCAAATATGGTCAACTTACAATTATCAATGTACATTAATTAAGAATCCCAAGAAAAAGGCTAATAAAAGCCATACAACAATAAGCTATAAACTACTACCCAAATGTGACATAGCTCCGGTGTCAAGCTCAATGTCTACATGACATAGCCGACTAACCAATCGTCTGCAGATAATGGATCTTCTATTCCAAGAAACTCTTTCGGAGCTCTCTTCCGAAACCGTTCAAACAACGCGTTCGGGTCATGCTGCCTTTGATTTATAACAATCGCAGGTTGGGCTTGAACCGATTCGGGTCTTCTTTGTAATACCTCTAGCAATTGTCTCTGTATTTCTGTCAACTCTCTGGCATGATCTTCCTCTCTCTTTGCCAATTGTTCCTGTAGCCTAGCCTGATTCTCATTAGCTTGACATTGCGGATCAATCATTGCCTGCATCATCAGTTGAAACTGATTCTGCATAGGGCTATCAGGGATATATTCTTCAATTAGCCCAGTGTGATCACTATTGCTTGAGGTGGGATTGCCGTTTACGGGTCTTTTGCGAGGTGGCATGATGATGCAAAACAAATTGTTAATACATACAAATCAAACAAATGTCACACATTGCTCACACGATACTAGCTAACGAAGTGTCTAACGAATCCTCTCCACGTCCTTAGGCTTTCTAGTTTCTTTTAATTGCTTCAAACACGTCTCGCTCTGATACCAGTCTGTTGCGACCCCGGACCGGGTCCATGGCCTAATCCGGGATCGGGACTAAGTGAGTGATGTGATGTAATCTCAAAGTGTGGTGATAAGATTCACACATTTATTTAATTTATCACAGGTGTCCGTGGCAGGCTAATGAGAACCAAGCAAGATTCCAAGAACAACTAGCAAAGAAAGATGATGAGATGGCACAAGTTCAGAGGCAAGTATTGGAAGTGCTTCAAAACAGGAATTGTCACGCCCCCGAACCGAAACCTCGGGGGCGGGAATGGGATTAAAGCATAAATGTATTTTACTTCTCCCAGGATCCGCGTGTGTGAAGACAACACATTTTGAATATTTTTGCGGAAGCTTTCGTGGCATTGCGACCCGGAGTCCGTGGCCATCGGATTCCGTGTCGCACTCAACCTTTAGCGTATAGCTAATATATCATGAATCATATCAGACTGGAGTAAACCATCACAATAAATTACAGAGCTGACAGTAACAGGATATTACATTCCCAAATATGGTCAAGTTACAATTATCAATGTACATTAATTAAGAATCCCAAGAAAAAGGCTAATAAAAGCCATACAACAATAAGCTATAAACTACTACCCAAATGTGACATAGCTCCGGTGTCAAGCTCAATGTCTACATGACATAGCCGACTAACCAATCGTCTGCAGATGATGGATCTTCTATTCCAAGAAACTCTTTCGGAGCTCTCTTCCGAAACCGTTCAAACAACGCGTTCGGGTCATGCTGCCTTTGATTTATAACAATCGCAGGTTGGGCTTGAACCGATTCGGGTCTTCTTTGTAATACCTCTAGCAATTGTCTCTGTATTTCTGTCAACTCTCTGGCATGATCTTCCTCTCTCTTTGCCTATTGTTCCTGTAGCCTAGCCTGATTCTCATTAGCTTGACATTGCGGATCAATCATTGCCTGCATCATCAGTTGAAACTGATTCTGAATAGTGTTATCAGGGATATATTCTTCAATTAGCCCAGTGTGATCACTATTGCTTGAGGTGGGATTGCCGTTTACGGCTCTTTTGCGAGGTGGCATGATGATGCAAAACAAATTGTTAATAGATACAAATCAAACAAATGTCATACATTGCTCACACGATACTAGCTAACGAAGTGTCTAACGAATCCTCTCCACGTCCTTAGGATTTCTAGTTTCTTTTAATCGCTTCAAACACGTCTCGCTCTGATACCAGTCTGTTGCGACCCCGGACCGGGTCCATGGCCTAATCCGGGATCGGGACTAAGTGAGTGATGTGATGTAATGTCAAAGTGTGGTGATAAGATTCACACATTTATTTAATTTATCACAGGTGTCCGTGGCAGGCTAATGAGAACCAAGCAAGATTCCAAGAACAACTAGCAAAGAAAGATGATGAGATGGCACAAGTTCAGAGGCAACTTTTGGAAGTGCTTCAAAACAGGAATTGTCACGCCCCCGAACCGAAACCTCGGGGGCGGGAATGGGATTAAAGCATAAATGTATTTTACTTCTCCCAGGATCCGCGTGTGTGAAGACAACACATTTTGAATATTTTTGCGGAAGCTTTCGTGGCATTGCGACCTGGAGTCCGTGGCCATCGGATTCCGTGTCGCACTCAACCTTTAGCGTATAGCTAATATATCATGAATCATATCAGACTGGAGTAAACCATCACAATAAATTACAGAGCTGACAGTAACAGGATATTACATTCCCAAATATGGTCAACTTACAATTATCAATGTACATTAATTAAGAATCCCAAGAAAAAGGCTAATAAAAGCCATACAACAATAAGCTATAAACTACTACCCAAATGTGACATAGCTCCGGTGTCAAGCTCAATGTCTACATGACATAGCCGACTAACCAATCGTCTGCAGATAATGGATCTTCTATTCCAAGAAACTCTTTCGGAGCTCTCTTCCGAAACCGTTCAAACAACGCGTTCGGGTCATGCTGCCTTTGATTTATAACAATCGCAGGTTGGGCTTGAACCGATTCGGGTCTTCTTTGTAATACCTCTAGCAATTGTCTCTGTATTTCTGTCAACTCGCTGGCATGATCTTCCTCTCTCTTTGCCAACTGTTCCTGTAGCCTAGCCTGATTCTCATTAGCTTGACATTGCGGATCAATCATTGCCTACATCATCAGTTGAAACTGATTCTGAATAGTGTTATCAGGGATATATTCTTCAATTAGCCCAGTGTGATCACTATTGCTTGAGGTGGGATTGCCGTTTACGGGTCTTTTGCGAGGTGGCATGATGATGCAAAACAAATTGTTAATACATACAAATCAAACAAATGTCACACATTGCTCACACGATACTAGCTAACGAAGTGTCTAACGAATCCTCTCCACGTCCTTAGGATTTCTAGCTTCTTTTAATCGCTTCAAACACGTCTCGCTCTGATACCAGTCTGTTGCGACCCCGGACCGGGTCCATGGCCTAATCCGGGATCGGGACTAAGTGAGTGATGTGATGTAATGTCAAAGTGTGGTGATAAGATTCACACATTTATTTAATTTATCACAGGTGTCCGTGGCAGGCTAATGAGAACCAAGCAAGATTCCAAGAACAACTAGCAAAGAAAGATGATGAGATGGCACAAGTTCAGAGGCAACTTTTGGAAGTGCTTCAAAACAGGAATTGTCACGCCCCCGAACCGAAACCTCGGGGGCGGGAATGGGATTAAAGCATAAATGTATTTTACTTCTCCCAGGATCCGCGTGTGTGAAGACAACACATTTTGAATATTTTTGCGGAAGCTTTCGTGGCATTGCGACCCGGAGTCCGTGGCCATCGGATTCTGTGTCGCACTCAACCTTTAGCGTATAGCTAATATATCATGAATCAAATCAGACTGGAGTAAACCATCACAATAAATTACAGAGCTGACAGTAACAGGATATTACATTCCCAAATATGGTCAAGTTACAATTATCAATGTACATTAATTAAGAATCCCAAGAAAAAGGCTAATAAAAGCCATACAACAATAAGCTATAAACTACTACCCAAATTTGACATAGCTCCATTGTCAAGCTCAATGTCTACATGACATAGCCGACTAACCAATCGTCTGCAGATAATGGATCTTCTATTCCAAGAAACTCTTTCGGAGCTCTCTTCCGAAACCGTTCAAACAACGCGTTCGGGTCATGCTGCCTTTGATTTATAACAATCGCAGGTTGGGCTTGAACCGATTCGGGTCTTCTTTGTAATACCTCTAGCAATTGTCTCTGTATTTCTGTCAACTCTCTGGCATGATCTTCCTCTCTCTTTGCCAATTGTTCCTGTAGCCTAGCCTGATTCTCATTAGCTTGACATTGCGGATCAATCATTGACTGCATCATCAGTTGAAACTGATTCTGCATAGTGTTATCAGGGATATATTCTTCAATTAGCCCAGTGTGATCACTATTGCTTGAGGTGGGATTGCCGTTTACGGGTCTTTTGCGAGGTGGCATGATGATGCAAAACAAATTGTTAATACATACAAATCAAACAAATGACACACATTGCTCACACGATACTAGCTAACGAAGTGTCTAACGAATCCTCTCCACGTCCTTAGGATTTCTAGTTTCTTTTAATTGCTTCAAACACGTCTCGCTCTGATACCAGTCTGTTGCGACCCCGGACCGGGTCCATGGCCTAATCCGGGATCGGGACTAAGTGAGTGATGTGATGTAATGTCAAAGTGTGGTGATAAGATTCACACATTTATTTAATTTATCACAGGTGTCCGTGGCAGGCTAATGAGAACCAAGCAAGATTCCAAGAACAACTAGCAAAGAAAGATGATGAGATGGTACAAGTTCATAGGCAACTTTTGGAAGTGCTTCAAAACAGGAATTGTCACGCCCCCGAACCGAAACCTCGGGGGCGGGAATGGGATTAAAGCATAAATGTATTTTACTTCTCCCAGGATCCGCATGTGTGAAGACAACACATTTTGAATATTTTTGCGGAAGCTTTCGTGGCATTGCGACCCGAAGTCCGTGGCCATCGGATTCCTTGTCGCACTCAACCTTTAGCGTATAGCTAATATATCATGAATCATATCAGACTGGAGTAAACCATCGCAATAAATTACAGAGCTGACAGTAACAGGATATTACATTCCCAAATATGGTCAAGTTACAATTATCATTGTACATTAATTAAGAATCCCAAGAAAAAGGCTAATAAAAGCCATACAACAATAAGCTATAAACTACTACCCAAATGTGACATAGCTCCGGTGTCAAGCTCAATGTCTACATGACATAGCCGACTAACCAATCGTCTGCAGATATTGGATCTTCTATTCCAAGAAACTCTTTCGGAGCTCTCTTCCGAAACCGTTCAAACAACGCGTTCGGGTCATGCTGCCTTTGATTTATAACAATCGCAGGTTGGGCTTGAACCGATTCGGGTCTTCTTTGTAATACCTCTAGCAATTGTCTCTGTATTTCTGTCAACTCTCTGGCATGATCTTCCTCTCTCTTTGCCAATTGTTCCTGTAGCCTAGCCTGATTCTCATTAGCTTGACATTGCGGATCAATCATTGCCTGCATCATCAGTTGAAACTGATTCTGCATAGTGTTATCAGGGATATATTCTTCAATTAGCCCAGTGTGATCACTATTGCTTGAGGTGGGATTGCCGTTTACGGGTCTTTTGCGAGGTGGCATGATGATGCAAAACAAATTGTTAATACATACAAATCAAACAAATGTCACACATTGCTCACACGATACTAGCTAACGAAGTGTCTAACGAATCCTCTCCACGTCCTTAGGATTTCTAGTTTCTTTTAATTGCTTCAAACACGTCTCGCTCTGATACCAGTCTGTTGCGACCCCGGACCGGGTCCATGGCCTAATCCGGGATCGGGACTAAGTGAGTGATGTGATGTAATGTCAAAGTGTGGTGATAGGATTCACACATTTATTTAATTTATCACAGGTGTCCGTGGCAGGCTAATGAGAACCAAGCAAGATTCCAAGAACAACTAGCAAAGAAAGATGATGAGTGTCACGCCCCCGAACCAAGAACATCGGGGGCGGGAAATGAGATTAAGCATAAATGTATTTTACTTCTCCCAGGATCCGCGTGTGTGAAGACAACACATTCTGAATATTTTGCGGAAGCTTTTGTGGCGTTGCGACCCGAAGTCTGTGGCCATCGGATTCCGTGTTACACTCAACCTTTAGCACATAGCTATTATATCAAGGATCATATCAGACTGGAGTAACCATCACAATAAATTACAGAGCTGACAGTAACAGGATATTACATTCCCAAATATATTCAAGTTACAATTATCAATGTACATTAATTAAGAATCCCAAGAAAAAGGCTAACAAAAGCCATACAACAAGAAGCTATAAACCACTACCCAAATGTGACGTAGCTCCGATGTCAAACTCAATGTCTACATGACATAGCCGACAAACTAACCTGCAAGGCATGGCTCCACAGCCAACAAAACACTCAACTCGGGACGAAGAAATCTGAACCTGAGTATCAAAAGTAGTGGGTCAGACACGACGGTCTGGCAGGTGGATGAAAAGAACACAATATAGCGAATAATAATACAAATGATAAATCATGCTATTTGCTCAAAATGCTGCATATAATTAAACGGGTGAAAACTCACGAATCTCGGACAAAACATGTATTCTTTTCAACCATGATTAAAACATGAAGATATAATAAAGCACATGCTCAATTACATTATCTATAAAAGCATAGATATTTGACAATCGGGTGTTCGTGGAAAACATGTATGAATATGGAAGTTTGGCAAAACAACATTCATTTAAACATATTTCAAAGCATGGATATTCAACGGATCTGGCATTCATTTTAAAGAGGTATAAACATAAAGACCTGACAAAACAAGTGTCATTTAAAACAAAGCACGAATGTCTAGCAATTCGGGTATTCCCTTAAAACATGTATAAACATCGGGATCTAACAAAACGAGTGTCATTTAAAACACATTCTAAAGCATGGACATTTAATAACTCGGGTATTCATTTTAAAACACGTGTAATCATATAACTCTAGCAAAACCATCGATCGTTAGAACCATATGTGAAAGCATGGGTATTCACCCAACCGGCATTCATGTAAAACATGTACGTGTGCAAAAGACATAAAACAATATAATAGTGACTGAATTTACAATAGAGAGCATTAACACTTATCTAAATAACCACTTTCATAAAGGCAATGAATCATTTATCGGGAAAACATATAAGCAATATAAAACATGTCGGGTATCCAAGGGATCGGGAACTGACAAGATGGCAACCACACGAAGCTAAGTCCTCTATCACTAAAGCGATAGAGCAATAACTAGGCCCTGATCTCAGTCACTCGAGGTGAGGAGAAACAGGGGATCTCATATCAATACATATACATATACTAGGCCCTGATCTCAGTCACTCGAGGTGAGGAGAAACAGGGGATCTCATGAATGCATATACATATACTATACATGACCACGGTAGCGAGCTGGGCATCGGGGACCACAGTAGCAATCTGCGGTATCGGGACAAGACCACGGTAATAACCGGGTATCGGGACGGGACCACGGTAATAACCGGGTAGCGGGATCCAAGCTGCAGCTGGCGGGACAAGAGGGGGATCTCCAAGTCGGTGGATCAGACCAACAAGGTTATCCAAGCTTAGTGGTGCCGACTCATAGGTCAAATACAATCGAGACATATGCAATTAAATCAAGTACAATAGATATACGGGCAAGACGGGGGTGCTCAAGGGCACACTAACATTTCATATCGGGCAATACATGTCGGGACAAATAACTGTTACTAGTGTAACTTCAATGCTTTCGGGAAAACAAGTCATGTAATGCAAATCTCGGGAAAAGAGGTGAAACAATGAACTATAACAATTTCGGGAAAAGTATTAATTTCAAGATCTATTTAAGTGAATAGGGGTCCCGTATGTCGATTATAATCATTACTTGGTACTCCTTGAGTTTGAAGACATTCCGGGCTCCTTATGCACTTTTACTATTTTAAAATCTTAACATGAGCTTATGGGTAGTACTAGATGTTACAATAGCAAGAGTCAAGATTATAAACAGTCCATCCTAGGCATGACATTAATCCGGAAACATCGAGCAACCGATTCAGTCACCGAAAGGAATAGAATTTGCGATAACCAAGGGCAAGACTTATGTTTAGATATAAAGAAGATATCGCGTCGTTCCATCCCGTTCAAGATTGAAATGGATTGAACTTCGATGCATCCGAACCAACCGTGACGAGCATCGGCTCCAGACGCTCTCACATATGGTCGAGTGAGTCCGAGGAGGTTAGCCAAGGTCCACAAAGAAAAATAAACCTCAAAACCCACTGGGATCGGCTGAAATTTCTGTACCAGCGCCTTAAAACAGTTCAGACAGGCCGCATCGCTCGAGCGAATCTGGGAGTTCGCTCGAGCGAACTCATCGGTCGAGCGGTTATTTAAATGCGTTCGAGCGACCAGGCTGCTGGAAAACCCGTATCCCTTTCTGGACAGGTCGCTCGAGCGAACTGTCATGGTCGCTCGAGCGAACTGTCCAGAAACTGAATTCTGGCAGTTCAGTTCCCTTCTTTCTCTTCCTTTTTCCTTTCCAACACTTATACAAATGAGTTTTTCCTTACTTCAACAACATCCTAATTACAATAAAACTCCCATCAAGACTTCAATGAATCATTAAATCCAACCTCTTTCTTCACATTCAATCCCCAAACAAGGAGAGGAGTTCCCATCATAGACAAGGGTTCATTTGAGTCAACATTTATAGATAAACAAAGTCCATCGATCACATTTCCCTAACCAAATATGTTTTAGTAAAACTCTTTAAATGAGTATCAATTTCAAATCAATGAAACTCATGAACATAACCATGAATAGCCAAATCAACCTCATTCCTTATAAAACCATATGAACAAACTTGACCACATGAAATGCATAATTTCCAAGAGATTTAATCAAGAGAGCAAGACCCATAATATGCATTTTCGAAATCAATAGAACTATAGCAAGAAGCATATGTGAAGCTTATATCAAATTATCAAGAACAAGTAATAAATTTAGGAATTCTCATAAAACTTTGATAACATTAAAACCATCCATTCATCCACTTGCCTTGGGTTCCAATCTAGCAAATCAAGCTCCTAATCACTTCTTAAGCTCAAGATGAACAATCTCTACAAAAACCCCCAAAACAACCCTAAAATGGGTTACACAAAGAATGAAAATGAAAGAGCTTTCAATAATACAAATGGAGCTTCTCAAGAGCTAGAGGGACACTAAACTAGGAGATGGGAAGAATCACTTACTTGGAAGGTCCTCTAATGGCAAGAGTAAGCTCAATGGAAGCCTTGTGATGGAGGGTTCTCTTCACAAATGGTATCAAGGTGAAGCTTGCAAGGAGAGGAAGAGATTGGTGGTCTCCATTTCTTGATTGATGGACTATTGGTGTGGCTTGCAGATGAAGAAGCAAGAAGAAGAAGAGAGCACAAGGAACCCTAGGCTCAATAGTTGCTGATTTGTGCTGGAAATGAAGATGGGGAAGAAGGGAGGTGGGTTCTCTTATAGCAAGTGAGAAGGGGTCCCACAACTTAAGGAACTTGGGTAGCTGAAATCATCTATTTGTGGGCCTCGGATGGATTCGACGAAGAAGGAAGAAATGATCGTCGAAATATCTAGTTTCCAAAAAGTGTATGTTTCACGGATTTCGAGAATATCGAGTTTTGGGTACAGATTTGGTGTGAAATGACTGTTTTGCCCTCAAGGCCAAGAAATCGGGTTTCGGGTTCTCAAATGGATATGGGATCAACATGAAAGTTGTAGGATTCCTCAAGATGAATGCAACGGGCCAAAAACACAATACGAAACAAATCGGGAAAATCCACCAAGCAAAAGCAAAGCCGAAAAAGGGAACCCCCAAAGGGCCCCACTAGCTACAAAAGCATTCAAAAGCCCAAAACTAGAATCAAAACCATTCTAGCTCACAAACTCAACCCAACAAATACTAATCCCACTAAAAGAAACTAATCCACAAATAAAACAACACTAATCCAAGAGATTAGGGATCGGGTTCTCACAATGAGATGGCACAAGTTCAGAGGCAACATTTGGAAGTGCTTCAAAACAGGAATTGTCACGCCCCCGAACCGAAACCTCGGGGGCGGGAATGGGATTAAAGCATAAATGTATTTTACTTCTCCCAGGATCCGCGTGTGTGAAGACAACACATTTTGAATATTTTTGCGGAAGCTTTCGTGGCATTGCGACCCGGAGTCCGTGGCCATCGGATTCCGTGTCGCACTCAACCTTTAGCGTATAGCTAATATATCATGAATCATATCAGACTGGAGTAAACCATCGCAATAAATTACAGAGCTGACAGTAACAGGATATTACATTCCCAAATATGGTCAAGTTACAATTATCAATGTACATTAATTAAGAATCCCAAGAAAAAGGCTAATAAAAGCCATACAACAATAAGCTAGAAACTACTACCCAAATGTGACATAGCTCCGGTGTCAAGCTCAATGTCTACATGACATAGCCGACTAACCAATCGTCTGCAGATAATGGATCTTCTATTCCAAGAAACTCTTTCGGAGCTCTCTTCCGAAACCGTTCAAACAACGCGTTCGGGTCATGCTGCCTTTGATTTATAACAATCGCAGGTTGGGCTTGAACCGATTCGGGTCTTCTTTGTAATACCTCTAGCAATTGTCTCTGTATTTCTGTCAACTCTCTGGCATGATCTTCCTCTCTCTTTGCCAATTGTTCCTGTAGCCTAGCCTGATTCTCATTAGCTTGACATTGCGGATCAATCAGTGCCTGCATCATCAGTTGAAACTGATTCTGCATAGTGTTATCAGGGATATATTCTTCAATTAGCCCAGTGTGATCACTATTGCTTGAGGTGGGATTGCCGTTTACGGGTCTTTTGCGAGGTGGCATGATGATGCAAAACAAATTGTTAATACATACAAATCAAACAAATGTCACACATTGCTCACACGATACTAGCTAACGAAGTGTCTAACGAATCCTCTCCACGTCCTTAGGATTTCTAGTTTCTTTTAATTGCTTCAAACACGTCTCGCTCTGATACCAGTCTGTTGCGACCCCGGACCGGGTCCATGGCCTAATCCGGGATCGGGACTAAGTGAGTGATGTGATGTAATGTCAAAGTGTGGTGATAAGATTCACACATTTATTTAATTTATCACAGGTGTCCGTGGCAGGCAAAAGGGAACCAAGCAAGATTCCAAGAACAACTAGCAAAGAAAGATGATGAGAAGGCACAAGTTCAGAGGCAACTTTTGGAAGTGCTTCAAAACAGGAATTGTCACGCCCCCAAACCGAAACCTCGGGGGCGGGAATGGGATTAAAGCATAAATGTATTTTACTTCTCCCAGGATCCGCGTGTGTGAAGACAACACATTTTGAATATTTTTGCGGAAGCTTTCGTGGCATTGCGACCCGGAGTCCGTGGCCATCGGATTCCGTGTCGCACTCAACCTTTAGCGTATAGCTAATATGTCATGAATCATATCAGACTGGAGTAAACCATCGCAATAAATTACAGAGCTGACAGTAACAGGATATTACATTCCCAAATATGGTCAAGTTACAATTATCAATGTACATTAATTAAGAATCCCAAGAAAAAGGCTAATAAAAGCCATACAACAATAAGCTATAAACTACTACCCAAATGTGACATAGCTCCGGTGTCAAGCTCAATGTCTACATGACATAGCCGACTAACCAATCGTCTGCAGATGATGGATCTTCTATTCCAAGAAACTCTTTCGGAGCTCTCTTCCGAAACCGTTCAAACAACGCGTTCGGGTCATGCTGCCTTTGATTTATAACAATCGCAGGTTGGGCTTGAACCGATTCGGGTCTTCTTTGTAATACCTCTAGCAATTGTCTCTGTATTTCTGTCAACTCTCTGGCATGATATTCCTCTCTCTTTGCCAATTGTTCCTGTAGCCTAGCCTGATTCTCATTAGCTTGACATTGCGGATCAATCATTGCCTGCATCATCAGTTGAAACTGATTCTGCATAGTGTTATCAGGGATATATTCTTCAATTAGCCCAGTGTGATCACTATTGCTTGAGGTGGGATTGCCGTTTACGGGTCTTTTGCGAGGTGGCATGATGATGCAAAGCAAATTGTTAATACATACAAATCAAACAAATGTCACACATTGCTCACACGATACTAGCTAACGAAGTGTCTAACGAATCCTCTCCACGTCCTTAGGATTTCTAGTTTCTTTTAATTGCTTCAAACACGTCTCGCTCTGATACCAGTCTGTTGCGACCCCGGACCGGGTCCATGGCCTAATCCGGGATCGGGACTAAGTGAGTGATGTGATGTAATGTCAAAGTGTGGTGATAGGATTCACACATTTATTTAATTTATCACAGGTGTCCGTGGCAGGCTAATGAGAACCAAGCAAGATTTCAAGAACAACTAGCAAAGAAAGATGATGAGATGGCACAAGTTCAGAGGCAACATTTGGAAGTGCTTCAAAACAGGAATTGTCACGCCCCCGAACCGAAACCTCGGGGGCGGGAATGGGATTAAAGCATAAATGTATTTTACTTCTCCCAGGATCCGCGTGTGTGAAGACAACACATTTTGAATATTTTTGCGGAAGCTTTCGTGGCATTGCGACCCGGAGTCCGTGGCCAGCGGATTCCGTGTCGCACTCAACCTTTAGCGTATAGCTAATATATCATGAATCATATCAGACTGGAGTAAACCATCGCAATAAATTACAGAGCTGACAGTAACAGGATATTACATTCCCAAATATGGTCAAGTTACAATTATCAATGTACATTAATTAAGAATCCCAAGAAAAAGGCTAATAAAAGCCATACAACAATAAGCTACAAAGTACTAACCAAATGTGACATATCTCCGGTGTCAAGCTCAATGTCTACATGACATAGCCGACTAACCAATCGTCTGCATATAATGGATCTTCTATTCCAAGAAACTCTTTCGGAGCTCTCTTCCGAAACCGTTCAAACAACGCGTTCGGGTCATGCTGCCTTTGATTTATAACAATCGCAGGTTGGGCTTGAACCGATTCGGGTCTTCTTTGTAATACCTCTAGCAATTGTCACTGTATTTCTGTCAACTCTCTGGCATGATCTTCCTCTCTCTTTGCCAATTGTTCCTGTAGCCTAGCCTGATTCTCATTAGCTTGACATTGCGGATCAATCACTGCCTGCATCATCAGTTGAAACTGATTCTGCATAGTGTTATCAGGGATATATTCTTCAATTAGCCCAGTGTGATCACTATTGCTTGAGGTGGGATTGCCGTTTACGGGTCTTTTGCGAGGTGGCATGATGATGCAAAGCAAATTGTTAATACATACAAATCAAACAAATGTCACACATTGCTCACACGATACTAGCTAACGAAGTGTCTAACGAATCCTCTCCACGTCCTTAGGATTTCTAGTTTCTTTTAATTGCTTCAAACACGTCTCGCTCTGATACCAGTCTGTTGCGACCCCGGACCGGGTCCATGGCCTAATCCGGGATCGGGACTAAGTGAGTGATGTGATGTAATGTCAAAGTGTGGTGATAGGATTCACACATTTATTTAATTTATCACAGGTGTTCGTGGCAGGCTAATGAGAACCAAGCAAGATTCCAAGAACAACTAGCAAAGAAAGATGATGAGATGGCACAAGTTCAGAGGCAACTTTTGGAAGTGCTTCAAAACAGGAATTGTCACGCCCCCGAACCGAAACCTCGGGGGCGGGAATGGGATTAAAGCATAAATGTATTTTACTTCTCCCAGGATCCGCGTGTGTGAAGACAACACATTTTGAATATTTTTGCGGAAGCTTTCGGGGCATTGCGACCCGGAGTCCGTGGCCATCGGATTCCGTGTCGCACTCAACCTTTAGCGTATAGCTAATATATCATGAATCATATCAGACTGGAGTAAACCATCACAATAAATTACAGAGCTGACAGTAACAGGATATTACATTCCCAAATATGGTCAAGTTACAATTATCAATGTACATTAATTAAGAATCCCAAGAAAAAGGCTAATAAAAGCCATACAACAATAAGCTATAAACTACTACCCAAATGTGACATAGCTCCGGTGTCAAGCTCAATGTCTACATGACATAGCCGACTAACCAATCGTTTGCAGATAATGGATCTTCTATTCCAAGAAACTCTTTCGGAGCTCTCTTCCGAAACCGTTCAAACAACGCGTTCGGGTCATGCTGCCTTTGATTTATAACAATCGCAGGTTGGGCTTGAACCGATTCGGGTCTTCTTTGTAATACCTCTAGCAATTGTCTCTGTATTTCTGTCAACTCTCTGGCATGATCTTCCTCTCTCTTTGCCAATTGTACCTGTAGCCTAGCCTGATTCTCATTAGCTTGACATGCGGATCAATCACTGCCTGCATCATCAGTTGAAACTGATTCTGCATAGTGTTATCAGGGATATATTCTTCAATTAGCCCAGTGTGATCACTATTGCTTGAGGTGGGATTGCCGTTTACGGGTCTTTTGCGAGGTGGCATGATGATGCAAAGCAAATTGTTAATACATACAAATCAAACAAATGTCACACATTGCTCACACGATACTAGCTAACGAAGTGTCTAACGAATCCTCTCCACGTCCTTAGGATTTCTAGTTTCTTTTAATTGCTTCAAACACGTCTCGCTCTGATACCAGTCTGTTGCGACCCCGGACCGGGTCCATGGCCTAATCCGGGATCGGGACTAAGTGAGTGATGTGATGTAATGTCAAAGTGTGGTGATAGGATTCACACATTTATTTAATTTATCACAGTTGTCCGTGGCAGGCTAATGAGAACCAAGCAAGATTCCAAGAACAACTAGCAAAGAAAGATGATGAGATGGCACAAGTTCAGAGGCAACTTTTGGAAGTGCTTCAAAACAGGAATTGTCACGCCCCCGAACCGAAACCTCGGGGGCGGGAATGGGATTAAGGCATAAATGTATTTTACTTCTCCCATGATCCGCGTGTGTGAAGACAACACATTTTGAATATTTTTGCGGAAGCTTTCGTGGCATTGCGACCCGGAGTCCGTGGCCATCGGATTCCGTGTCGCACTCAACCTTTATCGTATAGCTAATATATCATGAATCATATCAGACTGGAGTAAACCATCACAATAAATTACATAGCTGACAGTAACAGGATATTACATTCCCAAATATGGTCAAGTTACAATTATCAATGTACATTATTTAAGAATCCCTAGAAAAAGGCTAATAAAAGCCATACAACAATAAGCTATAAACTACTACCCAAATGTGACATAGCTCCGGTGTCAAGCTCAATGTCTACATGACATAGCCGACTAACCAATCGTCTGCAGATAATGGATCTTCTATTCCAAGAAACTCTTTCGGAGCTCTCTTCCGAAACCGTTCAAACAACGCGTTCGGGTCATGCTGCCTTTGATTTATAACAATCGCAGGTTGGGCTTGAACCGATTCGGGTCTTCTTTGTAATACCTCTAGCAATTGTCTCTGTATTTCTGTCAACTCTCTGGCATGATCTTCCTCTCTCTTTGCCAATTGTTCCTGTAGCCTAGCCTGATTCTCATTAGCTTGACATTGCGGATCAATCACTGCCTGCATCATCAGTTGAAACTGATTCTGCATAGTGTTATCAGGGATATATTCTTCAATTAGCCCAGTGTGATCACTATTGCTTGAGGTGGGATTGCCGTTTACGGGTCTTTTGCGAGGTGGCATGATGATGGAAAGCAAATTGTTAATACATACAAATCAAACAAATGTCACACATTGCTCACACGATACTAGCTAACGAAGTGTCTAACGAATCCTCTCCACGTCCTTAGGATTTCTAGTTTCTTTTAATTGCTTCAAACACGTCTCGCTCTTATACCAGTCTGTTGCGACCCCGGACCGGGTCCATGGCCTAATCCGGGATCGGGACTAAGTGAGTGATGTGATGTAATGTCAAAGTGTGGTGATAGGATTCACACATTTATTTAATTTATCACAGGTGTCTGTGGCAGGCTAATGAGAACCAAGCAAGATTCCAAGAACAACTAGCAAAGAAAGATGATGAGATGGCACAAGTTCAGAGGCAACTTTTGGAAGTGCTTCAAAACAGGAATTGTCACGCCCCCGAACCAAAACCTCGGGGGCGGGAATAGGATTAAGGCATAAATGTATTTTACTTCTCCCAGGATCCGCGTGTGTGAAGACAACACATTTTGAATATTTTTGCGGAAGCTTTCGTGGCATTGCGACCCGGAGTCCGTGGCCATCGGATTCCGTGTCGCACTCAACCTTTAGCGTATAGCTAATATATCATGAATCATATCAGACTGGAGTAAACCATCACAATAAATTACGGAGCTGACAGTAACAGGATATTACATTCCCAAATATGGTCAAGTTACAATTATCAATGTACATTAATTAAGAATCCCAAGAAAAAGGCTAATAAAAGCCATACAACAATAAGCTATAAACTACTACCCAAATGTGACATAGCTCTGGTGTCAAGCTCAATGTCTACATGACATAGCCGACTAACCAATCGTCTGCAGATAATGGATCTTCTATTCCAAGAAACTCTTTCGGAGCTCTCTTCCGAAACCGTTCAAACAACGCGTTCGGGTCATGCTGCCTTTGATTTATAACAATCGCAGGTTGGGCTTGAACCGATTCGGGTCTTCTTTGTAATACCTCTAGCAATTGTCTCTATATTTCTGTCAACTCTCTGGCATGAGCTTCCTCTCTCTTTGCCAATTGTTCCTGTAGCCTAGCCTGATTCTCATTAGCTTGACATTGCGGATCAATCACTGCCTGCATCATCAGTTGAAACTGATTCTGCATAGTGTTATCAGGGATATATCCTTCAATTAGCCCAGTGTGATCACTATTGCTTGAGGTGGGATTGCCGTTTACGGGTCTTTTGCGAGGTGGCATGATGATGCAAAGCAAATTGTTAATACATACAAATCAAACAAATGTCACACATTGCTCACACGATACTAGCTAACGAATCCTCTCCACGTCCTTAGGATTTCTAGTTTCTTTTAATTGCTTCAAACACGTCTCGCTCTGATACCAGTCTGTTGCGACCCCGGACCGGGTCCATGGCCTAATCCGGGATCGGGACTAAGTGAGTGATGTGATGTAATGTCAAAGTGTGGTGATAGGATTGACACATTTATTTAATTTATCACAGGTGTCCGTGGCAGGCTAATGAGAACCAAGCAAGATTCCAAGAACAACTAGCAAAGAAAGATGATGAGATGGCACAAGTTCAGAGGCAACTTTTGGAAGTGCTTCAAAACAGGAATTGTCACGCCCCCGAACCGAAACCTCGGGGGCGGGAATGGGATTAAAGCATAAATGTATTTTACTTCTCCCAGGATCCGCGTGTGTGAAGACAATACATTTTGAATATTTTTGCGGAAGCTTTCGTGGCATTGCGACCCGGAGTCCGTGGGCATCGGATTCCGTGTCGCACTCAACCTTTAGCGTATAGCTAATATATCAAGAATCATATCAGACTGGAGTAAACCATCACAATAAATTACAGAGCTGACAGTAACAGGATATTACATTCCCAAATATGGTCAAGTTACAATTATCAATGTACATTAATTAAGAATCCCAAGAAAAAGGCTAATAAAAGCCATACAACAATAAGCTATAAACTACTACCCAAATGTGACATAGCTCCGGTGTCAAGCTCAATGTCTACATGACATAGCCGACTAACCAATCGTCTGCAGATAATGGATCTTCTATTCCAAGAAACTCTTTCGGAGCTCTCTTCCGAAACCGTTCAAACAACGCGTTCGGGTCATGCTGCCTTTGATTTATAACAATCGCAGGTTGGGCTTGAACCGATTCGGGTCTTCTTTGTAATACCTCTAGCAATTGTCTCTGTATTTCTGTCAACTCTCTGGCATGATCTTCCTCTCTCTTTGCCAATTGTACCTGTAGCCTAGCCTGATTCTCATTAGCTTGACATGCGGATCAATCACTGCCTGCATCATCAGTTGAAACTGATTCTGCATAGTGTTATCAGGGATATATTCTTCAATTAGCCCAGTGTGATCACTATTGCTTGAGGTGGGATTGCCGTTTACGGGTCTTTTGCGAGGTGGCATGATGATGCAAAGCAAATTGTTAATACATACAAATCAAACAAATGTCACACATTGCTCACACGATACTAGCTAACGAAGTGTCTAACGAATCCTCTCCACGTCCTTAGGATTTCTAGTTTCTTTTAATTGCTTCAAACACGTCTCGCTCTGATACCAGTCTGTTGCGACCCCGGACCGGGTCCATGGCCTAATCCGGGATCGGGACTAAGTGAGTGATGTGATGTAATGTCAAAGTGTGGTGATAGGATTCACACATTTATTTAATTTATCACAGTTGTCCGTGGCAGGCTAATGAGAACCAAGCAAGATTCCAAGAACAACTAGCAAAGAAAGATGATGAGATGGCACAAGTTCAGAGGCAACTTTTGGAAGTGCTTCAAAACAGGAATTGTCACGCCCCCGAACCGAAACCTCGGGGGCGGGAATGGGATTAAAGCATAAATGTATTTTACTTCTCCCAGGATCCGCGTGTGTGAAGACAACACATTTTGAATATTTTTGCGGAAGCTTTCGTGGCATTGCGACCCGGAGTCCGTGGCCATCGGATTCCGTGTCGCACTCAACCTTTATCGTATAGCTAATATATCATGAATCATATCAGACTGGAGTAAACCATCACAATAAATTACATAGCTGACAGTAACAGGATATTACATTCCCAAATATGGTCAAGTTACAATTATCAATGTACATTAATTAAGAATCCCAAGAAAAAGGCTAATAAAAGCCATACAACAATAAGCTATAAACTACTACCCAAATGTGACATAGCTCCGGTGTCAAGCTCAATGTCTACATGACATAGCCGACTAACCAATCGTCTGCAGATAATGGATCTTCTATTCCAAGAAACTCTTTCGGAGCTCTCTTCCGAAACCGTTCAAACAACGCTTTCGGGTCATGCTGCCTTTGATTTATAACAATCGCAGGTTGGGCTTGAACCGATTCGGGTCTTCTTTGTAATACCTCTAGCAATTGTCTCTGTATTTCTGTCAACTCTCTGGCATGATCTTCCTCTCTCTTTGCCAATTGTTCCTGTAGCCTAGCCTGATTCTCATTAGCTTGACATTGCGGATCAATCACTGCCTGCATCATCAGTTGAAACTGATTCTGCATAGTGTTATCAGGGATATATTCTTCAATTAGCCCAGTGTGATCACTATTGCTTGAGGTGGGATTGCCGTTTACGGGTCTTTTGCGAGGTGGCATGATGATGCAAAGCAAATTGTTAATACATACAAATCAAACAAATGTCACACATTGCCCACACGATACTAGCTAACGAAGTGTCTAACGAATCCTCTCCACGTCCTTAGGATTTCTAGTTTCTTTTAATTGCTTCAAACACGTCTCGCTCTGATACCAGTCTGTTGCGACCCCGGACCGGGTCCATGGCCTAATCCGGGATCGGGACTAAGTGAGTGATGTGATGTAATGTCAAAGTGTGGTGATAGGATTCACACATTTATTTAATTTATCACAGTTGTCCGTGGCAGGCTAATGAGAACCAAGCAAGATTCCAAGAACAACTAGCAAAGAAAGATGATGAGATGGCACAAGTTCAGAGGCAACTTTTGGAAGTGCTTCAAAACAGGAATTGTCACGCCCCCGAACCGAAACCTCGGGGGCGGGAATGGGATTAAGGCATAAATGTATTTTACTTCTCCCATGATCCGCGTGTGTGAAGACAACACATTTTGAATATTTTTGCGGAAGCTTTCGTGGCATTGCGACCCGGAGTCCGTGGCCATCGGATTCCGTGTCGCACTCAACCTTTATCGTATAGCTAATATATCATGAATCATATCAGACTGGAGTAAACCATCACAATAAATTACATAGCTGACAGTAACAGGATATTACATTCCCAAATATGGTCAAGTTACAATTATCAATGTACATTATTTAAGAATCCCTAGAAAAAGGCTAATAAAAGCCATACAACAATAAGCTATAAACTACTACCCAAATGTGACATAGCTCCGGTGTCAAGCTCAATGTCTACATGACATAGCCGACTAACCAATCGTCTGCAGATAATGGATCTTCTATTCCAAGAAACTCTTTCGGAGCTCTCTTCCGAAACCGTTCAAACAACGCGTTCGGGTCATGCTGCCTTTGATTTATAACAATCGCAAGTTGGGCTTGAACCGATTCGGGTCTTCTTTGTAATACCTCTAGCAATTGTCTCTGTATTTCTGTCAACTCTCTGGCATGATCTTCCTCTCTCTTTGCCAATTGTTCCTGTAGCCTAGCCTGATTCTCATTAGCTTGACATTGCGGATCAATCACTGCCTGCATCATCAGTTGAAACTGATTCTGCATAGTGTTATCAGGGATATATTCTTCAATTAGCCCAGTGTGATCACTATTGCTTGAGGTGGGATTGCCGTTTACGGGTCTTTTGCGAGGTGGCATGATGATGGAAAGGAAATTGTTAATACATACAAATCAAACAAATGTCACACATTGCTCACACGATACTAGCTAACGAAGTGTCTAACGAATCCTCTCCACGTCCTTAGGATTTCTAGTTTCTTTTAATTGCTTCAAACACGTCTCGCTCTTATACCAGTCTGTTGCGACCCCGGACCGGGTCCATGGCCTAATCCGGGATCGGGACTAAGTGAGTGATGTGATGTAATGTCAAAGTGTGGTGATAGGATTCACACATTTATTTAATTTATCACAGTTGTCCGTGGCAGGCTAATGAGAACCAAGCAAGATTCCAAGAACAACTAGCAAAGAAAGATGATGAGATGGCACAAGTTCAGAGGCAACTTTTGGAAGTGCTTCAAAACAGGAATTGTCACGCCCCCGAACCGAAACCTCGGGGGCGGGAATGGGATTAAGGCATAAATGTATTTTACTTCTCCCAGGATCCGCGTGTGTGAAGACAACACATTTTGAATATTTTTGCGGAAGCTTTCGTGGCATTGCGACCCGGAGTCCGTGGCCATCGGATTCCGTGTCGCACTCAACCTTTAGCGTATAGCTAATATATCATGAATCATATCAGACTGGAGTAAACCATCACAATAAATTACGGAGCTGACAGTAACAGGATATTACATTCCCAAATATGGTCAAGTTACAATTATCAATGTACATTAATTAAGAATCCCAAGAAAAAGGCTAATAAAAGCCATACAACAATAAGCTATAAACTACTACCCAAATGTGACATAGCTCCGGTGTCAAGCTCAATGTCTACATGACATAGCCGACTAACCAATCGTCTGCAGATAATGGATCTTCTATTCCAAGAAACTCTTTCGGAGCTCTCTTCCGAAACCGTTCAAACAACGCGTTCGGGTCATGCTGCCTTTGATTTATAACAATCGCAGGTTGGGCTTGAACCGATTCGGGTCTTCTTTGTAATACCTCTAGCAATTGTCTCTGTATTTCTGTCAACTCTCTGGCATGATCTTCCTCTCTCTTTGCCAATTGTTCCTGTAGCCTAGCCTGATTCTCATTAGCTTGACATTGCGGATCAATCACTGCCTACATCATCAGTTGAAACTGATTCTGCATAGTGTTATCAGGGATATATCCTTCAATTAGCCCAGTGTGATCACTATTGCTTGAGGTGGGATTGCCGTTTACGGGTCTTTTGCGAGGTGGCATGATGATGCAAAGCAAATTGTTAATACATACAAATCAAACAAATGTCACACATTGCTCACACGATACTAGCTAACGAATCCTCTCCACGTCCTTAGGATTTCTAGTTTCTTTTAATTGCTTCAAACACGTCTCGCTCTGATACCAGTCTGTTGCGACCCCGGACCGGGTCCATGGCCTAATCCGGGATCGGGACTAAGTGAGTGATGTGATGTAATGTCAAAGTGTGGTGATAGGATTGACACATTTATTTAATTTATCACAGGTGTCCGTGGCAGGCTAATGAGAACCAAGCAAGATTCCAAGAACAACTAGCAAAGAAAGATGATGAGATGGCACAAGTTCAGAGGCAACTTTTGGAAGTGCTTCAAAACAGGAATTGTCACGCCCCCGAACCGAAACCTCGGGGGCGGGAATGGGATTAAAGCATAAATATATTTTACTTCTCCCAGGATCCGCGTGTGTGAAGACAATACATTTTGAATATTTTTGCGGAAGCTTTCGTGGCATTGCGACCCGGAGTCCGTGGGCATCGGATTCCGTGTCGCACTCAACCTTTAGCGTATAGCTAATATATCATGAATCATATCAGACTGGAGTAAACCATCACAATAAATTACAGAGCTGACAGTAACAGGATATTACATTCCCAAATATGGTCAAGTTACAATTATCAATGTACATTATTTAAGAATCCCTAGAAAAAGGCTAATAAAAGCCATACAACAATAAGCTATAAACTACTACCCAAATGTGACATAGCTCCGGTGTCAAGCTCAATGTCTACATGACATAGCCGACTAACCAATCGTCTGCAGATAATGGATCTTCTATTCCAAGAAACTCTTTCGGAGCTCTCTTCCGAAACCGTTCAAACAACGCGTTCGGGTCATGCTGCCTTTGATTTATAACAATCGCAGGTTGGGCTTGAACCGATTCGGGTCTTCTTTGTAATACCTCTAGCAATTGTCTCTGTATTTCTGTCAACTCTCTGGCATGATCTTCCTCTCTCTTTGCCAATTGTACCTGTAGCCTAGCCTGATTCTCATTAGCTTGACATGCGGATCAATCACTGCCTGCATCATCAGTTGAAACTGATTCTGCATAGTGTTATCAGGGATATATTCTTCAATTAGCCCAGTGTGATCACTATTGCTTGAGGTGGGATTGCCGTTTACGGGTCTTTTGCGAGGTGGCATGATGATGCAAAGCAAATTGTTAATACATACAAATCAAACAAATGTCACACATTGCTCACACGATACTAGCTAACGAAGTGTCTAACGAATCCTCTCCACGTCCTTAGGATTTCTAGTTTCTTTTAATTGCTTCAAACACGTCTCGCTCTGATACCAGTCTGTTGCGACCCCGGACCGGGTCCATGGCCTAATCCGGGATCGGGACTAAGTGAGTGATGTGATGTAATGTCAAAGTGTGGTGATAGGATTCACACATTTATTTAATTTATCACAGTTGTCCGTGGCAGGCTAATGAGAACCAAGCAAGATTCCAAGAACAACTAGCAAAGAAAGATGATGAGATGGCACAAGTTCAGAGGCAACTTTTGGAAGTGCTTCAAAACAGGAATTGTCACGCCCCCGAACCGAAACCTCGGGGGCGGGAATGGGATTAAGGCATAAATGTATTTTACTTCTCCCATGATCCGCGTGTGTGAAGACAACACATTTTGAATATTTTTGCGGAAGCTTTCGTGGCATTGCGACCCGGAGTCCGTGGCCATCGGATTCCGTGTCGCACTCAACCTTTATCGTATAGCTAATATATCATGAATCATATCAGACTGGAGTAAACCATCACAATAAATTACATAGCTGACAGTAACAGGATATTACATTCCCAAATATGGTCAAGTTACAATTATCAATGTACATTAATTAAGAATCCCAAGAAAAAGGCTAATAAAAGCCATACAACAATAAGCTATAAACTACTACCCAAATGTGACATAGCTCCGGTGTCAAGCTCAATGTCTACATGACATAGCCGACTAACCAATCGTCTGCAGATAATGGATCTTCTATTCCAAGAAACTCTTTCGGAGCTCTCTTCCGAAACCGTTCAAACAACGCGTTCGGGTCATGCTGCCTTTGATTTATAACAATCGCAGGTTGGGCTTGAACCGATTCGGGTCTTCTTTGTAATACCTCTAGCAATTGTCTCTGTATTTCTGTCAACTCTCTGGCATGATCTTCCTCTCTCTTTGCCAATTGTTCCTGTAGCCTAGCCTGATTCTCATTAGCTTGACATTGCGGATCAATCACTGCCTGCATCATCAGTTGAAACTGATTCTGCATAGTGTTATCAGGGATATATTCTTCAATTAGCCGAGTGTGATCACTATTGCTTGAGGTGGGATTGCCGTTTACGGGTCTTTTGCGAGGTGGCATGATGATGGAAAGCAAATTGTTAATACATACAAATCAAACAAATGTCACACATTGCTCACACGATACTAGCTAACGAAGTGTCTAACGAATCCTCTCCACGTCCTTAGGATTTCTAGTTTCTTTTAATTGCTTCAAACACGTCTCGCTCTGATACCAGTCTGTTGCGACCCCGGACCGGGTCCGTGGCCTAATCCGGGATCGGGACTAAGTGAGTGATGTGATGTAATGTCAAAGTGTGGTGATAGGATTCACACATTTATTTAATTTATCACAGGTGTCTGTGGCAGGCTAATGAGAACCAAGCAAGATTCCAAGAACAACTAGCAAAGAAAGATGATGAGATGGCACAAGTTCAGAGGCAACTTTTGGAAGTGCTTCAAAACAGGAATTGTCACGCCCCCGAACCAAAACCTCGGGGGCGGGAATGGGATTAAGGCATAAATGTATTTTACTTCTCCCAGGATCCGCGTGTGTGAAGACAACACATTTTGAATATTTTTGCGGAAGCTTTCGTGGCATTGCGACCCGGAGTCCGTGGCCATCGGATTCCGTGTCGCACTCAACCTTTAGCGTATAGCTAATATATCATGAATCATATCAGACTGGAGTAAACCATCACAATAAATTACGGAGCTGACAGTAACAGGATATTACATTCCCAAATATGGTCAAGTTACAATTATCAATGTACATTAATTAAGAATCCCAAGAAAAAGGCTAATAAAAGCCATACAACAATAAGCTATAAACTACTACCCAAATGTGACATAGCTCCGGTGTCAAGCTCAATGTCTACATGACATAGCCGACTAACCAATCGTCTGCAGATAATGGATCTTCTATTCCAAGAAACTCTTTCGGAGCTCTCTTCCGAAACAGTTCAAACAACGCGTTCGGGTCATGCTGCCTTTGATTTATAACAATCGCAGGTTGGGCTTGAACCGATTCGGGTCTTCTTTGTAATACCTCTAGCAATTGTCTCTGTATTTCTGTCAACTCTCTGGCATGATCTTCCTCTCTCTTTGCCAATTGTTCCTGTAGCCTAGCCTGATTCTCATTAGCTTGACATTGCGGATCAATCACTGCCTGCATCATCAGTTGAAACTGATTCTGCATAGTGTTATCAGGGATATATTCTTCAATTAGCCCAGTGTGATCACTATTGCTTGAGGTGGGATTGCCGTTTACGGGTCTTTTGCGAGGTGGCATGATGATGGAAAGCAAATTGTTAATACATACAAATCAAACAAATGTCACACATTGCTCACACGTTACTAGCTAACGAAGTGTCTAACGAATCCTCTCCACGTCCTTAGGATTTCTAGTTTCTTTTAATTGCTTCAAACACGTCTCGCTCTGATACCAGTCTGTTGCGACCCCGGACCGGGTCCGTGGCCTAATCCGGGATCGGGACTAAGTGAGTGATGTGATGTAATGTCAAAGTGTGGTGATAGGATTCACACATTTATTTAATTTATCACAGGTGTCTGTGGCAGGCTAATGAGAACCAAGCAAGATTCCAAGAACAACTAGCAAAGAAAGATGATGAGATGGCACAAGTTCAGAGGCAACTTTTGGAAGTGCTTCAAAACAGGAATTGTCACGCCCCCGAACCAAAACCTCGGGGGCGGGAATGGGATTAAGGCATAAATGTATTTTACTTCTCCCAGGATCCGCGTGTGTGAAGACAACACATTTTGAATATTTTTGCGGAAGCTTTCGTGGCATTGCGACCCGGAGTCCGTGGCCATCGGATTCCGTGTCGCACTCAACCTTTAGCGTATAGCTAATATATCATGAATCATATCAGACTGGAGTAAACCATCACAATAAATTACGGAGCTGACAGTAACAGGATATTACATTCCCAAATATGGTCAAGTTACAATTATCAATGTACATTAATTAAGAATCCCAAGAAAAAGGCTAATAAAAGCCATACAACAATAAGCTATAAACTACTACCCAAATGTGACATAGCTCCGGTGTCAAGCTCAATGTCTACATGACATAGCCGACTAACCAATCGTCTGCAGATAATGGATCTTCTATTCCAAGAAACTCTTTCGGAGCTCTCTTCCGAAACCGTTCGAACAACGCGTTCGGGGCATGCTGCCTTTGATTTATAACAATCGCAGGTTGGGCTTGAACCGATTCGGGTCTTCTTTGTAATACCTCTAGCAATTGTCTCTGTATTACTGTCAACTCTCTGGCATGATCTTCCTCTCTCTTTGCCAATTGTTCCTGTAGCCTAGCCTGATTCTCATTAGCTTGACATTGCGGATCAATCACTGCCTGCATCATCAGTTGAAACTGATTCTGCATAGTGTTATCAGGGATATATTCTTCAATTAGCCCAGTGTGATCACTATTGCTTGAGGTGGGATTGCCGTTTACGGGTCTTTTGCGAGGTGGCATGATGATGGAAAGCAAATTGTTAATACATACAAATCAAACAAATGTCACACATTGCTCACACGTTACTAGCTAACGAAGTGTCTAACGAATCCTCTCCACGTCCTTAGGATTTCTAGTTTCTTTTAATTGCTTCAAACACGTCTCGCTCTGATACCAGTCTGTTGCGACCCCGGACCGGGTCCGTGGCCTAATCCGGGATCGGGACTAAGTGAGTGATGTGATGTAATGTCAAAGTGTGGTGATAGGATTCACACATTTATTTAATTTATCACAGGTGTCTGTGGCAGGCTAATGAGAACCAAGCAAGATTCCAAGAACAACTAGCAAAGAAAGATGATGAGATGGCACAAGTTCAGAGGCAACTTTTGGAAGTGCTTCAAAACAGGAATTGTCACGCCCCCGAACCAAAACCTCGGGGGCGGGAATGGGATTAAGGCATAAATGTATTTTACTTCTCCCAGGATCCGCGTGTGTGAAGACAACACATTTTGAATATTTTTGCGGAAGCTTTCGTGGCATTGCGACCCGGAGTCCGTGGCCATCGGAATCCGTGTCGCACTCAACCTTTAGCGTATAGCTAATATATCATGAATCATATCAGACTGGAGTAAACCATCACAATAAATTACGGAGCTGACAGTAACAGGATATTACATTCCCAAATATGGTCAAGTTACAATTATCAATGTACATTAATTAAGAATCCCAAGAAAAAGGCTAATAAAAGCCATACAACAATAAGCTATAAACTACTACCCAAATGTGACATAGCTCCGGTGTCAAGCTCAATGTCTACATGACATAGCCGACTAACCAATCGTCTGCAGATAATGGATCTTCTATTCCAAGAAACTCTTTCGGAGCTCTCTTCCGAAACCGTTCAAACAACGCGTTCGGGGCATGCTGCCTTTGATTTATAACAATCGCAGGTTGGGCTTGAACCGATTCGGGTCTTCTTTGTAATACCTCTAGCAATTGTCTCTGTATTTCTGTCAACTCTCTGGCATGATCTTCCTCTCTCTTTGCCAATTGTTCCTGTAGCCTAGCCTGATTCTCATTAGCTTGACATTGCGGATCAATCACTGCCTGCATCATCAGTTGAAACTGATTCTGCATAGTGTTATCAGGGATATATTCTTCAATTAGCCCAGTGTGATCACTATTGCTTGAGGTGGGATTGCCGTTTACGGGTCTTTTGCGAGGTGGCATGATGATGCAAAGCAAATTGTTAATACATACAAATCAAACAAATGTCACACATTGCTCACACGATACTAGCTAACGAAGTGTCTAACGAATCCTCTCCACGTCCTTAGGATTTCTAGTTTCTTTTAATTGCTTCAAACACGTCTCGCTCTGATACCAGTCTGTTGCGACCCCGGACCGGGTCCATGGCCTAATCCGGGATCGGGACTAAGTGAGTGATGTGATGTAATGTCAAAGTGTGGTGATAGGATTCACACATTTATTTAATTTATCACAGGTGTCCGTGGCAGGCTAATGAGAACCAAGCAAGATTCCAAGAACAACTAGCAAAGAAAGATGATGAGATGGCACAAGTTCAGAGGCAACTTTTGGAAGTGCTTCAAAACAGGAATTGTCACGCCCCCGAACCGAAACCTCGGGGGCGGGAATGGGATTAAAGCATAAATGTATTTTACTTCTCCCAGGATCCGCGTGTGTGAAGACAACACATTTTGAATATTTTTGCGGAAGCTTTCGTGGCATTGCGACCCGGAGTCCGTGGCCATCGGATTCCGTGTCGCACTCAACCTTTAGCGTATAGCTAATATATCATGAATCATATCAGACTGGAGTAAACCATCACAATAAATTACGGAGCTGACAGTAACAGGATATTACATTCCCAAATATGGTCAAGTTACAATTATCAATGTACATTAATTAAGAATCCCAAGAAAAAGGCTAATAAAAGCCATACAACAATAAGCTATAAACTACTACCCAAATGTGACATAGCTCCGGTGTCAAGCTCAATGTCTACATGACATAGCCGACTAACCAATCGTCTGCAGATAATGGATCTTCTATTCCAAGAAACTCTTTCGGAGCTCTCTTCCGAAACCGTTCAAACAACGCGTTCGGGTCATTGTGCCTTTGATTTATAACAATCGCAGGTTGGGCTTGAACCGATTCGGGTCTTCTTTGTAATACCTCTAGCAATTGTCTCTGTATTTCTGTCAACTCTCTGGCATGATCTTCCTCTCTCTTTGCCAATTGTTCCTGTAGCCTAGCCTGATTCTCATTAGCTTGACATTGCGGATCAATCACTGCCTGCATCATCAGTTGAAACTGATTCTGCATAGTGTTATCAGGGATATATTCTTCAATTAGCCCAGTGTGATCACTATTGCTTGAGGTGGGATTGCCGTTTACGGGTCTTTTGCGAGGTGGCATGATGATGCAAAGAAAATTGTTAATACATACAAATCAAACAAATGTCACACATTGCTCACACGATACTAGCTAACGAAGTGTCTAACGAATCCTCTCCACGTCCTTAGGATTTCTAGTTTCTTTTAATTGCTTCAAACACGTCTCGCTCTGATACCAGTCTGTTGCGGCCCCGGACCGGGTCCATGGCCTAATCCGGGATCGGGACTAAGTGAGTGATTTGATGTAATGTCAAAGTGTGGTGATAGGATTCACACATTTATTTAATTTATCACAGGTGTCCGTGGCAGGCTAATGAGAACCAAGCAAGATTCCAAGAACAACTAGCAAAGAAAGATGATGAGATGGCACAAGTTCAGAGGCAACTTTTGGAAGTGCTTCAAAACAGGAATTGTCACGCCCCCGAACCGAAACCTCGGGGGCGGGAATGGGATTAAAGCATAAATGTATTTTACTTCTCCCAGGATCCGCGTGTGTGAAGACAACACATTTTGAATATTTTTGCGGAAGCTTTCGTGGCATTGCGACCCGGAGTCCGTGGCCATCGGATTCCGTGTCGCACTCAACCTTTAGCGTATAGCTAATATATCATGAATCATATCAGACTGGAGTAAACCATCACAATAAATTACAGAGCTGACAGTAACAGGATATTACATTCCCAAATTTGGTCAAGTTACAATTATCAATGTACATTAATTAAGAATCCCAAGAAAAAGGCTAATAAAAGCCATACAACAATAAGCTATAAACTACTACCCAAATGTGACATAGCTCCGGTGTCAAGCTCAATGTCTAAATGACATAGCCGACTAACCAATCGTCTGCAGATAATGGATCTTCTATTCCAAGAAACTCTTTCGGAGCTCTCTTCCGAAACCGTTCAAACAACGCGTTCGGGTCATGCTGCCTTTGATTTATAACAATCGCAGGTTGGGCTTGAACCGATTCGGGTCTTCTTTGTAATACCTCTGGCAATTGTCTCTGTATTTCTGTCAACTCTCTGGCATGATCTTCCTCTCTCTTTGCCAATTGTTCCTGTAGCCTAGCCTGATTCTCATTAGCTTGACATTGCGGATCAATCACTGCCTGCATCATCAGTTGAAACTGATTCTGCATAGTGTTATCAGGGATATATTCTTCAATTAGCCCAGTGTGATCACTATTGCTTGAGGTGGGATTGCCGTTTACGGGTCTTTTGCGAGGTGGCATGATGATGCAAAGCAAATTGTTAATACATACAAATCAAACAAATGTCACACATTGCCCACACGATACTAGCTAACGAAGTGTCTAACGAATCCTCTCCACGTCCTTAGGATTTCTAGTTTCTTTTAATTGCTTCAAACACGTCTCGCTCTGATACCAGTCTGTTGCGACCCCGGACCGGGTCCATGGCCTAATCCGGGATCGGGACTAAGTGAGTGATGTGATGTAATGTCAAAGTGTGGTGATAGGATTCACACATTTATTTAATTTATCACAGGTGTCCGTGGCAGGCTAATGAGAACCAAGCAAGATTCCAAGAACAACTAGCAAAGAAAGATGATGAGATGGCACAAGTTCAGAGGCAACTTTTGGAAGTGCTTCAAAACAGGAATTGTCACGCCCCCGAACCGAAACCTCGGGGGCAGGAATGGGATTAAAGCATAAATGTATTTTACTTCTCCCAGGATCCGCGTGTGTGAAGACAACACATTTTGAATATTTTTGCGGAAGCTTTCGTGGCATTGCGACCCGGAGTCCGTGGCCATCGGATTCCGTGTCGCACTCAACCTTTAGCGTAGAGCTAATATATCATGAATCATATCAGACTGGAGTAAACCATCACAATAAATTACAGAGCTGACAGTAACAGGATATTACATTCCCAAATATGGTCAAGTTACAATTATCAATGTACATTAATTAAGAATCCCAAGAAAAAGGCTAATAAAAGCCATACAACAATAAGCTATAAACTACTACCCAAATGTGACATAGCTCCGGTGTCAAGCTCAATGTCTACATGACATAGCCGACTAACCAATCGTCTGCAGATAATGGATCTTCTATTCCAAGAAACTCTTTCGGAGCTCTCTTCCGAAACCGTTCAAACAACGCGTTCGGGTCATGCTGCCTTTGATTTATAACAATCGCAGGTTGGGCTTGAACCGATTCGGGTCTTCTTTGTAATACCTCTAGCAATTGTCTCTGTATTTCTGTCAACTCTCTGGCATGATCTTCCTCTCTCTTTGCCAATTGTTCCTGTAGCCTAGCCTGATTCTCATTAGCTTGACATTGCGGATCAATCACTGCCTGCATCATCAGTTGAAACTGATTCTGCATAGTGTTATCAGGGATATATTCTTCAATTAGCCCAGTGTGATCACTATTGCTTGAGGTGGGATTGCCGTTTACGGGTCTTTTGCGAGGTGGCATGATGATGCAAAGCAAATTGTTAATACATACAAATCAAACAAATGTCACACATTGCTCACACGATACTAGCTAACGAAGTGTCTAACGAATCCTCTCCACGTCCTTTGGATTTCTAGTTTCTTTTAATTGCTTCAAACACGTCTCGCTCTGATACCAGTCTGTTGCGACCCCGGACCGGGTCCATGGCCTAATCCGGGATCGGGACTAAGTGAGTGATGTGATGTAATGTCAAAGTGTGGTGATAGGATTCACACATTTATTTAATTTATCACAGGTGTCCGTGGCAGGCTAATGAGAACCAAGCAAGATTCCAAGAACAACTAGCAAAGAAAGATGATGAGATGGCACAAGTTCAGAGGCAACTTTTGGAAGTGCTTCAAAACAGGAATTGTCACGCCCCCGAACCGAAACCTCGGGGGCGGGAATGGGATTAAAGCATAAATGTATTTTACTTCTCCCAGGATCCGCGCGTGTGAAGACAACACATTTTGAATATTTTTGCGGAAGCTTTCGTGGCATTTTGACCCGGAGTCCGTGGCCATCGGATTCCGTGTCGCACTCAACCTTTAGCGTATAGCTAATATATCATGAATCATAGCAGACTGGAGTAAACCATCACAATAAATTACAGAGCTGACAGTAACAGGATATTACAATCCCAAATTTGGTCAAGTTACAATTATCAATGTACATTAATTAAGAATCCCAAGAAAAAGGCTAATAAAAGCCATACAACAATAAGCTATAAACTACTACCCAAATGTGACATAGCTCCGGTGTCAAGCTCAATGTCTAAATGACATAGCCGACTAACCAATCGTCTGCAGATAATGGATCTTCTATTCCAAGAAACTCTTTCGGAGCTCTCTTCCGAAACCGTTCAAACAACGCGTTCGGGTCATGCTGCCTTTGATTTATAACAATCGCAGGTTGGGCTTGAACCGATTCGGGTCTTCTTTGTAATACCTCTGGCAATTGTCTCTGTATTTCTGTCAACTCTCTGGCATGATCTTCCTCTCTCTTTGCCAATTGTTCCTGTAGCCTAGCCTGATTCTCATTAGCTTGACATTGCGGATCAATCACTGCCTGCATCATCAGTTGAAACTGATTCTGCATAGTGTTATCAGGGATATATTCTTCAATTAGCCCAGTGTGATCACTATTGCTTGAGGTGGGATTGCCGTTTACGGGTCTTTTGCGAGGTGGCATGATGATGCAAAGCAAATTGTTAATACATACAAATCAAACAAATGTCACACATTGCCCACACGATACTAGCTAACGAAGTGTCTAACGAATCCTCTCCACGTCCTTAGGATTTCTAGTTTCTTTTAATTGCTTCAAACACGTCTCGCTCTGATACCAGTCTGTTGCGACCCCGGACCGGGTCCATGGCCTAATCCGGGATCGGGACTAAGTGAGTGATGTGATGTAATGTCAAAGTGTGGTGATAGGATTCACACATTTATTTAATTTATCACAGGTGTCCGTGGCAGGCTAATGAGAACCAAGCAAGATTCCAAGAACAACTAGCAAAGAAAGATGATGAGATGGCACAAGTTCAGAGGCAACTTTTGGAAGTGCTTCAAAACAGGAATTGTCACGCCCCCGAACCGAAACCTCGGGGGCGGGAATGGGATTAAAGCATAAATGTATTTTACTTCTCCCAGGATCCGCGCGTGTGAAGACAACACATTTTGAATATTTTTGCGGAAGCTTTCGTGGCATTGCGACCCGGAGTCCGTGGCCATCGGATTCCGTGTCGCACTCAACCTTTAGCGTATAGCTAATATATCATGAATCATATCAGACTGGAGTAAACCATCACAATAAATTACAGAGCTGACAGTAACAGGATATTACATTCCCAAATATGGTCAAGTTACAATTATCAATGTACATTAATTAAGAATCCCAAGAAAAAGGCTAATAAAAGCCATACAACAATAAGCTATAAACTACTACCCAAATGTGACATAGCTCCGGTGTCAAGCTCAATGTCTACATGACATAGCCGACTAACCAATCGTCTGCAGATAATGGATCTTCTATTCCAAGAAACTCTTTCGGAGCTCTCTTCCGAAACCGTTCAAACAACGCGTTCGGGTCATGCTGCCTTTGATTTATAACAATCGCAGGTTGGGCTTGAACCGATTCGGGTCTTCTTTGTAATACCTCTAGCAATTGTCTCTGTATTTCTGCCAACTCTCTGGCATGATCTTCCTCTCTCTTTGCCAATTGTTCCTGTAGCCTAGCCTGATTCTCATTAGCTTGACATTGCGGATCAATCACTGCCTGCATCATCAGTTGAAACTGATTCTGCATAGTGTTATCAGGGATATATTCTTCAATTAGCCCAGTGTGATCACTATTGCTTGAGGTGGGATTGCCGTTTACGGGTCTTTTGCGAGGTGGCATGATGATGCAAAGCAAATTGTTAATACATACAAATCAAACAAATGTCACACATTGCTCACACGATACTAGCTAACGAAGTGTCTAACGAATCCTCTCCACGTCCTTAGGATTTCTAGTTTCTTTTAATTGCTTCAAACACGTCTCGCTCTGATACCAGTCTGTTGCGACCCCGGACCGGGTCCATGGCCTAATCCGGGATCGGGACTAAGTGAGTGATGTGATGTAATGTCAAAGTGTGGTGATAGGATTCACACATTTATTTAATTTATCACAGGTGTCCGTGGCAGGCTAATGAGAACCAAGCAAGATTCCAAGAACAACTAGCAAAGAAAGATGATGAGATGGCACAAGTTCAGAGGCAACTTTTGGAAGTGCTTCAAAACAGGAATTGTCACGCCCCCGAACCGAAACCTCGGGGGCGGGAATGGGATTAAAGTATAAATGTATTTTACTTCTCCCAGGATCCGCGTGTGTGAAGACAACACATTTTGAATATTTTTGCGGAAGCTTTCGTGGCATTGCGACCCGGAGTCCGTGGCCATCGGATTCCGTGTCGCACTCAACCTTTAGCGTATAGCTAATATATCATGAATCATATCAGACTGGAGTAAACCATCACAATAAATTACAGAGCTGACAGTAACAGGATATTACATTCCCAAATATGGTCAAGTTACAATTATCAATGTACATTAATTAAGAATCCCAAGAAAAAGGCTAATAAAAGCCATACAACAATAAGCTATAAACTACTACCCAAATGTGACATAGCTCCGGTGTCAAGCTCAATGTCTACATGACATAGCCGACTAACCAATCGTCTGCAGATAATGGATCTTCTATTCCAAGAAACTCTTTCGGAGCTCTCTTCCGAAACCGTTCAAACAACGCGTTCGGGTCATGCTGCCTTTGATTTATAACAATCGCAGGTTGGGCTTGAACCGATTCGGGTCTTGTTTGTAATACCTCTAGCAATTGTCTCTGTATTTCTGTCAACTCTCTGGCATGATCTTCCTCTCTCTTTGCCAATTGTTCCTGTAGCCTAGCCTGATTCTCATTAGCTTGACATTGCGGATCAATCACTGCCTGCATCATCAGTTGAAACTGATTCTGCATAGTGTTATCAGGGATATATTCTTCAATTAGCCCAGTGTGATCACTATTGCTTGAGGTGGGATTGCCGTTTACGGGACTTTTGCGAGGTGGCATGATGATGCAAAGCAAATTGTTAATACATACAAATCAAACAAATGTCACACATTGCCCACACGATACTAGCTAACGAAGTGTCTAACGAATCCTCTCCACGTCCTTAGGATTTCTAGTTTCTTTTAATTGCTTCAAACACGTCTCGCTCTGATACCAGTCTGTTGCGACCCCGGACCGGGTCCATGGCCTAATCCGGGATCGGGACTAAGTGAGTGATGTGATGTAATGTCAAAGTGTGGTGATAGGATTCACACATTTATTTAATTTATCACAGGTGTCCGTGGCAGGCTAATGAGAACCAAGCAAGATTCCAAGAACAACTAGCAAAGAAAGATGATGAGATGGCACAAGTTCAGAGGCAACTTTTGGAAGTGCTTCAAAACAGGAATTGTCACGCCCCCGAACCGAAACCTCGGGCGCGGGAATTGGATTAAAGCATAAATGTATTTTACTTCTCCCAGGATCCGCGTGTGTGAAGACAACACATTTTGAATATTTTTGCGGAAGCTTTCGTGGCATTGCGACCCGGAGTCCGTGGCCATCGGATTCCGTGTCGCACTCAACCTTTAGCGTAGAGCTAATATATCATGAATCATATCAGACTGGAGTAAACCATCACAATAAATTACAGAGCTGACAGTAACAGGATATTACATTCCCAAATATGGTCAAGTTACAATTATCAATGTACATTAATTAAGAATCCCAAGAAAAAGGCTAATAAAAGCCATACAACAATAAGCTATAAACTACTACCCAAATGTGACATAGCTCCGGTGTCAAGCTCAATGTCTACATGACATAGCCGACTAACCAATCGTCTGCAGATAATGGATCTTCTATTCCAAGAAACTCTTTCGGAGCTCTCTTCCGAAACCGTTCAAACAACGCGTTCGGGTCATACTGCCTTTGATTTATAACAATCGAAGGTTGGGCTTGAACCGATTCGGGTCTTCTTTGTAATACCTCTAGCAATTGTCTCTGTATTTCTGTCAACTCTCTGGCATGATCTTCCTCTCTCTTTGCCAATTGTTCCTGTAGCCTAGCCTGATTCTCATTAGCTTGACATTGCGGATCAATCACTGCCTGCATCATCAGTTGAAACTGATTCTGCATAGTGTTATCAGGGATATATTCTTCAATTAGCCCAGTGTGATCACTATTGCTTGAGGTGGGATTGCCGTTTACGGGTCTTTTGCGAGGTGGCATGATGATGCAAAGCAAATTGTTAATACATACAAATCAAACAAATGTCACACATTGCCCACACGATACTAGCTAACGAAGTGTCTAACGAATCCTCTCCACGTCCTTAGGATTTCTAGTTTCTTTTAATTGCTTCAAACACGTCTCGCTCTGATACCAGTCTGTTGCGACCCCGGACCGGGTCCATGGCCTAATCCGGGATCGGGACTAAGTGAGTGATGTGATGTAATGTCAAAGTGTGGTGATAGATTTCACACATTTATTTAATTTATCACAGGTGTCCGTGGCAGGCTAATGAGAACCAAGCAAGATTCCAAGAACAACTAGCAAAGAAAGATGATGAGATGGCACAAGTTCAGAGGCAACTTTTGGAAGTGCTTCAAAACAGGAATTGTCACGCCCCCGAACCGAAACCTCGGGGGCGGGAATGGTATTAAGGCATAAATGTATTTTACTTCTCCCAGGATCCGCGTGTGTGAAGACAACACATTTTGAATATTTTTGCGGAAGCTTTCGTGGCATTGCGACCCGGAGTCCGTGGCCATCGGATTCCGTGTCGCACTCAACCTTTAGCGTATAGCTAATATATCATGAATCATATCAGACTGGAGTAAACCATCACAATAAATTACAGAGCTGACAGTAACAGGATATTACATTCCCAAATATGGTCAAGTTACAATTATCAATGTACATTAATTAAGAATCCCAAGAAAAAGGCTAATAAAAGCCATACAACAATAAGCTATAAACTACTACCCAAATGTGACATAGCTCCGGTGTCAAGCTCAATGTCTACATGACATAGCCGACTAACCAATCGTCTGCAGATAATGGATCTTCTATTCCAAGAAACTCTTTCGGAGCTCTCTTCCGAAACCGTTCAAACAACGCGTTCGGGTCATGCTGCCTTTGATTTATAACAATCGCAGGTTGGGCTTGAACCGATTCGGGTCTTCTTTGTAATACCTCTAGCAATTGTCTCTGTATTTCTGTCAACTCTCTGGCATGATCTTCCTCTCTCTTTGCCAATTGTTCCTGTAGCCTAGCCTGATTCTCATTAGCTTGACATTGCGGATCAATCACTGCCTGCATCATCAGTTGAAATTGATTCTGCATAGTGTTATCAGGGATATATTCTTCAATTAGCCCAGTGTGATCACTATTGCTTGAGGTGGGATTGCCGTTTACGGGTCTTTTGCGAGGTGGCATGATGATGCAAAGCAAATTGTTAATACATACAAATCAAACAAATGTCACACATTGCTCACACGATACTAGCTAACGAAGTGTCTAACGAATCCTCTCCACGTCCTTAGGATTTCTAGTTTCTTTTAATTGCTTCAAACACGTCTCGCTCTGATACCAGTCTGTTGCGACCCCGGACCGGGTCCATGGCCTAATCCGGGATCGGGACTAAGTGAGTGATGTGATGTAATGTCAAAGTGTGGTGATAGGATTCACACATTTATTTAATTTATCACAGGTGTCCGTGGCAGGCTAATGAGAACCAAGCAAGATTCCAAGAACAACTAGCAAAGAAAGATGATGAGATGGCACAAGTTCAGAGGCAACTTTTGGAAGTGCTTCAAAACAGGAATTGTCACGCCCCCGAACCGAAACCTCGGGGGCGGGAATGGGATTAAAGCATAAATGTATTTTACTTCTCCCAGGATCCGCGTGTGTGAAGACAACACATTTTGAATATTTTTGCGGAAGTTTTCGTGGCATTGCGACCCGGAGTCCGTGGCCATCGGATTCCGTGTCGCACTCAACCTTTAGCGTATAGCTAATATATCATGAATCATATCAGACTGGAGTAAACCATCACAATAAATTACAGAGCTGACAGTAACAGGATATTACATTCCCAAATTTGGTCAAGTTACAATTATCAATGTACATTAATTAAGAATCCCAAGAAAAAGGCTAATAAAAGCCATACAACAATAAGCTATAAACTACTACCCAAATGTGACATAGCTCCGGTGTCAAGCTCAATGTCTAAATGACATAGCCGACTAACCAATCGTCTGCAGATAATGGATCTTCTATTCCAAGAAACTCTTTCGGAGCTCTCTTCCGAAACCGTTCAAACAACGCGTTCGGGTCATGCTGCCTTTGATTTATAACAATCGAAGGTTGGGCTTGAACCGATTCGGGTCTTCTTTGTAATACCTCTAGCAATTGTCTCTGTATTTCTGTCAACTCTCTGGCATGATCTTCCTCTCTCTTTGCCAATTGTTCCTGTAGCCTAGCCTGATTCTCATTAGCTTGACATTGCGGATCAATCACTGCCTGCATCATCAGTTGAAACTGATTCTGCATAGTGTTATCAGGGATATATTCTTCAATTAGCCCAGTGTGATCACTATTGCTTGAGGTGGGATTGCCGTTTACGGGTCTTTTGCGAGGTGGCATGATGATGCAAAGCAAATTGTTAATACATACAAATCAAACAAATGTCACACATTGCCCACACGATACTAGCTAACGAAGTGTCTAACGAATCCTCTCCACGTCCTTAGGACTTCTAGTTTCTTTTAATTGCTTCAAACACGTCTCGCTCTGATACCAGTCTGTTGCGACCCCGGACCGGGTCCATGGCCTAATCCGGGATCGGGACTAAGTGAGTGATGTGATGTAATGTCAAAGTGTGGTGATAGGATTCACACATTTATTTAATTTATCACAGGTGTCCGTGGCAGGCTAATGAGAACCAAGCAAGATTCCAAGAACAACTAGCAAAGAAAGATGATGAGATGGCACAAGTTCAGAGGCAACTTTTGGAAGTGCTTCAAAACAGGAATTGTCACGCCCCCGAACCGAAACCTCGGGGGCCGGAATTGGATTAAAGCATAAATGTATTTTACTTCTCCCAGGATCCGCGTGTGTGAAGACAACACATTTTGAATATTTTTGCGGAAGCTTTCGTGGCATTGCGACCCGGAGTCCGTGGCCATCGGATTCCGTGTCGCACTCAACCTTTAGCGTAGAGCTAATATATCATGAATCATATCAGACTGGAGTAAACCATCACAATAAATTACAGAGCTGACAGTAACAGGATATTACATTCCCAAATATGGTCAAGTTACAATTATCAATGTACATTAATTAAGAATCCCAAGAAAAAGGCTAATAAAAGCCATACAACAATAAGCTATAAACTACTACCCAAATGTGACATAGCTCCGGTGTCAAGCTCAATGTCTAAATGACATAGCCGACTAACCAATCGTCTGCAGATAATGGATCTTCTATTCCAAGAAACTCTTTCGGAGCTCTCTTCCGAAACCGTTCAAACAACGCGTTCGGGTCATGCTGCCTTTGATTTATAACAATCGCAGGTTGGGCTTGAACCGATTCGGGTCTTCTTTGTAATACCTCTAGCAATTGTCTCTGTATTTCTGTCAACTCTCTGGCATGATCTTCCTCTCTCTTTGCCAATTGTTCCTGTAGCCTAGCCTGATTCTCATTAGCTTGACATTGCGGATCAATCACTGCCTGCATCATCAGTTGAAACTGATTCTGCATAGTGTTATCAGGGATATATTCTTCAATTAGCCCAGTGTGATCACTATTGCTTGAGGTGGGATTGCCGTTTACGGGTCTTTTGCGAGGTGGCATGATGATGCAAAGCAAATTGTTAATACATACAAATCAAACAAATGTCACACATTGCCCACACGATACTAGCTAACGAAGTGTCTAACGAATCCTCTCCACGTCCTTAGGATTTCTAGTTTCTTTTAATTGCTTCAAACACGTCTCGCTCTGATACCAGTCTGTTGCGACCCCGGACCGGGTCCATGGCCTAATCCGGGATCGGGACTAAGTGAGTGATGTGATGTAATGTCAAAGTGTGGTGATAGGATTCACACATTTATTTAATTTATCACAGGTGTCCGTGGCAGGCTAATGAGAACCAAGCAAGATTCCAAGAACAACTAGCAAAGAAAGATGATGAGATGGCACAAGTTCAGAGGCAACTTTTGGAAGTGCTTCAAAACAGGAATTGTCACGCCCCCGAACCGAAACCTCGGGGGCGGGAATTGGATTAAAGCATAAATGTATTTTACTTCTCCCAGGATCCGCGTGTGTGAAGACAACACATTTTGAATATTTTTGCGGAAGCTTTCGTGGCATTGCGACCCGGAGTCCGTCGCCATCGGATTCCGTGTCGCACTCAACCTTTAGCGTAGAGCTAATATATCATGAATCATATCAGACTGGAGTAAACCATCACAATAAATTACAAAGCTGACAGTAACAGGATATTACATTCCCAAATATGGTCAAGTTACAATTATCAATGTACATTAATTAAGAATCCCAAGAAAAAGGCTAATAAAAGCCATACAACAATAAGCTATAAACTACTACCCAAATGTGACATAGCTCCGGTGTCAAGCTCAATGTCTACATGACATAGCCGACTAACCAATCGTCTGCAGATAATGGATCTTCTATTCCAAGAAACTCTTTCGGAGCTCTCTTCCGAAACCGTTCAAACAACGCGTTCGGGTCATGCTGCCTTTGATTTATAACAATCGAAGGTTGGGCTTGAACCGATTCGGGTCTTCTTTGTAATACCTCTAGCAATTGTCTCTGTATTTCTGTCAACTCTCTGGCATGATCTTCCTCTCTCTTTGCCAATTGTTCCTGTAGCCTAGCCTGATTCTCATTAGCTTGACATTGCGGATCAATCACTGCCTGCATCATCAGTTGAAAATGATTCTGCATAGTGTTGTCAGGGATATATTCTTCAATTAGCCCAGTGTGGTCACTATTGCTTGAGGTGGGATTGCCGTTTACGGGTCTTTTGCGAGGTGGCATGATGATGCAAAGCAAATTGTTAATACATACAAATCAAACAAATGTCACACATTGCCCACACGATACTAGCTAACGAAGTGTCTAACGAATCCTCTCCATGTCCTTAGGATTTCTAGTTTCTTTTAATTGCTTCAAACACGTCTCGCTCTGATACCAGTCTGATGCGACCCCGGACCGGGTCCATGGCCTAATCCGGGATCGGGACTAAGTGAGTGATGTGATGTAATGTCAAAGTGTGGTGATAGGATTCACACATTTATTTAATTTATCACAGGTGTCCGTGGCAGGCTAATGAGAACCAAGCAAGATTCCAAGAACAACTAGCAAAGAAAGATGATGAGATGGCACAAGTTCAGAGGCAACTTTTGGAAGTGCTTCAAAACAGGAATTGTCACAGCCCCCAACCGAAACCTCGGGGGCGGGAATGGGATTAAGGCATAAATGTATTTTACTTCTCCCAGGATCCGCGTGTGTGAAGACAACACATTTTGAATATTTTTGCGGAAGCTTTCGTGGCATTGCGACCCGGAGTCCGTGGCCATCGGATTCCGTGTCGCACTCAACCTTTAGCGTATAGCTAATATATCATGAATCATATCAGACTGGAGTAAACCATCACAATAAATTACAGAGCTGACAGTAACAGGATATTACATTCCCAAATATGGTCAAGTTACAATTATCAATGTACATTAATTAAGAATCCCAAGAAAAAGGCTAATAAAAGCCATACAACAATAAGCTATAAACTACTACCCAAATGTGACATAGCTCCGGTGTCAAGCTCAATGTCTACATGACATAGCCGACTAACCAATCGTCTGCAGATAATGGATCTTCTATTCCAAGAAACTCTTTCGGAGCTCTCTTCCGAAACCGTTCAAACAACGCGTTCGGGTCATGCTGCCTTTGATTTATAACAATCGCAGGTTGGGCTTGAACCGATTCGGGTCTTCTTTGTAATACCTCTAGCAATTGTCTCTGTATTTCTGTCAACTCTCTGGCATGATCTTCCTCTCTCTTTGCCAATTGTTCCTGTAGCCTAGCCTGATTCTCATTAGCTTGACATTGCGGATCAATCACTGCCTGCATCATCAGTTGAAACTGATTCTGCATAGTGTTATCAGGGATATATTCTTCAATTAGCCCAGTGTGATCACTATTGCTTGAGGTGGGATTGCCGTTTACGGGTCTTTTGCGAGGTGGCATGATGATGCAAAGCAAATTGTTAATACATACAAATCAAACAACTGTCACACATTGCTCACACGATACTAGCTAACGAAGTGTCTAACGAATCCTCTCCACGTCCTTAGGATTTCTAGTTTCTTTTAATTGCTTCAAACACGTCTCGCTCTGATACCAGTCTGCTGCGACCCCGGACCGGGTCCATGGCCTAATCCGGGATCGGGACTAAGTGAGTGATGTGATGTAATGTCAAAGTGCGGTGATAGGATTCACACATTTATTTAATTTATCACAGGTGTCCGTGGCAGGCTAATGAGAACCAACGAAGATTCCAAGAACAACTAGCAAAGAAAGATGATGAGATGGCACAAGTTCAGAGGCAACTTTTGGAAGTGCTTCAAAACAGGAATTGTCACGCCCCCGAACCGAAACCTCGGGGGCGGGAATGGGATTAAAGCATAAATGTATTTTACTTCTTCCAGGATCCGCGTGTGTGAAGACAACACATTTTGAATATTTTTGCGGAAGCTTTCGTGGCATTGCGACCCGGAGTCCGTGGCCATCGGATTCCGTGTCGCACTCAACCTTTAGCGTATAGCTAATATATCATGAATCATATCAGACTGGAGTAAACCATCACAATAAATTACAGAGCTGACAGTAACAGGAGATTACATTCCCAAATATGGTCAAGTTACAATTATCAATGTACATTAATTAAGAAACCCAAGAAAAAGGCTAATAAAAACCATACAACAATAAGCTATAAACTACTACCCAAATGTGACATAGCTCCGGTGTCAAGCTCAATGTCTACATGACATAGCCGACTAACCAATCGTCTGCAGATAATGGATCATCTATTCCAAGAAACTCTTTCGGAGCTCTCTTCCGAAACCGTTCAAACAACGCGTTCGGGTCATGCTGCCTTTGATTTATAACAATCGCAGGTTGGGCTTGAACCGATTCGGGTCTTCTTTGTAATACCTCTAGCAATTGTCTCTGTATTTCTGTCAACTCTCTGGCATGATCTTCCTCTCTCTTTGCCAATTGTTCCTGTAGCCTAGCCTGATTCTCATTAGCTTGACCTTGCGGATCAATCACTGCCTGCATCATCAGTTGAAACTGATTCTGCATAGTGTTATCAGGGATATATTCTTCAATTAGCCCAGTGTGATCACTATTGCTTGAGGTGGGATTGCCGTTTACGGGTCTTTTGCGAGGTGGCATGATGATGCAAAGCAAATTGTTAATACATACAAATCAAACAAATGTCACACATTGCCCACGCGATACTAGCTAACGAAGTGTCTAACGAATCCTCTCCACGTCCTTAGGATTTCTAGTTTCTTTTAATTGCTTCAAACACGTCTCGCTCTGATACCAGTCTGTTGCGACCCCGGACCGGGTCCATGGCCTAATCCGGGATCGGGACTAAGTGAGTGATGTGATGTAATGTCAAAGTGTGGTGATAGGATTCACACATTTATTTAATTTATCACAGGTGTCCGTGGCAGGCTAACGAGAACCAAGCAAGATTCCAAGAACAACTAGCAAAGAAAGATGATGAGATGGCACAAGTTCAGAGGCAACTTTTGGAAGTGCTTCAAAACAGGAATTGTCACGGCCCCGAACCGAAACCTCGGGGGCGGGAATGGGATTAAAGCATAAATGTATTTTCCTTCTCCCAGGATCCGCGTGTGTGAAGACAACACATTTTGAATATTTTTGCGGAAGCTTTCGTGGCATTGCGACCCGGAGTCCGTGGCCATCGGATTCCGTGTCGCACTCAACCTTTAGCGTAGAGCTAATATATCATGAATCATATCAGACTGGAGTAAACCATCACAACAAATTACAGAGCTGACAGTAACAGGATATTACATTCCCAAATATGGTCAAGTTACAATTATCAATGTACATTAATTAAGAATCCCAAGAAAAAGGCTAATAAAAGCCATACAACAATAAGCTATAAACTACTACCCAAATGTGACATAGCTCCGGTGTCAAGCTCAATGTCTACATGACATAGCCGACTAACCAATCGTCTGCAGATAATGGATCTTCTATTCCAAGAAACTCTTTCGGAGCTCTCTTCCGAAACCGTTCAAACAACGCGTTCGGGTCATGCTGCCTTTGATTTATAACAATCGAAGGTTGGGCTTGAACCGATTCGGGTCTTCTTTGTAATACCTCTAGCAATTGTCTCTGTATTTCTGTCAACTCTCTGGCATGATCTTCCTCTCTCTTTGCCAATTGTTCCTGTAGCCTAGCCTGATTCTCATTAGCTTGACATTGCGGATCAATCACTGCCTGCATCATCAGTTGAAACTGATTCTGCATAGTGTTATCAGGGATATATTCTTCAATTAGCCCAGTGTGATCACTATTGCTTGAGGTGGGATTGCCGTTTACGGGTCTTTTGCGAGGTGGCATGATGATGCAAAGCAAATTGTTAATACATACAAATCAAACAAATGTCACACATTGCTCACACGATACTAGCTAACGAAGTGTCTAACGAATCCTCTCCACGTCCTTAGGATTTCTAGTTTCTTTTAATTGCTTCAAACACGTCTCGCTCTGATACCAGTCTGTTGCGACCCCGGACCGGGTCCATGGCCTAATCCGGGATCGGGACTAAGTGAGTGATGTGATGTAATGTCAAAGTGTGGTGATAGGATTCACACATTTATTTAATTTATCACAGGTGTCCGTGGCAGGCTAATGAGAACCAAGCAAGATTCCAAGAACAACTAGCAAAGAAAGATGATGAGATGGCACAAGTTCAGAGGCAACTTTTGGAAGTGCTTCAAAACAGGAATTGTCACGCCCCCGAACCGAAACCTCGGGGGCGGGAATGGGATTAAAGTATAAATGTATTTTACTTCTCCCAGGATCCGCGTGTGTGAAGACAACACATTTTGAATATTTTTGCGGAAGCTTTCATGGCATTGCGACCCGGAGTCCGTGGCCATCGGATTCCGTGTCGCACTCAACCTTTAGCGTATAGCTAATATATCATGAATCATATCAGACTGGAGTAAACCATCACAATAAATTACAGAGCTGACAGTAACAGGATATTACATTCCCAAATATGGTCAAGTTACAATTATCAATGTACATTAATTAAGAATCCCAAGAAAAAGGCTAATAAAAGCCATACAACAATAAGCTATAAACTACTACCCAAATGTGACATAGCTCCGGTGTCAAGCTCAATGTCTACATGACATAGCCGACTAACCAATCGTCTGCAGATAATGGATCTTCTATTCCAAGAAACTCTTTCGGAGCTCTCTTCCGAAACCGTTCAAACAACGCGTTCGGGTCATGCTGCCTTTGATTTATAACAATCGCAGGTTGGGCTTGAACCGATTCGGGTCTTGTTTGTAATACCTCTAGCAATTGTCTCTGTATTTCTGTCAACTCTCTGGCATGATCTTCCTCTCTCTTTGCCAATTGTTCCTGTAGCCTAGCCTGATTCTCATTAGCTTGACATTGCGGATCAATCACTGCCTGCATCATCAGTTGAAACTGATTCTGCATAGTGTTATCAGGGATATATTCTTCAATTAGCCCAGTGTGATCACTATTGCTTGAGGTGGGATTGCCGTTTACGGGTCTTTTGCGAGGTGGCATGATGATGCAAAGCAAATTGTTAATACATACAAATCAAACAAATGTCACACATTGCTCACACGATACTAGCTAACGAAGTGTCTAACGAATCCTCTCCACGTCCTTAGGATTTCTAGTTTCTTTTAATTGCTTCAAACACGTCTCGCTCTGATACCAGTCTGTTGCGACCCCGGACCGGGTCCATGGCCTAATCCGGGATCGGGACTAAGTGAGTGATGTGATGTAATGTCAAAGTGTGGTGATAGGATTCACACATTTATTTAATTTATCACAGGTGTCCGTGGCAGGCTAATGAGAACCAAGCAAGATTCCAAGAACAACTAGCAAAGAAAGATGATGAGATGGCACAAGTTCAGAGGCAACTTTTGGAAGTGCTTCAAAACAGGAATTGTCACGCCCCCGAACCGAAACCTCGGGGGCGGGAATTGGATTAAAGCATAAATGTATTTTACTTCTCCCAGGATCCGCGTGTGTGAAGACAACACATTTTGAATATTTTTGCGGAAGCTTTCGTGGCATTGCGACCCGGAGTCCGTCGCCATCGGATTCCGTGTCGCACTCAACCTTTAGCGTAGAGCTAATATATCATGAATCATATCAGACTGGAGTAAACCATCACAATAAATTACAAAGCTGACAGTAACAGGATATTACATTCCCAAATATGGTCAAGTTACAATTATCAATGTACATTAATTAAGAATCCCAAGAAAAAGGCTAATAAAAGCCATACAACAATAAGCTATAAACTACTACCCAAATGTGACATAGCTCCGGTGTCAAGCTCAATGTCTACATGACATAGCCGACTAACCAATCGTCTGCAGATAATGGATCTTCTATTCCAAGAAACTCTTTCGGAGCTCTCTTCCGAAACCGTTCAAACAACGCGTTCGGGTCATGCTGCCTTTGATTTATAACAATCGAAGGTTGGGCTTGAACCGATTCGGGTCTTCTTTGTAATACCTCTAGCAATTGTCTCTGTATTTCTGTCAACTCTCTGGCATGATCTTCCTCTCTCTTTGCCAATTGTTCCTGTAGCCTAGCCTGATTCTCATTAGCTTGACATTGCGGATCAATCACTGCCTGCATCATCAGTTGAAACTGATTCTGCATAGTGTTGTCAGGGATATATTCTTCAATTAGCCCAGTGTGATCACTATTGCTTGAGGTGGGATTGCCGTTTACGGGTCTTTTGCGAGGTGGCATGATGATGCAAAGCAAATTGTTAATACATACAAATCAAACAAATGTCACACATTGCCCACACGATACTAGCTAACGAAGTGTCTAACGAATCCTCTCCATGTCCTTAGGATTTCTAGTTTCTTTTAATTGCTTCAAACACGTCTCGCTCTGATACCAGTCTGTTGCGACCCCGGACCGGGTCCATGGCCTAATCCGGGATCGGGACTAAGTGAGTGATGTGATGTAATGTCAAAGTGTGGTGATAGGATTCACACATTTATTTAATTTATCACAGGTGTCCGTGGCAGGCTAATGAGAACCAAGCAAGATTCCAAGAACAACTAGCAAAGAAAGATGATGAGATGGCACAAGTTCAGAGGCAACTTTTGGAAGTGCTTCAAAACAGGAATTGTCACAGCCCCCAACCGAAACCTCGGGGGCGGGAATGGGATTAAGGCATAAATGTATTTTACTTCTCCCAGGATCCGCGTGTGTGAAGACAACACATTTTGAATATTTTTGCGGAAGCTTTCGTGGCATTGCGACCCGGAGTCCGTGGCCATCGGATTCCGTGTCGCACTCAACCTTTAGCGTATAGCTAATATATCATGAATCATATCAGACTGGAGTAAACCATCACAATAAATTACAGAGCTGACAGTAACAGGATATTACATTCCCAAATATGGTCAAGTTACAATTATCAATGTACATTAATTAAGAATCCCAAGAAAAAGGCTAATAAAAGCCATACAACAATAAGCTATAAACTACTACCCAAATGTGACATAGCTCCGGTGTCAAGCTCAATGTCTACATGACATAGCCGACTAACCAATCGTCTGCAGATAATGGATCTTCTATTCCAAGAAACTCTTTCGGAGCTCTCTTCCGAAACCGTTCAAACAACGCGTTCGGGTCATGCTGCCTTTGATTTATAACAATCGCAGGTTGGGCTTGAACCGATTCGGGTCTTCTTTGTAATACCTCTAGCAATTGTCTCTGTATTTCTGTCAACTCTCTGGCATGATCTTCCTCTCTCTTTGCCAATTGTTCCTGTAGCCTAGCCTGATTCTCATTAGCTTGACATTGCGGATCAATCACTGCCTGCATCATCAGTTGAAACTGATTCTGCATAGTGTTATCAGGGATATATTCTTCAATTAGCCCAGTGTGATCACTATTGCTTGAGGTGGGATTGCCGTTTACGGGTCTTTTGCGAGGTGGCATGATGATGCAAAGCAAATTGTTAATACATACAAATCAAACAAATGTCACACATTGCTCACACGATACTAGCTAACGAAGTGTCTAACGAATCCTCTCCACGTCCTTAGGATTTCTAGTTTCTTTTAATTGCTTCAAACACGTCTCGCTCTGATACCAGTCTGCTGCGACCCCGGACCGGGTCCATGGCCTAATCCGGGATCGGGACTAAGTGAGTGATGTGATGTAATGTCAAAGTGCGGTGATAGGATTCACACATTTATTTAATTTATCACAGGTGTCCGTGGCAGGCTAATGAGAACCAACGAAGATTCCAAGAACAACTAGCAAAGAAAGATGATGAGATGGCACAAGTTCAGAGGCAACTTTTGGAAGTGCTTCAAAACAGGAATTGTCACGCCCCCGAACCGAAACCTCGGGGGCGGGAATGGGATTAAAGCATAAATGTATTTTACTTCTTCCAGGATCCGCGTGTGTGAAGACAACACATTTTGAATATTTTTGCGGAAGCTTTCGTGGCATTGCGACCCGGAGTCCGTGGCCATCGGATTCCGTGTCGCACTCAACCTTTAGCGTATAGCTAATATATCATGAATCATATCAGACTGGAGTAAACCATCACAATAAATTACAGAGCTGACAGTAACAGGAGATTACATTCCCAAATATGGTCAAGTTACAATTATCAATGTACATTAATTAAGAATCCCAAGAAAAAGGCTAATAAAAACCATACAACAATAAGCTATAAACTACTACCCAAATGTGACATAGCTCCGGTGTCAAGCTCAATGTCTACATGACATAGCCGACTAACCAATCGTCTGCAGATAATGGATCATCTATTCCAAGAAACTCTTTCGGAGCTCTCTTCCGAAACCGTTCAAACAACGCGTTCGGGTCATGCTGCCTTTGATTTATAACAATCGCAGGTTGGGCTTAAACCGATTCGGGTCTTCTTTGTAATACCTCTAGCAATTGTCTCTGTATTTCTGTCAACTCTCTGGCATGATCTTCCTCTCTCTTTGCCAATTGTTCCTGTAGCCTAGCCTGATTCTCATTAGCTTGACATTGCGGATCAATCACTGCCTGCATCATCAGTTGAAACTGATTCTGCATAGTGTTATCAGGGATATATTCTTCAATTAGCCCAGTGTGATCACTATTGCTTGAGGTGGGATTGCCGTTTACGGGTCTTTTGCGAGGTGGCATGATGATGCAAAGCAAATTGTTAATACATACAAATCAAACAAATGTCACACATTGCCCACGCGATACTAGCTAACGAAGTGTCTAACGAATCCTCTCCACGTCCTTAGGATTTCTAGTTTCTTTTAATTGCTTCAAACACGTCTCGCTCTGATACCAGTCTGTTGCGACCCCGGACCGGGTCCATGGCCTAATCCGGGATCGGGACTAAGTGAGTGATGTGATGTAATGTCAAAGTGTGGTGATAGGATTCACACATTTATTTAATTTATCACAGGTGTCCGTGGCAGGCTAACGAGAACCAAGCAAGATTCCAAGAACAACTAGCAAAGAAAGATGATGAGATGGCACAAGTTCAGAGGCAACTTTTGGAAGTGCTTCAAAACAGGAATTGTCACGGCCCCGAACCGAAACCTCGGGGGCGGGAATGGGATTAAAGCATAAATGTATTTTACTTCTCCCAGGATCCGCGTGTGTGAAGACAACACATTTTGAATATTTTTGCGGAAGCTTTCGTGGCATTGCGACCCGGAGTCCGTGGCCATCGGATTCCGTGTCGCACTCAACCTTTAGCGTATAGCTAATATATCATGAATCATATCAGACTGGAGTAAACCATCACAATAAATTACAGAGCTGACAGTAACAGGATATTACATTCCCAAATATGGTCAAGTTACAATTATCAATGTACATTAATTAAGAATCCCAAGAAAAAGGCTAATAAAAGCCATACAACAATAAGCTATAAACTACTACCCAAATGTGACATAGCTCCGGTGTCAAGCTCAATGTCTACATGACATAGCCGACTAACCAATCGTCTGCAGATAATGGATCTTCTATTCCAAGAAACTCTTTCGGAGCTCTCTTCCGAAACCGTTCAAACAACGCGTTCGGGTCATGCTGCCTTTGATTTATAACAATCGAAGGTTGGGCTTGAACCGATTCGGGTCTTCTTTGTAATACCTCTAGCAATTGTCTCTGTATTTCTGTCAACTCTCTGGCATGATCTTCCTCTCTCTTTGCCAATTGTTCCTGTAGCCTAGCCTGATTCTCATTAGCTTGACATTGCGGATCAATCACTGCCTGCATCATCAGTTGAAACTGATTCTGCATAGTGTTGTCAGGGATATATTCTTCAATTAGCCCAGTGTGATCACTATTGCTTGAGGTGGGATTGCCGTTTACGGGTCTTTTGCGAGGTGGCATGATGATGCAAAGCAAATTGTTAATACATACAAATCAAACAAATGTCACACATTGCCCACACGATACTAGCTAACGAAGTGTCTAACGAATCCTCTCCATGTCCTTAGGATTTCTAGTTTCTTTTAATTGCTTCAAACACGTCTCGCTCTGATACCAGTCTGTTGCGACCCCGGACCGGGTCCATGGCCTAATCCGGGATCGGGACTAAGTGAGTGATGTGATGTAATGTCAAAGTGTGGTGATAGGATTCACACATTTATTTAATTTATCACAGGTGTCCGTGGCAGGCTAATGAGAACCAAGCAAGATTCCAAGAACAACTAGCAAAGAAAGATGATGAGATGGCACAAGTTCAGAGGCAACTTTTGGAAGTGCTTCAAAACAGGAATTGTCACGGCCCCCAACCGAAACCTCGGGGGCGGGAATGGGATTAAGGCATAAATGTATTTTACTTCTCCCAGGATCCGCGTGTGTGAAGACAACACATTTTGAATATTTTTGCGGAAGCTTTCGTGGCATTGCGACCCGGAGTCCGTGGCCATCGGATTCCGTGTCGCACTCAACCTTTAGCGTATAGCTAATATATCATGAATCATATCAGACTGGAGTAAACCATCACAATAAATTACAGAGCTGACAGTAACAGGATATTACATTCCCAAATATGGTCAAGTTACAATTATCAATGTACATTAATTAAGAATCCCAAGAAAAAGGCTAATAAAAGCCATACAACAATAAGCTATAAACTACTACCCAAATGTGACATAGCTCCGGTGTCAAGCTCAATGTCTACATGACATAGCCGACTAACCAATCGTCTGCAGATAATGGATCTTCTATTCCAAGAAACTCTTTCGGAGCTCTCTTCCGAAACCGTTCAAACAACGCGTTCGGGTCATGCTGCCTTTGATTTATAACAATCGCAGGTTGGGCTTGAACCGATTCGGGTCTTCTTTGTAATACCTCTAGCAATTGTCTCTGTATTTCTGTCAACTCTCTGGCATGATCTTCCTCTCTCTTTGCCAATTGTTCCTGTAGCCTAGCCTGATTCTCATTAGCTTGACATTGCGGATCAATCACTGCCTGCATCATCAGTTGAAACTGATTCTGCATAGTGTTATCAGGGATATATTCTTCAATTAGCCCAGTGTGATCACTATTGCTTGAGGTGGGATTGCCGTTTACGGGTCTTTTGCGAGGTGGCATGATGATGCAAAGCAAATTGTTAATACATACAAATCAAACAAATGTCACACATTGCTCACACGATACTAGCTAACGAAGTGTCTAACGAATCCTCTCCACGTCCTTAGGATTTCTAGTTTCTTTTAATTGCTTCAAACACGTCTCGCTCTGATACCAGTCTGCTGCGACCCCGGACCGGGTCCATGGCCTAATCCGGGATCGGGACTAAGTGAGTGATGTGATGTAATGTCAAAGTGCGGTGATAGGATTCACACATTTATTTAATTTATCACAGGTGTCCGTGGCAGGCTAATGAGAACCAACGAAGATTCCAAGAACAACTAGCAAAGAAAGATGATGAGATGGCACAAGTTCAGAGGCAACTTTTGGAAGTGCTTCAAAACAGGAATTGTCACGCCCCCGAACCGAAACCTCGGGGGCGGGAATGGGATTAAAGCATAAATGTATTTTACTTCTTCCAGGATCCGCGTGTGTGAAGACAACACATTTTGAATATTTTTGCGGAAGCTTTCGTGGCATTGCGACCCGGAGTCCGTGGCCATCGGATTCCGTGTCGCACTCAACCTTTAGCGTATAGCTAATATATCATGAATCATATCAGACTGGAGTAAACCATCACAATAAATTACAGAGCTGACAGTAACAGGAGATTACATTCCCAAATATGGTCAAGTTACAATTATCAATGTACATTAATTAAGAATCCCAAGAAAAAGGCTAATAAAAACCATACAACAATAAGCTATAAACTACTACCCAAATGTGACATAGCTCCGGTGTCAAGCTCAATGTCTACATGACATAGCCGACTAACCAATCGTCTGCAGATAATGGATCATCTATTCCAAGAAACTCTTTCGGAGCTCTCTTCCGAAACCGTTCAAACAACGCGTTCGGGTCATGCTGCCTTTGATTTATAACAATCGCAGGTTGGGCTTAAACCGATTCGGGTCTTCTTTGTAATACCTCTAGCAATTGTCTCTGTATTTCTGTCAACTCTCTGGCATGATCTTCCTCTCTCTTTGCCAATTGTTCCTGTAGCCTAGCCTGATTCTCATTAGCTTGACATTGCGGATCAATCACTGCCTGCATCATCAGTTGAAACTGATTCTGCATAGTGTTATCAGGGATATATTCTTCAATTAGCCCAGTGTGATCACTATTGCTTGAGGTGGGATTGCCGTTTACGGGTCTTTTGCGAGGTGGCATGATGATGCAAAGCAAATTGTTAATACATACAAATCAAACAAATGTCACACATTGCCCACGCGATACTAGCTAACGAAGTGTCTAACGAATCCTCTCCACGTCCTTAGGATTTCTAGTTTCTTTTAATTGCTTCAAACACGTCTCGCTCTGATACCAGTCTGTTGCGACCCCGGACCGGGTCCATGGCCTAATCCGGGATCGGGACTAAGTGAGTGATGTGATGTAATGTCAAAGTGTGGTGATAGGATTCACACATTTATTTAATTTATCACAGGTGTCCGTGGCAGGCTAACGAGAACCAAGCAAGATTCCAAGAACAACTAGCAAAGAAAGATGATGAGATGGCACAAGTTCAGAGGCAACTTTTGGAAGTGCTTCAAAACAGGAATTGTCACGGCCCCGAACCGAAACCTCGGGGGCGGGAATGGGATTAAAGCATAAATGTATTTTACTTCTTCCAGGATCCGCGTGTGTGAAGACAACACATTTTGAATATTTTTGCGGAAGCTTTCGTGGCATTGCGACCCGGAGTCAGTGGCCATCGGATTCCGTGTCGCACTCAACCTTTAGCGTATAGCTAATATATCATGAATCATATCAGACTGGAGTAAACCATCACAATAAATTACAGAGCTGACAGTAACAGGATATTACATTCCCAAATATGGTCAAGTTACAATTATCAATGTACATTAATTAAGAATCCCAAGAAAAAGGCTAATAAAAGCCATACAACAATAAGCTATAAACTACTACCCAAATGTGACATAGCTCCGGTGTCAAGCTCAATGTCTACATGACATAGCCGACTAACCAATCGTCGGCAGATAATGGATCTTCTATTCCAAGAAACTCTTTCGGAGCTCTCTTCCGAAACCGTTCAAACAACGCGTTCGGGTCATGCTGCCTTTGATTTATAACAATCGCAGGTTGGGCTTGAACCGATTCGGGTCTTCTTTGTAATACCTCTAGCAATTGTCTCTGTATTTCTGCCAACTCTCTGGCATGATCTTCCTCTCTCTTTGCCAATTGTTCCTGTAGCCTAGCCTGATTCTCATTAGCTTGACATTGCGGATCAATCACTGCCTGCATCATCAGTTGAAACTGATTCTGCATAGTGTTATCAGGGATATATTCTTCAATTAGCCCAGTGTGATCACTATTGCTTGAGGTGGGATTGCCGTTTACGGGTCTTTTGCGAGGTGGCATGATGATGCAAAGCAAATTGTTAATACATACAAATCAAACAAATGTCACACATTGCTCACACGATACTAGCTAACGAAGTGTCTAACGAATCCTCTCCACGTCCTTAGGATTTCTAGTTTCTTTTAATTGCTTCAAACACGTCTCGCTCTGATACCAGTCTGTTGCGACCCCGGACCGGGTCCATGGCCTAATCCGGGATCGGGACTAAGTGAGTGATGTGATGTAATGTCAAAGTGTGGTGATAGGATTCACACATTTATTTAATTTATCACAGGTGTCCGTGGCAGGCTAATGAGAACCAAGCAAGATTCCAAGAACAACTAGCAAAGAAAGATGATGAGATGGCACAAGTTCAGAGGCAACTTTTGGAAGTGCTTCAAAACAGGAATTGTCACGCCCCCGAACCGAAACCTCGGGGGCGGGAATGGGATTAAGGTATAAATGTATTTTACTTCTCCCAGGATCCGCGTGTGTGAAGACAACACATTTTGAATATTTTTGCGGAAGCTTTCGTGGCATTGCGACCCGGAGTCCGTGGCCATCGGATTCCGTGTCGCACTCAACCTTTAGCGTATAGCTAATATATCATGAATCATATCAGACTGGAGTAAACCATCACAATAAATTACAGAGCTGACAGTAACAGGATATTACATTCCCAAATATGGTCAAGTTACAATTATCAATGTACATTAATTAAGAATCCCAAGAAAAAGGCTAATAAAAGCCATACAACAATAAGCTATAAACTACTACCCAAATGTGACATAGCTCCGGTGTCAAGCTCAATGTCTACATGACATAGCCGACTAACCAATCGTCTGCAGATAATGGATCTTCTATTCCAAGAAACTCTTTCGGAGCTCTCTTCCGAAACCGTTCAAACAACGCGTTCGGGTCATGCTGCCTTTGATTTATAACAATCGCAGGTTGGGCTTGAACCGATTCGGGTCTTCTTTGTAATACCTCTAGCAATTGTCTCTGTATTTCTGTCAACTCTCTGGCATGATCTTCCTCTCTCTTTGCCAATTGTTCATGTAGCCTAGCCTGATTCTCATTAGCTTGACATTGCGGATCAATCACTGCCTGCATCATCAGTTGAAACTGATTCTGCATAGTGTTATCAGGGATATATTCTTCAATTAGCCCAGTGTGATCACTATTGCTTGAGGTGGGATTGCCGTTTACGGGTCTTTTGCGAGGTGGCATGATGATGCAAAGCAAATTGTTAATACATACAAATCAAACAAATGTCACACATTGCTCACACGATACTAGCTAACGAAGTGTCTAACGAATCCTCTCCACGTCCTTAGGATTTCTAGTTTCTTTTAATTGCTTCAAACACGTCTCGCTCTGATACCAGTCTGTTGCGACCCCGGACCGGGTCCATGGCCTAATCCGGGATCGGGACTAAGTGAGTGATGTGATGTAATGTCAAAGTGTGGTGATAGGATTCACACATTTATTTAATTTATCACAGGTGTCCGTGGCAGGCTAATGAGAACCAAGCAAGATTCCAAGAACAACTAGCAAAGAAAGATGATGAGATGGCACAAGTTCAGAGGCAACTTTTGGAAGTGCTTCAAAACAGGAATTGTCACGCCCCCGAACCGAAACCTCGGGGGCGGGAATGGGATTAAGGCATAAATGTATTTTACTTCTCCCAGGATCCGCGTGTGTGAAGACAACACATTTTGAATATTTTTGCGGAAGCTTTCGTGGCATTGCGACCCGGAGTCCGTGGCCATCGGATTCCGTGTCGCACTCAACCTTTAGCGTATAGCTAATATATCATGAATCATATCAGACTGGAGTAAACCATCACAATAAATTACAGAGCTGACAGTAACAGGATATTACATTCCCAAATATGGTCAAGTTACAATTATCAATGTACATTAATTAAGAATCCCAAGAAAAAGGCTAATAAAAGCCATACAACAATAAGCTATAAACTACTACCCAAATGTGACATAGCTCCGGTGTCAAGCTCAATGTCTACATGACATAGCCGACTAACCAATCGTCTGCAGATAATGGATCTTCTATTCCAAGAAACTCTTTCGGAGCACTCTTCCGAAACCGTTCAAACAACGCGTTCGGGTCATGCTGCCTTTCATTTATAACAATCGCAGGTTGGGCTTGAACCGATTCGGGTCTTCTTTGTAATACCTCTAGCAATTGTCTCTGTATTTCTGTCAACTCTCTGGCATGATCTTCCTCTCTCTTTGCCAATTGTTCCTGTAGCCTAGCCTGATTCTCATTAGCTTGACATTGCGGATCAATCACTGCCTGCATCATCAGTTGAAACTGATTCTGCATAGTGTTATCAGGGATATATTCTTCAATTAGCCCAGTGTGATCACTATTGCTTGAGGTGGGATTGCCGTTTACGGGTCTTTTGCGAGGTGGCATGATGATGCAAAGCAAATTGTTAATACATACAAATCAAACAAATGTCACACATTGCTCACACGATACTAGCTAACGAAGTGTCTAACGAATCCTCTCCACGTCCTTAGGATTTCTAGTTTCTTTTAATTGCTTCAAACACGTCTCGCTCTGATACCAGTCTGTTGCGACCCCGGACCGGGTCCATGGCCTAATCCGGGATCGGGACTAAGTGAGTGATGTGATGTAATGTCAAAGTGTGGTGATAGGATTCACACATTTATTTAATTTATCACAGGTGTCCGTGGCAGGCTAATGAGAACCAAGCAAGATTCCAAGAACAACTAGCAAAGAAAGATGATGAGATGGCACAAGTTCAGAGGCAACTTTTGGAAGTGCTTCAAAACAGGAATTGTCACGCCCCCGAACCGAAACCTCGGGGGCGGGAATGGGATTAAGGTATAAATGTATTTTACTTCTCCCAGGATCCGCGTGTGTGAAGACAACACATTTTGAATATTTTTGCGGAAGCTTTCGTGGCATTGCGACCCGGAGTCCGTGGCCATCGGATTCCGTGTCGCACTCAACCTTTAGCGTATAGCTAATATATCATGAATCATATCAGACTGGAGTAAACCATCACAATAAATTACAGAGCTGACAGTAACAGGATATTACATTCCCAAATATGGTCAAGTTACAATTATCAATGTACATTAATTAAGAATCCCAAGAAAAAGGCTAATAAAAGCCATACAACAATAAGCTATAAACTACTACCCAAATGTGACATAGCTCCGGTGTCAAGCTCAATGTCTACATGACATAGCCGACTAACCAATCGTCTGCAGATAATGGATCTTCTATTCCAAGAAACTCTTTCGGAGCTCTCTTCCGAAACCGTTCAAACAACGCGTTCGGGTCATGCTGCCTTTGATTTATAACAATCGCAGGTTGGGCTTGAACCGATTCGGGTCTTCTTTGTAATACCTCTAGCAATTGTCTCTGTATTTCTGTCAACTCTCTGGCATGATCTTCCTCTCTCTTTGCCAATTGTTCATGTAGCCTAGCCTGATTCTCATTAGCTTGACATTGCGGATCAATCACTGCCTGCATCATCAGTTGAAACTGATTCTGCATAGTGTTATCAGGGATATATTCTTCAATTAGCCCAGTGTGATCACTATTGCTTGAGGTGGGATTGCCGTTTACGGGTCTTTTGCGAGGTGGCATGATGATGCAAAGCAAATTGTTAATACATACAAATCAAACAAATGTCACACATTGCTCACACGATACTAGCTAACGAAGTGTCTAACGAATCCTCTCCACGTCCTTAGGATTTCTAGTTTCTTTTAATTGCTTCAAACACGTCTCGCTCTGATACCAGTCTGTTGCGACCCCGGACCGGGTCCATGGCCTAATCCGGGATCGGGACTAAGTGAGTGATGTGATGTAATGTCAAAGTGTGGTGATAGGATTCACACATTTATTTAATTTATCACAGGTGTCCGTGGCAGGCTAATGAGAACCAAGCAAGATTCCAAGAACAACTAGCAAAGAAAGATGATGAGATGGCACAAGTTCAGAGGCAACTTTTGGAAGTGCTTCAAAACAGGAATTGTCACGCCCCCGAACCGAAACCTCGGGGGCGGGAATGGGATTAAGGCATAAATGTATTTTACTTCTCCCAGGATCCGCGTGTGTGAAGACAACACATTTTGAATATTTTTGCGGAAGCTTTCGTGGCATTGCGACCCGGAGTCCGTGGCCATCGGATTCCGTGTCGCACTCAACCTTTAGCGTATAGCTAATATATCATGAATCATATCAGACTGGAGTAAACCATCACAATAAATTACAGAGCTGACAGTAACAGGATATTACATTCCCAAATATGGTCAAGTTACAATTATCAATGTACATTAATTAAGAATCCCAAGAAAAAGGCTAATAAAAGCCATACAACAATAAGCTATAAACTACTACCCAAATGTGACATAGCTCCGGTGTCAAGCTCAATGTCTACATGACATAGCCGACTAACCAATCGTCTGCAGATAATGGATCTTCTATTCCAAGAAACTCTTTCGGAGCACTCTTCCGAAACCGTTCAAACAACGCGTTCGGGTCATGCTGCCTTTCATTTATAACAATCGCAGGTTGGGCTTGAACCGATTCGGGTCTTCTTTGTAATACCTCTAGCAATTGTCTCTGTATTTCTGTCAACTCTCTGGCATGATCTTCCTCTCTCTTTGCCAATTGTTCCTGTAGCCTAGCCTGATTCTCATTAGCTTGACATTGCGGATCAATCACTGCCTGCATCATCAGTTGAAACTGATTCTGCATAGTGTTATCAGGGATATATTCTTCAATTAGCCCAGTGTGATCACTATTGCTTGAGGTGGGATTGCCGTTTACGGGTCTTTTGCGAGGTGGCATGATGATGCAAAGCAAATTGTTAATACATACAAATCAAACAAATGTCACACATTGCTCACACGATACTAGCTAACGAAGTGTCTAACGAATCCTCTCCACGTCCTTAGGATTTCTAGTTTCTTTTAATTGCTTCAAACACGTCTCGCTCTGATACCAGTCTGTTGCGACCCCGGACCGGGTCCATGGCCTAATCCGGGATCGGGACTAAGTGAGTGATGTGATGTAATGTCAAAGTGTGGTGATAGGATTCACACATTTATTTAATTTATCACAGGTGTCCGTGGCAGGCTAATGAGAACCAAGCAAGATTCCAAGAACAACTAGCAAAGAAAGATGATGAGATGGCACAAGTTCAGAGGCAACTTTTGGAAGTGCTTCAAAACAGGAATTGTCACGCCCCCGAACCGAAACCTCGGGGGCGGGAATGGGATTAAAGCATAAATGTATTTTACTTCTCCCAGGATCCGCGTGTGTGAAGACAACACATTTTGAATATTTTTGCGGAAGCTTTCGTGGCATTACGACCCGGAGTCAGTGGCCATCGGATTCCGTGTCGCACTCAACCTTTAGCGTATAGCTAATATATCATGAATCATATCAGACTGGAGTAAACCATCACTATAAATTACAGAGCTGACAGTAACAGGATATTACATTCCCAAATATGGTCAAGTTACAATTATCAATGTACATTAATTAAGAATCCCAAGAAAAAGGCTAATAAAAGCCATACAACAATAAGCTATAAACTACTACCCAAATGTGACATAGCTCCGGTGTCAAGCTCAATGTCTACATGACATAGCCGACTAACCAATCGTCGGCAGATAATGGATCTTCTATTCCAAAAAACTCTTTCGGAGCTCTCTTCCGAAACCGTTCAAACAACGCGTTCGGGTCATGCTGCCTTTGATTTATAACAATCGCAGGTTGGGCTTGAACCGATTCGGGTCTTCTTTGTAATACCTCTAGCAATTGTCTCTGTATTTCTGTCAACTCTCTGGCATGATCTTCCTCTCTCTTTGCCAATTGTTCCTGTAGCCTAGCCTGATTCTCATTAGCTTGACATTGCGGATCAATCACTGCCTGCATCATCAGTTGAAACTGATTCTGCATAGTGTTATCAGGGATATATTCTTCAATTAGCCCAGTGTGATCACTATTGCTTGAGGTGGGATTTCCGTTTACGGGTCTTTTGCGAGGTGGCATGATGATGCAAAGCAAATTGTTAATACATACAAATCAAACAAATGTCACACATTGCTCACACGATACTAGCTAACGAAGTGTCTAACGAATCCTCTCCACGTCCTTAGGATTTCTAGTTTCTTTTAATTGCTTCAAACACGTCTCGCTCTGATACCAGTCTGTTGCGACCCCGGACCGGGTCCATGGCCTAATCCGGGATCGGGACTAACTGAGTGATGTGATGTAATGTCAAAGTGTGGTGATAGGATTCACACATTTATTTAATTTATCACAGGTGTCCGTGGCAGGCTAATGAGAACCAAGCAAGATTCCAAGAACAACTAGCAAAGAAAGATGATGAGATGGCACAAGTTCAGAGGCAACTTTTGGAAGTGCTTCAAAACAGGAATTGTCACGCCCCCGAACCGAAACCTCGGGGGCGGGAATGGGATTAACGCATAAATGTATTTTACTTCTCCCAGGATCCGCGTGTGTGAAGACAACACATTTTGAATATTTTTGCGGAAGCTTTCGTGGCATTGCGACCCGGAGTCCGTGGCCATCGGATTCCGTGTCGCACTCCACCTTTAGCGTATAGCTAATATATCATGAATCATATCAGACTGGAGTAAACCATCACAATAAATTACAGAGCTGACAGTAACAGGATATTACATTCCCAAATATGGTCAAGTTACAATTATCAATGTACATTAATTAAGAATCCCAAGAAAAAGGCTAATAAAAGCCATACAACAATAAGCTATAAACTACTACCCAAATGTGACATAGCTCCGGTGTCAAGCTCAATGTCTACATGACATAGCCGACTAACCAATCGTCTGCAGATAATGGATCTTCTATTCCAAGAAACTCTTTCGGAGCTCTCTTCCGAAACCGTTCAAACAACGCGTTCGGGTCATGCTGCCTTTGATTTATAACAATCGCAGGTTGGGCTTGAACCGATTCGGGTCTTCTTTGTAATACCTCTAGCAATTGTCTCTGTATTTCTGTCAACTCTCTGGCATGATCTTCCTCTCTCTTTGCCAATTGTTCATGTAGCCTAGCCTGATTCTCATTAGCTTGACATTGCGGATCAATCACTGCCTGCATCATCAGTTGAAACTGATTCTGCATAGTGTTATCAGGGATATATTCTTCAATTAGCCCAGTGTGATCACTATTGCTTGAGGTGGGATTGCCGTTTACGGGTCTTTTGCGAGGTGGCATGATGATGCAAAGCAAATTGTTAATACATACAAATCAAACAAATGTCACACATTGCTCACACGATACTAGCTAACGAAGTGTCTAACGAATCCTCTCCACGTCCTTAGGATTTCTAGTTTCTTTTAATTGCTTCAAACACGTCTCGCTCTGATACCAGTCTGTTGCGACCCCGGACCGGGTCCATGGCCTAATCCGGGATCGGGACTAAGTGAGTGATGTGATGTAATGTCAAAGTGTGGTGATAGGATTCACACATTTATTTAATTTATCACAGGTGTCCGTGGCAGGCTAATGAGAACCAAGCAAGATTCCAAGAACAACTAGCAAAGAAAGATGATGAGATGGCACAAGTTCAGAGGCAACTTTTGGAAGTGCTTCAAAACAGGAATTGTCACGCCCCCGAACCGAAACCTCGGGGGCGGGAATGGGATTAAGGCATAAATGTATTTTACTTCTCCCAGGATCCGCGTGTGTGAAGACAACACATTTTGAATATTTTTGCGGAAGCTTTCGTGGCATTGCGACCCGGAGTCCGTGGCCATCGGATTCCGTGTCGCACTCAACCTTTAGCGTATAGCTAATATATCATGAATCATATCAGACTGGAGTAAACCATCACAATAAATTACAGAGCTGACAGTAACAGGATATTACATTCCCAAATATGGTCAAGTTACAATTATCAATGTACATTAATTAAGAATCCCAAGAAAAAGGCTAATAAAAGCCATACAACAATAAGCTATAAACTACTACCCAAATGTGACATAGCTCCGGTGTCAAGCTCAATGTCTACATGACATAGCCGACTAACCAATCGTCTGCAGATAATGGATCTTCTATTCCAAGAAACTCTTTCGGAGCACTCTTCCGAAACCGTTCAAACAACGCGTTCGGGTCATGCTGCCTTTCATTTATAACAATCGCAGGTTGGGCTTGAACCGATTCGGGTCTTCTTTGTAATACCTCTAGCAATTGTCTCTGTATTTCTGTCAACTCTCTGGCATGATCTTCCTCTCTCTTTGCCAATTGTTCCTGTAGCCTAGCCTGATTCTCATTAGCTTGACATTGCGGATCAATCACTGCCTGCATCATCAGTTGAAACTGATTCTGCATAGTGTTATCAGGGATATATTCTTCAATTAGCCCAGTGTGATCACTATTGCTTGAGGTGGGATTGCCGTTTACGGGTCTTTTGCGAGGTGGCATGATGATGCAAAGCAAATTGTTAATACATACAAATCAAACAAATGTCACACATTGCTCACACGATACTAGCTAACGAAGTGTCTAACGAATCCTCTCCACGTCGTTAGGATTTCTAGTTTCGTTTAATTGCTTCAAACACGTCTCGCTCTGATACCAGTCTGTTGCGACCCCGGACCGGGTCCATGGCCTAATCCGGGATCGGGACTAAGTGAGTGATGTGATGTAATGTCAAAGTGTGGTGATAGGATTCACACATTTATTTAATTTATCACAGGTGTCCGTGGCAGGCTAATGAGAACCAAGCAAGATTCCAAGAACAACTAGCAAAGAAAGATGATGAGATGGCACAAGTTCAGAGGCAACTTTTGGAAGTGCTTCAAAACAGGAATTGTCACGCCCCCGAACCGAAACCTCGGGGGCGGGAATGGGATTAAAGCATAAATGTATTTTACTTCTCCCAGGATCCGCGTGTGTGAAGACAACACATTTTGAATATTTTTGCGGAAGCTTTCGTGGCATTGCGACCCGGAGTCCGTGGCCATCGGATTCCGTGTCGCACTCAACCTTTAGCGTATAGCTAATATATCATGAATCATATCAGACTGGAGTAAACCATCACAATAAATTACAGAGCTGACAGTAACAGGATATTACATTCCCAAATATGGTCAAGTTACAATTATCAATGTACATTAATTAAGAATCCCAAGAAAAAGGCTAATAAAAGCCATACAACAATAAGCTATAAACTACTACCCAAATGTGACATAGCTCCGGTGTCAAGCTCAATGTCTACATGACATAGCCGACTAACCAATCGTCTGCAGATAATGGATCTTCTATTCCAAGAAACTCTTTCGGAGCTCTCTTCCGAAACCGTTCAAACAACGCGTTCGGGTCATGCTGCCTTTGATTTATAACAATCGCAGGTTGGGCTTGAACCGATTCGGGTCTTCTTTGTAATACCTCTAGCAATTGTCTCTGTATTTCTGTCAACTCTCTGGCATGATCTTCCTCTCTCTTTGCCAATTGTTCCTGTAGCCTAGCCTGATTCTCATTAGCTTGACATTGCGGATCAATCACTGCCTGCATCATCAGTTGAAACTGATTCTGCATAGTGTTATCAGGGATATATTCTTCAATTAGCCCAGTGTGATCACTATTGCTTGAGGTGGGATTGCCGTTTACGGGTCTTTTGCGAGGTGGCATGATGATGCAAAGCAAATTGTTAATACATACAAATCAAACAAATGTCACACATTGCTCACACGATACTAGCTAACGAAGTGTCTAACGAATCCTCTCCACGTCCTTAGGATTTCTAGTTTCTTTTAATTGCTTCAAACACGTCTCGCTCTGATACCAGTCTGTTGCGACCCCGGACCGGGTCCATGGCCTAATCCGGGATCGGGACTAAGTGAGTGATGTGATGTAATGTCAAAGTGTGGTGATAGGATTCACACATTTATTTAATTTATCACAGGTGTCCGTGGCAGGCTAATGAGAACCAAGCAAGATTCCAAGAACAACTAGCAAAGAAAGATGATGAGATGGCACAAGTTCAGAGGCAACTTTTGGAAGTGCTTCAAAACAGGAATTGTCACGCCCCCGAACCGAAACCTCGGGGGCGGGAATGGGATTAAGGCATAAATGTATTTTACTTCTCCCAGGATCCGCGTGTGTGAAGACAACACATTTTGAATATTTTTGCGGAAGCTTTCGTGGCATTGCGACCCGGAGTCCGTGGCCATCGGATTCCGTGTCGCACTCAACCTTTAGCGTATAGCTAATATATCATGAATCATATCAGACTGGAGTAAACCATCACAATAAATTACAGAGCTGACAGTAACAGGATATTACATTCCCAAATATGGTCAAGTTACAATTATCAATGTACATTAATTAAGAATCCCAAGAAAAAGGCTAATAAAAGCCATACAACAATAAGCTATAAACTACTACCCAAATGTGACATAGCTCCGGTGTCCAGCTCAATGTCTACATGACATAGCCGACTAACCAATCGTCTGCAGATAATGGATCTTCTATTCCAAGAAACTCTTTCGGAGCTCTCTTCCGAAACCGTTCAAACAACGCGTTCGGGTCATGCTGCCTTTGATTTATAACAATCGCAGGTTGGGCTTGAACCGATTCGGGTCTTCTTTGTAATACCTCTAGCAATTGTCTCTGTATTTCTGTCAACTCTCTGGCATGATCTTCCTCTCTCTTTGCCAATTGTTCCTGTAGCCTAGCCTGATTCTCATTAGCTTGACATTGCGGATCAATCACTGCCTGCATCATCAGTTGAAACTGATTCTGCATAGTGTTATCAGGGATATATTCTTCAATTAGCCCAGTGTGATCACTATTGCTTGAGGTGGGATTGCCGTTTACGGGTCTTTTGCGAGGTGGCATGATGATGCAAAGCAAATTGTTAATACATACAAATCAAACAAATGTCACACATTGCTCACACGATACTAGCTAACGAAGTGTCTAACGAATCCTCTCCACGTCCTTAGGATTTCTAGTTTCTTTTAATTGCTTCAAACACGTCTCGCTCTGATACCAGTCTGTTGCGACCCCGGACCGGGTCCATGGCCTAATCCGGGATCGGGACTAAGTGAGTGATGTGATGTAATGTCAAAGTGTGGTGATAGGATTCACACATTTATTTAATTTATCACAGGTGTCCGTGGCAGGCTAATGAGAACCAAGCAAGATTCCAAGAACAACTAGCAAAGAAAGATGATGAGATGGCACAAGTTCAGAGGCAACTTTTGGAAGTGCTTCAAAACAGGAATTGTCACGCCCCCGAACCGAAACCTCGGGGGCGGGAATGGGATTAAGGCATAAATGTATTTTACTTCTCCCAGGATCCGCGTGTGTGAAGACAACACATTTTGAATATTTTTGCGGAAGCTTTCGTGGCATTGCGACCCGGAGTCCGTGGCCATCGGATTCCGTGTCGCACTCAACCTTTAGCGTATAGCTAATATATCATGAATCATATCAGACTGGAGTAAACCATCACAATAAATTACAGAGCTGACAGTAACAGGATATTACATTCCCAAATATGGTCAAGTTACAATTATCAATGTACATTAATTAAGAATCCCAAGAAAAAGGCTAATAAAAGCCATACAACAATAAGCTATAAACTACTACCCAAATGTGACATAGCTCCGGTGTCAAGCTCAATGTCTACATGACATAGCCGACTAACCAATCGTCTGCAGATAATGGATCTTCTATTCCAAGAAACTCTTTCGGAGCTCTCTTCCGAAACCGTTCAAACAACGCGTTCGGGTCATGCTGCCTTTGATTTATAACAATCGCAGGTTGGGCTTGAACCGATTCGGGTCTTCTTTGTAATACCTCTAGCAATTGTCTCTGTATTTCTGTCAACTCTCTGGCATGATCTTCCTCTCTCTTTGCCAATTGTTCCTGTAGCCTAGCCTGATTCTCATTAGCTTGACATTGCGGATCAATCACTGCCTGCATCATCAGTTGAAACTGATTCTGCATAGTGTTATCAGGGATATATTCTTCAATTAGCCCAGTGTGATCACTATTGCTTGAGGTGGGATTGCCGTTTACGGGTCTTTTGCGAGGTGGCATGATGATGCAAAGCAAATTGTTAATACATACAAATCAAACAAATGTCACACATTGCTCACACGATACTAGCTAACGAAGTGTCTAACGAATCCTCTCCACGTCCTTAGGATTTCTAGTTTCTTTTAATTGCTTCAAACACGTCTCGCTCTGATACCAGTCTGTTGCGACCCCGGACCGGGTCCATGGCCTAATCCGGGATCGGGACTAAGTGAGTGATGTGATGTAATGTCAAAGTGTGGTGATAGGATTCACACATTTATTTAATTTATCACAGGTGTCCGTGGCAGGCTAATGAGAACCAAGCAAGATTCCAAGAACAACTAGCAAAGAAAGATGATGAGATGGCACAAGTTCAGAGGCAACTTTTGGAAGTGCTTCAAAACAGGAATTGTCACGCCCCCGAACCGAAACCTCGGGGGCGGGAATGGGATTAAAGCATAGATGTATTTTACTTCTCCCAGGATCCGCGTGTGTGAAGACAACACATTTTGAATATTTTTGCGGAAGCTTTCGTGGCATTGCGACCCGGAGTCCGTGGCCATCGGATTCCGTGTCGCACTCAACCTTTAGCGTATAGCTAATATATCATGAATCATATCAGACTGGAGTAAACCATCACAATAAATTACAGAGCTGACAGTAACAGGATATTACATTCCCAAATATGGTCAAGTTACAATTATCAATGTACATTAATTAAGAATCCCAAGAAAAAGGCTAATAAAAGCCATACAACAATAAGCTATAAACTACTACCCAAATGTGACATAGCTCCGGTGTCAAGCTCAATGTCTACATGACATAGCCGACTAACCAATCGTCTGCAGATAATGGATCTTCTATTCCAAGAAACTCTTTCGGAGCTCTCTTCCGAAACCGTTCAAACAACGCGTTCGGGTCATGCTGCCTTTGATTTATAACAATCGCAGGTTGGGCTTGAACCGATTCGGGTCTTCTTTGTAATACCTCTAGCAATTGTCTCTGTATTTCTGTCAACTCTCTGGCATGATCTTCCTCTCTCTTCGCCAATTGTTCCTGTAGCCTAGCCTGATTCTGTTAGGGTTTTTATAGATTGCAATTTGATGGATGCATTATCATTCTAGCATCATGTGATTTACACACTTGCATTGGTTTTTAAATAAACTTGAAATCTAGTTTTATACATGCATTGGTTTTTAGATTTGGAAAAGTTTGTGTTATATGCATGTTTTGGTTCTAAACTTGGATGCATTGGTTTTAGAACCCAAAACTCTTTTGAAAACCTATTTCATTGTGCATTATATTTGGAAAATCATCTTGTGATTTTAGGTTTGAGTTTTGCATACATTCATCACAAAAAGAATCATTTGTGTATGCAATTTCATTTGAAAAGAGTTTTCAAGAAATCAAGCAAGCCTTTGTTTTAAAAGTTTTGAAACTTTTTAGGCTTTTTATGTCATGTTTTAAAAACCATTAGAATCTTTAAAACATGTTTTCCAAGCTTGATTTAGTAGGCAAAAAGGTCCCCCAAGCAAAACCTTCATATATGCAAAAGTTGCATTTTTTGCAAAAAGGGGGGAGTCCCGGCAGTGTCGCCGGTCGACCGAGAGGCAGGTCTCGGTCGACCGAGACAACTGGAGGTAATTTCTGCAGTTTTGAACTGAAACCTCCAACGGTCAGAAATCTGACCGTTGTGCCTTCCCGGTCGACCGAGACCTCCTTGTCGGTCGACCGAGAACTAGCCGTTGGACACTTTTTGCTATAAATATGAGTTCTTTCCCTTGCCAAAAGTTGGGAATTTTTAACCCCTCCTTGAGAGGATTTGAGGCATATCAAAAGGGAAGAGAACCAAGGGATGAAGGGGAAGATTAGGAAAGCTAAAGCTTGGATTAATGAAGTTAAACCACCAAGTAGGCTCTTCCTTTCTTAATCATATGTTTGCATGCTTTTGTTTTATTTTTGGTAAATCATTTCTAGCATGTTAAACTATGTTTGTGTTGTGTCCTTAACATATTTTATGTTTTGAGTTGATTTATTGTTTTGGATACAACATCATATGATTCAATCCAAGTAGTACTTGAATTGGTAAATCAAAGTAGATCATGTTAATGAAAGAAACTTGGTAAATCATATGTAACATGATTCCTATACTTGGTTGAATCTTTGGTTGTTGTTTTCCATCATAAGAAAATCACTTTCAAAAGTATCTTATGTTTTGGACTCAACTTCTTTACAAATCATATGTTTTCATGTTTTGTTTTATCATTGGTAAATCTTAGTAACATGTTAACCTATGATGTGTTGTATCCTTAGCATGTGTTATATTTTGAATAGATCTATTGTTTTGGATACATCACCATTGATTCATCAAAGTAGTACTTTATCTTTGGTAAATCTAAGTAGATCATGTTAATGAAATATGTAACATGATTCATATACTTTGTTGAATCATTGGTTGTTGTTTTTCCATCATAAGAAAATCTCTTTCAAATGTATCTTATGTTTTGGATTCAACATCATTACAAATCATATGTGTATTATTGTTTTAAAGTTTCACAACTTGCATCACTTTGATAGGTAAATCATTTTCAAGTTGTCCTTATAATTACATATGATTTGTCCCCTCTTTTCAATCAAATCTATTTTTATGTTTTGAGCTTCATTGGTGATTTGATTGACATCCCTATGCATCACATGTTTAGAGCTAATCCATTTCATACAACTTGTGTAACTTTGATATCATTAACAAGTTGTTACTTTTAACATGTGATTGCATCATATCCTCAATCATAAATGTGTTATGAGCTAAAACTTTCAAAAGCCTTAGGCTTACATTTATGAGCTTTCATTTTCAAAATGATTGAGGACCACACACACACACTTCATTTGTTTTCATCTTTGCATTCATAGTGTGAGTGTGTATTTGTATTTCACTTCCATATCCGCCTATTTAAGAGGCATTGTAATGAGCTAAATAGAATCTCCATCAAGTGTATGATAGACACTAATTAGAGAGATAACCAACCTTGTGGTTGAAGAGGTTATTGCTTAGCCTATAAAAGCATAATGTATAGGTTGATGTTAAGCCTTGAAAAACATCATTGTAAGGTTATTGCTTAGCCTTGGAAAGCATATTGTAAAGGTTATTGCTTAGCCTATTGAAAAGCATAAATAGTGGAAATCCGGTGGGGTGTTGGATCACAAGCCGGTAGTGGATGTAGGCATTGAGGCCGAACCACTATAAATACTTGTGTGATGGTGCTTGCTTTGTGGTGATTGTTTTTATTAGCTTCCGCATATTGTTTGATAATCATCACTTATGACTAGTTTGTTTTAAAGAAGTTAAAATTGTTAAAATTGGTCATAAAAGAAGCTCACCCTATTCACCCCCCCCTCTAGGGTTCGGATCCCCATGGATTTACAGATTCTCATTAGCTTGACATTGCGGATCAATCACTGCCTGCATCATCAGTTGAAACTGATTCTGCATAGTGTTATCAGGGATATATTCTTCAATTAGCCCAGTGTGATCACTATTGCTTGAGGTGGGATTGCCGTTTACGGGTCTTTTGCGAGGTGGCATGATGATGCAAAGCAAATTGTTAATACATACAAATCAAACAAATGTCACACATTGCTCACACGATACTAGCTAACGAAGTGTCTAACGAATCCTCTCCACGTCCTTAGGATTTCTAGTTTCTTTTAATTGCTTCAAACACGTCTCGCTCTGATACCAGTCTGTTGCGACCCCGGACCGGGTCCATGGCCTAATCCGGGATCGGGACTAAGTGAGTGATGTGATGTAATGTCAAAGTGTGGTGATAGGATTCACACATTTATTTAATTTATCACAGGTGTCCGTGGCAGGATAATGAGAACCAAGCAAGATTCCAAGAACAACTAGCAAAGAAAGATGATGAGATGGCACAAGTTCAGAGGCAACTTTTGGAAGTGCTTCAAAACAGGAATTGTCACGCCCCCGAACCGAAACCTCGGGGGCGGGAATGGGATTAACGCATAAATGTATTTTACTTCTCCCAGGATCCGCGTGTGTGAAGACAACACATTTTGAATATTTTTGCGGAAGCTTTCGTGGCATTGCGACCCGGAGTCAGTGGCCATCGGATTCCGTGTCGCACTCAACCTTTAGCGTATAGCTAATATATCATGAATCATATCAGACTGGAGTAAACCATCACAATAAATTACAGAGCTGACAGTAACAGGATATTACATTCCCAAATATGGTCAAGTTGCAATTATCAATGTACATTAATTAAGAATCCCAAGAAAAAGGCTAATAAAAGCCATACAACAATAAGCTATAAACTACTACCCAAATGTGACATAGCTCCGGTGTCAAGCTCAATGTCTACATGACATAGCCGACTAACCAATCGTCTGCAGATAATGGATCTTCTATTCCAAGAAACTCTTTCGGAGCTCTCTTCCGAAACCGTTCAAACAACGCGTTCGGGTCATGCTGCCTTTGATTTATAACAATCGCAGGTTGGGCTTGAACCGATTCGGGTCTTCTTTGTAATACCTCTAGCAATTGTCTCTGTATTTCTGTCAACTCTCTGGCATGATCTTCCTCTCTCTTTGCCAATTGTTCCTGTAGCCTAGCCTGATTCTCATTAGCTTGACATTGCGGATCAATCACTGCCTGCATCATCAGTTGAAACTGATTCTGCATAGTGTTATCAGGGATATAATCTTCAATTAGCCCAGTGTGATCACTATTGCTTGAGGTGGGATTGCCGTTTACGGGTCTTTTGCGAGGTGGCATGATGATGCAAAGCAAATTGTTAATACATACAAATCAAACAAATGTCACACATTGCTCACACGATACTAGCTAACGAAGTGTCTAACGAATCCTCTCCACGTCCTTAGGATTTCTAGTTTCTTTTAATTGCTTCAAACACGTCTCGCTCTGATACCAGTCTGTTGCGACCCCGGACCGGGTCCATGGCCTAATCCGGGATCGGGACTAAGTGAGTGATGTGATGTAATGTCAAAGTGTCGTGATAGGATTCACACATTTATTTAATTTATCACAGGTGTCCGTGGCAGGCTAATGAGAACCAAGCAAGATTCCAAGAACAACTAGCAAAGAAAGATGATGAGATGGCACAAGTTCAGAGGCAACTTTTGGAAGTGCTTCAAAACAGGAATTGTCACGCCCCCGAACCGAAACCTCGGGGGCGGGAATGGGATTAAAGCATAAATGTATTTTACTTCTCCCAGGATCCGCGTGTGTGAAGACAACACATTTTGAATATTTTTGCGGAAGCTTTCGTGGCATTGCGACCCGGAGTCCGTGGCCATCGGATTCCGTGTCGCACTCAACCTTTAGCGTATAGCTAATATATCATGAATCATATCAGACTGGAGTAAACCATCACAATAAATTACAGAGCTGACAGTAACAGGATATTACATTCCCAAATATGGTCAAGTTACAATTATCAATGTACATTAATTAAGAATCCCAAGAAAAAGGCTAATAAAACCCATACAACAATAAGCTATAAACTACTACCCAAATGTGACATAGCTCCGGTGTCAAGCTCAATGTCTACATGACATAGCCGACTAACCAATCGTCTGCAGATAATGGATCTTCTATTCCAAGAAACTCTTTCGGAGCTCTCTTCCGAAACCGTTCAAACAACGCGTTCGGGTCATGCTGCCTTTGATTTATAACAATCGCAGGTTGGGCTTGAACCGATTCGGGTCTTCTTTGTAATACCTCTAGCAATTGTCTCTGTATTTCTGTCAACTCTCTGGCATGATCTTCCTCTCTCTTTGCCAATTGTTCCTGTAGCCTAGCCTGATTCTCATTAGCTTGACATTGCGGATCAATCACTGCCTGCATCATCAGTTGAAACTGATTCTGCATAGTGTTATCAGGGATATATTCTTCAATTAGCCCAGTGTGATCACTATTGCTTGAGGTGGGATTGCCGTTTACGGGTCTTTTGCGAGGTGGCATGATGATGCAAAGCAAATTGTTAATACATACAAATCAAACAAATGTCACACATTGCTCACACGATACTAGCTAACGAAGTGTCTAACGAATCCTCTCCACGTCCTTAGGATTTCTAGTTTCTTTTAATTGCTTCAAACACGTCTCGCTCTGATACCAGTCTGTTGCGACCCCGGACCGGGTCCATGGCCTAATCCGGGATCGGGACTAAGTGAGTGATGTGATGTAATGTCAAAGTGTGGTGATAGGATTCACACATTTATTTAATTTATCACAGGTGTCCGTGGCAGGCTAATGAGAACCAAGCAAGATTCCAAGAACAACTAGCAAAGAAAGATGATGAGATGGCACAAGTTCAGAGGCAACTTTTGGAAGTGCTTCAAAACAGGAATTGTCACGCCCCCGAACCGAAACCTCGGGGGCGGGAATGGGATTAAAGCATAAATGTATTTTACTTCTCCCAGGATCCGCGTGTGTGAAGACAACACATTTTGAATATTTTTGCGGAAGCTTTCGTGGCATTGCGACCCGGAGTCCGTGGCCATCGGATTCCGTGTCGCACTCAACCTTTAGCGTATAGCTAATATATCATGAATCATATCAGACTGGAGTAAACCATCACAATAAATTACAGAGCTGACAGTAACAGGATATTACATTCCCAAATATGGTCAAGTTACAATTATCAATGTACATTAATTAAGAATCCCAAGAAAAAGGCTAATAAAAGCCATACAACAATAAGCTATAAACTACTACCCAAATGTGACATAGCTCCGGTGTCAAGCTCAATGTCTACATGACATAGCCGACTAACCAATCGTCTGCAGATAATGGATCTTCTATTCCAAGAAACTCTTTCGGAGCTCTCTTCCGAAACCGTTCAAACAACGCGTTCGGGTCATGCTGCCTTTGATTTATAACAATCGCAGGTTGGGCTTGAACCGATTCGGGTCTTCTTTGTAATACCTCTAGCAATTGTCTCTGTATTTCTGTCAACTCTCTGGCATGATCTTCCTCTCTCTTTGCCAATTGTTCCTGTAGCCTAGCCTGATTCTCATTAGCTTGACATTGCGGATCAATCACTGCCTGCATCATCAGTTGAAACTGATTCTGCATAGTGTTATCAGGGATATATTCTTCAATTAGCCCAGTGTGATCACTATTGCTTGAGGTGGGATTGCCGTTTACGGGTCTTTTGCGAGGTGGCATGATGATGCAAAGCAAATTGTTAATACATACAAATCAAACAAATGTCACACATTGCTCACACGATACTAGCTAACGAAGTGTCTAACGAATCCTCTCCACGTCCTTAGGATTTCTAGTTTCTTTTAATTGCTTCAAACACGTCTCGCTCTGATACCAGTCTGTTGCGACCCCGGACCGGGTCCATGGCCTAATCCGGGATCGGGACTAAGTGAGTGATGTGATGTAATGTCAAAGTGTGGTGATAGGATTCACACATTTATTTAATTTATCACAGGTGTCCGTGGCAGGCTAATGAGAACCAAGCAAGATTCCAAGAACAACTAGCAAAGAAAGATGATGAGATGGCACAAGTTCAGAGGCAACTTTTGGAAGTGCTTCAAAACAGGAATTGTCACGCCCCCGAACCGAAACCTCGGGGGCGGGAATGGGATTAAAGCATAAATGTATTTTACTTCTCCCAGGATCCGCGTGTGTGAAGACAACACATTTTGAATATTTTTGCGGAAGCTTTCGTGGCATTGCGACCCGGAGTCCGTGGCCATCGGATTCCGTGTCGCACTCAACCTTTAGCGTATAGCTAATATATCATGAATCATATCAGACTGGAGTAAACCATCACAATAAATTACAGAGCTGACAGTAACAGGATATTACATTCCCAAATATGGTCAAGTTACAATTATCAATGTACATTAATTAAGAATCCCAAGAAAAAGGCTAATAAAAGCCATACAACAATAAGCTATAAACTACTACCCAAATGTGACATAGCTCCGGTGTCAAGCTCAATGTCTACATGACATAGCCGACTAACCAATCGTCTGCAGATAATGGATCTTCTATTCCAAGAAACTCTTTCGGAGCTCTCTTCCGAAACCGTTCAAACAACGCGTTCGGGTCATGCTGCCTTTGATTTATAACAATCGCAGGTTGGGCTTGAACCGATTCGGGTCTTCTTTGTAATACCTCTAGCAATTGTCTCTGTATTTCTGTCAACTCTCTGGCATGATCTTCCTCTCTCTTCGCCAATTGTTCCTGTAGCCTAGCCTGATTCTCATTAGCTTGACATTGCGGATCAATCACTGCCTGCATCATCAGTTGAAACTGATTCTGCATAGTGTTATCAGGGATATATTCTTCAATTAGCCCAGTGTGATCACTATTGCTTGAGGTGGGATTGCCGTTTACGGGTCTTTTGCGAGGTGGCATGATGATGCAAAGCAAATTGTTAATACATACAAATCAAACAAATGTCACACATTGCTCACACGATACTAGCTAACGAAGTGTCTAACGAATCCTCTCCACGTCCTTAGGATTTCTAGTTTCTTTTAATTGCTTCAAACACGTCTCGCTCTGATACCAGTCTGTTGCGACCCCGGACCGGGTCCATGGCCTAATCCGGGATCGGGACTAAGTGAGTGATGTGATGTAATGTCAAAGTGTGGTGATAGGATTCACACATTTATTTAATTTATCACAGGTGTCCGTGGCAGGCTAATGAGAACCAAGCAAGATTCCAAGAACAACTAGCAAAGAAAGATGATGAGATGGCACAAGTTCAGAGGCAACTTTTGGAAGTGCTTCAAAACAGGAATTGTCACGCCCCCGAACCGAAACCTCGGGGGCGGGAATGGGATTAAAGCATAAATGTATTTTACTTCTCCCAGGATCCGCGTGTGTGAAGACAACACATTTTGAATATTTTTGCGGAAGCTTTCGTGGCATTGCGACCCGGAGTCCGTGGCCATCGGATTCCGTGTCGCACTCAACCTTTAGCGTATAGCTAATATATCATGAATCATATCAGACTGGAGTAAACCATCACAATAAATTACAGAGCTGACAGTAACAGGATATTACATTCCCAAATATGGTCAAGTTACAATTATCAATGTACATTAATTAAGAATCCCAAGAAAAAGGCTAATAAAAGCCATACAACAATAAGCTATAAACTACTACCCAAATGTGACATAGCTCCGGTGTCAAGCTCAATGTCTACATGACATAGCCGACTAACCAATCGTCTGCAGATAATGGATCTTCTATTCCAAGAAACTCTTTCGGAGCTCTCTTCCGAAACCGTTCAAACAACGCGTTCGGGTCATGCTGCCTTTGATTTATAACAATCGCAGGTTGGGCTTGAACCGATTCGGGTCTTCTTTGTAATACCTCTAGCAATTGTCTCTGTATTTCTGTCAACTCTCTGGCATGATCTTCCTCTCTCTTTGCCAATTGTTCCTGTAGCCTAGCCTGATTCTCATTAGCTTGACATTGCGGATCAATCACTGCCTGCATCATCAGTTGAAACTGATTCTGCATAGTGTTATCAGGGATATATTCTTCAATTAGCCCAGTGTGATCACTATTGCTTGAGGTGGGATTGCCGTTTACGGGTCTTTTGCGAGGTGGCATGATGATGCAAAGCAAATTGTTAATACATACAAATCAAACAAATGTCACACATTGCTCACACGATACTAGCTAACGAAGTGTCTAACGAATCCTCTCCACGTCCTTAGGATTTCTAGTTTCTTTTAATTGCTTCAAACACGTCTCGCTCTGATACCAGTCTGTTGCGACCCCGGACCGGGTCCATGGCCTAATCCGGGATCGGGACTAAGTGAGTGATGTGATGTAATGTCAAAGTGTGGTGATAGGATTCACACATTTATTTAATTTATCACAGGTGTCCGTGGCAGGATAATGAGAACCAAGCAAGATTCCAAGAACAACTAGCAAAGAAAGATGATGAGATGGCACAAGTTCAGAGGCAACTTTTGGAAGTGCTTCAAAACAGGAATTGTCACGCCCCCGAACCGAAACCTCGGGGGCGGGAATGGGATTAACGCATAAATGTATTTTACTTCTCCCAGGATCCGCGTGTGTGAAGACAACACATTTTGAATATTTTTGCGGAAGCTTTCGTGGCATTGCGACCCGGAGTCCGTGGCCATCGGATTCCGTGTCGCACTCAACCTTTAGCGTATAGCTAATATATCATGAATCATATCAGACTGGAGTAAACCATCACAATAAATTACAGAGCTGACAGTAACAGGATATTACATTCCCAAATATGGTCAAGTTACAATTATCAATGTACATTAATTAAGAATCCCAAGAAAAAGGCTAATAAAAGCCATACAACAATAAGCTATAAACTACTACCCAAATGTGACATAGCTCCGGTGTCAAGCTCAATGTCTACATGACATAGCCGACAAAACAACCTGTAAAACATGGCTCCAGAGCCAACCCAAAAGCACTCATCTCGGGACGAAGAAATCTGAACCTGAGTACCAAAAGTAGTGGGTCAGACACGACGGTCTGGCAGGTGGATGAAAAGATCATAAATATACTGAAGAATAAAAGTTATGATAAATCATGCTATTCGATCAAATGCTGCATATAATTAAACGGGTGCAAAATCGTGGATCTCGGGCAAAACATGTATTCGTTTCAAGCATGGGTAAAACATGAATATCTCATAAAACATGTGTTCATTTACATCATCTAAAATCATAAATATTTGACAATCGGGTGTTCGTCTAAAACATGTATAAATATAGTGGTTTGACAAAACAACGTTCATTTGAGACTTAGGTAAAAACATAAGTATACAACAAACCATGTATTCATAGCAGTCTAGCAAAACCAATGTCCATTTGAGACATATGTGAAAATACGGATAATTAACAAACCGGGTGTTCATTTAAAACAGGTGTAACCAAAGAAATCTGACAAAACTAATGTTCATTTAAACATATTTCAAGGCATGGATATTAAATAACTCGAGTAATCATTTAAAACAGGTATAAACATAGGGATCTGGAATACAAGTGTCATTTAAAACAAAGCGCGGGTATTTAACAATTCGGGTATTCATTTAAAACATGTACAATCATATAAATCTAGCAAAACCATTGATCGTTTGAAACATATGTAAAAGCATGGGTATTCACCCAACCGGCATTCATTTAAAACATATACGTGTACAAGGAACAGAAAACAACATAATAACAATAACTGAATTCACTTTGGAGAATATTAACACTTGTCTAAATAACAACTTTCATAAAGGAAACGAATCATTTATTGGAAAACATATAAGCAATATAAAAACATGTCGGGTATCCAAGGTATCGGGAACTGGCAAGATGGCAATCACAAGAAGCTATGTCCTCTATCACCGAAGTGACAAGAGTATAACGGGACGTTGGTCTCAATCACACAAGGTGAGGAGACTCAACGCAAATCATATATACAATATAAATATACGGGAACGGGACCACGGTAGCGAACCAGGTATCGGGACGGGACCACGGTAATAACCGGGTATCGGGATCCAAACTGCAGCTGGCGGGACGGGAGAGGGATTTCCAAGTCGGTGGATCAAACCGACAAGGTATCCAAGCTTAGTGATGCCGACTCATAGGTCAAAACCAATCGAGACATATGCAAGTAAATCAAGTACAGTAAATAAACGGGTAAAAACGGGGGTGCTCAAGGGCACACTGTCATTTCATATCGGGCAATACATCTCGGGATAAATAACTGTTACTAATGTAACTTCAATGCTTTCGGGAAACAAGTCATGTGTTGCAAATCTTGGGAAATGAGGTGAAACCATAAACTATAACAATTTCCGGGAAAAATATAAATTTCAAGATCTATTTAAGTGAATAGGGGTCCCGTATGTCGATTATAATAATTTACTTGGTACTCCTCGAGTTTGAAGACATTCCGGGCTCCTTATGCACTTTTACTATTTCCAAAACTTAAAATGAGCTTATGGGTAGTACGAGATGTTACAATAGCAAAAATCAAGATTTTCAACTGTCCATCCTAGGCATGACATTAATCCGGAAACATCGAGCAACCTATTCAGTCACCGAAAGGAATAGAATTCGCGATAACTAAGGGAAAGACTTGTGTTTAGATATAAAGAAGATATCGCGTCGTTCCATCCCGTTCAAGATTGAAATGGATTGAACTTCGATGCCACCGAACAAACCGAGAGGCGTGCCGGCTCAAGACATTCTCACACATGGTCCAAACAGTCCAGAAAGGGTAGCCAGGGTCCACCTAAAACCAAGGATTAGTGCCTAGATCATCACCATTCTTTCTTTTAGTTCCCTAGTTTTAAAGACCTTAGATTAGGGCATAATTGGTCTTAACACTAAGGTATATACCCCTAGGACTCATAGAAAGCCCAAAGGTTTCCAAAAATAAACAATATCAAATTTCTGTCTCAGTGCATTAAACCAGCTCAACGTTATCCCATCGTGGCCTATGCCAGGCAGCCCGCATCGCTCGAGCGAATCGAAGAGTTCGCTCGAGCGAACTCATCGGTCGAGCGGTTATTTAAATGCGTTCGAGCGACCAAGTTACTGGAAATGCCCGAATCCTTTCCTGGACAGGTCGCTCGAGCGAAGTGTCATGGTCGCTCGAGCGAACAGTCCAGAAATGGATTCCGGACCAGTTCAGCTGTCCTCTTTCTCTTCCTTTTTCCTTTCCTTTCCAACACTTCAACCACTAGCATTTCTCTTCCATAATCACTACAAATCCTCATTAAAACTCCAATGAACAATTAAATTCAAACACCTGTTTAAATGAGTATCAATTCAAGTCAATGTAACTTATAACATAACCATGAATAGCCAATCCAACCTCATCCCTTATAAAACCATATGAACCAACTTGACCAAATAAAATGCATATATTCCCAAGAGTTCCAAGAGATTTAACAAGAGAGAAAAACCCATTCATATGCATTTCGAAATCAATAGAAATGTGACAAGAAGCATATGTGCAAGCATGTATCCAATGATCAAGAACAAGTAATAAAACTTAGGATTTTCTCATAAAACTTAATAACATTCAAACCATCCATTCATCCACTTGCCTTGGGTTCCAATCTAGCAACTCAAGCTCCTAATCACCTCTCAAGCTCAAGATCCACAATCTCTACAAAAACCCCCAAAACAAACCCTAAAATGGGTTAAACAATGAAATGACAAGGAAACCTTTCAATAATCAAGGTGGAGCTTCTCTAAGGCTAGAAGATTACAAATCTAGAAGATGAAGAAGAACACTTACTTGGATGACCTTCAAATGAGAAGAACAAGTTCAAGGGAGGTCTCTAGGTTGGGAGATTTCTCCAAAAAATGGTATCAATAGGGAGCCATTGTGAAGAGGAAGAAGAAGATGGTCTCCATTTCTTGATTGATGAACTCTTGGTGTGGCTTGGAGATGAAGAAGCAAGAAGAAGAAGAGAAGCACAAGGAACCCTAGGTTCAGCTGGTTTGTGCTGGAGCAATGGAGGGTGAAATGAACAATGAAGGGGGTGGGTTCTCTTATGTTAACAAAGGAGGTTGGGTCCCACAACTTAAAGAACTTGGGTGGCTGAAATCATCTAATTCGGGACCTCGGATGAATTCGACGAAGAAGGAAGAAATGATCGTCGAAATATCTAGTTTCCAAAAAGTATATGTTTCGCGGGTTTCGGGAATATCAAGTTTTGGGTATAGATTTGGTGTGCAGTGACTGTTTTGCCCTCTAGGCTATGAAAATCGAGTTTCGGGGCCTCGAATGGACACGGGATCAACATGAAAGTTGTAGGATTCCTCAAGATGAATGAAACGGGCAAAAAACACAATGCGAAAGAAATCGGGAAAATCTCACAAGAAAATGCAAAGCCGAAAAGGGAACCCCTAAAGGGCCCCATAAGCTACCAAAGCACTCAAAAGCCCAAAACTAGAAGAAAAAATCATTCTAGCTCACAAGCTCAACCCAACAAATGCAAATCCCACTAAAAGAAACTAATCCACAAATAAAACAACACTAATCCAAGAGATTAGGGGTCGGGTTCTCACAGGAATGTAGCACCACCCGCAGGTCCACAGATTGTTATTCAGAATAAGGATCCTGACCCTAATGCACTGTTTGAGAAATTTAGGAAGAGAGCACTGAAGGAATTTTCGAGCAATGAGGACCCGTTAACGGCAGATGACTGGCTAGTCAATACTGAAAAGATCTTTGATGTCTTCATGTGCACGGGAATACAAAAGGTCAATCTCACAGCTTCATTATTCTATGGGCTTGCAGATAGGTGGTGGCAAACAGTCAAGGACCCATATGCAGTGAGGGTTGATGAAGAGGCATGGGCAGCATTCAAGATACAATTTCAGGATAAATATATTCCCTCTCATGTCAAGAGGCAGAAGGCTATTGAGTTTCAGCAACTCAAGCAGGGTAGCATGACGGTTTTAGACTACGTCACCAAGTTTGAAAGATTGGCTAGGTATGCCACTGAGTTGATTGACACCGAGAGGAAGAAAATAACAAAGTTTTTGGAAGGATTGAACCCGATCATCATGAGAGATGTAATAGGAGTAGTTCCTCCAGCTACGTATGATGAAGCAGTCAAGCGGGCTTATACATTTGAAGATATTAACAATATGATTGTTCAGGACATGAAGCAGCACTATCAGCAGCAGAATCAGAGGCAACAACACAACAAGAAGCCAAGGCAAGAACAAGGCCAAGTGAGGCAAGGGTGTGGACATTGTGGCAAGAATCATGAAACACACGAATGTCGTAAGGCCATGGGTGCCTGTTTCAAGTGTGGGGCTATGAACCATGCAATCAAGGATTGCCCACTACTTCAGAATCAAGGGAACAGAAACCAGCAGCAGAGACAAGTAGCTCCTCAGAACCAAGCACCAGCACAGAATCAGAATGCTCGCGCTCCACAGCAGAATAGGCATGGCCAAGGAAGGCAGAACCAAGCACCGAACAGACTACAGATGCATGGACGTTTGTATTATCTCAACCGTGCAGATGCTGAAGCTGCAGGAGACGTGGTAGAAGGTAAACTTCTTGTTTGTGGGGTAGAAGCCCAGATTTTATTTGATCCTGGATCCACACATTCCTTTTCATCTCCTAGTTTGCCTAAGTTGATTGATGCACCATGTAGTGAGTTGGATTACATTTTGGTAGTGACCACTCCAGTAGGGAAACAAGTTGTGTGTAGAACCCATTACCCTAGTTGTATAGTTTTGTTAGGAGATGTTAATCTACCGGCCAACCTCATAGTTTTGGACATGCATGATTTTGATGTCATATTAGGCATGGATTGGTTAGAAGCATATCATGCCACTATGGATTGTTTTAGTAAGACCATCACATTCAGATTCCAAGGACCGCAAGCAGAATTGATATTTCAGGGGAACAAGAGAAAAACTCAGGCAGGGTTTATTAGTGCAGAGTGGGTGCCAGGCATTTATTGCGTTTATCACGGAGGATAAACAGTCCCAAGGGGTGGAGGATATCCCCATTGTGTGTGAATTTCCGGAAGTTTTTCCAGAAGAAATCCCGGGTTTACCACCGATTAGAGAAGTTGAGTTTACAATTGAACTCCTTCCAGGGACAGCTCCGATCTCGATTGCACCATACAGGATGGCTCCAGCAGAAATGGGTGAGCTAAAGCTCCAATTGCAGGATTTGTTGAGCAAAGGTTTTATTAGGCCAAGTGTTTCACCGTGGGAAGCACCGGTGTTGTTTGTGAAAAAGAAGAATGGGAGTTTGAGAATGTGTATAGACTACCGGAAGTTGAACCATGTGACTGTGAAGAACAAGTATCCATTGCCAAGGATAGATGAATTGTTTGACCAATTGCAAGGAGCAGCCTACTTTTCCAAGATAGACTTGAGGTCAGGGTACCATTAGTTGAGAGTTAGAGACTCAGATGTTCAGAAGACAGCCTTTAGGACAAGATATGGGCACTATGAGTTCTTAGTGATGCCCTTTGGTTTGACAAATGCACCCGCAGTCTTTATGGCTCTGATGAACAAGGTCTTTGCACCCTATTTGGATCACTCCATAGTAGTATTCATTGATGATGTCCTCGTGTATTCTAAGAGTAAGAAGGAGCATGAAGAACATTTGAGGACAGCGTTACAGCTCCTGAGGGACAACCAGCTATATGCAAAACTCAGTAAGTGTGAATTCTGGTTAGAGCAAGTCGCTTTTCTAGGCCACATCATCTCCAGAGAAGGTTTAGCAGTTGATCCAGCTAAGATAGAGGCTGTTGTGAATTGGGTGAGGCCAAGCAGTGTGACATAAATTAGAAGCTTTTTGGGGTTAGCAGGCTATTACAGAAGATTTGTCCAAGGTTTTTCGTCCATTGCAGCCCCGTTGACAAAATTGACTAGGAAGAATGTCCCATTTGTGTGGACCGATCAGTGTGAAACCAGTTTTCAGGAGTTGAAAGGAAGGTTAACCACCGCCCCAATCCTTACTCCTTACATTACCATCTGGCAACGACGGATTTATTGTTTATACAGATGCTTTGAATGTGGGATTGGGTTGTGTATTGATGCAAGATGGCAAGGTGATTGCTTATGGCTCGAGACAGTTGAAGGACCGTGAGAAGAATTATGCGACTCACGACTTGGAGTTGGCAGCAGTTGTTTTCGCATTGAAGATGTGGAGACACCATCTCTATCGAGAGAAGTTTGAAGTTCATTCCGACCACCGAAGTTTGCAATACCTATTTTCGCAGAAGGATTTGAATATGAGGCAGAGACGGTGGATGGAGTATATCAAAGATTATGACTTTCCCATCAAATATCATCCAGGCAAGGTGAATGTGGTAGCAGATGCTTTGAGTATGAAATCAGTGGTTATGGCCAGTTTGAGAGGAATGGGTATCTTACAGCAGTTTGAAGAGTTGGGGGTAGAAGTGCAAACCCTGAGATTGGGTGCTATGTTAGCAAACATGACAGTATCAGAACCTACCTTCATCCAGAAGATCAAGGAAAATCAGTTGCAAGACCCAGACTTGGCCAAGATAGTAGAAGTTATTGCAGAACTTCCCGATTTCAAGATGGTGAATGGGATATTTTATTTTCGTGACCGGTTGTGCGTGCCAAATGTGGATGATTTGAAGAGTGAGATAATGAATGAAGCTCACAGCACGAGATATTCTATGCATCCGGGTAGCACGAAGATGTACCATAATTTGAAGAATAGATTTTGGTGGAACAACATGAAGAGAGAGATAACAACTTTTGTGTCTCGTTGTCTAACTTGTCAGTTGATTAAGGTAGAGCATCAGAAGCCTCCAGGGTTATTACACCCTTTGGAAATTCCGGAGTGGAAATGGGATCATATCACCATGGATTTCGTTTCCGGTTTGCCTAATACTAAGAAGGGAAATAATGCAATTTGGATAATTGTGGATCGTCTGACAAAGTTTGCTCACTTCATTCCGATGAAGACAGGGAATATGATGCATATGGCACCGCTTGCGAAGTTGTTTGTTGATGAGATTGTTAGTAATCATGGTCAACCCGTCTCCATTACTTCAGACAGAGACAGTAGGTTTGTTTCAAAGTTCTAGAAGACTCTTCATGAGTCGATGGGTACCAAGCTCCAGTTCAGCACAGCTTATCATCCTCAGACAGATGGTCAGTCAGAAAGGACGATACAGACTCTCGAAGACATGTTGCATGCTTGTGTGTTGGATTTCAAGGTTCAGTGGGATGAGTGCTTACCTCTTTGTGAATTTGCTTATAACAATAGTTACCACTCTAGCATTGGTATGGCACCTTTCGAGGCACTTTATGGTAGAAGATGCAGAACTCCAGTTTGCTGGGAAGAAGTCGGTGAACGTAGTTTTCATGGACCGACGATAGTTGGGGAGACAAGTGACAAGGTCAAGCTGATTCAGGAACGTTTGAAGATCGCCAGAAGTAGGCAGAAGAGTTATGCAGATACTCGCCGAAGAGAATTGCAGTTTCAAGTGGGTGACAAGGTGTTTTTGAAGATCTCACCAGTTAGAGGGACCTTAAGATTCAGACAGAAGGGAAAATTGTCTAGAAGGTTTATTGGTCCGTATGAGATTTTGAGCAAGATTGGAGATGTCGCTTATAGACTTGCGCTACCGCCGGAACTCTCCGGGGTGCACAATGTTTTTCATGTTTCTATGCTCAAGAAATATGTCTCTAGTCCTGCACACATTCTACAGCATGAGCCTTTAGAAATTCGGGAAGATGCCTCGTATGTGGAAAGACCGATCAAGATCATTGACACCAAAGAGCAAGAATTGAGAAACCAGACTATTCATTGGGTCAAGGTACTTTGGGAAAATCACGAGCCAGAGGAAGCCACCTGGGAATTGAGAGAGCAAGTGCAGAGGAAGTATCCACAGCTTTTACCAGAGGTAATTGTTTGATTTATTTGGTGGACCAAATATCCTAAGGGGTGGAGGTTGTTAGACCCCGACCCAGACCATTTCGATTAGTGTGCGATTAGTATGTGTTTAGTCCTAAGTGGGTTTAGTTGTTGTTGGGTTAGAAATGATTAGTTTAGTCTTGGACATAGCTTTGGGAATGTTGACAACGTTCAGTATTAGTTAGACACACTCGGAAAGGCCCGAGAGCACGTGTAAGTTTGAGAAGATCGTATTGGTTTTCGTGTGATTGTGATTTTGATTTCATTTGAATGATGTTTCGACGTGTTACAACTTTCGTTTTTAAGCCCAGTTGTGTTTGAAGCCCAAAAACCCAAGTTTTGACCCAAAGAGGGTAAAATTGTCTTTCTTGCACAAATTTGGACACAATTTTTGAGATCTCAAAACCATGTCAAAAATATACTTTTTGGAAACTAGATATTTCGACGATCGTTTTACCCTTCTTCGCCGAAGTCATCCGAGGCCCACAAGTTAGTGTTTTGGCCATTTCAAAGTTCAAGTCATTTGGGGCCCATTAACCTCACTAAAGCCCCATCTCCCTCTCTTTCATTCATTTCCCCAATCTCTGCAATCTCTTGACCTAGGGCAAGGAAAGCTCTTCTTCTCTTCAATCTTCTTCATCTTGCATGCTTTGGCTAGAGAGCTCCAAAAAGAATTCCAAAGTCATCATCTTCTTCATCTCCTTGCAAGCCCTCTATTGGTATAAACTTCTTGGAACTTCTCGTGAGACAAACTCTTCATCTTCTTCATCTCTTCTTGTTTGGCCATTGTTAGGTAAGAGCTACAACCCATACTTTTCATGAACTCTTTTCAGTTCTCTAAGATCATGATTTTCATAGTTAGAAACCCTTTTTGTTAAATGGGTTCCTTGTTTCCTTTTGAGTGAGTTGTGTGGTTTTTTTCTTGGGTTTCTTTGTAGTGTGGGATTGGCTTGAGTAAAGTTCTTGAGAAGGAGTATTTTAGCATTGGTCAAGGCAAGTAATCTCTCTAGGAAATGATGCATGTGTATTTTGATTTCCTTGTATTTTAGAAATTGTGCATTAAATTGTTTACAAGTTTCAGGGTTACGTTTTATTTGATTTGGATGTGTGAAATGTTGATAAATGAACCCTTGGTGAGCATGAAGGCTCAAGGGATTATATGTGATTGATGGGTGAGAAGAAGGAGAAAAATGTAGTGGAGGATGTGCAAGAGAAGGGCAGTTTCTGCACTCAGCGAGTTCAGGCAGAAGCTGATTCGCTCGAGCGACCCTTGGGTCCGCTCGAGCGACCAAGCCTCTGTTTGGTCCGAGCACAGACAGAGAGTTGTCCGCTTGAGCGACCCTATGGTCCGCTCGAGCGATCTGCCCTCTGTATAATCTAGAGCAAGGCAGAGAGCTGTCCGTTCGAACGCACTTAGTGTCCGCTCGAACGAACTGTCTCCCTCGAGCGAAGTGTCATCGCCTTGTAAAGTTCGCTCGAGCGAACCTGCCAGATTCAGGAAGAAGAATTTATTTCTTTTCTGTATTTTCTCAAAGGTTGAAAACTAGACTATGTTAAGGGTTTTGACTTGACATTGTGTAAATGGAACTTCGAAATGCAACCCAACTTCGGGGACACCAATTCTTGTATATTCTGACATTTGGGGTCCCAATTACACAAGGGTCAATTAGTAGCCTTAACACATGCTTGTCAGATTTCGTGTTTGAATTCCGTTTTGGTACGATAAGTACCATCGTGTACTAGTTTTGGATTTCCAGTATAAGCTTGTTTTGAAGTTTTGTTTCAAGAAAAAGGGGATCACTTCCTAAGCGTGTCATGCATATTAATTATGCCCTTGCTAGTCGTGTTCATCGTGTTTTGATAAGTGATTTCCCCCTTTTTATCTCGGCATGCTTTGATCGTGTTTCGCGTGTTTGTGCATTCATGAATTAAGTAAACACCACTGAGCTTAGACTGCCCTCTCAGTTTGATCCACTTTCTGGGGGTCTTTAAACCTGTGGACTGTCTGCAGACTGGTCATGTATTTATTACAACATCGTGTGTGTCCGGTTCCGCGGCCGGAATTCCCGTCTTTGTGGGAAATCGTGTCGTGCTTATATTATGTATATTGTGCTTGTCGTGCGTGCTTGCTCTTTTCATTATATAAATGATAGAGAAAGGATGGGCTCTTTGTAGATTGTAACTGTTCATGATATATTATTTATTCATGCTAGTTTGTTTTGGTATCTCAGCTTTGTTCGCATTTTTGAAATGTATCTCAGTTACTGTAGTATTTCAAATCAAGGATTTGCTTATATGTTTTCTCAAATGTTATTGTTTCGTGCTTACACCTAAATTGATTACCTGCCAAACCGTAGTGTTTGACCCTTGTTTGTTGGTGCCCAGGTGCAGGAGACGTTACCTTTGAGGAGGAGCGTCAGGAGGAGGCTTGTGAGCCAACCCCTGTGAGAGAGTGGCAGGCCGACGATGTCATTTAGACGTCGGGCGGGTTCTCGAGTCTCGTCACCTTTTGTGTTGGGGTTTCTTTTGTTATATTTTGAGAAGTGTATTAGCCTCTGTTGGCTTCTTATGGGTCGTAACAAAACTTAATTTACTCTTGTGATAATCTTGTAACTTGAACTATGTTGGGAATGCCATGTGAACTTCTTTCTTTGATACTATGTTTTGATATTATTCATCATAGCACTTAAATATTTTATTGGTGCTCATCTTGATGTGTTTTACTACATGCTTCCGCAAACTTGATCGTGTAAGTCAGATTCTGAGTGTCTTTGGGAATCCTCATCGCGGGAACCTGTGGGAAAGTATATCTCCAATGTAAACAACAATACAATCCACACGTCGCGGGCCCGGGATCCGTTCCGGGGTCGCGACACCAGTCATGGTACGACATTCAGCACTCGCATGATTCTTCCCATAGTGGATGCAAACCACTGAATTCTGAACATTCTACTCTAACCTCTGCCTCTTGTTCTGCTGATTTCTCTGGTATTGGTGGTTCTGTTGGTAAGTTGGACTCTTTCCTTGAACTTTGAGGATTTTGTTATGGAAGTTCTCAAATTTATAGGCCCTCTTGACAGCCTCATCGAAGGTTGTAGGTGGTACAACTCCGGTAGCATCTCTCTCAATAATAGGGTTAAGTCCTTCAAGGAACTTGGTAATCTTTTTCTCAACTGTTTCCACTAACTCCAGAGCATATCTTGATAGTCTCTCAAACTTTGTGAGGTACTCTAGGACTGTCATGTTGCCTTGGACAAGTTGTTGGAATTCTATTGCTTTTTGCCTCTTGATGTGTGTGGGCACATATTTGTCATGGAACTGTCTCTTGAAGCTAACCAAAGCCACTGCATCTGCCATGGCTTTGTACTCATCCCTAACTATTTTCCACCATATGTTTGTTGCACCGTTAAAGAGAGAAGTTGCAAGCTTTACTCGTTCTCCTCCGGTGCAATGGAAAATCTCGAAGATATTCTCTGTATGCTCTAACCAATCGTCTGCAGATAATGGATCTTCTATTCCAAGAAACTCTTTCGGAGCTCTCTTCCGAAACCGTTCAAACAACGCGTTCGGGTCATGCTGCCTTTGATTTATAACAATCGCAGGTTGGGCTTGAACCGATTCGGGTCTTCTTTGTAATACCTCTAGCAATTGTCTCTGTATTTCTGTCAACTCTCTGGCATGATCTTCCTCTCTCTTTGCCAATTGTTCCTGTAGCCTAGCCTGATTCTCATTAGCTTGACATTGCGGATCAATCATTGCCTGCATCATCAGTTGAAACTGATTCTGCATAGTGTTATCAGGGATATATTCTTCAATTAGCCCAGTGTGATCACTATTGCTTGAGGTGGGATTGCCGTTTACGGGTCTTTTGCGAGGTGGCATGATGATGCAAAACAAATTGTTAATACATACAAATCAAATAAATGTCACACATTGCTCACACGATACTAGCTAACGAAGTGTCTAACGAATCCTCTCCACGTCCTTAGGATTTCTAGTTTCTTTTAATTGCTTCAAACACGTCTCGCTCTGATACCAGTTTGTTGCGACCCCGGACCGGGTCCACGGCCTAATCCGGGATCGGGAATAAGTGAGTGATGTGATGTAATGTCAAAGTGTGGTGATAAGATTCACACATTTATTTAATTTATCACAGGTGTCCGTGGTAAGGATATCACAACAATATAATACATTATTCAAATTCACATGACTAATAACATATCTATATAACTTGATTCCAGAGTGAGCAATGATCATTATAACATTTTCCCAAAAGTAAAGCTAAATGTTTATACAAAAGATCAGTTAATTAATCACTCCCCAAAAATAAAGGCCAACAAAGGCCAGTACAACCAAAAGAATGTGTTAGTCATAATCCCCAAAAAGTGTTTCGTATCTCATAGTCTGACTTGATGTTTACATGACATCATCAGCTTCCCATTAGCCTAAACGTTGCGGCTCTCCGGCCGCCTCCTCCGGCTCCTCCTCAAGGAAGGGGGCATCTGGACCTAAGTACCAAAAGTAGTGGGTCAGACACGACGGTCTGGCAGGTGGGTGAAAAGATATAGCAATATGACAATAATTAAATGTACCTTGGAAAACATTGAAACCTATTAAAATAATAATTTCTATGAAAAAGAATGCATTATCAGTTAGAAAGCATATATGCAGTATAAAACATGAAAGGTACCAAGGAAACAGGAAACTGGCAAGATGGCAACCACACTGAGCTAAATCCTCCATCACTAATGTGATGAGAGCATGCTATAGGTGTTGGTCTCGGACACTCGAGGTGACGAGAACCAACTAAATATATAAATACATGTAGCTAGACAAGACCACGGCCGCGGAAACGGGTAACGGGACATGCATGAACAAGATGGGGACGTCAAGTCGGTGGATCAAACCGACAAGGTTGTCCAAGCTTAGTGGTGCCGACTAATAGGTTACAAACAAGAAATCATGACAGGCGGGACAGGGTGCACATAGGCACATAAGTCACATTCATGTCAGGTCATGCATATACAGGATAGCAAGACACTTAAAGTGTATAGTTCAGGCTTTCTAGAACAAGTTAGTAAAAATCACGTGAAAACGAGCGAATATATATATGAAATCCAAGTACACGAAAATACAAGAAGGATTTCCACAAGATACCAGACTATGCATTGAGGTTTTAAGACTTAAATCAAGGTGTATAAGGTCCCGTATGTCAAATTATCACTGACTTGGTACTCATAAGATTTAGAACATTCCAAGCAAACAATACACATAGATAATTTGAGAGTCCTCAACGTATTTCCGAGATGAGATTTTTCCTCTAAAAGTTCCCAAACAGTCCTTCCTAACCATCCCATAAACATAGGGTTCAAAACAGTTTTTCTTCCCTCTCAATCTCCAAAAATTATTGGGAGGCCAGTCACCTAGCCTCTTGCAGGAACCAAAATACCACCTCATTGATATGACGACCGACTCTGAGCGGTTACCTGGTCGGCGACCAGTCGGCAGGCAGTGCAGATTTTCAACAAATTTCAACCCCTTTTTCCTCCAATACATTTCTCCTATGAACCTCAATTTCCTGCAATAAAAATGAGCTTAAAGCTCCTCCGATTTGTCGCGACCCCGGACTAGGTCCACCGAGGTCCTAATCCGGGATCGGGACTCATTATTCTGTGTGTATATTTATTTATTTAATTTCCCACAGGTGTCCGCGGTGAGGATATCACAACAACATAAATATTTATTTTAATGCGGAAGCGTGTAGCAAATCAAATTGATATTTCAAGTCATGTCACAAGATAATAATACATGTATAAACTGAGCGTCAGAATAAGTAATGATCATTAGTGTTTTCCCACAAGAAATGTTAAAGTTTATACAAAAGATCATTTAGTTACATTCCCAAAAATAGAGGCCAACAAAGGCCAATATAGAGAAAATACCAATCCCCAAAAGAATGGTTAAACGTTCCCAAAATGTTACGTCTCTCAAAGCAATCAAATGTCTAAACGACATCATCTGCATGCCACTCAACTAGGCGTTGCGGTTCACCGACTGCGTCCTCAAACTTCGCCTAGAGATAGACAATGTCCGGACCTGAGTACCAAAGAGTGGTTCAAACACGACGGTTTAGCAAATGGGTGAAAAGACATGACAATATAATAATAAATGAATTTACCTTCAAAAGCATTTAAACCTGTTTAAATAACAATTTCCACAAAAGAGGTAAATCAGTTATTCAAATACAAATATGCATTGTAAAACATATAAAGGTAACCAAGGAAACGGGAAACGAGCAAGATGGCAACCACACGAAGCTAAGTCCTCTATCACCGAAGTGACGGAGCAATATCAAAGCGTTGATCTTAGTTACACGAGGTGAGGAGAAACAACAAAAAATATACATATACATATAATATACTGGACATGACCACGGTAGCGAGCTAGGCATCGGGAACCACGGTAGCAATCCTGGGTATTAGAATAAGACCACAGTAATAACCGGGTAGCGGGATCCAAATTGCAGCTAGCGGGGCAAGAGGGGGATCTCCAAGTCGGTGGATCAGACCAACAAGGTTATCCAAGCTTAGTGGTGACGACTCATAGGTTAAATGACAAGATCAAAACATGTATGAAATACATCAAGTGCAAGTACATAAATAAACAGGACGTGGGTGCTCAAAGGCACAACTATCATATTAATCGGGGCGTGCTTGTCGGGATTAGCAAAATGCTACAATTTCAATTTCAATGTTTTTGGGAATGCATAAGAAATTCGGGAATTATGAAATACAAATGAACTTTCGAAATCTCAATTCAAGTATCAAGGTTCAAGATTTGTTTAAGGTGAATAGGAGTCCCGTATGTCGATTTAATAACAACTTGGTACTTTTTGAGTTTGGGGACATTTTGGACTCCTTATAAATCTTAGGATTCTCAAAACTTCAAATGAAATCTTCGTGATGTGGCTTCTTTCTCAAATGGCCTCATACATTGCCTAGTAAATCTCCATGACATAAAGGGGTTCTCAATGAATATTCCCAAAATGTTTAAACAATTTATCACTATCCCAAACAAAGCCCTTAACCGATAGAGCACATTGCTCTAGCAAACTGGAGAGTTCGCTCGAGCGAGGTGGTCTCTAGAATGGTCTTCTGTTAGGGTTCGCTCGAGCGAACTCGTCAAGTTCGGGTTGGCTTGAGCGAACAATCCGTGCGCTCGAGCTAACCACTTTTTGGAATGAGTTCTGGGAGGGTTCGCTCGAGCAAAGTTAGGTTCGCTTGAGCAAACTGTCCTTTGGAATGACACGAACCCTTTTCAGGATACTTCACTCGAGCGACCTGTCAAGTTCGCTCGAGCGTGTTAGTTTTATGGTCTCAATACTAGTATATGATGAATAGATTGATTAATTTCTTTATTTATCAATATATATTATTGGTTTTCTTTCATGAGATGAATGGTGTTTTATTACTTGTTTGCACATAACTAATATGAATGACATAATGGTTCATGAGATGAACCGGAGTCCACAAGTATACTAGATGTAATACATGTGTATGGATGAGATCCACATACAGGAGATATGTATTGCAAATCTTATACTTAAATATCTTCACAATCAGTGATGAGATTGGGCATCTCATATGACAAGGTTGGAGCACTTTGATCACTATGAGATAGTGTAATTTGTCTCGATCATCAGAATGTAAAATTCTGGATCATGGTGCTGGTACATTGGATGTATTGAAGGACCATGAGAAGCACCTTATATACACTATCTTTACCTTAAGGTCTGCTCTCATAATTCCCTAGCAATATGCTCATAATCCTAAGACATTAATGAACTCAAGTTTCTATCTATACATTTGCTTTGAGTCACCAATGAGTGAGGCCAATTGTAGGTCAACACCTCGGCGATTTGGGTACGTGGTAGTAGAGTTGTGGGAACATTCAATGGTCAAGATGGAATCTATCTTTAATATCCCCTTGTGCTGATTAATGGATTTATCATTGGTAAGTGCGCACCCATTCCAATTAAGAGTTAATTGGATTGGTACCAAATGATCATTATAATTAATTGAGGCTCAAGGATAATAAGATATGGATCTAATTTGGTGGACAGGTCCAATTGATCCATGGATATAGATGGAGGGGCCTACTTGTGGTACTTGTGAAGTTTAGGGTCTTCATTGTAATTTATTCCTAAGACTGGAGTGCAATTGCATTTATATAGTGGAGTTATTTACAATTAACTGTGGGCCCGGATTACACATGAGATGTGGGGTCGCGTGTCCCAGTTGGAGCCAACTTTCTAAGGAATCCCTAGTGGTCCCCATGCTAGCCCAATATATTAGAAAGATACTAATTATAGTAGAACTCTAAAAGGAAATAGAAAGTTACTATTTCTATTTGAAGTGAGACTTCTAATAGTGGTAATAGTAAGTTACTAATTATTAATGGAATTAGGACTTCTAGTTTAATTAATAAAACAGGAGGTTACTAATCATATTTGAAGTAAGACTTCTAATTGTGATTTAGTAAGCAACTAATTGTAGTGGAAGTAAGACTTCTATTTCAATTAGTAAGAGGAGGTGGCTTCAATGCTATAAAAGGAGAAGAAGAGAGCCTTGGACGTCCCTAATGTTACTCCATATAGGGATTCACGCCCAGCCCATTTAAGTGTGCAAGAGTTGCACTCCTCTCTTCCTCTCCCTCTTCTAGTTCTCTTCTAGTTTCCTTTAGGGTTTTTCTCTTGGAGATCCCACCATCTTCTTGAGAAAAGAGAATCTGATACGGGACATAACGTGGAAGATCAAAGGGTGTTGGAGATCTTAATTTGATTAGTGAAGGTGTTCATCATCAAAGAAAGAGATCAACTTCTCCATTAGAGCACTACAAAGCTCCAAAGGTATAATCTACATCCTTGTATGTTGTGGATTTCGTGGTTGCTTGTTTATGTGCTATTTTCTATCTTCTAGATAGGTTATATTGCTGTACATGGTTTATGAATTTGAGGGATTGCATCCTGGATTGGGTTTGTTGCCTTCTAGATAGTTGATCCCTGCATCAAGTGGGTCAAAAGTTTTTGAAACCTATCTGAATGGCCCACCTAGTTTCCAACAATTGGTATCAGAGCCATACCTCGTCTCTAATCATGTTAGATCAGCAAGCTTGCTCCAATCTTTGCATGAGATGCGAAGAAGATGAAGCAATGGCTATGTAAGGATCAGTTATGATTGGGTTTGTCTACTTTATGTAGTAAATCCATGTTTGGATAGTCACAAATTGGTTTAATTATGATGGAAGGATGGTAGGATGCCATTGAGAGCCTTCAAAAGTGTTTTGGAGGTGTTTGGACTTGAGTTAGGAAAACCCAATTTTCTGCCTTCGTCAGGCAGCTCGACCACCGCCGGGGGACAACCCCGGACCCCCTCTACGAAGTGCATGTATTAAAGGGGTGGTTACTTTTGGCATCTTGTTTTTCCATTATGGTTTGGTAACCTGGTTTTGTGAGATGCTTCGTTGTATGAGATACTAACTTGCAGATGATCATGTCCTCTCCATATGGCCCACAAGTCTTTTGCTTTCTATTTATGGTTAATGGTTTGTTTAAGGCTAAATGTAAAGGGCGTCAAGGTTTCCTTGGTTTCCCATGAAAGGGCAAGGCATGATGAATTTCCCTATAGCCTTTTTATTTCCATGTTTAGATTACCATGTAAGTCTCATAATCGAGGCATATGAATTTATGTAGTTTTTATAAATTTGTAAATTCTGGCGATGTCCGAGACGAAGAAGGAAAGCGATGTTGGACTCCTAATCAAAGAGTTTGAAGATTACCAAAAGAGTTTTGGAGTTGCCCAAAGAGTTTGAGGAATTCCAAAGTTTTGGAAAGTCTAGAAGTCCAAGAAGTCTATTCCGCTAGGGCCATGTGGAGGAGAGGACTAGTTTCTAATTTTAGCACTTTCTATTTATGGATGCATGCTTAATTTAGAATATTTCCAAATCTGATCCAAACATAACAAGTTACTAAAATTGGTGAAATCAAATTAATTTTTGTAAAGAGTTCTAATTAGTGTTGATGACCCATGAGATGGATCCATCGGTAACACTAATTTAGAAACTGGATTTTCCTTAAAATAACTTGACTTGGAACCAATCTTAGATCATATCATGAGATGATTTGATGTTCATATGTATACATGGGGGCCCTAATACCTTACAAAGAAATCCTCAATTCTAAAATATTAAGTGGGAGCGGGGCATTTATATTTAGAAATCCCCATGGTTTTCCACCATAGGTCCATTGTAAGGAAAGTATTAGCCTCGCGCCATCTTGAGAATGGCCGTTCCCCACGGAGGGCTTTTACTTGTCTGGTTACTAGATATGGATCTCCTATGGATAGTGTTGGTGAGACGGGGCGGGGGCCCACTCCCCAAGGAGGAGCTGCTCGCAACGGTTGTCATGCAATGCTAGTTGGTGGGTCACACTTAACTAAAATAATGATGTAGTATCCCCAAGGATTTGCCTCATGTATTTTAGAAACCGAAGATAATCGGGAGTCATTCATTATTTGGTATGAGATACCTAGATAATAATGAATGAAGGGGATCATGGAAAGTTAGTCTTAATCCTAATTTTGACCAACTTTGATCCGCATCAATCTAGGTGGTATTCGCACTCCCCAAGGAGGCATACCCCGGGGATTGGGATTCCGATGTATTCTGAATTTAGTGGTTATGAGGATTCCACATATATTTGGTAGAATACTAAACCCTAATGTCATTTAAATTCATTAATTGAATGTGTGGTTATGTGCTATAGCTTTTAAGCATGAATTCAAATACTTTCAATCCACTTGCGACCATCCTCAACCAGAATAAGTTGATGGAATCCAACTTTACAGACTGGAAAAAGACCCTGGATATTATCCTGACAGCTTCAGGATGCAGATATGTCCTTACCATACCCTCCCTTCCTGAGCCTGAGCTTCATGCACCTCAGTATGAAAAGGACCTTTACACCGAATGGACAAAAGACAATGAGGTAGCCAGATGTTTTATACAGGCATCCATGTCTAGTGTTTTACAACACCAACATCAATCCTATAAGTCAGCATACGATATTATATCGAACTTAAAGGAAATGTTTGCGGACCAGGTTAGACCTGCTAGGCAAGCTGCTGTGAAGGTGCTGATAAACACTAAGATGGCTGAGGGAACCCCAGTACAAAAACATTTATTGAAAATGAGTCTCGCACTAAATGAGTTAGAGTACTGGGTGTTACGATTGATAAAGAATCGCATATCGACATGATCCTTCAGTCACTACCGGATTCTTTCAATCATTTCGAGATCAATTATAATAAATTGGAAATGACCACAGTTGAGCTGTCTCGCCAGCTGGTAGTGACCGAGGAAATCATGAAGAAAAAACAAAATTCCCTCATGACAGAAAAGTCATTTGCTAGGACCAAGCCGAAAGGCAAAGACCGAGATAGCAAGAAGAAATCAGTCATCAAGGGTCCTAAGGTGGAGAATGGTTCTACTTGTAGTATGGCCAACGCTAAGGGAATGCGAGTAAAAAGAAAGTGTTTCTATTGTGGTAAGACAGGACATTGGAAAATGAATTGTCCAGAATATCTGTCTAAGAAGAAGACCTTAGGTATGATTGAGTCACTTATTTCTGAAGTTAGTTTTGCAACTGGTACTTCAGAATCTTGGTGTATGGACTCCAGGGCAACTGATCACATATGTAATTCGTTGCAGGGGTTCAGGGAAACCAGGAGGTTCAGTGACGGAGAAATCATTGTCAACCTAGGATCTGATGCTAAGGCAGAGGTTGTTTCAGTGGGAGTAATTACATTATGTTTTACAAATGATAAATTGGTTTTGTCAGACACGTTATATGTAGCGTCTTTACGGCAGAATTTAATTTTCAGTTTTTAGTTTGGTGAATAAGAGTTATTCTATTACTCTTGGTACTGAAATTGTCATAAAGAGATACGGTGCTTTTATGTATTCTGACAAGGTAATCAATGGAATTCATTTGTTAATCCAACAATGTATGAGATACATGATACTGAAACAATTAATAGGCCATCATTAAAGAGAATGTCACCTTCATCAAATCCAACAAAACTTTGGCACCTGAGGCTATGTCATTTAAACCTAAATAGGATTGAGAGGCTAGTGAAACATGGTATCTTGCCTTCATTGGTGGTAGAACCAATGCCTGTCTGTGAGTCCTGTCTGGAAGGTTAAAATGACAAAAAGGCCATTTTTCATCAAAGGGCAATGTGGCCAAAGATTTTTTGGAATTAGTGTATAATGATGCGTGTGGACACATTAATGTCAGAGTAGTGGGAGGATATCTCTCTGCTGATTTTATGGGATACTTATCAGAAAATGGGATTTTATCCCAGTTGTCTGCTCCTGGTATGCCTCAACAGAATGGAGTAGTAGAAAGAAGGAACGAGACTCTTTTAGATATGATCAGGTCTATACTGAGTTTTTTAGGATTACCTATATCCTTTTAGGGATATGCCTTGGATACTGCGATGTACATACTAAACCTCGTACCATCTAAGTTTGTACCTAAGACTCCTCGGGAGTTGTGGATCGGGTGAAAGCCTAGTCTACAACATTTATACATTCGGGGTTGTCCGGCACATGTGCTAAAGGTTAAGACGGATCAGTTGGAAGCGAAGTCGAAAGTATGAACGTTTGTAGGATATCCTAAAGGAACTAAAGGTTGGTTATTCTATAATCCCAGATAGCAGAAAGTGCTGGTGAGCACTAATGCGGTTTTTCTGGAGGAAGATTATATGATAGACCGAAAACCTTTAGAAAAGGTGATCTTGGAAGAAATTCAAGAGCAAACAATTCCAAATCCTAGTATGACCGAACCTAAGGAAGAAGCTCCCTTACCTAACCCCAGTAATTACACCAGTGCCTTGTCATAGTGGGAGCATAGTCAGGCCCCCTAACAGGTTCTCGTTCTTGGGAGAGTCTTACGAGGCAGTCCCGGAAGAACCGGAACAAGATCCTTGTAAGTATGATGAAGAAATTAATGACAAAGATTCGGGACGTTGGTAAGATGCTATGAAAGCTGAGATGGAGTCTATGTACTCTAATCAGGTCTGGACACTTGTGGACTTGCCTGCCAATATCAACTTATTGGGTGCAAGTGAGTCTGCAAGAGAAACAGAGGATCAAATGGAAGAGTTGAGACCTTTAAAGGTCAAGCTTGTTGCGAAAGGATATACTCAGAAAGAAGATATCGATTATGAGGAAACCTTCTCATCGGTAGCCATGCTCAAGTCCATTAGGATACTCTTATCCATTGCGGCTCATCTGGATCATGAGATTTGGCAAATGGATGTCAAGACGGCGTTTCTCAATGGCCATCTTGAGGAAGACATCTATATGATGCAGCCAGACGGTTTTATAGCTAAACAACAACAAAAAAAGAGTTTGCAAACTGCAGAAGTCCATTTATGGACTAAAGCAGGTATCCCGAACCTAGAACATTCGTTTTGACTAAGTAATCAAGTTAGTTGATTTTTGTCAAAATCCGGATAAGTCATGGGTGTACATGAAAAGTAAAGGAGGCAGCGTAATTTTTCTAGTCGACGACATCCTTCTCCTAAAGAGTGGTATATGGATGTTGTCAACAGTAAAAGGTTTAGTTGGCTAAGACTTTTGATATGAAGGACATGGGAGAAACCAGTCGCGTCCTAGGGACCAAACACCATTGAGACCAGATAAATAGGATGATAGGCTTATCCCAATATGCATACATAGATAAGGTGCTTGTACGGTTTGCTATGCAAGACTCCAAGAAGGGTATTACACCTTTCAGGCATGGAGTGCACCTTTCCAAGAATCAGTGTCCCAAGACACCTGAGGAAAAGGAGCAGATGAGGTCGATACCATACGCTTCGGGTGTTGGTAGCCTCATGTATGCTATGCTATATACTATACCAGATATCTGTCATGCATTGGGCTTAGCCAGCAGATATCAGTCTAACCCAAGTCCTAACCATTGGACTGTTGTAAGATGTGTTCTCAAATCCTTGAGAAGGACTAGAGATTACATGTTGTTTTGTGGCAATAATGAGTTGATTCCAGTCGGTTACACATATTTTGACTTCATGTCAGATAAGGATTCCAAGATATCAACTTCTGGGTATGTGTTTATGCTATAGCTGCTTGAGAAGCAACTAAAGAAGCAGATTGGCTCAAAAGATTCCTTATGGAACTTGGAGTGGTATTTTTGACAAGACAGCCGCTCACAGTTTACTGTGATAACAGTAGGGCAGTCGATAAGTCCAAGGAACCCAGGAGCCAAAAACATGTACAGAGGTAATTACACATGGTCGGAGAGATTATGCAGAGAGGTGATACTGTTATCACGTAGATAGACTCTGCAGACAATCTGGGAGAATCCCTTTACTAAGCCTTTCACTACCAAAGTCTTTGGGTAGTAAGTAGATAGGATCTGCATGAGATGCAACCCTGAGTGGCATTGAGCCCAAGTGGGAGATTGTTAGTTTTATGGTCTCAATACCAGTATATGATGAATAGATTGATTAATTTCTTTATTTATCAATATATATTATTGCTTTCCTTTCATGAGATGAATGAGGTTTTATTACTTGTTTGCACATAACTAATATGAATGACATAATGGTTCATGAGATGAACCGGAGTCCACAAGTATACTAGATGTAATACATGTGTATGGATGAGATCCACATACAGGAGATATGTATTGCAAATCTTATACTTAAATATCTTCACAACCAGTGATGAGATTGGGCATCTCATCTGACAAGGTTGCAGCACTTTGATCACTATGAGATAGTGTGATTTGTCTCGATCATCAGAATGTAAGATTCTGGATCATGGTGCTGGTACATTGGATGTATTGAAGGACCATGAGAAGCACCTTATATACACTGTCTTTACCTTAAGGTCTGCTCTCATAATTCCCTAGCAATATGCTCATAATCCTGAGACATTAATGAACTCAAGTTTCTATCTATACATTTGCTTTGACTCACCAATGAGTGAGGCCAATTGTAGGTCAACACCTCGGCGATTTGGGTACGTGGTAGTAGAGCTGTGGGAACATTCAATGGTCAAGATGGAATCTATCTTTAATATCCCCTTGTGCTGATTAATGGATTTATCATTGGCAAGTGCGCACCCATTCCAATTAAGAGTTAATTGGATCGGTACCAAATGATCATTATAATTAATTGAGGCTCAAGGATAATAAGATATGGATATAATTTGGTGGACAGGTCCAATTGATCCATGGATATAGATGGAGGGGCCTACTTGTGGTACTTGGGAAGTTTAGGGTCTTCATTGTAATTTATTCCTAAGACTGGAGTGCAATTGCATTTATATAGTGGAGTTATTTACAATTAACTGTGGGCTCAGATTACACATGAGATGTGGGGTCGCGTGTCCCAGTTGGAGCCAGCTTTCTAAGGAATCCCTAGTCGTCCCCATGCTAGCCCAATATATTAGAAAGATACTAATTATAGTAGAACTCTAAAAGGAAATAGAAAGTTACTATTTCTATTTGAAGTGAGACTTCTAATAGTGGTAATAGTAAGTTAATAATTATTAATGGAAGTAGGACTTCTATTTTAATTAGTAAAAGAGGGGGTTACTAATCATATTTGAAGTAAGACCTCTAATTGTGATTTAGTAAGCAACTAATTATAGTGGAAGTACGACTTCTATTTCAATTAGTAAGAGGAGGTGGCTTCAATGCTATAAAAGGAGAAGAAGAGAGCCTTGGACGTCCCTAATGTTACTCGATATAGGGATTCACGCCCAGCCCATTTAAGTGTGCAAGAGTTGCACTCCTCTCTTCCTCTCCCTCTTCTAGTTCTCTTCTAGTTTCCTTTAGGGTTTTTCTCTTGGAGATCCCACCATCTTCTTGAGAAAAGAGAATCTGATACGGGACATAGCGTAGAAGATCAAAGGGTGTTGGAGATCTTAATTTGATTAGTGAAGGTGTTCATCATCAAAGAAAGAGATCAACTTCTCCATTAGAGCACTACAAAGCTCCAAAGGTATAATCTACATCCTTGTATGTTGTGGATTTCGTGGTTGCTTGTTTATGTGCTATTTTCTATCTTCTAGATAGGTTATATTGCTGTACATGGTTTATGAGTTTGAGGGATTGTATCATGGATTGGGTTTGTTGCCTTCTAGATAGTTGATCCCTGCATCAAGTGGGTCAAAAGTTTTTGAAACCTCTCTGAATGGCCCACCTAGTTTCCAACAGAGCGAACTGTCCAGAAACTGGTTCCGGGACAGTTCTTCTCTTCTCCTTTTCCTCTTCTTACAATACCCTTTGAGCCTCATTTCTACATCAAAATGGGAGGCTCAAAACTCCCTTCAAACATCATCCAAAACACCATAGAAACATCCAAAAACATTCATCAAATCTCCATCTTCTTCACCTCATTCCACCATAAGACAAAGAGAAAAGGAAACCATCATGCACAAAGATTCATCTACAAAAATCAAGACATAAATGAAAGGCTACAAATCACATTTCCATGACAATGAATGAGTTAGCAAAAATCTTTAATGAGCATTTAATTCAAATCAATGCAAACTAATAAACTTGAATAAGAATGACAAAACCATCCACATTTCTCATAAAACCATTAAATGCTCAAACTATCATTTCATCCACTTGCCTTAGGTCTCTAATAAGCAATCCAAGCTCTAAACAAGCTTTCCAAGACAATGGTCCAAGCTATAAGCAAAAAACCCCAAAACAAAACCCTAAAAGAGTCAAAACAAGGAATGGGGAGGAAGAAGCTTCAATAATAGAGATGGAGATTCCCTTAGGCTAGGAGAACACAATATCAAAAGAGGGGAAGGACTACTTACATGAGAGTTCTTCAAAATGTTAGGTTAGTACCAAAGGAGGTCTTGGAGTAGGTGGTCTCCTCCACAAATGGTATCAATAGAAAGCTATGGTGATGAGGAAGAAGATGATGACAAGCATTTCTCCAATGGCAAAGGTTTGGTAATGGATTGGGAGATGGAAGAGCAAGAAGAAAAGGGAAAAGGGAAAACCCTAGCTTAGGATTGGAGTTTTCTAGAAAAGGGGAAAGGGAGAAGAGAGTTCTCCTTATATACAAAAATGGGGTTGGGTCCCACCACTAGGATTATTCATGGGCTGAAAACATGTTTATCGGGGCCTCGAATGAATTCGACGAAGAAGAGAAAAGTGATCGCCGAATTATCTAGTTTCCAAAAAATATATGTTTCGCGGGTTTCGGGAACATCAATTTTTGGGTAAAGATTTAGTGCACAATGATTGTTTTGCCCTCAATCCTAGGCAAGTCGGGTTTCGGGGTCTCAAATGGGCACGAGATCAACATAAAAGTTGTAGGGATTAACAAGACAAGTAAAACGGGATTATAACAATAAACACAAGGATCTTAGATAAATCCCCAAGTACATGCAAAGTCATAAAAGGAACCCCCAAAGGGCCCCACAAGTCACAAATGCACTCAAAATTTCCCAAAGTTATATCAAAAGCTATTCTAATCCCAACTTAACCAAAATACACTAAACACACTTAAAACTAAAATACAACTTAATTATCACTAATCGAGGTCACTCGGGACGGGGTCTTACACAATTCATCATTCAACACTTTCATTCTCTTCATTTCAAATTTCTCCCTTTTCATCCTTTCCATTCACAATCAATCTCAAGGTAAAGAAAACCCATTTATATGAGAAATCATTTGCAACTTTGAAACCACAATACATGCATTTCCAAGATATGAACAAGAGAGAAATAAACTCATCAATATGCATTTTTAAGAGTAATAGAACCATTACAAAAAGATTTGATAAAACATATTAAGAATCATTGGTGAAAAATCAAGATTTCTCCATAAAACATGTAAATATTCAAAACAATCCATTCATCCACTTGCCTTGGGTTCAAACTAGCAACTCAAACCTCTAATCACACTCTTAGGTTCAAATCACCAATCTACACAGAAACCCCCAAATACAACTCATTAAAAACCTTAAAAGACCAAAACAATGGAATAGAAGGAGAGAGCTTTCAATAATGGAGATGGAGCTTCCCAAGGGTCACAAGAATACATATCTAGAAGATGGAGATGATCACTTACTTGGAAGGTCCTCCAATGGCAAGAGTTTTCTCAAAGAGAGCTTCAATGGTGATGGATTTCTCCTCCAAGAGTATCAATGGAGAGCTTGTAGGGAGAGGAAGAAGAAAATGAAACTCATTTCTTGATTGGTGCAAGGTTGATGTGGATTTGGAGATGGAAGCAAGAAGAAGAAGAAGAAAAGCCCTAGGCAGCCTTCAAGCAAACCCTCCTTCAATGAAACAGTAGCTAGAAAGAGTAAAGTGAAAAGGGCTCTCCTTTTATAGCAAATGAAGGTGGGTCCCACAGCTAATACGATTTATCTAGCTATAAACATGTTTCTCGGGATCTCGGATACGTTCGACGAAGAATGAAGAAATGATCGTCGAAATTTTTAGTTTCCAAAAAGTATATATTTCGCAGGTTTAGAGATATTGAAAATAGTGTCCAGATTTTTATGTAGAAAGACTGTTTTGCCCCTAACATAAGAAAAGTAGGGTTTTGGGGTCTCGAACGAGGACGAATTCAACACGAAAGTTGTAGAGATTAATGAGATAAGTAACACGAAGCTAAAACAAATATTATCAAAAATTTTGAATAATCTCCCAATCACGCGCAAAGTCACTAAAAGAACCCCCAAAGGGTCCCACTAATCACAAAGGCACTCAAAATTCCCCAAAGCTATAACAAAAGCTATTCGAATCCCAACTTAAATCAAAATCCACTAGTCACACTTAGAACTAAAACATAACTTAATTAACGTTAATCGAGGTCACTCGGGTCGGGGTCTTACATCCTCCAACTCTTAGGGCATTTGGTCCTCCAAATGAAGCATAAAACTCACCTCAGATAGTAGATGTGGATACTTCTTCTGTACTTGATCCCATAGTTCCCACGTTGCTTCTTCCGGTCCATGGTTCTCCCAAAGTACTTTTACCCACTGAATTATCTGTGTCCTCAACTCTTGTTCCTTTGTATCGATGATCTGAACAGGTTTTTCTGCATATGTAGCATCTTCTCGGATTTCCAAAGGTTCATGCCGGAGTACACGTGATGGATCGGAGACGTACTTCTTCAACATAGACACATGGAAGACGTTGCGTACGCCGGAGAGTTATGGTGGTAAGGCTAATCGATAAGCCACTTCACCAATCTTGCTCACAATGTCATACGGCCCAATATATTGTTAGGATTTTTGTAGATTGCAATTTGATGGATGCATTATCATTCAAGCATCAATTGATTTACACACATATGCATTGTTTTAAGAAATCTTGAAATCGTGTTTTATACATGCATTGGATTTTAAGTCTTGAAGATATATTGATTTATGCATGATTTGTTTTTAATCTTGGATGCATTTGTTTTTTAAAAGAGTTTTAGAAAATCAAGCTAGCCTATGAGTTTAAAATCCTTCAAAATGTTTTAGGCTTTTTATGGTTCATGTTTTAAAACCCTTCGAATGATTTAAATCATGTTTCTAAGCTTGATTAAATGGCCAAAAAAGTTCCCTCAAGAAAAACTTTGAAAATATGCTTTTATGGGAATTTTGGTCCCGAGGGGTCAACCAGCAGTGTCGCTGGTCGACCGGCCCCCCGGCGACCGGCCTAGAGGACCCGGTCGACCGGCCACACTGCAGGCCAGCTGGGTACCTGAAGCCCAACAGTCAGAAATATGACCGTTGTGTGTACCCGGTCGACCGAGGACTAGCCGTTGGGCATTTTTTTCTATAAATATGAGTTCTTTCCTTTGCCAAAAGTTGGGAATTTTAAGGCCCTCCTTGAGGGGTTTTGAGGCAAATAGAAGGGAAATGAACTAAGGGATGAAGGGAATCATTAGGAAAGCTAAAGCTTGGATTAATGAAGTTAAATCACCAAGTAGGCTCTACTTTCCTTAATCATATGTTTTCATGTTTTGTTTTACTTTTGGTAAATCTTTTGTAGCATGATAAACTATGTATGAAGTGTTGTGTCCTTACCATGTTTTATGTTTTGAGTTGATTTATTGTTTTGGATACATCACCATTTGATTCAATCCAAGTAGTACTTTATTTTTGGTAAATCTAAGTAGATCATGTTAATTGAAACATCTTTGAAATTATATGTAACATGATCCATATACTTGGTTGAATCTATCGCTGTTGTTTTTCATTATAAGAAAATCACTTTTAAAACTATCTTATGTTTTGGATTCAACATCTTTACAAATCATATGTTTTCATGTCTTTGTTTTATCTTTGGTAAATCTTTAGTAGCATGTTAAACTATGATTTGTTGTGTCGTTAACATATTTTATGTTTTGAATTGATCTATTGTTTTGGATGCATCACCATTTGATTCAATCCAAGTAGTACTTTATTTGGTAAATCTAAGTAGATCATGTTAATGAAAGAATCTTTGAAATTACATGTAACATTATTCATATACTTGATTGAATCTTTGGTTGTTGTTTTTCATCATAAGAAAATCTCTTTCAAATGTATCTTATGTTTTGGATTCAACAAACTTTACAAATCATATGTATTATTGTTTTAAAGTTTCACAACTTGCTTTGCATTGATTGGTATATCATATTCAAGTTGTATTTATAATTACATATGATTTGTCCCCTTATTTCAATCAAATCTATTTTTATGATTTATGAGCTACATTGTTGATTTGATTGACATCCCTATGCTTCACATGTTTTGGTCTTTGAATTTTCACAACTTTTTTAGAATACAAATGTATATCTTTTACAAGTTAGTTTTAACATGCGATTAGCATTTCCTCAATCATAAATGTTTTATGAGCTAAAACTTTCTAAAGCCTTAGGCATACATTTATGAGCTTTCATTTTCAAAATGATTGAGGACATCACACACACACATCATGTACTTTCATCTTTGCATTCATAGTGTGTGTGTGTGTATTAGATTTTCATTTTCATAGCCACCTATTTTAGAGGCAAATGTAATGAGCTTAATTGAATCTCCATCAAGTGTATTATAGACACTAACTTAGTGAGATAACCAACCATTAGGTTGAAGAGGTTATTGCTTAGCCTAAGAAAAGCATAATGTATAGGTTGATGTTAAGCCTTGAAAAACATCATTGTAAAGGTTATTGCTTAGCCTTGAAAAAACATATTGTAAAGGTTATTGCTTAGCCTATTGAAAAGCATAAATAGTGGAAATCCGGTGGGGTGTTGGATCACAAGCCGGTAGTGGATGTAGTCATTGAGGCCGAACCACTATAAATCCTTGTGTGATGGTGCTTGCTTTGTGGTGATTGTTTTTATTAAGCTTCCGCATTTTATTTGATAATCATCACTTATGACTAGTTTAATTTAAAGAAGTTAAAATTTGTCTTAATTGGTCATAATTGGAGCTCACCCTATTCACCCCCCCTCTAGGGTTCGGATCCTCGGACTTTACAGTTGGTATCAGAGCGGGTTACTCCATTTCAGGGCTTTACAACCCGGAGTTGATCCGTATGAGATTAGAACCCTAGTGTTGTCACTACAAAAAAAATGTCTTAATGAGTCACTTTTAAAGTGTCTTAAAAAGTGGTTTGTGTCGCTTTTCTGATTACTATGCAAGCGTCTTATCTGCCGGCGTCACTAAAAGTTCGCAAAAGCGTCTCAAGAAATAAATTTGTTGTGTCAGTTTCTGTTATCAAAGTGACACAAAAAATGGTTACTTGTGTCACTTTAAACCCAAAAGTGACACTGAAATAACTTAAAAGCGTCACAAGAAAGATAACTTTGTTGTCTCCCTTTTCAAAAACAGTAATCAATATGTTGTTTTCGGACCAAAAGTGACACAAGTAATCATCAGTTGTGACAGTTTCCATAGAAGCGAGATACCATCCATTTTTAAAAAAAAATAAAAATGCAAAATATGCATTACTAATAACATGCTCCAGTATGGATACACTTTCAAATCACTAAACCTGCCTTACAGAAGATGCAAAAAAATATAGATAGCAACATTCAATAAGAACCATTTCATTAATTGAAAATTAATCACCATTCACATTAAGGAACGTACTTGCTCGTCCACGCACTAAATCAAACAAACTATTCAAAACATATCCAATTTGAATCCATCCATAATCCAAACTATTTACATTAACCTTCGAATTCGTAACCAAAACGATGTTTGACGCTTGCGATGAAACCACCACACGATGCCATTGCTTGAGACCTGCTGGACCAATCCACTACCATACTCACAGTCATCATGTGCAATGCACAACCCGAGTCTTGAATTGTTGTTCAATGTAAAATATCCCCTATTCTATTTTGAGTTCTCCAAACCTTTCTTTCTCATGGCATTGCTTGACAACATCATCAAGCTCAGGGAATGCTGACAAAAGGAGCAGTTCCAGGAGGTCGAGTGCCAGTTGCTTCAAGCAAACAGGGGACTGCATAATTGAAACCAAAGCACATGTCGGAAAAGAAGACTGGAATCATAGACAAACAAATGATGGAAAGTATAACCAGACCATATTGTTCAAAAGGGAAAAAAATACTTGGAGTAATAAATCAGCACTCTTTAAAAAAAATCAGTTCAACTAAATCAAGCAGAAGCTCAACAGATTTATATGTTGCCCAAGTCAATATAGTTATGGTCTTACTAAGAACGTAAGCAAGAAGATAAATTACTTGGCAGCTGGCTAGCCGTAAGCAAGAAAAGTAAGACAACTTAGCACCTGGTTGCCTAATTCATGTCGAGCAACTAAGAATTCATAGGGAAGGGGCTTTTGCTGAGGAGGTAATATGGGGGTGAAGACTGAAGAGTGAGTGAACAGTCAAGGGTATAGATGCAAGAGGGGACCATCAAATACTTGGAATTTATTTTTGTTGGGTGGAGGTTGAGTAATCTTTTACTATAAAAGTGGGGATATTGGATGGCAGAAATATTCATGTTAAGGTGGGCCCAAGCTGGACTTTGTGTTGTCCATATGTAGTTCAGCTTGGGCCCATCTAGGTGGGCCCCACAAAGTGTACCACATATTAAAGTATGCTGTCAACTCATAGGAGGAGATCCCCAACTTGATGGTCCCTCATAAATCTCCACTTCTGATTCTTCACTGAAAGCCCCATTTGAAAAAGTTCATTTCTTAAGAATTCCTAGGAACTAGACAAAGCGGCTGTTAGTGAAAAAAAAAAGGAAGAAACAAAAGAAAACATTGCTGTGAAGGGGGACAAAAATTTCAAAACCTGTTCCAAGAGAGACTGGCAGTTTTTACAATATCCATCAATGTGCATACACATGCATATGATAACAGAGTATACATAGGTGTGAATTTTATTCAGAAGAAAAATTAAATAATAACCTTGTAATGGCATGATATTCATGGTGAGGCCCATATTGCACTAAAGCAAACCTATATTATCAATATACCCACATGATTGCTAATTTCCCCAAGTATCACTCTGATTGGAGTGATGTTGAGATTGGATTAAATCATGGGCATGATTAACTTGCAATTAATCCATCAAATGAGTCGCAGTGATGCACCCAATGGCATGATAAAACCCAATGTGAAAATTAATTGGATCAGAGTGATATTTATCAACAGGAGGTCAATTTCCTATATTTACTTTGGTTAACGTGGACCACACTGCACCAGAATAAAGCATCAGAGTGAAGGTTTTCAAATATTACAAAGGTGAAGGTGGTCTGAATGGAATTATGATAGTGATAAATTGCGACAGCAGCAAAGTTGGGAAATCAAATAGACACATGGGTTGCTTGAAACTCGGTATCCGGTATGGAGATTTAAAAAAAAATGAATTGCATGTTCAATGCAAAAGACAAAAGATCACCTGAAGAAAAAAGTAGATGTATGTGGCACTCCGTTCATACTCCTTACGACCAACAAGCCCTACAAGAGCAGATGGTGCATTATCTGCAGGCCCAAACCAAAATAAAAAACACATTAGAAGGAGAGTAAATGGGGAAGTATCACTTCATAGAGATGGAAACAAGTATAAACACAAGATGTCAGTTGGCAAGTATTCGAGTACAACTATTGGCACAGGTATAGCTAAAAGTCCAAAGTGTGATTCACATTACCAAAATATTCAAGGTATGGGAACTGGGCCATCTGTTTTAAGTTCTAATACAGTAATACCTTTACCAGTAATTAAATTTTCCATACAATTGACACACTGACTGACATGGATGAAAATCACGGTCAGTGGCTGTACCAAATGCGAAGTGGCTATAACACTACACTTGAATGCAAACAAACCTGAACATAAGAGAAAAAAATTAGAATTGAAGATGCACACACAAAAAAGCACAATTTAAGCTGCACATAGTGGATAACATGTCAGCAGTTTACTCATGTTAAAGTTGCAAAATATAAAACAGTATCGCATTACTAGCATTACATAATTTCACCATGGTAATAGGTTTAACAACAAAGAAGAAAAGGCCACAAGGGAACATTAAAATATTAGAGAGAGAGAGAGGGGGGGGAGGAGATGGACAGGGGTTGGGGGGCTGGCAAGGATTAAAAGGTTTCCTATCCTTAGTTGAAACTCATGTTGTGTTCTCAACAATTTTATATGTTGCCATGCAAATTGATTGAGGGCATATATCACCAGAAGCAACATCAACATAATGTTTCAACAAACATTGTCATCCAATTGTTCTTCGCAGAAATTGGTAGAGAAGCTAAACCTGCAGGTTCAAAAATAAGGAGCAAATCAGCTGCCAAAGTTTTTCATAGTAAAATAATCCTATACATAACTCAAAACAAAACGAGTAGTTTCAATGTGTATTCTGATTGATATTAGTCTTAACATCATACATAATTCATGAACCCTGGCCCCTGCCCCACCATAGCAGCCTATCTAACTGCCGAATGCTCTACATCATAGTTTTTTTTCTCTACAGCCCAGGCTTTGCCCACATCAGTCTGGAACTTTCCTACAGTCACATCCAGTCACCAAAATCTCATATCTTTTGCACTACAGTGTGTGCTCTGTTTTGCCATCAGAGTAAGTTGGAAGAGGGAAGAAAAGAAAAGGAAATATATTCCTACTTCTATCATCACTAACTACTAAAGCATGATCAGTGTTAAAAAAGAAGAAAAAAAAACTACTCAAGCAAGGTTTACTAAGCTGGTCTTACTGCTTCCACAAAAATACATTGATGCCTGGCAAGTGGCAACAGCAGGAAAACTCTACCACTAAAGTACAAAATAAGGAAAAACATATACCTGCGGTTGACTGGAAGAACTCATCTAAATCTTTCCCTTGTTCTGCACAAAGCAAACATTTTCATCAAACTTGATGGTGGCTATCAGACAAAGCATTCATCATATTTCATTGTTGCTAATTAAACAAAGCTAGCCATGCTTTTGGATGCACCCCAAATCATCAGAAGTTATAATGTTATAGAATTATACACGTTTATGTCCAATGGGTGTTTGGGGCAGCTTAAAAGCTTGGAAAACCACTTACTTACAGTGGCATACTGTTTGACAACTTCTCTATGATAACAGAACACAAAACCAACTGCTGACACTTATTTGGTGCTGATGAACACAAAACCAACTTTTCCATGATACCAGTCACCAAGTTTCGTTCTGATGAATTTTTTGACTTTTCAGCTGTTGAAGTTGATGTTTTTGGGCTTGCTACAGAACGGTTTTCTGTCAATGCCTTCCTAGATAAGACCACCTTGCCTTTCAGATAATCTGAGTTTTGACGATCAGAAGCACGTGCATCAGAGGCATGCTTTCCAGAGGATGTGTCATGCTTATGAGGAGGATACTTCATTATTGCATCAGAGACACGCTTTCCAGATGATGCATCATGCTTGTGAGGTGGAGACTTCATTGCTACATCAGAGACACAACTGTAACATGTTCCCAAATTTGAATTATAAATGAAAAGGTTAGGATTGCTCATTTTCAAAAACATCCCCATTTTTTAAAAAATTTTCAAAAGGAGACCAAAACAGGGCCCCAAGTATTCTATGTTTCTTTCAATTTGGGTCCTTTTCAACAAAATACCCTAGCCCTAGCCCCTGGCATGCCCTTTCACCACCAGTTCTCAAGAAAATGCATGAAGCATAACTTGAATTCACCACTGATATGCTGTTACTGTGTTTCTATCCAAAATAACAAATCCTTTTATTACTATATTCATATCAAGTATAAACTCACCTGGTTTTACCTTGAAAGGTAGAGGGGATCCACTCAAGGTCTGGTTTTCACCCCCTACATGCAATGAGAAACTTCCAGCAGTGGCAGCAACAAACTCAAATCCAATATACACAAAGATAATTCTAAACAGTAATGAGTCTTGTAATCAATAATGGTGTATGATAAAAATTAGAGAATTGATCACATAGAATTCTGCACTGTAGAGCCCATGCTTCCTCGGCCTCTAGTACTGCTTCAACACTAGTGAATCAAGGCATGTCCAAGTGACTCTGATCCTTGTGATAGTCAATGTTGGAAGGAACCAAATGATGATTAGTTGCTAATCATCTACAGGGGTCCAATCCAATGGTAAAATTTAACCAGATGAGAGCTGACAGTGGGATGCCTATCATCAAAAGGGAGGGTCTGGGTCTTTCCTTTACAAGACTTTGAAAAATTGGCCCATTCTTTAAAAAAAATATTCAAAAAGAAAGCATTCAGAGCTTTGAAGTATAAACCATCAGCAGTCTAAATCAACATCAGATATGTATCAATCACAATTTACAGGTCACGATCCAAACCACTGCATTCATAAGCATGAACCTACAACTATAATTAATAGAAGGTTGCAATCAACAAATAAGCACATATCTACATCAGAATCAAACATAAATCAAACACAACACAAATCAATGCATAAAAAAGTCATGACAAAAAAAATCCTTTTGAGGCCTGTTCCATTATCAATGACCAAAGAGTCTTCAATGGGTTCTAAGCCCCATATTAACAAACACCTGGTGTGCAGATGGCATTGTCATTTTGCAGCTACCACCATCATACTGATAGCATAACCAATGTCTAACATACCGCCGAATTAACATTGTAGAGAAATTATCAACAACAGAAGAAAAATCAAAGTCAAAATAACAATCAATAAATTAATAGAACCCAATTAAATCCAACAAGAGTAGAAGAAAAACTAATAAAAACCAACAAAGGCCACATATGCAGCAAAACCCTGAACCAGAACCAGCTACCAACCTCTCTCAAACCCTCAGATGACCATGACTGGTTCCTCTCTCTATCATTGGTGTTCTCACACCCAACAAAGAAACTTCCACACCAAACCATTCAACAACCCCCAACACCCATTTCTATTACACAAAATTAAGAATCAAATATAAACAAAGCCTGCTAAAATTGTTTAAGACCTATTAAAAAAAGGGGCAAGTCCATCAAATAGCTTTCAAGTGAAGGAGCTGCACATTAGAGGAACCCTAATACTCGAACTCTTAACATTTTACAGGATCCCTCGAATTCCGAGGTATAAAGCTTTAGGGCCCAAATGGATGTCCAAAAAACTATGGCAGGTGAAATGCCCACTACCCAGATCTTCATCAATTACCATAACATTCCAGGTTCCCACTAAAATATTCAAATTAACAAACAATTCAGGGCAAGCCGAAGAAATTCCAAGAGCCTTCAACTCCGAAAAAGAACAATGCACAGTGACAAACAAACAAAAAGACAGACTGCAATTGCAATGGATAGGAGAAAAACCCTAAAACCAAGCAAATTCTCCAGCAATACCAACAATACCTTGTCAAGATCAGACTCAGAAACCCTAAACGAATCGACTCGATCCATTCCTCCACCATACTTTCGCAAGAATTCCCTGACATTGTTCAAGTGCTCCGCGCCTGCCAGGTGTTTGATAGAATTCTCACTAGAAAAACCACCACAAGGAGATGTCAAAACAAAGAGAACCCAAAGCCCTAGAAAGCAAAAGGCGAGAGAGAGAGAGAGAGAGAGAGGAGAGAGAGAGAAATACCAAGCGAAGGAGCTATGAAGCTCAGAGATGTTTGAGTCGCAGAAGATGCACCAGAGGCCGTTTTGAAGGGCGTGGTGAGGGGGAAGAGAGGAAGGGTTTTTGAGGAAGTGTCGGAGTTCTGAGAGGTTGGAGAGGAAGCGGGAGAGGTTGGAGAAACAGAAAATCTGGCCAGACCACGCATGTCTCTTGGTGAAGATGGAGGAGGCGCAGGGAGAACAATATGGAACGGAAGAAAGAATGGTGGGAAGTTTTCACTTTTCAGGAAAGGTACGAAAAAAAAGGGGCATTAGTATGCTTTGGCCCCGCTTTTTTAGAAAAGTGACACAAGAAACCTCCTCCTCGTTTACTCCTCCTCTAAAGTGACACATCGGACTATACCGTGTCACTTTATTGTAAAAGCGACACAAAAGCTTCATTTAAAAGCGAGACTAGAAGTCCTTTTTTTTGTAGTGTGTGATTTATTGCATATCTTTTTAAAGATTTCCACTATGTTTGAAATTGGAATTTCCCCTATCTTCTTTGCACCACTCTAAGACTTTTTCAAGCTATTTCTTCAAGAGTTGGTGAGTCCTCTATATGAACTCTCAAGGACATCCTTATCAAGACCTTAGGTGAATCTTTATTGGTACACATTTAGACTAACCTTAAGGCCTTGATCCTCCCTAGACCAACCTATTCTTTTTAGTTATATCTATTTGTTGGTCATGTTACATTTGCATTGTGTTTCTTTAAAGTCACATCTTTTAAAATGCAATGTTTCTTTGTGATCATTTGATTTTGTCTTCATGAACTTTTAAGCTATATCTCTTGGTTTTCAAAATCATTTGATTGCAAGACTTTCATGATGGATTTGCATTTTGTTCATATAGTTATATCTCTTGTAGTGCTTATCTATTCATGATCAATTGATTATGATTACAAAAGCTTTCATAGCTAGTTTTTCCATGATCAATTGATGTTGGAAAATCATTTGATGATTGTCTTAGTTAGATCCTTTTTGTAAATCAAATGATTTGAATCTATTTAAGTTTTCCATTGATTTTTCAAGTTATATCTCTTGATATGGAAAATATGTGTTCAATTTGTATGAGTGTCTATTGTCATATTTAGAATACAAATTGAAACTTTCTTGTTTTTCAAAATCACTTGCTCTTAATTCTATTAATGATTCTTTGTTGAATTTTCAAATATTGAAGCGATTTGAGAAACTTTGGAAAATGTTCTAAGCTTTATTGTTTGTATTTATAGAAGCATTTTCCTTAAATTTATTTCCTTGTGCTTAATTATGATTATATCATTTGGAAGGAAATAATTTTTACAAACAATTTGCATCTTTGCTCATTTAGTTACATTCTTTATGCAAATTGATTTTGATGTCTTACATTGCTTGGTTGGATATGGTTTCATTGATTTGCATGTTTGTGCCTATCTTGGTGTATATTTTCATTAATGCAAATTGATGATTGTTTATGTGCTTTATAGTAAAATCTTTTGTTTTATTATCATTTGAGCCTAATAAGTACATATGTGATTTCATGTGCTAAGTTCATTTGGTATAGACCTCATATCCTTTTCCATTGCATTGTAAGCTTGGTACATTTGCTAAGAGTGGAGATGTTGCATGATAGATTGATTCCTTTAACTTCATACATTCTTGTGCTTACGTAGTTATATTCGTTATTGATGATATGGTATGAGTTAGATCTTGAGTGTTGATTGATCCTCTCTATGCAAATGTCAAATCGTTCTATGTATGGTTGTGATATTTATTATATTTGTAGAAACCATACTAGAACTCAAATCCATCCTCTATGCCTTATAATCATTTCTATTTGGATGGTTATGATGTTGATTCATGTGTATTCTCTAAATGATGTCATTCTTATACATGTTTCAACTTCATAGTAGTGGTATTGATCATATGAAACTCTTTGAAATCCATCCCTCGTATATTTATATGGTTGATGGATATCTTAGTTGTTGAATTCATATGATTTAGTCACTTTGAAAATTGCATGCATTTCAAAGTTATATCTTTTGCATTGCAATTTACCTTGTTCATCTCTATGCTCAATAGTTATATCTTTAAAAGTGATGAATATGCATTTATGATGCTTGATGGAATTTTGTGTTTGTCACATTCTTGCTCTTAATCATGTTGTCAAATTCAATTGGTTTCAATTGGTGTAAAATTTTCGATTGATTTGATTTCTTGTGAATGTGATAGACCTTGTGTACATCGGATTGAACTTGCTAAGTTATATGTTTTCATTCCATGTCACACTCCATTAGCATCATAATTTTCATGTTGCCACCTCTCTTGCTCATATAGGTATATCTCATGACCACCATGTTTATGTGTTCATAATATTGGTTGGTTATTAGTTGAGGTTGGCTTCATGTTTGAATTTCATTTCACTCATTCTTGCACATTAATAGTCATATTTATTGTTTGAATGAAATGATTTCAAAACCTTCATAGCATATGATTTTCATAGTTAAATTATTTGATGCTATGATTAATAAACCCCATTTTATCATGGATAGCTCTAATTTGGATTTTTCCTAATAGGTATATTTTTAAATCCATTTTAGAGTGATTGCTTTAATAGACTTATCTTTGAATCTCAATTGGCATTCTTTATTTTTCCAATTGGTATCCATTATTGCTTTCTTTTGGTAATTTGATCATATTGTGCTCTATAGTTAAACGAATCTAATCCTTCTCTTGAAGTTGACCCTCAATTGGTAAAACCATATTCTTCTTGCACCTAATAGTTAAATCTTTGTCAAAAGTTTGACAAAAGGAGAGAATGGATTGAGGGGGGGTGTAAACCTTCATAGGAAGTATTAGTTTTGAACAAATTTACCCTTGGATTGACTTTGAACCCTTAGGGCCCGTTTGATAAATTTACTAATAAAGTCAAGTTAAGTTAAACATCCCATCAAAAACACTTTTTACAAAAATTCCCTCCATCTTTTTCAAAAAAAGTCAAAAAGCAACTACATTTACTCACTAAAAGACAAAAAATCTACATTTCCCCATACAAAAAGTCAAAAATATTCCATTCCAAACAACTAAAAACAAAATATCATCATAACTTACTTATATTTTATTCATTCTTTTCATTTCACTTCACTCCACCTTATTTTAAAAGTAAATTACCAAACGGGCCCTTAGAGATAACTTCCATACATGATAGCCTGTTATGTATTTCATTTTCGATTTCTTTTGTTAACAGGTGCTACTAAAAGGTATTTTCCATGTTTCATGTGTGTAGGTACCTTTGCAATTTAATGTCAAAGGGGGAGAGAGCATTCAAGTTCTCAAAAGGGTGAAGAGAGTTTCCAAGCTTCCTAAGGGGAGGTTTTGTATGATCTTCTACAGGGGGAGAGAATACATACCTTGCCAAAGGGAGAGAGAGGCATGGTCAAAGGGGGAGAGCTAATAGAAGAAAGAAAGCTTGGAAGCTAAAGAAGATGCTTGGCTAAAAGAAAGAAAGATTGAAGAATGATCAAGCACCAAGCATCATGAAGAATGAAGAAAAGAGCCCAAGAGCCCAAGCTAAGAGGAGGAGCATCCAAGAAGATTTCAAGACTTGTCCAGCTGAGGGGGAGCTGAAGACTTAGTGTGTTTATTCAGTGGTGAGTGTGGTGAGTGAGTTGCCATCAAATTGCAAAGGGGGAGATTATTAGGATTTTTGTAGATTGCAATTTGATGGATGCATTATCATTCAAGCATCAATTGATTTACACACATATGCATTGTTTTAAGAAATCTTGAAATTGTGTTTTATACATGCATTGGATTTTAAGTCTTGAAGATATATTGTTTTATGCATGATTTGATTTTAATCTTGGATGCATTTGTTTTTGAAAAGAGTTTTAGAAAATCAAGCTAGCCTATGAGTTTAAAATCCTTCAAAATGTTTTAGGCTTTTTATGGTTCATGTTTTAAAACCCTTCGAATGATTTAAAACATGTTTTTAAGCTTGATTAATTGGCCAAAAAAGTTCCCTCAAGAAAAATACTTTGAAAATATGCTTTTATGGGAATTTTGGTCCCGGGGGGTCAACCAGCAGTGTCGCCGGTCGACCTGCCCAGAGGAACCTGTCGACCGGCCACACTGCAGGCCGGCTGGGAACCTGAAGCCCAACGGTCAGAAATATGACCGTTGTGTGTACCCGGTCGACCGAGACCTGTTTCCAGGTCGACCGAGGACTAGCCGTTGGGCATTTTTTCCTATAAATATGAGTTCTTTCCTTTGCCAAAAGTTGGGAATTTTAAGGCCCTCCTTGAGGGATTTTGAGGCAAATAGAAGGGAAATGAACTAAGGGATGAAGGGGATCATTAGAAAAGCTAAAGCTTGGATTAATGAAGTTAAATCACCAAGTAGGCTCTACTTTCCTTAATCATATGTTTTCATGTTTTGTTTTACTTTTGGTAAATCTTTTGTAGCATGATAAACTATGTATGAAGTGTTGTGTCCTTACCATGTTTTATGTTTTGAGTTGATTTATTATTTTGGATACATCACCATTTGATTCAATCCAAGTAGTACTTTATTTTTGGTAAATCTAAGTAGATCATGTTAATTGAAACATCTTTGAAATTATATGTAACATGATCCATATACTTGGTTGAATCTATCGCTGTTGTTTTTCATTATAAGAAAATCACTTTTAAAACTATCTTATGTTTTGGATTCAACATCTTTACAAATCATATGTTTTCATGTCTTTGTTTTATCTTTGGTAAATCTTTAGTAGCATGTTAAACTATGATTTGTTGTGTCGTTAACATATTTTATGTTTTGAATTGATCTATTGTTTTGGATGCATCACCATTTGATTCAATCCAAGTAGTACTTTATTTGGTAAATCTAAGTAGATCATGTTAATGAAAGAATCTTTGAAATTACATGTAACATTATTCATATACTTGATTGAATCTTTGGTTGTTGTTTTTCATCATAAGAAAATCTCTTTCAAATGTATCTTATGTTTTGGATTCAACAAACTTTACAAATCATATGTATTATTGTTTTAAAGTTTCACAACTTGCTTTGCATTGATTGGTATATCATATTCAAGTTGTATTTATAATTACATATGATTTGTCCCCTTATTTCAATCAAATCTATTTTTATGATTTATGAGCTACATTGTTGATTTGATTGACATCCCTATGCTTCACATGTTTTGGTCTTTGAATTTTCACAACTTGTTTAGAATACAATTGTATATCTTTTACAAGTTAGTTTTAACATGTGATTAGCATTTCCTCAATCATAAATGTTTTATGAGCTAAAACTTTCTAAAGCCTTAGGCATACATTTATGAGCTTTCATTTTCAAAATGATTGAGGACATCACACACACATCATGTACTT